>CAWUFW010006967.1:0-600000 GCA_963921515.1 Calotriton arnoldi | reverse complement strand
CATGCCCCAGATTCGCATTTGGGAGGGGATATGCTTTTGGGATTCAAATGGAACGCTTAGGAACGCATATGGCAACATGGGGGCCATGCCCCAGATTCGCATTTGGGAGGGGATATGCTTTTGGGGTTCAAATGGAACGCTTAGGAACGCATATGGCAACATGGGGGCCATGCCCCAGATTCGCATTTGGGAGGGGATATGCTTTTGGGGTTCAAATGGAATGCTTAGGAACGCATATGGCAACATGGGGGCCATGCCCCAGATTCGCGTTTGGGAGGGGATATGCTTTTGGGGTACATGCTGTGAGCCATGGGTGCCGAACGTGACATGTGTTGTGGCAGCATGACAGTGCATGGTCTGAGGTGTGTGCATGCCTGACATGCCCTGCATATTTGCTGTCTGTTGTGGTTACTGGACATGGCATTGGACGCATCGTTATGAGTGAGTGATAGTTGTGTGCCAGCCAACGTATTGCAGTTGTCCCATCTCCTTGGTGTGCGTGCTGCCCTGTGCCATGTGCATCACTGCAGTGCTCGGGGGGTGTGGCCCATGTTGTGTGTTGTTGCTCACAGTGTGTCGTGCGCTTAATTGACTTCTGGCACATGGTTGGTCATGGGCATGTGTCTTAGCGTGACTGCTGTATGTGTGGCAGCTGTGCGGATGACATGCCTTTCATGAGACTGGGGCTGACGGATGGGATGGATGGTATGTTGTATGTGCATGGTGTGTCTGTGAGTTTGATGGGTTCAGTGGTGTTCGTGTGCATTTCTGTTGTTCCGCTCTGTTGCGTCTAGTGTTGTTTGTCTTACATAGGCGTAGTTGTGGGGTGTGGGGTTGACAGGCAGTGGGGGCTACATGGACAGGACTTCAATGGTGTTTCGGTTGTGTGTGATGAGTTGCACAGTGGCTGCCGTGTGGGACTATATTCAGTGTGGCTTGTGCATGCAGACGTGGCTCCTTGGGTGTTGCTATGTCTGTGATGGGTCATGTGGGGTGTGAGTCTGTTGTTCATGTCCGTGTGCACATTGTTCACTTGTTCGTGACAGTGGGCGGTGCTGCGTGTTCGTCTGCTACGTGACATGTCCCATGTGTTGGTGGTGTTATGGTCCTCATGCCTCCAGTAATCCAGCCCTGTCCAGTTTCCCACCTGCAAGTTGTTCGTGCGTGCACTGTACTGGATGCCACATGGCTCTAAGCGGGGGTGCTCCATGTTGCAGGTCTGTGGGGGTGGGGGGTGTAGTGGGTCGTGGGGGTGGCTGTACACCCACTGACACCGATTGCTGTGGACCGTGATGTCTGCCTTTCGGCTGTCGTTGTGCACTGCGGTGGCTGACACGTGGCTGTGGGGTGTGGGGGATGCTCCTCCTTGCTGTGCTGTGGGACTGGGGCCTGGCGTGTGTTGTACTTGGGCTGTCCACCGTCCCACCCACTGCACTTTGTGTTCCTGCCACTTACCTGTTACTTGTCGGTTAGTGCAGCTGTGGCGGACACATGGGTGTGGTGGGTGCTCGTTGTGGCGCTTCTGGCATATTTGGGGACCTGTTGGTGGTTACGTGGCTGGCTTAGTGTACACATGTCCCCACGCATCTTACAGTTGTTCGGTTTGGGCTGTGTGTGGTAGTGTCTGTTGCATGTGTGTGTGATGTGTTGTGTATTGTGTGCTGGACATGGGGGTGTTTGTCCCTGGGAGCTGTGGCATGGTAGTTGCGCATGTGAGTACATAGCGGTGTGCTGGTATACATTAGTTTGTACTTACCAGCCTCCACTCCCCTGCTAATCCGGCGAGGATCTCCGGATGGATTACGACTCGCACCTTCTCCTCCCACGCTTTGAAGGTCTTAAAGAGCGCGGGATTCCCTCCGCCAGTGACGGCAGCCAGCTCTCTGTTTTTGCCCTCCTTCTTCTTGACCAGGCTCTTTACGTCATTCCAACGTTTGTTTATCTCGACTCTGTTCCTGGGCAGGGTCCCGACTGCATTGACCTGGTCTACGATCCGGTTCCACATTCTGTTTCTGGTGGCTAGTGGTGTGTGCTGGACCATGTTCCCATAGATTTGTGGGTACACCTTGATGATCTCGTCGACCATGACCGTCAGCTCCATGGGCGTGAACTTGGGCATCCTTTGTGGTGCCATGGTGTTTGTGGTGCTGGTGCGGTGTGTGTTGTGTAATGTGCAGGGGGTTTGTGGTGCCGGTGTTTGGTGGTGGTGGTGGTGGTTGTGATGTGTGCGTTTCTGTGGTGTGCTGCTGTCCTTGCTGTGTCACTGTGTCCTCTCCTCTCCTCTCTGGTTTGCAATGTAGCAAGGGGTTGTGGTCTGTGGGAGTGCTGCTTTTGTACTCACCTATGTGGGTGTGTCCTCATGGTCTGTTGTTTTCAGGTGTGTTGTGTCTGGGGTTCTGGCCTTTGTATTTTTTGTTTGTCCGGGGGTGTTTTCGGGATGTGTACTGTGCTTGTGTATTTGTGTGTGCCTTGCTGTGTGGACTTGTTGGCCATGTTGTGTGCTATTGGTTTTGTGTGCGGATGGTTTCTGTGCAGGTACGTTGGCGCCATGGCTTCTGCCGTGTCGATTCTCATCGGCGTTGTTTGCGCTGGCGGGCGGTATATTTGTTGTTTTTCCGCGCTCATGGCGGTGCGATCGTAATTTCACGTGCGGTGTGTCGGCCGTGTGGGCGGGCGGTTTTGTGTTGTCGTGCGTGTTTCCGTCCGTGGCGGGCGGTTTGACTCCGACTCGGACGATGGCGGGCGGTATTTTGTGTGATTTTTCCGCCGATGGCGGTTTTCGGTTTGTGTACTCATAATGGCGTGGTCGGTGTTCAGGCGGTGTGTGCGGGCGGATTTTTGCCGCTTCCATGCCTGGCGGATTTATTTACGCCGGGTATCGTAATGGGCCCCTAAATAATTATGTATAACAAATTAAAAAAATTAAATTTACTTTTAATATTTTTAAAATTAATTATATACTATATTAACTAAAATAATACAAAAAATATTAAATAGCGTAGGGAATAAAACTACTACTACAACCCCCAAAAAACAACAGTAAGAAAAATGTTGGATAGCGTAGGGGTAAAAATTACTATTCCCACTCCAGAGAGTGCAACAGTAGGGAAAGTGTTGGATAGCGTAGGGGTAAAAATTACTATTCCAACTCCAGAGAGTGCAACAGTAGGGAAAGTGTTGGATAGCGTAGGGGTAGAAATTACTATTCCCACTCCAGGGAGTGCAACAGTAGGGAAAGCGTTGGATAGCGTGAGGGTAAGAATTACTATTCCCACTCCAGTGAGTGCAACAGTAGGGAAAGTGTTGGATAGCGTAGGGGTAAAAATTACTATTCCCACTCCAGAGAGTGCAACAGTAGGGAAAGTGTTGGATAGCGTAGGGGTAAAAATTACTATTCCAACTCCAGAGAGTGCAACAGTAGGGAAAGTGTTGGATAGCGTAGGGGTAGAAATTACTATTCCCACTCCATGGAGTGCAACAGTAGGGAAAGCGTTGGATAGCGTGAGGGTAAAAATTACTATTCCCACTCCAGTGAGTGCAACAGTAGGGAAAGTGTTGGATAGCGTAGGGGTAAAAATTACTATTCCCACTCCAGAGACTGCAACAGTAAGGAAAGTGTTGGATAGCGTAGGGGTAAAAATTACTATTCCCACTCCAGAGAGTGCAACAGTAGGGAAAGTGTTGGATAGCGTAGGGGTAAAAATTACTATTCCAACTCCAGAGAGTGCAACAGTAGGGGAAGTGTTGGATAGCGTAGAAGTTACAAATAACATACTTATAAATAAATTAATTTTTTTAAATAATTAATGAATTATTAAATAACTCTAAACTATTTACCAATACCAATAAATAATTATTAAAAACATAATTACCAATAGAACATTTATTAACAATACATTAATAATAAATACCAATAAATAATAATTAATAAATATTAATTACTAAATAATAAATATTGAACAATAAAATATTTTTAATAACAAAAAACATATAAATTATTAAAACTTAGGTGTCCATTACGATGTCGGGTGGATAAAAATCCGCCATCAACCACAGTGGCTAAAATCCGCCCGCCTACACCCCCTGAATACCGACCGAGCAATTACGATGGCGCGAACCGAAAACCGCCAGAGGCGGAAAATAAACAGAAAATACCGCCCGCCCATGTCCGAGTCTAAGTCCATCCGCCCGCCACGGACGGAAAGACGCACGACAAGCCAAAACCGCCCGCCCTGACGACCGAGACACCGCCCGTGAAATTAGGATCGTACCGACATGAGCGGGGAAAATCCACAAATACACCGTCCGCCAGCGCAAACAACAGTGACGAAAATGGACACGGCGGAAGCCCTGGCGGCCACCTCCATGCACAGAAACCATCCGCTGACGAAAACAAACACACACAACATGGCTAACAAGTCCACACAGCAACCCACGCACAAAAACCCAAACACAGTACACATCCCTGAAACACCCCCCCCCTGGACATACAAATCAACTACAAATCCCAGAACTCCAGCCACAACACACCTGAAAACAACAGACCACCATGACACACCCACATAGGTAAGTACAAAACCAGCCCCTCCACAGACCAGAACCCCCTGCAACATTACAAACTGAGGACGAAAGCACACAACACAGCGAGACAGAAAGGACAGCAGCACACCACAGACACGCACCTATCACACCCATCACCACCACCACCAAACACCTGACCCACAAACCCCCTGCACATCACACACCACACACCGCACCAGCACCACAAACACCAAAACACACACCATGGCATCACACAGAATGCCCAAGTTCACTTCCACCGAGCTGACGGTCATGGTCGACGAGATCGTCAAGGTGCACCCACAAATCTATGGCAACCAGGTCCAACAGACACCACTATCCACCAGAAACCGGTTGTGGAGCAGGATCGTAGACCAGGTCAATGCAGTCGGGAACGTTCCACGCAACAGAGGAGAAATAAACAAAAGGTGGAACGACCTCAAAAGCGTGGTCAAGAAGAAGGAGAGCAAAAATCGAGAGCTGGCTGCCAGGACTGGCGGAGGGAATCCCGCGCTTTTCAAGACCTTCAAGGCGTGGGAGGAGAAGGTGCAAGTGATCATACATCCGGAGATCCTCACCGGATTACCAGGGGGAGTGGAGGCTGGTAAGTACAAACCAACGTATACCAGCACACCGCTATGTACTCACATGCACCACCACCATGCCATAGCTCCCAGGGACAAACACCCCCATGTCCAGCACACAATACACAAGACATCACCCACACATGCAACAGACACTGATACACACTCAGCCCAAAGCTACCAACCAACAAAACCATGGGGGCATGTGTACAGTGAGCCAGCACCGCAACTACCACCAGGTCCCCTTGTACTCCAGATGCGCCAGAATGAGCACTCCCCACACCCACATCCATGTGTCCGCCATAGCTGCACTGACCGACAATGAACAGGTAAGTAGCCGGAACACAAAGACAGTGAGTCGGAGGGGGGACAGCCGAAGTCAAACACCTACCAGGCCCCCACTACCACAGACCAGCAAGGTGGAGCACACCCCACATCCATGTGTCCGCCATAGCTGCACTGACCGACAATGAACAGGTAAGTAGCCGGAACACAAAGACAGTGAGTCGGAGGGGGACAGCTGAAGTCAAACACCCACCAGGCCCCCACTACCACAGACCAGCAAGGTGGAGCACACCCCACATCCATGTGTCCGCCATAGCTGCACTGACCGACAATGAACAGGTAAGTAGCCGGAACACAAAGACAGTGAGTCGGAGGGGGACAGCTGAAGTCAAACACCCACCAGGCCCCCACTACCACAGACCAGCAAGGTGGAGCACCCCTCCCTCCCAGTACCATGTGGCATCCATTGCATTGCGCACTCAGAAACAACCTGTAGGTGGGAAACTGTACAGGGCGGGGCGTCTGTAGGCATGAGGACTGTACTACGACTGACACATGGGACATGACACGTAGCAGAGGAACACGCAGCACTGCTCCCAGTCACAATCATGAGACCAATGTGCACACGGACATGTTCGACAGAGTCAAACCCCACATGACCTATCACAGATACAGCAACACCTAAGGAGCCACGTCTGCATGTACAAGTCCCACTGGAGCACAGACCCACACGGCAGGTACTGTGCCACCCATCACACACATCAGCAACACCATCGAAGTCCTGTCCATGTAGTCCTCACTGCCTGTCACCCACACATCGTACAACAACGCCCACGTAAGACAGACCGTACCAGAAGTACCAGCTTGGAACCACAATATTGCACACAAAGACAACCGGACCCATGAAACACACAGGCACACAATGCACATTCAACATATCATCCATCTCATCTCACAGCCACAATGTCATGATAGGTATGACATCCGAACAGCTGGCCCACATCCAGTAGACATGCAAAGATACCTGCCCATGACAAAACAAGTGCCTGCAGTGACCGAAGCGCACGTCACACTGCGAATAACGACACACATAACATAGTCAACACCCCAAGAGCACAGCACTGATGCACATGTACCAGGGCAGCGCGCACACAAAGGAATTGGCCCATCTTCAATACGACGTGTGGCACACAACAAGCACGAACTCACAACATTGCTACCAATGTGATGTCCATGAATGATAACAGTCAGCAGATATTCCGGCCATGTGAGACAGACACACACCTTTGTCCATGCACTGTCACGTTGCCAGAACACATGTCACGTTCTGCACCCATCACCCACAGCATGTACCCCAAAAGCATATCTCAACCCAAGAGCGTGTAGGGGGCTGTACCCCCTTCTGGCATCAGCGTACCTAAGCGTACCATCCCTCCCCCTAAACCATCGTTCAACCCAACATCGCCGATGGCCCTGGAGCACGCATACACACGAGCCACAAAATGTAGGAGCATAGCAACACACACCCATCGGCATTGCTAATCCGTCCCATGCCACATGTCCACATCACACAGACCCATTGCCTAGCCCACGCATACACACATCGTACATCCACACACGCCACTGGGAAACCTGTGCACGACAGTGCACGAACTGTGAATGTCAGACAACCAATACATACTTTGCTAGGTGCAACACAATGACCCATTTCATCCTCCCCACAGGTGCCGAACTGCTGGATGCTGGAGAGGGTGACAGCAGCCAGCACAGCCAGTCTGCAAGCCCCCGACCCGGACTCACGGATGTAGAGGAGCTGGACACCTCTCCGGACACGGACCACCCAGCAGGCCCATCTGGAGTGGCAGGGCACAACCGCTCCCCAGGGCCCCTCCTGCCTACCAACCCATCACCCAGGGCTGCTGACCAGTCACAGACCCCTGCTGCCACGGCCGTTGCGGCCACCACCACCGCCGCAACCACCACCACCACGCCATCCCTCGCCACAGCACCTGTGCAAGGGTCGGCACGGCCGTCGGGCTCCAACCTGGGAGCCAGAGCGAGGACCGTGGTGAGCAATGTGGCCAGTGGGCAGGTCGGTGGCAGCAGTACTGGTAGGAGGAGCAGGGTCAGGCCAACGCCAACTGTGCCTGGGAGCCAAGCCCTGCCGCCAATCGACAGAGTCCTTGGGGCCTATGAAGAGGCCCAAGGCGAATGGGCCAGGTCGGCAAGCGACACGCGGGAGGTCCTTGCGGTGTTGAGGTCCATGGACGCCCATATGGCCCAAATCGCGGCACTCATGGGCCAGCTGGTGGTGGGGGGAGGGCACAAGCAAGGCCAGCAACACCACCTCCGCCACCACCTGCTGTGGCGCAGGCTCGTGCAGCCTCGCGTTCCCCTGCGTCCACAGCGAGTGAGCACTCCTCAGCCACCACCAGCGGAACATCAACACCCCCCTACCAAACGTGGAAGGGGCCGTCCGAAGAGGAAACAGGTGTCCAGAGAGGACTTCGCCCGCACCAAACGCCAGTGAGTCAGCCAGCCACCTTGACCACCTACTGCATTGACATGGAATACGATCCTACCCCACACTGCCATGTGAATGGCATGTGTCTGTTGGACTGTGGACATAGAACTCCATGGGTACACCTTGACCATCACGCAGCCATGACCGTCAAGTCATTGTCACAGCATGCACCACATTTGTCATCACCTTGCACACAATCACATGTCACCGCTGTTAATAAATACACCTTGTTCACAATCGGCTTAATGTGTCCTGGGTTTATTCCACGATGTGCAATCGCCACCATGAGCAGAAATGCATCTGCTGTGTGGCATGTCGATGGGACAGGAGAGGCTGCAGGGACCTAGGGGTGTGAAACAGAACAAGAGTACATTCAATGAGTGTGTCACACACTCATCACACAGTACTTGTCACCAACTACAAGCAATGCACACACATCTCACAGAGCAACAGGGCACAATGCTACAGCCACTGTCAGTGGCATACCAACCTGGACATGGACCATTGACACACAGCACTCAGTGAACAAAAGGCCCCCGTAACAGAGCACACATACACCTGCACAACTACAGCTACATCAGCCGTCGTACATGGTCACTCACCGTCAAGTGAAGTAGCGGGCGATGAGCTGCTGACGCACATTCACAGCTTCATCCTCTCCACTGTCCTCTTCACTGGAGCTGTCCAGGTCTGCAGGCTGGGGCCCTGGTTGATCTCCGTCATCCACAATTAGGGGGATCTGCTTGCGGATCGCCAGATTGTGCAGCATGCAGCAAGCCACAATTATCTGGCACACCTTCTGTGGGGAGTATGCCAGTGCGCCCCGGTGCGGTCCAGGCATCTGAACCTGGACTTGAGGAGGCCAAAGGTCCGCTCAACCACATGTCTGGTCCTCCCATGTGCCTCATTGTAGCGTACATCTGCTGGGCTCCCAGGACGTCGTAATGGGCTGAGCAGCCAGGCTCCATTCGGGTAAGCAGAGTCACCTGGGTGTGAGGGACACAGAGAACCGTTGCAATTCCAACTGGACACAAGACAGCATCGCACAGCCAGCACGCTACACTACTCCACATACTCACCAACAATCCAGCCACGGTCCGGTTGCAGATTGGTCATCAGACGTGGTAGGATGCTGTTGCGCATGATGTGCGCGTCATGGGCCGATCCTGGGAATTTCGCACACACGTGTGTGATCACCATGTCCGCAAGGCACACCACTTGCACATTCAGGGAGTGCGTGTGCTTCCGGTTGCGGTAGAGGTGCTCGGTGGCCTGTGGTGCAACAAGGCCAACATGGGTGCAGTCTATTGCACCAACGACGTGGGGGATTCGTCCAAGAGCATAGAATGCACCCTTCACTGCCGCCAATTCACGAGCCCTGGGGAAGCGGATGTATCTGTTCCTGTACAGCATCATGGCTGACAGTACATCCCTGAGCACCATGCTGAACATGGGTTGGGACATCCCACCTCCACTGCCCACTGTGTGCTGGAATGACCCAGTGGCGAAGAAATGCAGTGCAGCCATCACCTTAGCCGTGGGGGTGAATGCTGTTGGATACACCCTGCTAGGACGGAGGTGGGGTTCCAACAAGACACATAGACGATGCAGGGTGGGTCGGTCCAGACGATATTTGCGGATGACCTCAACATCCACCATGTCTGACAGCAATTGGTAGGGGCGATGAATGTTTGGTCTCCGCCTAGGAAAGATGGAAGTGTACACATGTCAAAGCAACACGCCACATGGCATATTCACATGCACAGAACATAAATGACTGGGCAGGCAATTGAATGACAGAACGGCTGATAAGTAGGGACAGCACAGCCACAATACACTTACACAGGTCCCCTACCAATAGCAATGGGCAGTGACACACACCATTGCTATGAGCATGCACATGGGGAGTCAGGCATTAACAACTTGTACGGCATGCTGAAGGCAACAGACTGCATAATCGGTAAGCTGCAACACCACGGCAACATAACTAGCTGCTGTGCATCACACTGCTTCCGAGGCTGGGTGTGTAGGGCACACACCAACAACGCTATGGACACAGGCTGAGCGGCCAAAACAAGTGGGACCGGTGGCACGAGGGGATATGAGACAGTCATTGATGTCCCTACTGCACCCTAAGTACAGCACTGTACGGATCACACCTCCTGAAACATTGACAGGTGTACACATTGACAGCCCCATGCCGACACGGCTGTGTGCCTGCAACTACACATCACAAGTGACACGTAACATTGCACGTGCCAAGTGGCAGATGTACATAGTGAAAGATGGCATGTGTGTGCATATGCATATCCCATGCTCCCATGCCAATGTGTACATGATGATGTTCCTACATACATGTGGAGGCTGAGCACTGGCCGTCCCTGCCAATGCACACAGCATGTTGTGGCCCTGTCCATTGTGGACCTGCACCCACACGCAAATCATGGCCACACCTGCAGATGCATTGCGCACATTATACTGTGTGGTGCACATGGCATCAGCGGACTGTACCCGGCATGGGCCAGGCCCTTACGGGCAACTCCAATGACCCTCGCGGTTGCACCCTGCGTGTTCCACTGTGGAGGTAGGCGTCCATGGCCAGCTGGGAGCAGGCCAACGTCTGCAATTGAAGCTGCCAGACATGGTACACGAATCGCAGCAGCTTGTACCCACTGAAACGGCCCCAGGGGGTAATATGTGTGTGTGAGTGGGACAGGCATAACCACAGCTACCTGGCACTGCAGCCTGGCACCCCTCGACGACACCTGCTGCTGCCACCACTCCACCTACACGTGGATGACGCTGAGGACATGTCCAGGTCCACTCACCGGCGAGGAGCTGGAGAACCTGGATTCCGTGCTCCACGCACACTGCACATGGCTATTCCTTGCGAAAGTTGTGTGTGAGAGACAACTGCAGTGGGTGTGGGTGTGCATGTGGGGGACACACATGTCGTTGCTCCTCAGCACTATGAGTCAGAGCCTGTGGAGTACAGACATGCACTGCACACCATGCTGGCCGCAGGTGGCATGGGTATGTGAGCTCTCGGGCGCTTTGACCTGTCTGTCCCACCCGAGTGGTGGTACATGGCAACTTCATGTCAGACATCCAGTGACACAGACAATTGGCAATGCAGGTCTCAGTGTACCTGTCGGTCGTGTGGAAGTCAGGCTGGGGCCATGCTGCCCTTCTCAGTCCCAGCAGGCCTGGCCTGCACATTGACTGCACAATGCCAGTCGGTGCCGACACAGACTGCCTAGTGGGTTACATGTGTCTCCTGTTCAGGACCCCCGGATGAGCGCTTACTCTGCACTGTCGATTGGACACACCATGACTCGTGATAGGGATGTGTGTGAGGGATAGTGGCACTGAATGTGACCTTCGTTGCGGGGTGGGCCATGCACAGGGCGAGTACGCTGATGGTTGCGCAGTGTTGGTCACAGTGGGTACACCCACACAGATGTGTTGCCTTGTGATCTTTTTCTAGGTCAGCCTGACAATGGACAGTAGATGTGGGCAGGCTACACATTGCTCGATGTGCTGTCTATGTGCATGTGCATTCACACCAGGCACAACTGCCCCTGCACATGTGACCCCTGCTGCACTCAGTGCTGGGTCTGTTGTGCTGATGCACCGTCTGTGCGTGGGGCAGACAGCTCTGCTCACTTCCGTCATTGCCCATGTCATCACTTTGCCGCAGGTGACATGGTTCATGGAGGGCCCACATGTACGCGTGGGTGGACTACACAAGACTGTCCAATGGTTGTCACCCCCAGTCAGTGCTTCGAATGGGAAGTATGTGGTGCTGGTACTCATTACGCTGTGTCGGGTGTGCGGGGCTAGGTGCGGGGCTACATGCAAGACATGGGTAGGTCATCGGCTTATCTACTAGTTGCAATACACACGAGACATGTCTTTTTCCGACCACATCAGGGGCATTCCTTAAACTAACTGGAAGTCAAACAGTTATCTTTTACACTGTCCTCATGGCCTCCCCTCGCTCACACCAATATGCATTTGCACATGAGAAGCTAGCGCATGCACAAGCAGCTCCAAGCTCGCCCCAGAGAGGCCAAGGAGTGTATGTGTGGGTCCATTTGTACATGTGGTCTGTCTCACGGTATAATTAGTGGCGTGACGCCGTCCACATGCGTGGTGCCCCGACTCGGGACCCGGGCAACATTGACAATGCATGACAGGCTCCGCAGTCCGGATACACCACCTGCAACACACAGAGGCTGTAGCTGCCCTAGCGGGCCAGTCCGCGTTCAACTGGAGCTCATGGCCCCACACATTCACTCTTTGGCCTCTCTGGAGCGAGCTTGGAGCTGCTTGTGCACGCGCTGGCTTCTCTGTTGCAATGGCATGTAACGTGTGTGGGTGTATTGTCAATGGGTGGGATGGTGCGAGCCACCTTCCGTGACGTCACTGCTGCTTGTGATGTGTGCGTCCCCCCACTACTTCCATTTGACTTGTGCCATACTACACATTGTGGATGTGTTGCCTGCGTGATGTGACAAGGATGGGCGCGCCATGACCTCTCACCCACCATGCTCAACTGCCATCCCGTGCCCTGGATTGCCTGTGCAAGTGGACAATGTTGGGGATACACCAGGTCGACAGGGGATGTGAGTGCCTTGGCAAGGGCCTGGCGGACGCGCAGCAGTATCCGGCATGTCCACGGAGGGTGGGCTGACATCTACACTTGATGCGGCATTGTTCGTGTGCCCGCCTGTTGTGCACACACGAGTTCACATTCGTCACCAGACAGGTGGTCTTTACAGATTCCCAGCAGTGCGCCAATGTACTGGTCCTGAGTCCTACCAACACAGCGTGTTTCAAGATTGCATGTGTGCACCTACCCGTCACACCGACCCACCTGAGCCATGCGTAACTCCCGCTTCACATGACACATGTGTGTCTTCCACAGTTGTGCTACTCATTTGCATTGACATCCAATGACAGTGGACTACATGGTCATCTCACGACTGCCGTGTACTTCACACACTCTCATCCTCTCTCATTCGTACTTGTGAAATGAATCAGCAGAGACACATTGTTGCTTCAAGCCATGTATTGGGACTAATGTCCTCTGTGATGCAGTATAGTGAACACTACTGGCAGCGAAGTGCATGTGGAGGATATACTCAGCATGATTACACATAGCATAGGGTGTAGGGGTACAGTGTTTAGTTGTTGACTGTGGGATGTGGGCTTCAGAGTTACAACTGCTTAGCCGTTGGTGTGCTAATGTACATTTGCTGATTACTGTGGTGCTGCTGACTGACACAGACAGTATACATTTAGCCTACCAGTCCGCTTGTCATCATGGGCACAGTGCATCTCAGTTCCATGTTACAGGTTTGCTGCTATGGTTACTCATACACACGTGCGTGGAGGTGACATCAGGGCATGGGCTTACGTGCATGCAAAGGCGTCCCACTTGTTGTTGCGATGTGGTGGGTACTGGCCATGTCACAGTCACTGGGCTCATGTTGTTGGTGGATGCACTTGGTGTCCATGCAAAGGTCCTGGCACGGACGTTCAGTGGGAGGTGTGGTGACAGCTCTCACATACTACAGCAGGACGATTGCTGTCCACTGACCGGTGCATATGTTCATGGGCGCAGGATCCATATCATGGCATGGTTGTACGTGCAGTTCTGTCCATGTGGTTGCCATACACAAATCCCATGCCTCTGCCTCCCCCTGGTCATGCAGAGTTCCTGGATGTGATGAGGTACAGGGTGCATTTCCCAAATAGTATCAGATGTCATGGCAGTGTAGTTGTTGTTGTGGTGTCAGTTGCAGGTTGCATGGTGTAGTAGTTGTACTGGTAACTGCCTAGTCCGTGCGTAAGCCAAGCATGGGTACGGTGTGGGACATCATTGCTCAATTGGGGGTCTGGCGACGGGGCCCGACGAATTGACAGGTTGTCAGGAATGCAATACCTTCCAGCAGGGCTTCCATGGCATTGGTGGTGGACATGGTTGCCAGCCAATGTAGCGGATGGTGGCTGTCAAGGTGTTGGTCGTGAGTTGTCCCTTGTAGGAGCATGATGGGACATGTTGGATGGCATTCGATGTAACTGTAATCCATTATCCGTTGTGTGGAGGCACAGTGGTCCCATTGCAGTGTGGGTCCGATAGTCGCCACATACGCCATGCCCCCATAGGCTGAACAGGCCCTGTCGTGGGCGTCCAGGGGGTGGAATAGTTGTAGCAGGTCCGCCCTTGGACATGCCGGGTTGGAGAGACATAAATCCACAGGATAGTAGAAGGGACACCTCCGACAGTAGAAGACGGGGATGACGCAGCTGAACAATGCGATGCGGTAAGTTAGTCGGTAACTTACGTTCAGCAGGGCCAGATTGTCACATCCCAATATCTGTATCAGGTTATGTTTGTACAGCTTGATCTGTCCGGCGTAGTTGGGTAGGTGTGGTGCAAGTGCCATTTTGCTGCAGGGCGCTGTGGTGGCGTGCTCCGGCTGTCTGTGCAGTCTGCAGAGTGCAACCTCCGATGTTGCTTGGAATTCTGCAATGGTCATAGGGAGGCAGGACTTGTGTTATGTTGGCTTGTGCGGAGGACACGGGCCCTCATCCCACATGCTTCTCTGAATGGTCAAGGTCAGTGGTGTCTGACTCCTTTCAGATAACTTGCATGTGAACCACATGGGGGAGTGTTATCATTTCTTCTTTCCGTTGTGGATGTTCTTTGGTGTTCTGCGCTATCTGCCCTGTGGCCGCTTCCCTCTGCATGCCTGTATTGGGCTTTGTTTGGTGCAATGACTGTTTCCTCCGGCTTGTTTAGTCGGGATGTGGTTTCAGAGTGGGAATGGAAGGTCATTCGGTGCTGTCTCCTCTCCCGTGTGTGGGCAGCAGGCTGCGTTTCCGCTGTACGTTGGGCCTTGTGTTATAATTGGTCCCACCTGTTGTCTGTCCCCGGTATCTTTGATGTTACGTATTGCATGTCTTGTTATTGGGTGCAGGGTGGCACCGGTGTTTCTGTGTGGTACTGGCGTACCTTTTCCGACGGGGTCCATATTCTGCTGGGTGATGTTGCCTCCGCTGTGTGCTTCGCCGTGTTTTGCACACAGGGGTGTGTCCGAATGTGGCGTGACGTCACTGACATATTCGGGTCAGTTGTGTGACGTCAGGTTGGCAACAGTGAATTGCCGGTTGGGGACATGACTGTGGCAGGGCTGTCACGTGACATGTGCATTCTGGGTGGTGCTGGTGTGTGTGGTGTTTGGTTGTGACCCTGTGTTGTTTGTGTGCGGCGCATGCATTGCGCTGCCGTTGGCCTCTGCGTTGTGCGCATGTGTGGGTGCAGTGGTGGATGTGTCGTGTCCACGCAGGGGTGTCGGGGTGGGGGCCATATGCAGTTGTCCCGCCCTTGCACTGTGTGCGCTGTTTGCGTGCCCCTGTTGTGTGTCTGCCTACCTGCGTCGCCGCGGTGCGTTGACTCCTGGGTGCTGCATCAGGTAGAGCATGGGGAGGGCCTGCAGTGCTGGATTCATGCTCGGGGGTCCGCCTCTTTGCTATCCGTACTGTGAGTTCGGTTTTCCGCCTTGCTTTCACGTGCGGTGTCTCTTAGCCGGAGGAACTGTTTGGTTCTGGCATCGTAATATGTACGCCGGGCGGTACGTGATTTCGTCGGGCGGTGTGTCTCCATTGGCCGCGCCGCTCCATGAACGGGCGCACTTTGATGGCAGACGGCGTCGCTGGCGTACGGGCGGTGTTTGGCTGTCTTTTCGCATCCTAATTGGGCGGGCGTGTGTGCTGTGGCGGGCGGACGGTAACTGGTGCTTTTTGCATCCGCCAGCACGGCGGTGGTGCTTCCGCCCGCCATCCTAATGGGCCCCTTAATTACCAATTAACTAATATTAAACAATTACATGCTTTTTTATACCAATAATAATAATAATTAAACATTAATTATCAATTAATAAATAATTCTTAATATATTAATTAAATTTATCAATAAATAATATTTAATAATATTTAATTACCAATTAATGATAAAACAACAATAAATTAATTTTTAGAACCAAAAAATTGTAATTTAAAAATTACCTATTAATAATTAATATCCAATAAATTAATTATCAATACCCAAAAATAAATTTAATAATTACTTAATTAGATTTCAATTATTTCCAAAAGTATTCCCCTATAAACGCACAACACACTACAATGATAAAATAATACACTTAACATAATGATCAATTAATCAATTAATAAAAATTAATAACTAATTAATAATAATTAATTACCAATTAATAATAATTGATTACCAATTATCAATTAATTAAAAATAATATAATTATCAATACCAATTAATTAAAATAAATTATAAGTTAATTACATTTAAATTACATGATGATCAATTAATCAATTAATAAAAATTAATCACCAATTAATACAAATTAATTACCAATTATTAATTATTTAACAATAAGATAATTATCAATACCAATTAATTAAAATAAATTATAACTTAATTACAATTAAATTACTTCCCACCCTATTCCCCTATAAACCCACAACCCGCTACAGAACTTAAACGCAAAAAATAATTAAAATTAATTTATAATTCCTAAAAATTAATAATTAATTTAGTATAATTAAATTACTTCCCACCCTATTCCCCTATAAACCCACAACCCGCTACAGTACAAAAAAAAAAATTTACTTACATTTTTTTTTTATTAACATATAAAAATTGTATACATATATTTTTAAACAAGTAGAACACTTAACAAAAACACATATAACACATACATACTAAAAACATAACAAAATACATAACAATAATACAAATATCGATATTAGTAACATCGATATTAGTAACATCGATATATTTGATTTCGATATTACTAACTTCGATATTATTTACATCGATATTAAAAAATTCGATATTACTTACCTTAGGGTCTATATTCTGTCCATCGATATTCTTCACATCGATATTCTGTCCCTTCGATATTTTAACTTCGATATTATTGTATATCGATATTTTATTTTCGATATTTTGACTGCTCACCGTGTCAGACACCTCCTGTATGAGAGCTTTAACTGGTACTGTATTAGCACGCCGAATGATCCTCAACTGCTTCCGGGATTTAAAAGAATGCCTGAAATGACTACACATTCTTCTGCAAGTGGTCAGTAAGTTGCTGATTATGTCTTCATTTTTGAGAAAGTCCTGCACAATCAGGTTGATGCAATGCGCCAAACAAAGGACCCTGAAATACCCACCATCTGCCATGGTCTTAACTATATTACTGCCATTGTCCATGGCAACAAATCCAATTCTGAGACCTCTGGTTCACAGCCTTTCAAACACCTTGCTGTTCAAATTTTCCAAGATGTATGGGATTTCTCCTTGGCAAACATGGCTACTGTTGCATGCTGCCGAACACTCTTAAAAGTGTCTTCGGCACTGAGACCTGTAGATAGCTGTTACATAACCCCCACAAAAGAGATCCAGTGTGCAGTAATACACTTGTAATCAGTGGTTTGACAACTGGTCCACATGTCTGTCATCAAGTGGATATTGTGAACCGCACCCTACTGCAAAGCTTGCCCAACCAATTGCAGCACATCATGATGGAGTGCTGGGAACCTTCCATTTCGTACAGCTGACCACCACAAATTCTAAAAAACCCACTCCTTCCACACAAACAAAGGGAGGAGGTCCAGCACTAGCATTTTAGCCAGCTTCCCATTGTTCGTACGGCCCCTCCTGCCTTAACATGCCTGTAATAGTAGCCTGGATTTTTTTCCTTCTGGTGCCACTGATGCAGGCGACTTCCAAAGAGAAGAAAAACCAGCAGGTGGTGGATTCAATGTGCATCTTTTTTTTTGTTAGTCCTCATTCGCCTTGGATAACAAAAGATATGAAAAACGTACTCTGGGGTCTCCCTTAGTGTAGCACCAACCAGAGGTCTTTGTTCAGAGCCAAGGATGGATCACTTTACACCCTGCTTCCATTCTCCAACCGTAAATAGCTCAGTCTGACACCGCCGGAATAATCAAGCAATACGGTGTAAAGGCCTAATCATTGGACTACATCCGGGCAGAGGAGTTCACCCAGTTTTCATAAGGAAGCCAAAACTCATTCCTCTTACTTTCAGATGCCCTATCTAACAGGATAGTGTATTTTATGGCAGTCATCCACTCTGTTTTAGTTAGGGGGGTAGATTTTATCCAATTTTTACATTTCTCTACACGGACAAGCAAAATCAGATAAAAGATCAGCTTTCTAGTGTTGGTTGGCAGAGATTCGTGATATTCCAGGACCCCAAAAAAGACAAGAGTTTTGCTTACCTGGAGCGTCTCTCCGAGTATTACAGATATAGTATTACTCACATCCAACCAGAACCCTTGAACCTCTGGACACTCCAAAAACATGTGAATGTCATCCCCCTTTTCCTTGCCACACTTTGGACATCTCGGCGTGGAGCCTTTCCCCAGTTTAGATAGTTTAAGCGGAGTCCAATAGACCCTGTGAAGACAGAAAAGGTGGTTCCTCCTTATATTTGCAGCACGCACCGAGGAATATAGAATATCACAAGATACTTCCCATAAGTCTTCTGGCTGCAACCCCGGCAAGCTCTTCTCCCACAGTGTCATTGGCAAATGGAAGTCTCCATCCGATAGGTCCACCAGAAGCCAGTACCAATTCGCCACTTCTTTTTTTCTGGTACCACTGCTAGTCATCCGGGATTCTAATTCATTTGACAAGCCCATGCCCGATCCAGCAGAGAGACTCCAACTTTTAATTTGAAGATATTTACATTTTGACAACCTGTTGTTGGTTATCTCTTGCCCCCTATTCCAGGGATCAGATTTCCATTCTCTGTCAGTTGACCCCAGGTTAATATCCCTGCTCCCCTTAATGGAAGAACCAGGCTGTCTTTAGACCATTCCGGAGACCCAGGGGAATCCCAAATTGGTGCCAGTCCACTATAAAAGCTAAGTTTTAGTTCTTTCCTGATTTTATGCCACATGGCTGCAAAGCACTGCAGAGTCTTGAGTCACAATTTTTTAAAGAATCGGGGGTCCCCAAATGTATGTATAAAACCTAGCTCACCCCCCTTCACATCACAGAGCATTGCCCTGAACATCTTTCAAGTATCGGAATTATCCTGTGTATTGAATAGCATCTTCCCTACTTTTAAGAGAAAAACCCAGGCATAGTAGGGTAGATCAGGCAATCGTAGGCCCCCCTTGTCGTATTGCCGTCTAAGCTTCTTCCATGCAATGCGGACCCCCTTCGAGGCCCAAATAAAGCTACTGATTTTGAACTGTACCCTCTTAAGCCAATCTTCCTTAAAGGCCATGGGGATATTCTGAAAAAGAAAAGTGAGCTTAGGGAGAATTGTCATCTTCACAAGATTTACCCTACCATATATTGTTATGGGGAGATGGGACAAACCCAACAGGAACCTCCCTACTTCCTCACTAACCTTCTGAAAATTGATTTCCAGGATTTTCTCTATATTCTGAACAATTTTAATACCTAGGTATCTCATTTCCTTTTTAATACATTCCTGCTGAGAATAGATGTTTCAGGTCATTACAACCGTTTTGTTCTCATTTACCTCACAGCCTGAAATGCGCCCAAACCGTGATGACAATTCGTACACTAGGGGTAGGGAAGTACTTAAATCGGAAGTATATACCACTAGGTCATCTGCATATAGCCCCACCTTTTTCTACAAACCACGGAACTTAAAAGGAAGTATTCCTTCGTGATTTCTGATCTTCACCGCTAAGGGTTCAATATATAGATTGAATAGGAGGGGAGATAGTGGGCACCCCTGCCTAGTTCCCCTAGAGATGTTAAAGGACCTTGAGAGATTCCCATTTACCAAAACTTTGGCTGTAGGATTTTTTTAAATTAGCTCTATGGACCTACAGAAATTTTCACCCCAGTTAGATAACCTTAGAATTTTTTGCAGATAGGGCCAGTTTACCCTATCAAAGGCTTTAGTCACATCCAAGGTGATAACTGCTAGGGGCACTTTGTAGACGGATGCTATATCTATACCTCCGATTAGTTTATAAGTGAGATCTTTAATTCCCCTTCCCCACACAAAACCCTTCAGGTCTTCGTGTAAGAGGTCCCACACAACCCCATTCAGCCTATCTGCAAGTATCTTTGCAAAGATTTTGTAGTCGGAGTTCAGTAGCGAAATGGGCCTGTAGGAGTCACAAACATTTGGTGGTTTATCTGGTTTTGGAATCAGGGTAACTGTGGCCTCATTCCAAGAGGTGGGAATCTCCCTTCCATTCTCAAATTTTTTATATATCTCGGCGGGGAGGCCATCCGGACCTGTAGCTTTACCTGATTTCCCTGCTCTGATAGCATTCCTGATCTCACCTTCTGTTATAGAGCTGTTAATACCATCCCTTTGAACTTCGCTGACTGTACGGGGAACATCCTGGCCCAACCATCCTTCCACCTCTTCCCCCGTTGTTATTAAGTCCTCCAAATATACCTTCCCAAAATGGCTTAAAAAGTCTTCCTCTATGCCCTCCCTTGTTAGAATAGGGTTTCCAGTAGCCCCGCATTTGACCTCTTTTATGAAGCATTTTGCCTGGTAGTTTCTCACTTTTCACGCAAGTAGCTTACCGCAGCCTTCACAATAGTTAAAATGGGCCAGTTTACTAGCTCGCCATCTTTGTTGTAATCTCTCTTCAACTACCCCTGCAAGATCCATTTTAAGGGCCTGGAGAGAGGCTTGCTGCAACCCTTGCTCTGATCCACTTCCTTGTAACTGTCCAACCGCTGAATCTTACTTTCAATTTCCGCTACCTCTGCTCTACGCTGCTTACTTTTATAAGATTGAATGGACATTATTTCTCCCCTCAGAAAAGCCTTATATGCATCCCAGACCACCCCTAATGGTGCACTATCCACAATGGCCACAAAAAACACCTGAGATTCCAGCCCAAGTTTCTCTACGATACCATTGTCCAATAATATAGTGCGATCCATAGTCCATCTCCTCTGCACCACGATCTTTGAGGGAGCCAGCACTAGAGTAATAGCCGAGTGGTCAGACAGGTGCAATCCTACGTGGCTAACCTCTCGGACCTGGTCCTTTATGTTTTGATTGATCAAAAATAGATCTATTCTCGATTGATGCCCATATTTCTTATTGTTAAAAGTGAAACTCTTTAAGGCGGCCTTTCTCTCTCTCCAGATGTCGCACCATCCTAGTTGCTTGATTGTGGTTTTTATCAAGGACCGTGTCTTGTTGTTTACTACAGCTCTATTTTTAGAGGAGCGCTCCAGGTTTCCATCAAGCACAACATTAAAATCCCCAGCTAGAATAATGGGGTCAGGGAAGTTTAAGAGCTCTGATGTCAGATTGCTGAACGGAACAGGGTCATCTAGATTGGGGCCGTAATATCCAACCACAGTGTAGGATTGGTTATAACATCTCAGCTTAACAATAACCTATCTGCCGGCCTTGTCCACTCACTATCCTCTATTGTGATCTGGGGGTTGTTTTTAACTAATATCGCTAACCCTCTTATGGTTAATTGGTGGTCAGAGAATACGACCTTCTGTAACCACCACCTGGATTTAAACGTCTCTCTCATCTCCTCACTGGTCAAATGGGTCTCTTGGAGAATTATGATCTGGGCAGGGGCATCTCTCAGGTATTGCAGGATCTTCTCCCTTCTACTCTTAACTCTGAGCCCGTTTACATTCCATGACAGAATTTCGATCTGCACCTTCTGACTGGCACTCATCTTTTACTCCCTAGAATTGTTACCATGAGGGAACCGGAGTCCCAATTTAGTCAAAGAGGACAAATTCTTTTTTTTTTTACTCACTGCTCCCCACCCTCTGCACCTAACCATACCTGTGACCCCTTCCCCACCCTCCCTGGAGAACCCTCCTTTTCCTTCTTCATGGCCTAAGCCTAGGGAGGCCCCCAGAGTGACAAGACAATAAACATACTGTCTAACTAAAGGTTTATTCCGCTGAATCAATCTGTGAAATTTAGTTGATTCACATATAGAAGCTGAATAAAGAAACAGTGCAAAAAAAAAAGAGAAAAGAAAAGGTAAAGGAAAGGCTGGTAGGGGCAAAGATTAGTGAATACTTATGCCAACATATTCGGCCCTCACTAACTTGTCCCTGTTTCTGATAGGGATTTAAGAAATTTTTCGGCCTCCTCTACTCGGCGAAAATTCTGCATCTTGTTATTGTGCATTACCCGCAGACTGGCAGGAAATCTCAGCTGTGCCATGGCACCCAATTGTTTTAGGGGCTCAGTTAATTTATCCAACTCCCATTGTTTTTTGGCCGTGATCTGAGATACGTCAGACCTTATCTCAAAGTTGATGCCATCTACTGCTAGTGTCTTCTTTTTTAATGCCTTTGTAAGAATTTCTTCTTTAATTTTATAGGTGTGAAAATGAACCAGAATCTTCCTTGGTTTCGTTTTATTCGTGGTTGCCCTGAATGGGTCTCTGTGGACCCTCTGTATGTCATTGATAATATCTTGTTCTGTGCAGTCAATATGAGTTCCCAACTTGATCAATCTCACCACAACAGCCTTCACATCATCCCCTTCCACCCCCTTTAGAACTTTCAACAAACAGAGATTGTTTCTTCTCTGGTTATTCTCTAAGGACTCCAGTTTTTCTTTGAAAACGACTTAATTCCCGCTTAGAAGCAGGATCTCCTTTTTATTGGCTTCCAATTGAACCGTAAGCTCTCTCACTGAAGTCTCCAACAGTGATGTCCGAGTTGCGAGGTCGTCTAACTTCCTTTCCAGGCTGTCGCAAGCTGACCTGATCTCCCTTTGGTTCGTCTCAGAAATTTCAAATCTACTCCTAGGTTCGGTACTTAGCAGCTGGATTAAATCTGAGACTAATTGGGGCTGTGATTGAGGTTGCGGTTGGGATTGGGAAATAGCTACTGAGGTAGCCCCCCCCGCTCAAGAGGTCAGGGCAGATCGCTGTGCGATGTTAACTTTGTCTGTGGGTTTTCTGGCTGTGGGGGTGGAGAATCCATGTCACTGGTAGACATTAAGCTCCTTTCCTTCTCCGACCTCAATGAGCTTGAGGCGACTACTTCTAGGGACTCGAGGACGCTTGCCAGAACCTGGAACCTGTTTGGGCTTATAATATATTTTTCTTCTGGCAAAAGTGACCCAATCAATGCCGAAGCTAGAGCTGGCTTTTTTAATATCAGGGTCTTTGGCACCACTTTAAAAAATGTTCTTAGTGAGGACGTAATCTTTAAATTTAATGTCTGTGCGTCCGCGTCTCTGTTTCCTCCTTTTAGGGCTAACCCACTCTTCTGTGGCTGTACTGCCCAAATTTGATATAATAGCTTCTGCTCCCGTTATGCCCTTTGAGAGATTAAACTGCGTATCCCCAGTGGGACCTCTTGCCGCTGAGCTTCTGAGCTGGTCTCTACCCTGGGGAACACTTCTTTCCAATACCTCCTCCATGTTGTCTAGTGCCTGGGAGGCCACTGTGTTATGTTGGGCTATCTATTTTGCAGCAAAATTACCTCTTTTCTGTATATTGATTAAAGATGCCTGTTTTTAACATTAATACTGCTTTTTCTACTTTCTCCCCCTTTCAAGGACCCCCGTGCAGCGCCCCCTTACCGGGGCTCTGACCTGTATGCTGTGGAGTCCCTGAAGTCTCAGTGGCCTCATGAAGACTCTGGGCTGTGTTCTCTAAAGCCCCTGAAGTCTTAGTTGCTTCACAGTAGTTCAACTCGAGCGAGGAGCCTCCTGCTTCTGCTCCTGTGCTGCCTCTGCCTGGATTCCCACCGATGGAGAGCTGGGCGACCGCCCTCCAACCCCTGCCGAGCTCATGAGGTGCTCGAGCCCAGCAGGAGTCCCGGCCGGGCGACCCCACAGGCTCCACTGAAGCTGCTCGCCCGCCCAGGGTCTCACTGACACGGAGCAACAGAGGGCAAAATGGACGGTAGGATTTATTTATTTTATGCATGCTGTAGTTTTACCGCGTGCCTGCTGCAATGTATCATCGGCACTAATCTGACTACATGAACCCCAGTTCGAGTCGGGAAAACAACGGTGGAGCAATTAATGCATGCCTGCTGATTTTCGCACTAGCAGGACCAGGAAAGAACGGAACTCACGTTTCGCTTCCCCGGGAGCCTCCGTGACCGTGTCCTGGCTGGCCGCCATGTTCTCCCCCTCAATGTGCATCTTGTTGGAACAGTCACTGTATGCTGCTGTGGTGTCTTCATCTGACTCTTGTGCCAATGCGAGGTTGCTGAGGCAGGTGATACTGGCACACTGCTCGGGACAGGGCAGCTTTGCATAAAGATGTCACCCTCTTCGTCCTAATCACCTTCACCTCCCACCGTGATTGGAGGTGATTCCCATCTCCCATCACCTTCACCACAACCTACAGCAATTTTTAAGGTGCTCCTCCCAGCGGATTGCGTGATGTTTTTTCATATGGGTTATTTGGTCTCTAGTACAATAGTGTGAGCCAGGCTTACCTCGACAAACACTTGTGTGGTAAATGGAGCATATTGCAATGTTATCCCCTTACTTGCTAATCGTAAAGAAGTCCCAAACTGGGGAGCTGAACTTTTTCAGTGGGCTACTGATGCCACTAACAATGTCCGAAGAACTGGAGGTAGGCGGGTATGGCAATGATTGCCTCTCTGCAAGGCGTATGTTTACTGATGTAGTGGTGGATGCAGGTCTCAGCGGGGGCCTTACAAATATGGGAGCTGGGCTGGCGGTGGTGGTCGTGCCACATCCCTCGTAGCAGGTTGAATAGGAGGTAGGGTAATGTCGGTCTCCTCTGGGCTGGCTTTCATGACAATGACTTGTTTGCCATCCTCATCCCCTTCCATAATTGTAGGGCTTTCAAGAACTTTCCTTTCCCCTTGCCTCTCATGGCATGTCTCGGACTGTGGTCTGATCCATGTCCAGATCATCAGAAGGGGGTGTTGGAGAAGATGGTGGAATACCCTTCCTTTTTCTTGCTGGAGATCTGGAAGCCAACGGTTCTAAAAGAGGAGGTTCTTGCTCAGCAGGAAGCTCAACCTCCTGTTCTGCTCCTACTTCAGGAAGATCTACTATTGCTGACTGCAGCTGTTGTCCACTTTGCTCAGTTTCCTGCAATGATTGGGTACTACTTTGCGAAAGGGACAAACCCAATTCAGTGTCACTGCTTGTCGGCGTTGAAATGATTGCAGTGGTTGTCTCGCCGAGAGGCATGGGCCTGAGCTTAGGTTGGGGTGGTGCCGTTGATGCAGGAGTGCTGCTCTCAGCTTGCTCCCTGGTGGCCAGTGCTGCAGGCACAAGTTTCTGTAAAAAGGTTGTGGTTGGCACACCAGTGGTGGAAAGCTGCTTCTTCTCACTGGCCAGATTCTTGTCAGCACCTTTCTGTGTGCCATCATGAAGCTGTCAGTTGGCAGTGGCACTTAGCTGCACAAGCAGAAGAGATTTGAGGACTCACATCACATGTATTGTGGTCACGTTACTTTGTACAGGCCTTCTGTCTGGCAGTACTGAGGGTGATGTCTCTTGTACACTTAAAAGCAAACAAGCAAGAAAAACATTTAGTGAAACGTGGCACTGTTGCAGTTTGAATTAGAAATAATTTAGTGTGGTTAATTAAGTTATTAAACTAAATAATTAATAATAGTGTATCCATTGCAAAGTGAAATCACACCACCATAACAGAATATTTCATTTCCAGTCAGGATAACAACATACAGATGTAACTGTTTGTTTTATGTGCATCTAAGAGAGACACCTGTGACAGTCAGGGAGGTGCAGGAGAAAATGGAATAATCCTTAAAAAATGAATACTGGTGAGCATGCACCTATGGCAGGCAGGGGATCAGGGAAAAATGGAATAATACTTAAAAAATTAATGCTGTTGTGCGGCTGTGCACCCATGATAGCTGGATGGATGGTGAGAAAATATATATATTTTTTTAAATTAGAAACAAGTTATTATAAAAATAAATAAATAAAACAAAAAAATAATACATAACTAGAAAATGAATTGCCGGTGTACTAGGGCACTATGCGAAATCCACAACAAATAACATATGCAGGCCTATGGCAAAAGAACACTGGCTGTCTACACAAAATGGTCACCGGCCATATGGTCAAACAACAAGCAAGAAGGCATGGAAAACAAAGAACACATGCAGGTCTATGGACACTGACTACGCATAAAGGCCCCTGGCCACATGGCATGGAGAACAAACATAAATGGTGGCCTACTGCAAAAACACACACACACACACTTGCCAGACAAAGGAGGCTTGGAAACACTACCATTAATTCAGCAGTGCCAAAAAACGAAAATCAACTGAACTATAAAATTTTTACAACAACACACATCCTCCTTAGGCATCTAATATTAGCCCATACACTTTTTGCAGAAAAAACATGCAATACATAAAAACACCACATTTTAAACTTAATCCAATGCAATCCTTGCCCTAAATGGTCTCTTAAAACACACAGAAATAGTTGCACCCATGACTAATACTGGCCTACTGGCTGGATGTTCCATTGGCAGACTAGGCCACATAGTGAATTAAATGAATATTGCAAATGTATTAAAAAACATGGAGAACATGTACTTAACTGTGTAACATTTTTCCTTCAAAAAAGAAGAAAATATACATGCAAAAAAATGACTAAACCCCTACTGAAATTGCAGGCCACCTGCCACAATAAATGTTAAAAATTGAATAAAAGTACAAATAAATACTGTGCTTGCCCTTATGCCTTTTAATATCTCAAAACAAAGGGCATATTAGCAAGACGCACGTTAAAATTATCGCCGTTTTAGCGGCAGGAAACTGCCGTTAAAACGGCGATAATGGGCTTGCTAATATGCGTTATAGAATTCCAATAGAAGCCCAGGTTAGATGTGCAGGACATCTAACCTGGGCTTCTATTGGAATTCCATAACGCATATTAGCAAGTCCATTATCGCCATTTTAGCGGCAGTTTCCTGCCGCTAAAACGGCGATAATTTTAACGTGGGTCTTGCTAATATGCCCCAAAGTCCTTAAATCCATTGGTATATATGCAGCACACAAAGAGAGTGATCTTCCAGCTCCAAATCCGAATGAAAAGTGACCAGGATAAGGACAAAGCACTGCGAGGAGTCTGCTGGAAAGGAACAGGAAGTTGGAGTCTCTGGGGCACTTCCATCTTGTTGAAAAAAAGGTAAAATAAATAAAAGGCTTCTCGCAATAAAAAACAACTTGAATTGGAGTTGGAGTAGAATATTAACTTGAAAATGTATTTTGAGTAGATTTAGCTGCTTCTTGAGTAGAGAATCTGCTCGAGGTGCAGCCACGGGCATACACTCTTGTCAATGTCCCAAAAAAAGCACCGGAAGGCACTGGAAGCCAAATTTCATGTGGACTCGCTAGCAGTCGGCAAGTCTTGTCGCACTCGCCAGCATGCACCAAAACAAGTCTCTCATGCGCCAACAGAAAAAGAACTCTGCCACACGCCGGATTACGGAATTTAGCAGGAACTTTTCCGGTCAGGCCTAAAATAAGTCAGTGACCTATCAATATCCATATCTAAGAGAAAGATAACCACATGCTCCATTTTACAACATCAAGGTCAGAAATACTTTTGTATGCATACCAAACGGTATGATTAATTCTTCAAAGAGCAATGTTTATTGAGAATTCAAATTACATAAAACCATTGATTAACCATTCAAAACCATTGATTAACTATTCCTGTAAATCTTGTAAGTCCCAATTGGACATTTAAATACAGGACTGGCCTGGCCATTCTTCACCTCTGGCATTTCCCTGGAAGGCTGGAGGCCAGAGAGTTTGTTTTTAGAGCAAGATGTGCTGCCATGACTCAATAATGCCCCTCGGCCTCATTCTAGTGGCTGGAAACTGCTTGCAGTTTGTTGTTTAAAAAATTTCAACATTTTGCTTGGAATGGTGATGTTATCAGTGTGAGCCTGTTTAAATAACCATTAAAGCCAGCACCACTATATGAAGGGTATTTACAATTCTGGTCAGAGAAATTGATAAACAGGCATATATTTCTATCTAGCAATGTCAGAATTTGTGATTGTATAAAATAACAAATATCAATGATATGTAAGTTGAATTACATTTTGTAAGACTGTATGCTTTTCTAACCATTATAGAATGCTCACATAAGTACAAAGGGTTAAGCCAAAATTTATGAAGCGTAACATACTTCTGAAGAATGTGACAGAGGCAAAGTTGGGACTCTACTGTTCTTCATCAAAGTGACATCACAGGAAGAAAGTTTAACTTTTAGCCCACAACTAAGTTAGGTATTAAAAAGCAATACAAAGAAGATGTATAATAAAGTTTCAGTCCTGGGAGGTCACATTACAAATATGTAAGCTCATTGTTTGAGAATTTTTTGACTTTAGGTTATTTGCTTTCCTGGATTTCCAAGAAACCCCATTCATTTGCATTATTCATTTATTTAACCATTTCTTTTAGTAGATTCATGGCCTGACAGCATTAAAGAACATTATGTAGTCATCTACAAGAGTTATAAGGAATCAAAATATGTATTCCATAGTATAATACTGCGAGAAAGTGTTTCTTTCTGCGTGGTTGCCTAAATGTTTTGTTGTGGGTTTTTGAACTTCTTGCACTGGGCCACTAATATCCAGGCCCCAGTATGTGATCTGACTCTTAAAACATGAAAAAATTGGCTAACTCCCAATTGGCATATTTACCTATCCAGTAAGGCAATAGTATACCGTGCAAGGAAATACACCAATGGCGATGGAAGTTAATTGTAACCTGTGGTCTGTGAGACATGTTGTGCCATCCAGTAGACTGACAAAATGGCATAGCTTCAGGTCTAACTGTACAGTATGATTGCTGCAGCTTTTAAACCTGCAGGTGAACCTGTCAAAATAGCACTTTTTGACAGGAAAGAACCCTACTTTTGAATATTGAACAGATCACCCCCTAAGTAAGCCATGTAGCCCACAAGGTAGGGTGTCTAGTATTTAAAAGTAGTGCACGCAAGAGTTTAGTGTTGGGGTGTACCTAAAGTGACTCGCTTCCAAAAGCTATTTTCTCTTGAAATCGCCATAAAACCTAAAACTCAGAATAAAATACTCTTTCTGCTAGCTCGGGTTTGGGATAAGCAATAGGAATGATTCAACCACTATTTTATTTATTATAACTCCAATTCACTTGAGAAGTCCAATTTATGATAAATATTTTGGAACAGTAACCTATAAAGCCTTAGAGAAGTTATAGTTTTTCTGCATGAACCTCCAGTCAGCTACTTATCATTAGCATGCCACTTTTTGGCCCCTGTCAGAGCTTCCCTTAATGATGTGTGAAAATTGTGCACAAAACAGAAACAGAAACCACCCCGCTCCTGCACCGCCAAACCCATGGTTGAACTGCCCACCATATTAGGAGTGGTCCCGCCAAGCATATTGCAGCCTCAAGACCGCCGCGATCTCTGGCTGTTGCAGTGGTCCGAGGATGACCTGACCGCCCTGGTCGTAATAGGGCAGTTGGAAGAAAGCACACCCCCGCAAATCTGGCAGTCCATCGAGCCCCATAATCTTAATGAGGCACTCAGACAACTCTAATGTTTGCCTTAGTATCAGCGTTGTGGTTTTCAGAGAAGATATGGATCCACTTTATTGTGATTTTTAAATGACAGCAAGAAAGACGGATTAGAGAAAAGGAAGGGTGTCTTGTTTAGGTGATGCTCTGTAGCACTCTTGAAGTTCACTATACTGTTGAACTTTAAATGAAACAAGGATTGGATTCTCATTAATTGAATGTTACCCCTGATGTCCCTTTGAGCTTCTTTGCTAGAACCTATTGCCTAGAAATATTCCCCCAGCATCATGTACCATCAATCTGTCTTTCCTGTCTTGTACATGCAATTTTTTCTGGAAAAAGTCTTCCCTTGTCTCAATGTGGAAACCCTCTCTCCGGTGATCAAACCTCTAATTCTTTAGTATCCTATAAAACACACTAATATCTAACAACATGCATGTCAAATTATATTTCCTGTCTGTTCCTTGTACAGGTTTTCTACTCACTTTTCATACATTATACTTTATGAGAAGAAGTCTCTGCTTCTTTGTCTTTTGCTGACTGCATTCTCCAATTTCTCATGTCGCTAGTGGTTCTTTTTCACACTAAAAAATATAATATCCTCCTTCCGGCTTTAGTTCTTGACAACTAGGGTTTTGCAGTCTTTTAATAATCTCTCATTTGCAGTTTTTAACTTTACCAAAAGCTTATATTTAGCATGCTCACAGGTGTTACATACAAATACAACATGTGAGCATGACCAAATGAAAAACTCGAAGGGGCTGAGATATTGAGTGAAGTCTCCAGGGGTTGAGATGTTAAAAAGATTAGCAATATTTTGGGCAATAATTGGGGGCTAGTCTTAGGACTAAGAAACTCAGACCATGATAGGCAGCTGGGGAGGGTTCAGGAAGCTAATCAACTTGAAATGAACCAGGGTGAGGCCTGAAGATTTATAGTTAAGTGCACCGACCATAGCCAGCTCACACTAGCCCAGTTTGGTGGGTTTGAGGAAGAGGAGTCCACGCATTTTCCTAAAAACACTCCTTGCTGGGACACAAGCAACCTTCAAGGGCAGAAGAGTGCAGTCATGTTGGATTTTACTCTGAGAAGTGCATTGTGGGATATTTTAAGACAAACAGGATGTGCTGCATATGTGGGGAGGGTTGCCCCTTGAACCTTTTCTCCCATTGTATAGGGAGCATCCAAGAGTCAACCCCATCCACTGACTAGTGAATCTTACAAAAATGACACCTCAGCTGCAGCTTATCTGAATGCATCTGGGCTGCAGGAAAATCAGAATAAGACTGGGGCAACTGTCTGTGACCTATGCAGAGACCTGAGGGGCTGCATCTGCTCCCACTTGTACCGTGGATAAAGAAGTGAACTCTAAGAGTGAGTTGACTGACCTACTGTGTGGCTACAGGGCACAACAATCTACAAGAGGCCTTTTCCTGCAGTGCCCATCTGACCAGTAGTACTGACTTTGACTAGAACCTGCTGGTGGCCTCTGCTGAAGTGAGCTCTGTCCTTGATTTCAAGGGACCCTTGGAAGAGACTGATGTGAACTGCTTGATGATGTCAGAAAGTTGAGATTTAGAGCTTTTTGGGGGATTTCAAGACCTCTGGAGCTTCAGTGGGATCTTGTGGCAACAGTGTCCAATTCCAGGAGGACTTCATCAGACACAGCTTCCGGTTTGCCCCACAGGGGATTTTGAGCTCCAAAAAAAGACTAAGTCTGGCGGTAGAAATCTTGATCGGGCAAAGGCTCAACATGTATCTGACCAAGAAAAGGACTTTGGTGGCTGCAAATTGTAATTTTTTTTCCCTCTGATAGCTTTTTCCACTGAAATCAATAGGTTCTGCAGGACCTCATCCCACAGCTATCTGACTTAGAGAGGACTTTGCATTTGAGAGGACTTTATATATATATTACCTACTGGCGGTCGCCAGTAGGTAGTTATAGTTAGGACCTAGTTTCCATAGGAAAAGCATTTTTTCTTTTGCCAATATCTTTGGCGCCGTTTGACGAATATTGGCAACATTTTCAAAACTAATGGAGCGCTCCGGTCAGCTCCTGTCTTGAAAGTTTCGGGGCGATTCGTCAAGCGGGGGCCAAGAAAAAAGGGGGGTCCTAAAGCATGTTTTCTCCATGTTAATTTCCATAGGAAACCTTAGACAAGGCTACAGCCCGAACTGCTGAACAGAATTACACCAAATTTGGCAAAAAGGTAGCTCTTTCTGTTAAATGGTGTAAATACGTTACGGTAGTTCCTGAGAAATTCAATATAAACAAATATTAGAATCTGGTGACCCCGGTGGATCTGCGAACCTTCCCGATCACGAACTTGACTCTGATTGGCTGCCAACACTTCAAACCAGGAAGTGTTGGCAGCCATCTTGTGACTCGGTTGGACCGAGTCACGAGAAAAAAGGTAAAAAAGGTATTAAAATCAAGAAAAGGGGGCAGGGTAGAAACACCCTGACCCCCTAGGCCAGCTCAGGGGGTCCCAAAGGGACCCTGAGGGCCAAAAAAAGCATTTTTTGAAATATTTTTTGCGGGATTCGAGTAGGGTCCATGAATCCCACCGAAACATTTTTTTAAAAATGAAGCGCGGTCTCCCGTGCTTTGTTTAATTAAGCTCCCGGGTGGGCCAGGTACCCGGGGCATTACAAAAATGCAATGCGGGGGCCATGTGGGGCAAGAATACAAACCAGGATGGAAGGGTCCGAGGGAAGTTTAAAGACCAGCAAGGACTATATCCCCCAATCTACATATACAAAACCATAAAGTCCGAGGGTCTAAGAACGCCACCTAAAACTATGGTAGCATATGTGCCAACAGTGCACCAGAAACTTAACCTACACAGGAAGTCCTAACTTAAAGGATGGAATCCCATCACTCACTGAAGTGACATGCTTCATCATCTGGGATCTCCTCCCGGCTGTAACTCCTAGTACAGCCGAGGGCTACAACCCCCTCACTGTGAGGGAGGAGCTCTGGGATGTTTTTTTTTATGTTATCCCAAACTACGGGCTACTAAAACCCAAGATGAAGAGCTGTTAGTATTGTATGTAAGTGATGAGCGCAGTGCAAACTAATGTGGAAATGTGAGAAGTGAGCTAAAACTAACTAACAAGAGAAAAAAGACTTTTAATGGTTGTCTCTTGTTGTTAGGATTAAAAACAGTGCTAATGCAGTTTTAACATAATAACTGCAACAGTGGTCTACATGTTTCGGCTATCATGACCTAACAAGTGTCTAGCCTTCTTCAGGACCTAGATGTTATATGCTACTGCGTCATGTGTATTCAAAAAAAGGTGTGACCAAAAAATAAATCGATGGAACAAATACCACCTACACCACTCAATATCTCCGATGGAGGGTCGTGGTGTACTAATCAACCTGTGTAGAAAAAGATGAAGGACATCAATTAATCAAATATCAGTGAAGATTGCGCGTAAGTCAGTTAATATCACTAACTATTACGATGTCCAATGGAAACTTACCCGTGAATTACGAGTAAGCAACATCACCTCACCTGGCAACAGCTCAGGACGTGAGGCACCGCTCTGAAAAAAACAGACTATGAAACAGTGACAGTATCAGATCCACAAGTGATCTGTTTATATCAACAACCTGTGACTAATAAAAAGGCTTTGTTAGAAAAAACAGTAAAATGACCGTGAAAGGAAACTACATGCAAAATATTGATGATGTCAAGACAATAAATATAAAATGGATGGAACTCGTAGTCCAACTACAATATGTATATCAGGTATGTAGCTGTATATTGTTCAAATGTATAAGATATCATAGCACACTTGTGCCTGTATCGTATATTAAATCAACATTAGCCTTGGTCAAAATGATCAGAGGAAAACATAGTATGTATATCAGGTATAGCTGTATATTGTTCAAATGTATAAGATATCATAGCACACTTGTGCCTGTATCGTACATTAGATCGACATTAGCCTTGGTCAAAATGATCAGAGGAAAACATGGACTGTATCTCCATGCATATACTGGGGTAATGATCAAAGGTGTCATCCAATATTAGCCCCAAATATGCCCTCCACACGACTTCACTTTAGCATGATTGAAAAACACCCAATCATAGATGATCAGAAGATAAAGGTGACACCGTTATTTGATACAGTGTTGATGGAACGGTATAACGTTAGGAGTGTGTAAATGCTCACTAACGCTGCCAACAAAGGCATCAGCTAGCATGCGGTATTGGTATTTCTTGTCAGCTGCCTCATGGACAGAAATGCGGTAAGTAGTGTAACCTGACACGCTGCCTTTGACAGTAAGGTTGTAAACAATACGAGCAGCTCAAATCAGATGTACGGAGCACTAGAGAAGCCTAGCGCGTAGCGTGTAGCGCAATTACCAGCCTGTAGGACTGTAAGCCAAAATGAGGATAGTTATTAAGCCTCCCACGCTGCCGTTTACGGTAAAAATCTAATCAGTGAGGGCAGCTTAAATCACTAAGAAAACATTGCGCGTGGCACATAGTGCAAATATTAATAACGTGCAAGACTGTTATTAATCCTCATCCGGTACCTTTTAACAGAGAGAATGTTATCAGTCCAGGCGGCTCAAATCAGATGTACGAGGCAAAGACACAGCGCAAAGCGGGTAGCGCAATTCATAGCCTGCAAGTCTGTACGTCTGTAAAAAGCCGAGTTTGGGCGATCTTACCTCTCCGTCAGTACCCCGGGCTTCGCAAAGCTGCAACCGGAGGCACCGTGTCAGCATCCTGCCCTGCATTTTATTAATTGAAGTTCCGATTTCCCTGTGGTCGCTCAGGAAATGACGTCGCTGAGCTAATAGGGAAATTGGGTAGTGTAGTTTTCACAGAACGATACTGACTATCTCATGGTTGATTCAATAGATCGCAGCAGCCCATATAAAAGTAATATGGCTCAACGATTCTGTTAATATCCATAGATATGGATTGTTCAGAATGATAAAAATTCAAAATAAAGCATTAAAGAGCTTGTAGGGTGAACGTTTAAATATGGATACTAGATCTTGCAATAAAGTTATTGGTAATTGAATGAGCACATCAAATATGCCACAGACGGCTAATATAAGTGTGTGTATATAACAAATGGCTGAAAAAGGCAATACAAAGAGCCATTTTTATTTTAATTTTAAAATGCACATACTTAGGACAGTAACGTGTTACAAATCATGAAGGTTCTATTAAAGGATGTTATAAATGGCAAAATAATTTTTTTTAACGCTATTGTGTATAGTCAGATGTGTCCAGAGAGCATGTTCAATGAACACACCTCGACGGTGGATGTAAAACCCTGTTAGGCAAGATCAATGTAACCTTTCAGTGACAAGAGCTCTGGGGACCACTACCTCCCTGGGGCAATTTTAATGATATGCGAGGGGCACGTGGCCCCCCCGCAGTCCACGGGGCATTCCTTAATTAGGGGGGCCTCACGGGTTCCCCATGCCCCAGAGACCACCACTTCCCGGGGGCTTTAATCTTTAAATGCGGGGGGCTCGCGCTCCCCCGCAGCCCCAGGGACTGCCACTTCCCCGGGGCTTCAATTTTTTAAATGAAGTGTGGGGGGCTCCTGCCCCCCCCCCACACTGCCCCGGGGAACACCACCTCCCGGGGCATTCACCAATTAAAATACGGGGTACATAGCGGCCCCTCGGCCCCAGGGACCACCACCTCCCCGGGGCTTTAAACATGTTGGAGGGGGGACGCATGCCCCCCTCATGGAGCCCTCCATGGCCCTGCGGACCGCCACCCCCCAGGGCCGGCTCCAGCAATGTCCCGGTTTGCCCACCCCGGGGGCATTGCAGTTTGCTATGGCAGGGTGGAAGCACTGCTCCCGCCCTGCCATAGCAAACATCTGCTTCGCTTCATGGAAGCGAGAGCAGGGAAACTGCTCTTACTTCCATGAAGCGAAGCAGTATTGCCTTTGTCCAAAAGCAATGCCGGCTCCCACAGAAGGTGGGGAGCTGGCAGGGACCACGCTGGGCATTGGGGCTCACCCCACCATACCCAACATGAGGCCAAGCCCCGAGGGATGTGGTCACCGTGGCCAAAAATGGCCCAGGAAGGGGGCCACTAGGCCCCCCTCCCTTTTAATTTTTTTTTTTTTTAAAACATCATAAGGCCGGGCCCCGGGGTCAAAATTGGCCTCAGGAGGGGGGCCATGTGGCCCCCCTTCCAAAACATAAAACACAAAAAGGCAGGGCAGGCCCTGGGAGATGGGGTCCCCGGGGCCAAAAGTGGCCCAGGGAAGGGGGGCCCGTAGCCCCCTTTCCATTAAAAAAAATTTCCTGGGCCACAGGGGATGGGGTCCCATAGGCCGTAATCGGCCCCAGGAGGGGGCCAGGCACCACCCTCCCTTTTGAATAATTATTTTTTTAAATGGCTCAGGCCCTGGGGGATGGGGTCCCTGGGGCCCAAAAGCGTCAAGGGAAGGGGGGCCACACAGCCCCCTTCCTAAAATAAAAAAAAAGAAACAGGCAACTTGCCGGAGGCCCCGCCCCTCCCTGCACCACTCTGCAAGCATGTCTCCTGTCATTTGAGATGTCATCAGTGATGTCACTGACCATGTCATCAGTGATGTAATATGTGACGTCATCAGCAGTGCATTGCGGGGGTGCAAGTTATAGTTAGCTCAACTAACTATAACGGCTGAATTTCTATGGTTTTGTACGAGTGAAATGTCAGCTTACCTATAACGTCCCTGAAACCTGTGGTTTTTTCAGTGACTATCTAAGGTTTTTTAAATGCTAATTCCCAAATATAACGTCCCTGGAACCTGTGGTTTTTTCAGTGACTATCTAAGGTTTTTTAAATACTAATTCCTAACTATAACGTTCCTGAAACCTGTGGTTGTTTCAGTGAATATATATATATGTATATATATATATATATATATATATATATATATATATATATATATTATCTACTGGCGGTCGCCAGTAGATAGTTATAGTTAGGACCTAGTTTCCTTAGGAAAAGCGTTTTTTTCTTTTCCCAATAACTTTGGCGCCGAATGACGAATCTTCGCGAAATTTTCAAAACTAGTGAGGCGCTCCGGTCAGCTCCTGTCTTGAAAGATTCGGGGTGATTCGCCAAGCGGGGGCCGAGAAAAAAGGGGGGTCCCAAAACGTGTTTTCTCCATGTTATTTTCTATAGGAAACTTTAGACACGGCTACAGCTCGAACTGCTGAACGGAATTACACTAAATTTGGCAAAAAGGTAGCCCTTGGTTCAGAAAGAGCCCTTTTTTTTAAATGGTGTAAATTCGTTCAGTAGTTGCTAAGAAAATCAAAAAATAAAAGTTTCGATATCTAGAGGCGCGGTGGATCCGCGGACCCTCCCGACCACGAGCTTTATTCTAATTGGCTGTCAACACTCCAAACCAGGAAGTGTTGGCAGCCATCTTGTGACTCGGTAGAACCAAGTCACAAGAAAACAGGGAAACAAACGCGAAAAACAAGAAAAGGGGGCAGGGTAGAAACACCCTGACCCCCTAGGCCTGCTCAGGGGGTCCCACAAGGACCCCCAGGGCCAAAAAAAGCATTTTTTTTAAAAAAATCGGCGAAATTCACGCTGGGTCCGTGAATCCCGCCGAAATTTTAAAAAAAATGAAGCGCGGACTCCCGCCCTTCGTTATTATTTAGCCCCCGGGTGGGCCAAGTCCCGGGGGCATGCCATAATGCCGCAGCCCCGGGGACCGCCACCCCCCGGGGCTTTTCTTAAATATTTGCGGGGGCACACGGCCCCCCGCAGCCCTGGGTACCGCCACCCCCCAGGGCTTGTTTTAAAAAAAAAAAATGAACCTGTGTGGGGGTGCTCGAGCCCCCCCACCAGCCCCAGGGACCGCCACCTCCCCGGGGCACTAAGTATGTAAATGCGGGGGTCCGTTACAGACCCCCGAGCCCCGGGGACCACCACCTCCCAGGGGCTGTGCACACATTGGGAGGGGGGCCACGTGGCCCACCTCCTGGAGCCCGTGTTGGCCCTGGGGACCGCCACCCCCCAGGGCCAGCTCCTGCAGTGTCCCGGGGTGCCCACACACGGGACACTGCTGTTTGCTATGGCAGGGCAAGAGCCTCGCGGCTCCCGCCCGGTCATAGCAAACTGTGGTTTGGGTTTTGGAAGAGAGAGCAGGAAACCTGCTCTCTCTTCCAAAATCCAAACCAGATTGCTTTTCCACACGGGGAGCTGCATGTTAGCAGTTCCCCGTGTGGAAAAGCAATGCCGGCTCCTGCAGGACGCGGGGAGCCGGCGGGACCGTGGGGGCATTGGGGCTCCCCCCCACGGTCCCCAACAAAGAGGCCAGGCCCCTCCCCCGTAATAAAAAAAAACAAAAACAAAAAAAATGAAGCACAGCCCCGGGGGATGTGGTCCCCGGGGCAATTAGAGGCCTCAGGATGGGGTCATGCAGCCCCCCTCCTTAAATATATATCTAAAAAAAAAAAAAAACATGTGGCCATGCCCCGGGGGATGGGGTCCCCGGGGCCGAAATTGGCCTCGGGAGGGGGGCCGCGCGGCCCCCTTCCTGTTTTTTTTTTAAAATAAAAGAAAAAAACACGTCAGGCCCTGGGGGATGGGGTCCCCTGGCCCCAAATATTGTAAAAGAAGGGGGGCCACACAGCCCCCCTTCAACAAAACATCATTTTTAAAAAAAGCCGGCATTGTGCCGAGGCCCAGCCCCCTCGCAGCAGCACTCAGCAAACGCGCCCCCTGGCGCGTTGTAAGTTGGGGAATTAACTCCCTTTCAATCCTGAGGGTCCCTGGGGGACAACTAGCCCACCAGGTACCTTCTGTTTGCGCCACAGAGCTGTGTTGCAGAGAGGTGGTCTGAGGCCACGCCCCTTTTTACACCACTCTGCAATGCAGCTCTGTGGCACTTACTGGAGGTACCTGGTGGGCTAGTTGGCCCCCAGGGACCCTTAGGATTCAAGGGGACTTAATTCCCCAGCTTAGAACGCGCCAGGAGGTGCGTTTGCAGAGTGGTGGAGAAAGGGGGCGTGGCCTGTGTCCACCTCTCTGCAATGGAGCTCTGTGGCTCAATCTATGTTGGGGAATTTAGTCCCCTTGAATACTGAGGGTCCCTGGGGGCCAACTAGCCCACCAGGTACCTCCAGTTTGTGCCACAGAGCTGCGTTGCAGAGAGGTGGTCTGAGGTCACGCCCCTTTTTACACCACTCTGCAACGCAGCTCTGTGGTGCTTACTGGAGGTACCTGGTGGGCTAGTTGGCCCCCAGGGACCCTTAGGACTCAAGGGGACTTAATCCCCCAGCTTAAAACACGCCAGGAGGCGCGTTTGCAGAGTGGTGGAGAAAGAGGGCGTGGCCTGTGTCCACCTCTCTGCAATTGAGCTCTGTGGCTCGTTCTATGTTGGGGAATTTAGTCCACTTGAATACTGAGGGTCCCTGGGGGCCAACTAGCCCACCAGGTACCTCCAGTAAGCGCCACAGATCTGCGTTGCAGAGAGGTGGTCTGAGGCCACGCCCCTTTTTACACCACTCTGCAACGCAGGTCTTTGTCACTTACTGTAGGTACCTGGTGGGCTAGTTGGCCCCCAGGGACCTCTAGGATTCCAGGGGACTTAATCCCCCAACTTACAACGCGCCAGGGGGCGCGTTTGCACAGTGGTGCATGTAGGGGGTGGGGCCTGATATGACAAGTGTGCAAAGACGCCCCCTGGCGCATTGTAAATTGGGGAATTAAGTGCCCTTGAATCCTGAGGGTCCCTGGGGGCCAACTAGCCCACCAGTTACCTCCAGTAAGCGCCACAGAGCTGCGTTGCAGAGTGGTGTAAAAAGTGGCGTGGCCTCAGACCACCTCTCTGCAAGGCAGCTCTGTGGCCCATATTGGAGGTACTTGGTGGGCTAGTTGGCCCCCAGGGACCCTCAGTATTCAAGGGAAATTAATTCCCCAACTAACAACGCGCCAGGGGGTGCGTTTGCAGAGTGGTGGAGAAAGGGGGCATGGCCTTTGTCTACCTCTCACCAATCCCACTGCGTGGGGTTTACTGGAGGTAAAAGGTAGGCTAGTTGGCCCCAAAAGGACCCCCAGCAGTGAAGGGGACTTCAATCCCCATCCAAGAGCGCGCCAGGGAGCGCGTTTGTAGAGTGGTGGGCAAAGTGGCGTGGCCTGGTACGAGTACTTACCAGTGCTGCTGTGTGGGACTGACTGGAGGTAATAGGAGGGGAAGTTGGCCCCCAAGGATGTCCTTGGGGGCCAACTACCCCTCTTGTTACCTCCAGTAAGTCCCACACAGTAGGATTGCTAAGACGTCTTCGGAGCCCATGGCCCCCTTTCTCTACCACTCTGCAAACGCACCTCGTGGCAGACTATGGGATGGGGGATGAAGTCCAATTTAGTCCTGAGGGAGTTTGGGGGCCAAGAATCCCTCCTGGTACCTCCTGCAAGTCCTACACAGCGGAATTCCTGAGCGCTGGTCGGACGCCCAGCACCCTTTCTCCACCACTCTGCAAACGTGACTACTACTTAAAGAAGCATCTTTCTGCACCTCTGACTTAGAGGTAGTTTTAATCCCCCTGCCCTATTATGTACTAGGGCCTTACAGAGGAGGTCATGCTAATCACAGGGGTACCCCAACGCATAGTGTTCCCTAGTGTATGTAGGTGTTTTCACTGTATTCTAAGTGTCTTTTAGCATAGCACTGGCTCTAGGCCTGGTTAGTCAGAGTCAATTACCACCAGTAGCCGTTAGAAAACGTTGGGGGCACAGGATGATTTTGCAACAAGGCCTCTTTCTGCTCCTCTGTTGGTTCTTTCTGCACATGTCTTTCTTCTTCCTGCACTTTTCTTCGTCTTTGTGGACTTCTGTTGCTTCTTTCTGCATTTCTTTTGCTTCTTTCTGTGCGTTTGTTCCTCTTTCTTCACATGTCCTACCTCTGTAGGCATAGTTAGAAACTAGCATTTAAAAAACCTTTGAAATCCACTTAAAAAACCATTGGTTTCAGGCACGTTATAGTTAGAAATTAGCATTTAAAAAACCTTTGAAATTCACTGAAAAACCATAGGTTTCAGGCACGTTATAGTTAGAAATTAGCATTTAAAAAACCTTAGAAATTCACTGAAAAAACCATAGGTTTTAGGGACGTTATAGTCAGTTGGACATTTCACTCGTACAAAACCATAGAAATTCCCCTGTTATAGTTAGTTCAGCTAACTATAACTCGCGCCCGCAATGCACTGCTGATGACGTCACATATTACATCACTCATGACATGGTCAGTGACATCACTGATGACATCACTGATGACATCTCAAATGACATCACTGATGACATCACTGATGACATCATCCATGTGATAATTTGATGCATCTTCTCACACCCTAATATAACCTTTGATACACCCACTCTAAATTACAGACTGCCATTCTCAAAACCATAGACACTCCAACACCAATAACTACATACCCACTCACTGATTCTTAGGTCTACACACACATCCACTCACTCACCCGTACAGTCACTCATACTTACGGTCACTCAGTACAGGACTATCATATGCACTCTTACTCCTATATAGACACTCAAACAACGCCACTCATCCATAGAGTTACTCACGCACCTAGTCAGTCATGCAAATAATTAATCACACTCCCATTTACTCACCTATACAGTTATACACACACCAGCTCACTTACTCATACAGATACTAGCACATTCTTACGCTCTTATACAATCACTGATACAAGCACACACTCATCCATACAGCCACTCTCACAATCACACACTCTCACTTATAGCCATTTATATACTCCAACACACATATATACTGCCTTTCACATATGTAGTTACTCACACATGTACCACTGAGATATACTTTCACTCACTAACACACCCATACGCACACTCACCCACCCATACAGTCCATCACAGATGCACTCTTGAAACCATGCACCCAGTGAATCACCCACTCACACATCTATGCACAGAGTCACACACACCCCACCCACACAAACACTCAGGTGCCCATACAGATACTCAGACAACCAATCAATAACCCATATAGACACTCATGTAGCTATTCACAAATCCATGCAGCCGCTTACACAGCAACAGACAGACGGATACAGACATTCACACAGTTTAGTCACTAACCCATGCATTCAGTAAGATACGTTTAATCACTCACTTATAGAGTCAGTCACGCACCCACTAAATCATCCATTCAGACACTTATACACCCACTCATTCTTCAATACGCCTTGGCCTATATATATTAAACATATTTAAACTTTACAGAAACACACAGTCACTGGATGATGTCATCAGTGATGTCATCAGTGATGTCATTTGAGATGTCATCAGTGATGTCATCAGTGATGTCACTGACCATGTCATGAGTGATGTAATATGTGACGTCATCAGCAGTGCATTGGGGGGGCGCGAGTTATAGTTAGCTGAACTAACTATAACGGGGGAATTTCTATGGTTTTGTACGAATGAAATGTCCAACTGACTATAACGTCCCTAAAACCTATGGTTTTTTCAGTGAATTTCTAAGGTTTTTTAAATGCTAATTTCTAACTATAACGTGCCTGAAACCTATGGTTTTTTCAGTGAATTTCAAAGGTTTTTTAAATGCTAATTTCTAACTATAACGTGCCTGAAACCTATGGTTTTTTAAGTGAATATATATATATATAGATATATATATTATCGCTCCACTGTCACCATAAATATAGAGCACTCACGAGCGGGTGCCGGTAACACGGTGGTGCCCCGTGTATACATAAACGCTCCAATGCTCCTTTATCCACAGAACAAAGCCGGCACTCGCGGGGCAAGTTGCGGCTTTGCAAGGCGCCAATGCCGAAACGCGTTTGTTGTTGCTAGGATAAAATAAAGTCATCTTTGCAACTTGCCCCGCGAGTGCCGGCTTTGTTCTGTGGATAAAGGAGCATTGGAGCGTTTATAGATATATATATATATATATATATATATATAGTTGCAAGCTTGCCCACCGCTTCACATCCATTCGAAATAAGGCAAGATATATATATATATATATTATATATATTACCTATAGTTAGGACTTATTTTCCATAGGAAAAGCATTTTTTGATTTGCCAATATCTTTGGCGCCGTGAGACGAATCTTCGCGGAATTTTCAAAACTAATGGCCCGCTCCGGTCAGCTCCTGTCTTGAAAGTTTTGGGGTGATTCGTCAAGCGGGGGCCGTGAAAAAAAGGGGGGTCCCAAAACACGTTTTTTCCACGTTAATTTCCATACAAACTTTTGACGCAGCTACAGCCCGAACTGCTGAACAGAATTACACCAAATTTGGCAGAGAGGTAGCTCTTGGTCCAGAGTGCACTCTTTGCTTTAAATGGTGTTATTCCGTTCTGCAGTTCCTGAGAAATTTTAAAATAAAAAATATTGATATCTGGTGACCAAGGAGGATTCGCGAACCCTCCCGATCACGAGCTTCATTCTGATTGGCTGCCAACACTTCAAACCAAGAAGTGTTGGCAGCTATCTTGTGACTCAGTAGAACAGAGTCACAAGAAAAAAGGTTAAAAATGAAGAAAAGGGGGCAGCGGAGAAACACCCTGACCCCCTGCTCAGGGGGTCCCACAAAAGCATTTTTGTTAAAAGAAATTTGGCGGGATTCACTCTGGGTGCGCGAATCCCACTGAAATTTGGGACTCCCGCGCTTCATTTTCTAGAAGCCCCCAGGTGGGCCAGGTCCCAGGGGCAATACAAAATAATCATGCGGGGCCTCGCGGGCACCCGCAGCCCCAGGAATTACCACCTCCCCGGGACTTTCCATTAAAAAATGTGTGGGGGGGCTCCTGCCCCCCCACGCTGCCCCAGGGACCACCACCTCCCTGGGCATAACAAATTACATGTGGGGTCCTCGCGGGCCCCCCCAAGCCCTGGGGACCGGCACCTCCCCGGGGCTTCAATTTAAATAAACAAGTTGTGGGGGCTCCTGCCCCCCCACACTGCCCTAGGGACCACCACCTCCCCAGGGCATGCTGTAATTAAGGGCAGGGGGACCTCGCGGGCCCCCCCAAGCCCCAGAGACCGCCACCTCCCCGGGGCTCCAGAACAATTGAAGAAGTGTGGGGGGGCTCCTAAACTCCCCATACTGCCCAGGGGACCACCACCTCCCTGGGGCACAAATTATCCTAATGCGGGGGTCCATTGCAGACCCCCGGGCCCAGGGACCACCACCACCCGGGGCTATTTACATGTTGGGAGGGGGGCCACGCGACCCCCTCCTGGAGCCCTCCAAGGCCCTGGGGACCACCACCCCCCAGGGCTGGCTCCAGGAATGTCCCGGGGTGCCCACACCCGGGGCATTGCAGTTTGCAATGACAGGGCGGGAGCACGGCTCCCCTCCTGTCATTGCAAACTCTGCTCTTGCTTCCACGAAGCAAAGCAGAATTGCTTTTGGACAAGGGGAGCTGCATGTCAGCAGCTCCCCTTGTCCAAAAGCAATGCCAGCTCCCGCAGGAGGTGGGGAGCCGGCTAGGACCGCGGAGGCATTGGGGCTCCCCCGCGGTCCCCAACAAAGAGGCAGGCCCTGGGGGATGGGGTCCCGGGGGCCAAAATTGGCCTCAGGAGGGGGCCACATGGCCCCCCTTCAAAATTAAAAAAAAAGAGAAAGGCTGGGCAGACCCCCGGGGAATGGGGTCCCTGGGGCCAAAAGTGGCCCAGGGAAGTGGGGCCAGGTGGCCCCCTTCCATAAAAAAACGTTGTCAGGCCCCGGGGGATGGGGTCCCCGGGGCAAAAATCGGCCTGGGGAGGGGAGCCACACGTCCCCCCTCCCTTTTAAAGATAAAAAAGAAAGAAAGGCCTAGCCCCAGGGGTTGGGGTTGCTGGGGCCGTAATCGGCCTTGGGAGGGGGTCCTCACGCCCCCCTCCTTTTCAAATAAAAAAAATGGCTCAGGCCCTGGGGGATGGGGTCCCAGAGGCCCAAAAGGTTCTAGGCAAGGGGGGGCCACACATCCTCCCTCCCTAAAATAAAAAAAGAAAATGGCAACTCGCTGGAGGCCCTGCCCCCTCCCTGTGCCACTCTGCAAAAGCGCCTCCTGGTGCACTTTGCGTTTGGGATTAAGCCCCCATCACTACTGAGGGTCCCTGGGGGTCAACTAGGCCACCAGGGACCTCCAGTAAGCCCCACACAGTGGGATTGCTGAGAGGTGGTACGAGGCCATGCCCCTTTTTACACCACTCTGCAAACAGGCCTCTTGGCACACTGCTGGTGGGGCGATAAGGTCCCCTTGTGTCCTGAGGACTTCAGGACTAAAGTGGACTTCATCACCCAGTGCGCCAGGAGCTGCATTTGCAGAGTGGTGTAAAAAGGGGGCGGGGCCTTGTACCACCTCTCAGCAATCCCATTGTGTGGGGCTTACTAGAGATAACAGGAGGGCTAGTTGGCCCCCAGGGGCCCTCAAGAGGCAAGGGGACTTCATCCCCCAACCAAGAGTGCGCCAGGAGGTGCGTTTGCAGAGTGGTGGATAAAGGGGGCATGGCCTGTGTCCACCTCTCAGCAATCCCACTCTGTGGGGCTTACTGGAGGTAACAGGTAGGCTAGTTGGCCCCTAAGGACCCCCAGCAGCGAAGGGGACTTCAATCCCCATCCAAGAGCATGCCAGGGAGCGCGTTTGCAGAGTGGTGGGCAAATCGGGAGTGGCCTGCTATGAGAACTTAACAATCCTGCTGTGTGGGACTTACGGGAGGTAATAGAAGGGGTAGTTGGCCCCCAAGGATGTCCTTGGGGGCCAACTACCCCTCCTGTTACTTCCAGTAAGTCCCATACAGTGGGATTGCTAAGGAGTCTTTGGAGGCCATGCCTCCCTTTCTCCACCACTCTGCAAACACGCCTCCTGGCACACTACTGGTTGGGGGATGAAGTCTACCTTACTCCTGAGGGATTTGGGGACCAAGAAGCCTTCCTGGTACCTCCTGTAAGTCCTATGCAGCAGAATTCCTGAGCGCTGGTCGGAGGCCCAGCCCCCTTTCTCCACCAATCTGCAAACGCGACTACTAGTTAAAGAAGCATTTGCAAAGTAATAGGTGTCGCATTTGCGAAAGTTACGGCTATTGGCGTTGTAAATGTAAAAGTTTTTGACTAATGTTTTTTGGAGTGGAGTGGATGTACGTTGTGTGTAGTGGAATTATGTGGTATGTTGTGCAGTGAAATTATGTGGATAGAAAGTATGTGGTATTTAGTATATAGGAATTATGTAGAGTGAGATTATGTGTTATGGAGAGTAATTATGTGGTATGGTAGTCTGTGTTGTGGAGTGGTAACCCCAGGTTTAGTCTTCCTCGTTTCCAAAGAAGCTAAACTATAAACTCAATGAGACAAAAAAAAGAAGGAACCACTGAGGAGCACTTCTGGACCTAGTCGGAGGTATGAGCAGGGCCACTGGAATTATGCGACTGTTCCGCTGCACAGATTTTAGCATAATTAGACATTTTCCGCATTTGCCACATAATCCATCATCTGCTGCATAATCTGCAGATTTAAACAAAAACAACCTGTTTCTAGCTCAAACGGCTCAAACGTTACCAAAAATGCAGCGCAAGTGTTACATATGGTGGAAGGCCCTTTGCAAACTGGAATGGTCACCTGCTACTTAATGCTAAATGTGGGTGTTAAATTGGTACTAATGGTGCGCAAACCACTTGTGCTTCTTTCTGCACCTCTCTTGTCTCTTTCTGCATTTCTCTTGCTTCTTTGTGCACCTTTCTTCCTTTTTCTGTACTTCTCTTGCCTCTTTCTGCACATCTCTTTCGCTTTCTGTACCTCTCTTCTTTCTGCACCTCTCTTGCTTCTTTCTGCACCTCTCTTCCTTCTTTCTTCTGCACCTCTCTTGCCTCTTTCTGCACCTCTGTTGCTTCATTCTGCACCCCTCTTGCCTCTTTCTGCACCCCTCTTCCGTATTTCTGTACCCTTCTTGCCTCTTTATGCACATCTCTTCCGCTTTCTGTACCTCCCTTCTTTCTGCACCTCTCTTGCTTCTTTCTGCACATCTCTTCCTTCTTTCTTCTGCACCTCTCTTGCCTCTTTCTGCACCTCTGTTGCTTCTTTCTGCACCCCTCTTGCCTCTTTCTGCACCTCTCTTCTGTCTTTCTGTACCTCTCTTGCCTCTTTCTGCACCCCTGTTCCCTCTTTCTGCACCTCTCCTGCCTGTTTCTGCACCTCTCTTGCCTCTTTCTGTACTTCTCCTGCCTCTTTATGTACCTCTGTTGCTTCTTTCTGCATCCCCCTTGCCTCTTTCTGTACCCCTGTTCCCTCTTTCTGCACGTCTCTTCACTTTTCTGCACTTCTCTTCCCACTTTCTGCACCCCTCTTGCCTCTTTCTGCACCTCACTTGCCTCTTTCTGCACCTGCCTTGCCTCTTTCTGCACCTGTCTTGCCTCTTTCTGCATCTCACTTGCCTCTTTCTGCACTTCTCTTCCCTCTTTATGCACCCCTCTTGCCTCTTTCTGTGCCTCACTTGTCTCTTTCTGCACCTGTCTTTCCTCTTTCTGCACCTGTCTTGCCTCTTTCTGCATCTCACTTGCCTCTTTCTGCACTTCTCTTCCTTTTTTCTGCACCTTTCTTGTTTCTTTCTGCAACTCTCTTGTCTCTTTCATCACTTCTCTTGCTTCTTTCTGCACCTCTGTTGCTTCTTTCTGCACCCCTCTTCCATCTTTCTGTACCTCTCCTGCCTCTTTCTGCAACCCTGTTCCCTCTTTCTGCACCTCTCCTGCCTGTTTCTGCACCTCTCTTGCCTCTTTCTGCACTTCTCTTGCCTATTTCTGCACCTGTGTTGCTTCTTTCTGCACCCCTGTTCCCTCTTTCTGCACCTCTCCTGCCTGTTTCTGCACCTCTCGTGCCTCTTTCTGTAATTCTCTTGCCTCTTTCTGCACCTCTGTTGCTTCTTTCTGCATCCCTCTTGCCTCTTTCTGTACCCCTGTTCCCTCTTTCTGCATATCTCTTCCCTCTTTCTGCACTTCTATTCCCTCTTTCGGCACCCCTCTTGCCTCTTTCTGTGCCTCACTTGACTCTTTCTGCACCTGTCTTGCGTCTTTCTGCACCTGTCTTGCCTTTTTCTGCATCTCACTTGCCTCGTTCTGCACTTCTCTTCCTTTTTTCTGCACCTTTCTTGTTTCTTTTTGCAACTCTCTTGTCTGTTTCATCACTTCTCTTGCTTCTTTCTGCACCTCTGTTGCTTCTTTCAGTGCATCTTTTGCCTCTTTCTGCACTTCTTTTGCCTGTTTCGGCAACTCTCTTGTCCCTTTCATCACTTCTCTTGTTTCTTTCTGCACATCTGTTGCTTCTTTCTGTACCCCTCTTGCTTCTTTCTGTACCCCTGTTCCCTCTTCTGCACCTCTCTTGCCTCTGTCTGCACCCCTGTTCCCTCTTTCTGTACCTCTCCTGCCTGTTTCTGTACCTCTCTTGCCTCTTTCTGCACCACTGTAGTTTTTTGCACTTCTCTTTCCTTTTCTGCACTTCTCTTCCCACTTTCTGCACCCCTCTTGCCTCTTTCTGTACCTCACTTACCTCTTTCTGCACCTGCCTTGCCTCTTTCTGCACCTGTCTTGCCTCTTTCTGCATCTCACTTGCCTCTTTCTGCACCTTTCTTGTTTCTTTCTGCAGCTCTCTTGTCTCTTTCATCACTTCTCTTGCTTCTTTCTGCACCTCTGTTGCTTCTTTCTACACTTCTCTTGCTTCTTTCTGTACCTGTCTTGCTTCTTTCTGCACCCCTCTTGCCTCTTTCTGTACCACTGTCCCTGTTCCCTCTTTCTGCACATCTCTTCCCTCTTTCTGTACTTCTCTTCCCTCTTTATGCACCCCTCTTGCCTCTTTCTGTGCCTCACTTGCCTCTTTCTGCACCTCTCTTGCCTCTTTTTGCACCTGTCTTGCCTCTTTCTGCATCTCACTTGCCTCTTTCTGCACTTCTCCTCCTTTTTTCTGCACCTTTCTTGTTTCTTTCTGCAACTCTCTTGTCTCTTTCATCACTTCTCTTGCTTCTTTCTGCACCACTGTTGCTTCTTTCTGCACCCCTCTTGCCTCTTTCTGCAGCCCTCTTCCATCTCTCTGTACCTCTCTTGCCTCTTTCTGCAACCCTGTTCCCTCTTTCTGCACCTCTCCTGCCTGTTTCTGCACCTTTCTTGCCTCTTTCTGCACTTCTCTTGCCTATTTCTGCACCTTGTTGCTTCTTTCTGCACCCCTGTTCCCTATTTCTGCACTTCTCCTGCATGTTCCTGCACCTCTCTTGCCTCTTTCTGTAATTCTCTTGCCTCTTTCTGCACCTCTGTTGTTTCTTTCTGCATCCCTCTTGCCTCTTTCTGTACCCCTGTTCCCTCTTTCTGCACATCTCTTCCCTCTTTCTGCACTTCTATTCCCTCTTTCTGCACCTCTCTTGCCTCTTTCTGTGCCTTACTTGACTCTTTCTACACCTGACTTGCCTCTTTCTGCACCTGTCTTGCCTCTTTCTGCATCTCACTTGCCTCATTCTGCACTTCTCTTCCTTTTTTCTGCACCTTTCTTGTTTCTTTCTGCAACTCTCTTGTCTCTTTCATCACTTCTCTTGCTTCTTTCTGCACCTCTGTTGCTTCTTTCTGCACCCCTCTTGCCTCTTTCTGCAGCCCTCTTCCATCTCTATGTACCTCTCTTGCCTCTTTCTGCAACCCTGTTCCCTCTTTCTGCACCTCTCCTGCCTGTTTCTGCACCTTTCTTGCCTCTTTCTGCACTTCTCTTGCCTATTTCTGCACCTTGTTGCTTATTTCTGCACCCCTGTTCCCTATTTCTGCACTTCTCCTGCATGTTCCTGCACCTCTCTTGCCTCTTTCTGTAATTCTCTGGCCTCTTTCTGCACCTCTGTTGTTTCTTTCTGCATCCCTCTTGCCTCTTTCTGTACCCCTGTTCCCTCTTTCTGCACATCTCTTCCCTCTTTCTGCACTTCTATTCCCTCTTTCTGCACCTCTCTTGCCTCTTTCTGTGCCTCACTTGACTCTTTCTACACCTGTCTTGCCTCTTTCTGCACCTGTCTTGCCTCTTTCTGCATCTCACTTGCCTCATTCTGCACTTCTCTTCCTTTTTTCTGCACCTTTCTTGTTTCTTTCTGCAACTCTCTTGTCTGTTTCATCACTTCTCTTGCTTCTTTCTGCACCTCTGTTGCTTCTTTCAGTGCTTCTCTTACCTCTTTCTGCACTTCTTTTGCCTGTTTCGGCAACTCTCTTGTCCCTTTCATCACTTCTCTTGCTTCTTTCTGCACATCTGTTGCTTCTTTCTGCACCCCTCTTGCTTCTTTCTGCACCCCTGTTCCCTCTATCTGCACCTCTCTTGCCTCTGTCTGCACCCCTGTTCCCTCTTTCTGTACCTCTCCTGCCTGTTTCTGTACCTCTCTTGCCTCTTTCTGCACCACTGTAGTTTTTTGCACTTCTCTTGCCTCTTTCTGCACCTCTGTTGCTTCTTTCTGCACCCCTCTTGCCTCTTTCTATACCCCCTTCCCTCTTTCTGCATGTCTCTTCCCTCTTTCTGCACTTCTCTCCCCTCTTTCTGCACCCCTCTTGCCTCTGTCTGCACCTCACTTGCCTCTTTCTGCACCTCTCCTGTCTCTTTCTGCACCTGTCTTGCATCTTTCTGCACTTTTCTTCCTTTTTTCTGCACCTTTCTTGTTTCTTTCAGAAACTCTCTTGTCTGTTTCATCACTTCTCTTGCTTCTTTCTGCACCTCTGTTTCTTCTTTCAGCACTTCTCTTGCCTCTTTCTGCACTTCTTTTGCCTGTTTCTGCAACTCTCTTGTCTCTTTCATCACTTCTCTTGCTTCTTTCTGCACCTCTGTTGCTTCTTTCTGAACCCCTCTTACCTCTTTCTACACCCCTCTTCGCTCTTTCTGTACCAGTCTTGCCTCTTTCTGCACCTCTTTTCCCTCTTTCTGCACCTCTCTTGCCTGTTTCTGTACCTCTCTTGCCTCTTTCTGCACCTCTCTTGCCTCTTTATGCACCTCTGTTGGTTCTTTCTGCACTTCTCTTGCTTCTTTCTACACCTCTAGTGCTTCTTTCTGCACCCCTCTTGCCTCTTTCTGCACCCCTCTTCCCTCTTTCGGCACCTCTCTTTCCTCTTTATGCACCCCTGTTCCCTCTTTCTGTAGTTCTCTTGCCTCTTTCTGCACCTCTGTTGCTTCTTTCTGCACTTCTCTTGCATTTTCTGCACTCCTCTTGCCTCATTCTGCACCTCTGTTGCTTCTTTCTGCACTCCTCTTGCTTCTTTCGGCACCTCTCTTGCAAATTTCTGCACCCCTCTTGCTGCACCCCTGTTCCCTATTTCTGCACCTCTCTTGCCTCTATCTGCACCCGTGTTCCATCTTGCTGCACCTTGTTTGCCTGTTTGTGCAAATTTCTTCCCTTTTTCTGCAGTTCTGTTGCCTTCTTCTGCACCTCTGTTGCTTCTTTGTGCACTTCTCTTGCCTCTTTCTGCATCCCTCTTGCCTCTTTCTGCACCCATTTTGCTTCTTTCTGCACTTCTCTTGCTTCTTTCTGTACCCCTGTTGCCTCTTTCTGCACCCCTCTTCCCTCTTTCTGCATCCCTTCTCCCACTTTCTGCACCTCTCTTGCCTCTTTCTGCACTTCTCTCGCCTCTTTCTACATTTCTGTTGCTTGTTTCTGGATTTCTCTTGCCTCTTTCTGCACCTCTCTTGCTTCTTTCTGCACCCCTCTTGCGTCTTTCAGCACCCCTCTTCCATATTTCTGCACCTCTTTCCCCCTTCTGTACCTCTCTTGCCTCTTTCTATAGTTCTCTTGCCTCTTTCTGCACCTCAGTTGCTTCTTTCTGCACTTCTCTTGCCTCTTTCAGCACCCCTCTTGCCTCTGTCCGCACCAATGTTGATTCTTTCTGCAGTACTCTTGCCTCTTTCTTCACCTCTTTTGCCTTTTTCTACACCTCTGTTGCTTCTTTCTGCACTTCTCTTGCTTCTTTCTGCTCCTCTCTTGCTTCTTTCTGCACCCCTGTTGCCTCTTTCTGCACTCTTCTTCTCTCTTTCTGCACCTCTGTTGTCTCTTTGTGCACCTCTGTTGTCTCTTTCTGTACCTCTGTGCCTCTTTCAGCACTTCTCTTGCCTCTTTCTGCACCTCTGTTGCTTCTTTCTGCACTTCTCTTGCCTCTTTCTGCATTTCTGTTCCTTTTTTCAGCACTTCTCTTTCCTCTTTCTGCACCTCTGTTACTTCTTTCAGCACTTCTCTTGCCTCTTTCTGCACCCCTGTTCCCTCTTTCTGCACCTCTCTTGCCTGTTTCTGCACCTCTTGCCTCTTTCTGCACTCCTGTTCCCTCTTTCTACACCTCTCTTGCCTGTTTCTGCACCTCTCTTGCCTCTTTCTGCAGTTCTCTTTCCTGTTTCTGCACCTCTCTTGCCTCTTTCTGCTCCTCTCTTACCTCTTTCTACATTTCTCTTATCTCTTTCTATACTTCTCTTGCCTCTTTCTGCACTTCTCTTGCCTCTTTCTGCACATTTGTTACTCTTTCTGCACCTCTCTTGTTTTTTTCTGCAATTCTCTTCTTTCTGTACTTCTCTTGCCTGTTTCTATATTAAATGGGAAGCGCAAGCTGTTAAGTTTAAAGGTCTGCGTGCTCTCGTGACTGAGGTATATGTCTACTTGTCCATGTATTCTCACATGTGTTATGGATCTGAAGATGGTAGCTTAAAAAGCAGGTATCTTCTCTTATAGGTGGTCAAATCTTGTTAGTTCTGCTCTGTCATTCGGTTGCACAGGCAGACATGTGTTATGTATATAGGTGTTATAGAGCCCCTCAAATGTACTATTGAATATGCATGTGCCCTTTATAAGGAGCAGAAAGAAATACTCTTCTTGTACACAAATTTTCAGAGTATGCTGTTTGAAACACGGATATTTAAGGTTTTGTATGTTTATTTTTATGTAACATGTCACCAGGTAAAAGCAGAGACACACGCATGCACACCTTCACAAACTTGGTCAGACTTACAACAGTGATATGGTTAGGATTGCTGTTTTACATTTGGTAGGCCTAACATTCTGAACAGTCGATGAATAGTGAACCTTCAAGAGAAAAGTGAGGTTTAAGACATCTTGGGAGAAGGATTAGTGATTAGGCTACTTTGTATGAGTCTGTGGAAAGATACAGTCGAAGTAGGCCTCTTTCTGCACCTCTGTTGCTTCTTTCTGCACCTTTCTTCTTTCTGCACATGTCCTACCTATGTAGGCATATTTAGAAATTAGCATTTAAAAAACCTCAGAAATTCACTGAAAAAACCAGAGGTTTCAGGCACGTTATAGTTAGGAATTAGCAGTTAAAAAACCTTTGAAATTCACTGAAAAAAACATAGGTTTCAGGGACGTTATAGTTAGAAATTAGCATTTAAAAAACCTAAGAAATTCACTGAAAAAACCACAGGTTTCAGGGTCGTTATAGTTAGTTGGACATTTCACTCGTATAAAACCAGAGAAATTCGGCCGCTATAGTTAGTTGAGCTAACTATAACTCGCGCCCCCGCAATGCACTGCTGATGACATCACATATTACATCACTCATGACATGGTCAGTGACATCACTCATGACATCATTGATGACATCTCAAATGACATCACTGATTACATCACTGATGACATCATCCACTTAATATGTGATGCACCTCTTCACACCATAACATAACCTTTGATACATTCACTATAAAATATAGAGTAGCATTCTTGAAACCATAGACACACCAATACCAGTTAGTACATACCCATTCACTGATTCATAGGTGTACACACATCCACTCATTCACCCATACAGTCACTAATTCACGCAGTCACTCATCTATACAGCCACTGATATATACAATCATATACCCATACAGAGATTCACACACTGCCACTCACCCATAGAGTTACTCACACACCTAGTCAGTCACGCAAAAAATGTATCCCATTGCCATTTACTCACCTATAGAGTTATACACACGCCACCTCACTTATTCATACAGCTACTAACACATACTTACTCTCTAATACAATCACTGACACAAGTATACACTCATTCATACAGTCACTCTCACAATCCTTACTCTCACATATAGTCACTTATATACTCCAATACTTACATATACTGCCTTTCACATATGTAGTTACTCACACATATACCACTGAGATATCCACTCACTCACGAACACAGCCATATGCACACTCACTCACCCATACAGCCCTTCGCACATGCACTCATGAACCTATACACCCAGTGAATCACACACTCACACATCCATGCAGGGAGTCTTACACCCCCACCCACTCACACAGACACTCAGGCAATCATATAGGTACTCAGACAACCAATCATTAACCCATATAGGCACTCATGTAGCTACTCACCAACTCATGCAGCCACTTACACACCAACTGACAGACTGATACAGATATTCACACAGATTAGTCATTCACCCATGCATTCACTAAGACACGTTTAATCACTCACTTATACTGTCAGTCACGCACCCACAAAATTATCCATACAGACACTCATTCTTCAATACACCTTGGCGTATATATAGATAACATTCTTAAACTTTTCAGAAACACCCAGTCACTGGATGATGTCATCAGTGATGTCATTTGAGATGTCATCAGTGATGTCATGAGTGATGTCACTGACCATGTCATGAGTGATGTAATATGTGACATCATCAGTAGCGCATTGTGGGGGCACGAGTTATAGTTAGCTCAACTAACTATAACGCCCGAATATCTCTGGTTTTGTACGAGTGAAATGTCCAACTAACTATAACGTCCCTGAAACATGTGGTTTTTTCAGTGAATATATATATATATATATATATATACAAACGAACAATCCCCACCGCACTGCTTCACGTGAAATGGGGACACGGACTCCTCTTTGTACTGTTCAAAAATAGATTTATAAGAGATAAGATGGCAGGATGACGCGTTTCGCCCACCTTGCTGGGCTTGTTCACATAACGAGGCTCATTTCAGCTCTGACATTTAAAGTGCAATATCCATCACGTGTTAAAAAACCAGTGGTGACAAGGACAACAGACTATCAATATATCATTGAAATAATGTAAGTACAAAAGAACTTTCCATAGCCTAAAAAGTGCAAATACATTTAAAAAGTCATACAAAACTAAAAATGTATAATATTGGATTCAACCTAAATTTGTGGTAAAAATCAAAGTTATTCGGAATCAATAAAGTTAATACCTTTTTGGATTGACATACCATTATTTCATATTGTAAGATCAAACACGTAATAACTTAATATTGGCTTAAATGCATTTATCATGTTGTTCTAGACCCTGTGATAGAAATAATCACATAATACTTAAATTATGTAAACCGTTTCCGAATTTGGACTGATACCATTTGTCTTCATTGGATGTCGAATCTAAACCTGATAAATATGCTATGGTAGAAATCTTTAATCTACTTCTGAAAATTTGTAAAACCTGTCTGGTATGTAATAACATAGGGGCTCATTACGATGGCGGGCAGACATCAGTCCGTCCGCCATCGTTGCGGTGCTGGGACCGCCCGCCAGACGTGTGGCGGTCCTACCACTGCAATTAGGATGCGTCCGCCATACTGGCGGGCGCATCCAGGGAATTTAACATTGCGGACGGTGCTGCTGGCTGCAGCACCGTACGCAATGCAAAAATGCCATGCTGCGCATTTCCCTGCACTACGTGGCAGGCACCACGCGGTGCCTGCCACGCAGTGCTGGGAAATGCAAGGGGGTACCATGAGTTCCCCCATAGTCCCCCCCAACACAGAGGGGGCCCACAACGGGCCCCCGCATCCAGCCTCCACCTGTGTTTTCGCAGTGGGATGACCTCCGCAAAAAGACAGGTGGAAAGGGATATCCTAATCCCTACGGCGGTGCCTGCAAGGCACCGCCACAATGCTGGCCTGTGTTTTGGTTCCGCAAGGTGGGCAGAAAAGGACCGCCTTGCGGAACCGTGGCGGACGGACTTTCAGTCCGCCGGGGACAGATTGGGATTCCCACCGCCATCCTAATTCGGCAGTGGGAATATCCTGTGTGATGGCAGAAGGACCGCCACCGGCGGCCCAGCGGTGGCGGTCCTTCCACCATCGTAATGAGCCCCATAGTCTTGCTGCCCCTAAACCTTTAGTGTCAATGAAAAAGTGTTAAGTGCCTAAGTGCTCCTAAAGTGCTTAAGTGCTAGTTATAAAAAAAAACACCTAATACTATGAGTTCGGGAAGATAAACAGCGTGGCAGTATTACTCAAAAAGATGAGTCTAGTCAAATGAATAACTCCCTACAAGTACTGATTGGCCTAGTGGAGTTTAAGATGACTGGACAACTAGTATGGCATTTGTTATATCAAGTGGATATAAGAATGGAGTGGGGCTAGCGGTAGATCTATATAGTTATTGGGGATATAAGTACAGGAGTTACCCATGTAAAAACAGGTGATTAAATTCAAGTTGTGCAATTTCAAAAAACTTATTGATAAATAAATATTATAATTTAATAATTTCAGTTTTAAAGAGATATATGCAGATCTTCTCCATTGTTTCTAGTTTATTAAAGTTCTTTAAAGAAAATTATGCAGTTCTTCTCTATTATTGAGTCCATTCGGAGTGCGGGTATCGAGCTCCAGAATGAATTTAGACACCAGCCTCCTCAGAAGTTTCTCTCTATTGCCCCCTCTTCTGAGAGGAGGAACTGCCCCGATGACGAAGTACCTAAGACTCTTTAGGTCCTTGTTATGGACAGTCTTGAATTGCCTGGCCACTGGATAGGACATGTCAGAATTGACTATAGCCCTAATATGTTGCAGAATTCGCAGGTGTACCTGCAGTTTGGTACTGCCTACATATTGTAGGCCGCAGGCACAAGTTAAAACGTAAACAGCGAATTCTGCCCAGCAATTGTATATTCCTTTAAGTTGGTTGATGGAAAGGCCAAACACAGAGGAAAACTGGGTTGTATTAACGCCGAACTTACAAGCTCGGCAAGAACTGCATTTGTAGAACCCGTTTTTTAACACCAGCCATGTTTTTTTGGATTTGCTGTCTCCGAATGATAATTCCGGACTGCTTCTGACTAGTGAGTTGTGCATGGATCTGGCTCTCCTAAAAGTAAAAGTGGGCTCAGATGGAATCAAGTCCCCTAGAAAGGCATCAGTTCTGATTATGGGTCAGTTGGAGTTGATGATGGCTCTTATTTGTTTATGCTGACTACTATAGGTTGCTATTAATCTGATTGCCTGACTCTGGGGTATGGTGGTTGGCTCAGTATTGTCATGTTGGTGAGATTTAGAATCCCTTGCACATAGTATGTTATCCCGTGGGACTTTGTTAACCTTTTCTAAGGCAGTCTGAATAATCTGTTTGTTGTAGGCTCTTTCCGTGAATCTGCTGATGGCTTCTTTTGTACAGACCTCAAATGCCTGATCAGTACTGCAGATTCTCCGGAGTCTAAGGAACTCCCCATAGGGGATACTTTTAATAAGGTGGTGGGGGTGAAAGCTGGAGGCATGGAGGGTAGGGAGGACTGCGCTCTTTCTATGAAGTGTTGTTTCCAGTTTGTTATTAATAACCTGGACATGGACATCAAGAAAGTTGATGGCCAGCTTGTCTATCTCAGCAGTAAATTGCAAATTGAGAACATTGTGATTGATGTTATCTACAAATGTAATCGCTTGTTCTTTTGATCCATTCCATACCATAAAGACATCGTCTATAAATCGCTTCCAGCAAATTTTTTGTTTGTCCCACACCTCTTTATGTGTGACCCGGAGTACCTGCTCCTCCCACCAGCCCACGTGTAAGCATGCATAGCTGGGGGAGAAGCAGGCTCCCATGGCGACACCTCTTATTTGCTGGTAGTCTTCTTTATTGAACAAAAATAAATTATTGTTTAAGCAAAAGTCAGTCATTTCCAATATCATCTTTCCATGTTGATATCTTTCTATGGCCGCATTTTCTAAAAAGAAACCTACTGCTTTAACCCCATCATTATGATTAATACTGGTGTATAATGCACAGATATCAAGCGTAACCAGATGGTATTGGTCTGACCAGGAAATGCTTTTGATCTTTTCCAAAAAGTCATTTGTATCCTTTATATATGATGGTAGTGTTTTGACAAAATCTTGGAGGTAAAAGTCCACATACTGTGATATTTTTTCTAATAGTCCACCTCTAGCCGAAATGATGGGCCTTCCTGGGACCCGCTTGATCTTCTTGTGGATTTTAGGAATAAAATTAAGTATTGGGATGACGGGAAAATCAGTTTTCAGAAAAAGGTATTCCTCATTGGTCAATAAACCTTCTCTTTTCCATCTGTTGAGATGTTGTTTTACCTGATCTTGTGTTGCTTTAAGTTTCTGATGGTTCGATTTGCTGTAACATGTTTGGTCGTCCAGGTGTTGGTAGGCTTCTATGAGGTATTGATCTTTTGGCCAAAGGATGATGTTACCCCCTTTATCAGATTTATTGATTATCACATTGTTCTGATTTTGTAATTTTTTGATGAGATCATGATACTTTTTGTATTTGAATCCCTTTCCTTTCTTTTTGTGTTGGACCTTTAGTTACAGTTTCTTTAAATCCTCCACTACTACATCCTGAAAAATGTCAGTGGCATCACGAGGCATCATGGGTATGAAAGATGAAGCTTGTTTAAAGGGACTTGGTTCCAATTTTCTTGAGCTAATACCCACATTGTGTAGCATCTCTTGTGTGTTAGATGTATGAATTCTCTCGTTGCTTTCTGATGCCAATGTTTCCAGTGTGTGGAGGACTGGAATATCTGATACTGATAGAGAGGGACCCAGCCTGTTGCTGCCTGCTTCTTGATGGACACTAGGTTCCGTGGTGTCTTTAGATTTTTTGATATATATATTCAGTATCATCCAGTAGTGGATATGATTTCAGTGGAAACCAATATTCAAACAGGCATAAAATAAATCAATTTATGACTGTATAATATACTTGATATCAAACTACATAAATATTGTATTCACTGCTTCACCTTCTACTGCATCCTCGTGTTAAGTATATAATTACTATTCTTACCTACATGCCTACTTGCTAGATTTAGCTTTTGATGCAGTGGTTAGGTTGATGAACTGCAAGAGTTATTTCTGTCATGCAATAAATAATATATGGTATAGACGTGGTATGCCAAAACACAATAATGTGCCACAGTATACAGGGGTTCATCATGTTCAACGGCAATCGTTCATGAAACTCAGGGACATAGACAGAGGGGCTGAAGGAACAAAATAGAAAAAAGTAAACTGCTGGTTTAAAAACAGATTTAGCTCCTTTTTGAAGGAGGGAAAAGGAGGGAATGATGTGGATGGACAAAGAGAAGGAGTATGTGAGTGCAGTCCAAGAATGTCTGACAAAATGAATGTTTTTTCATTTTTTTTAGTTTCAAGGAGAAGAGCATCCGAATTAAGTAGCTGGCAAATCTCCTCTAAAATCTTCACTTTCCTAGCCATTAATGAGAAGACTTAGAGTGAAGGATATTGTGAACTAGACAAACAAGTTTGTCTATTAATCTGCCTTTTATGGGAGCCAGCACAAAGAGATCAGTAGAGGGATAATGTGGACGAAGCTGTGTCTCCCAGAGATTTGTCAGATTTGTTCAAATTCTCAGGCTTGGGAAGCAACTTCCTGTAAAAAACATGAAGCAACAATAATATTCAGATGTTATAGTAGTCTTAAATAAGTCCCATTCCACATAATCTGGGTTGATTGCAAAGGTCAAATCCACCCAAAAAAAGCATTCATAGATACTTGAAGTTCTCTTGGGACAGATCTGTTAAAATGTTTGACAAGGTTGGGGATAGCTATAGCAAAATACAAGCATAGGAAGAGGGATTGTTGGTTATAACTACCAGCATGACTATGTCCTCATTAAGCCTGGGCGTAGTTCGCGAAGTAGCGCTACGCGAAGCTACGCAAAGTGCAGTTCGCACTACGCGAGCTACGCGTAGCACTACGCGAACTGCGTAGTGCACTGTTCGCAATGATTGCACAGTGCCGGATGCTTGTCCGCACTGTGCAATCATTGAAAACGGCATCTTGCACAGTGTGAGCTGTCTTTTACTGCCGCTCAAGTAGATTTTTACTCGAGCGGCAGCTTTCTCAACGTGGACTGGTAGTTTCTCATCGCGAGCGGTCGCGAGCATACGCGACCACTCGCAATGAGAAACCTGACCTCCCGCGTTGAGAATCTCGCCGGGAGGTTTATTTTCCACGCTCGCGATCGGCAACTTGATGTTGCTGATCGCGAACGAGGAAAATTCTCGCCGGAAGTCATTTTGCTTGCTCGCGGTCGCCAACTTGACGTTGAGGACCGCGAGCAAGCAAAAATGACCGCTGCACTACGCTACGCTACGCGTGTTTGCACTGTGCTACGTGCAATTCGCGTTGTGCGAAGTAGCGCAAACTTCGCAAACTACGCGAGCGTAGCGTAGTGCTTTGCCCAGGGTTAGTCCTCATGTCCCCCTGGTTACTATCCAGTTTAACTGGATCCTGCAAGCAGAAGTAAAGAGGCCAAGATTCAATTGAGCTACACAGGATGCAGACATTTCCAGAGTTGTGTAGCTCTTCTTTTCTTCAAAGGATTGATTCTTGTTCCAGCGCCCTGCTGTGCAATGTTTTAAAGTGCCACATTTATTGTACCACTCAGTGAATAAGGATGCACAATCAGTGATATCAATAGGGTAGGCAGACTGCAGGAGAAAGTCAACGTCTTACAACAATTTCTCTACCTTGCACAGAGAAATGGAGTGAAAGCTCATTATGGTCCATCTTCTAGGTAGTCAGTGGTTTTTGTCTTGGTTATGTATCCCCTTGTAGACTAAAACACAGTGGGGCATATTCTCAAGGAGCTATCGCCGAGTTATCAGCACTTTAACGCATCCAAATTGCGCTAAATTTATTGCCCCATTCACAAGCTGGTACTAACAGCCCATAACACCAGTTTTCCTGCGAAAGCAGTCGCAAAAAACATCGCCACAGATGACCCCGGCAACTAACGCTAATGAGATGCAGAGTAGGCGTTCCCGAGCAAAAAGCCACGACAACACCACAACGCAACATTCTCAACGACCAGCCACATCGGCGATAGGAACACAAAACAGGCGATACGGCGCGTTACCAGCAGGAAATTAACACCTGCTCTGACCTGGTGCAAAGTCGGACGTCAACCTGCACAAGAAAAGGGAGCCCAGCCCACAGCCACACCTGAAGAACAACAGATGCCATAGAGCCACTCACCATGCACCCGGGAGCCCGAGAGGGCAACAACACCCACCGCCACCACCCCCAGGACCGCCACCCCTCCAACGGACCCCCCCCGCCTCCCCCCCGACCACCACAGAGGCAGCGCAGATAAAGACAGCGGACCTTCAGGAAATGCACCAGTCCCACAGACCTAACACCAGACAATGCCAATGCCCACTACAGGCCCAAAAGGACAACCATCCTCCGCATCCTGAACATCAGTGCCCACAGGCTGATGGTACCAACACAGCGGACAACCAACATCCCTCCGCAAACAAAGCTGCTGGCTGTGCTGCACCTGTTGGCCTCTGGTATCCTCCCAAACAACAACCGCCCGAGTCGGAGGAGTCTCACAGCCAGCCCCATCCAAGTTCCTCACACCTGTCCTGGATGCCCTCACCAGCTAGGGACCCCAGCACCCATACGTCCCCCACAATGCGCAGGAACAGCTAGAGACCAAGCAAGGACTATACGCCATAGCTGGATCCCTGCACGTGTCCGGGGCATTCGACTGCACACTTGTCCCACTTGTGCCCCCTGCCAACACCGCACACAATTACCGCAACAGAATGCACACGCATCCCATCAACGTGCAGGCAATAGTGGACCACAGGGGACTCCTCACCAATGTCATAGCCAACTACCCAGGCAGTGTGCATGATCCCTTCATCTTCCGACAGTCAAACATCAACCAGCGCTTCCAGGATGGCACCCATGGGAATGCACTGCTCGTTGGCAAGTACCAAATGAACACACCACACACCTCAACCCCACAATCATGCAACTCACAACTCTGGCACTGCACACGTCACAAAATCACATACAACATGCCAAACAACATGCCTCCCCACCAGACACGACAGCACAACTTACTGTGGCAACCTTGGTTAGCCATGTACATGAGCCATCGACGGCATGGCACCTCAGCCACACAATACCGGAATGTGGGGAGAGGTGGGAACCAGGCTTGTGCGAAGGAGGCAAGTGACCCATGAATGAGTATGTACACAATGCCAAGTGTGGCGGAGATGTGCTGGACAGACTGCAGTATGCAGACCACAGACATAGCCATGTCTACATGCAACGCTGGTGTTTGGAGTGTAGTGGACAGTGGACGCAACCATGTCACCCCATCCAGTGGGGAAGATCGCGGAAATGTAGCTTGTGACGTCCCCTCCTGTAAGCGTGTGCGGAGTGGGCTGGCCCGGCGTACGCCAGGCCAGTGCAGGGGTGTGAATAAAAAGCACATAGCACCTCCCACCACGCCACGAGGCCGACGCCGTCGCCGTGAGCGGTGTGGCCTGTGATCCTGTGCGCCTGCTGCACCCGGGCCGCTGGTCCCCGGACCCGTCATGCCTGCCCCTGCGCAGCCAGGCCTCACTGCTCACCTGCCGACACCGGCGTGTGTCAAAGAGGGCTCACCACATGCCGGCGCAAGCTCCAAGCCCGAGGCCCGCGACCTTCGCAGCCTCCTCAGACCATCACGGCCTCCGCGACACAGGCCCGCTTTACTCCTTTTTTGTTGACGTACTCCACCGCTGCCTCGGGCCCACACTACGCTCAAGTAGGTCACACATTTATCTTGATTATGCTATGGCAGAGTACACACTTTATGGCAGCGTTTATATCACTGTACTCCCTTCGATGTGGTGACACAAAGTATGTGCATGGCATCCCAATCACACGTGCCTGTGGGCCCTTGATGACAACGCATTCGGCCTACACTGCGGTCGAGTAGGTCACACATTGGGAATTCAGTCATGAATCATTTATGGCAGACTTGACATCATTGTACTGGTCTCATCGCAGACTGCATCCCCTTTCAGCTCTGGTGCCACTAAGTCTGTTCCCCGACATCCATGGCCACTTTCTGGTTGAACTTTGGTGGCGACTGAGTCTATGGACTGGGGCTTGTCTTCATCATCATGTCGGTGATACTGACTTTGTGGCAAAAACTAAGCTGTGGCATTCCACTCCTCCATTTGCCGCTTCCGGCCAGCTTCTGCCCTCTGCATCATGCCCTGGAGGACACCTTCCACTGTCCCCCGCAAACCTCCGCTACATTCACCTTCAACATCGACGAGGACCCGCTCACCTCACATGGCCCTATCTCACTGCACCACAAGTCACCGTCCCGTGGCAGTGTGCCTGTGCCGGCCGCAGTTCATCCGGGGCCACTAACTCTGTGCAGCTCAAGTCATGGCCCCTGTCTGATAGCATATTGGATGGCCTATGGGTCAATAGACTGGGGGTCATCAAGGCCATGTGTCTGTGGCCCTGCGCTGTCCGCTGCCTCCGGCCTCAACTGAAGCCCACCTGGGCTCACACATCAAATCGAGTCCTGACCTGCCCGGACGTCGCATCACCGCAGGATGCACATGCCACCACCGCCAGGACCAACTCCAAACAACAGGTGCCAGAGTCGTAAGTGTCTTACTGCAGGACTATCAGAGTTGCTCACACCAGTCGTGGGTGCCATCATCAGCTTGCTCCCTGCTCAGCTCTTCAGGTGCCACTAACTCAGTGCACCACAAATCATGGACCATTCTGCTTGCATGTTGGGTGAACACTGTACTTTCTCCGGCTACCACCATGATGCTTCAAATTTTTTGCTGTTATGCTGCTGTTTTCTGTTTCCGCTTTAATTGTGATCACTGTTCAAGTTGTTGCCAGCACCAACGACTCCATGAGGGCTGGCTTACACTCATCCCACACACATCCAGCACATGCGTCACTGTACATGTGACCATGCCAATAAAGGTGTCGAGCGCACGTGCCCATGGCCAGTTCAACGAACTATCTGAGTGTGTCCGTGTTCTCATGATGTATGCATTTGTGCCCCGGGCACTACAACATTACATGGTGCCATGTACAGTGGACGCAGCCATGTCACCGCAGGCAGCGGGTGGGACATTGCACATGTAGCTTTGTCGTCCCCCACTCAATACGTAAGAGGAGTGAACTGGGCCGGCGTACGCCAGTCCAGCGTGGGGGTGTGGATGATCATCCCGTGGCTCTGGGTGTGGTTCAGTACTGGAAATGTGCAAAGGCATGTGTCTCTGTCGCAGTGTGGGTCTCCGTTGGGGAGTGTAGGTGGGCCCTGATGGGACTTAGACACCCACGTATGTGATCTGGTTCGGCTTCCATGAGGTAGTACCTCACCCGCACATGTTTGGCCACCCCCTTCTGGCAGCCTGACACCTGGCCGTGGAATGGGATGTGTGCTTCGGTGGGCTGCTGGGAGCCAGCCGGGGTGATGGGTGCATCCAGCTGTGGTGTCTGTGCAGGGGGTGGGGTATCCTCGATGCAGCGGTGCTGCCCTGCTCCTGGAGGTCGATTGCCTAAGATGTCCATGGACTGTTGTGGGGCACAGGTGTCGGAAGTGTGGTGGTCCTCTTCAGCATCACTGTAGAGTTTTCTGGTCTGCCCTGCTGGAGGTGTTGTTTATCCCTATGCAATGTGAAGGGGAGATGCTTGTTGACATTGTGTTGGCATGTATGTTGCCGCATTGTTCAAGTTTACATTCAGACTTCATGACAATGTACATTGTGACTGTTGGGGAGGGGCGGACTATTTGATGCGGGTCAGTGGACATTTGGACTACATGACGTAGGTGAGGTTGTACACGTACATTTGCATCTCACAGTTTCCTGCTATGTCAGATGTGATTGGCCATTTTCTACGCACAGGCGGACCCAGTTGTGTCCTCTGTTCTGCAGTGTAGGTGTTGGACTGTGTACCACATTGTCGTCCATGTGGGTGTGCTGTAATTGCTATGTGTGTGTGCTGCTTTGTGTGGGAGTCGCACCTGCAACTGTGATTTTGCTGCCCCTTATCCCTTGGAGGCGGTGTGCCTTTGGCTTTTGTGCTTTTGAGGTGCTGTGATGTTGGCGACTTGGGTCATTTGTGCTCTTGGACGGTTTTTGTACTCTTGTGCATTGTTTGTCTGCAGATGTGTTGTTGACGTCAGTGGTTGTTTGTGCAGGTGGATGTGTCAGAGTGTGACCTGCTCCTTTCCGGATGTGGTCCACACTCAGCCACCTCAGTCTCGTGGCATGCACAGTGTCATGGTGATTGTACTCCAGCCATGCTGCTGGTCATGTGGTGTCACTTGCATTGTCAGTGTGGCTCTCACATACGCATCTTTGCTGTGTTTCGCATGGGTGCATGTGTGTGTTGTGTAATTGGTGATGTGTGGGGTGGGACCCCTTTGGGCACATGGTGAACGGGGGCCTACTTGATGTTTGTATGTGTGCTGCAGTGTGCCACGGGGATCAGGGACATGACCCAGGGTTATTGTGGGTGTGCGGTGTGCTACACGTCGTTGTGCATGTGTGCCATTGTGCCCATCCCCCCGCCCCCACAGTCCCTGTTCATTACTCACCCTGTTGCTGTGTGTCAGGTCATGTCGAGCAGTGTCCGGACTCCCGACTCCTTGCACCGTCTCCACACTGATGACTGTGGGCGCCATTTGCTCCAGCTCCTCCTGTGGCGCAGGACTCCCACCTCCATTCGCCGTTGCTGCCTTCCTGTTGGCAGCGGGTTTCTGCTTGGTTTGGCTTTTCACATCGTGCCAGCGCATCTTGGCCTCCTCGGCACTCCGACTGCATTCTCGATGGGATGCCATTTTTCCGTCTGTATATCCAATGACACGGTGGTGGTGACGGACAGTTGTTGTTGGTGCTCTGTCACCTCCGTGACGACGATCGGGTTTTCCTGCGGACTGTACCCCGTCTTCCTCTTCCTCTTCTCCTTGGCCTTCCCCAACCCCGAGGTTCATTGCTGGTGGTCTGTGGGGCTTGTGGGGTTCGCGTTGACCTGGGCACTCGTTCTGGGTGCATCCATGTTGCTGCGCAGTTTGATTTGTTTATGGTGTGTTTTTCTTGTTCAGCTTTTATGGTGCATTTTCCCGCCAGACGTGTGGGAATTGCAGGCCTATTGCTGGTTGTCGCTGTTTTTTTTTTCGTGGTTGGCCTCATCGCAACTTTATTCGCGTTGGTGTTTCGCATTTTTTCGGCGGCGTGTTATTTTTAACGCGGTCATTTGACGCGTTATCATGGGACTATTGCATGGTGACGCCAGGTTGAGAATGCTACGTTAACACAGCATTGTTTTCCCGCGATGGACTGCGATGTGAAAAGTTGCGTTAAGCTAAACTTGCGGTGGTTATCACACGTTCTTGTGAATATGCCCCAGTGATTGGTATTGAATCTCAGATTAAAAGCACATTATGGGAGTATAAAGGAAGTCAAGATCCTTCTTCGCATAAGGTGTATCAAAACTACATTTTCAAATGCAAATGTATCAAGGTGTACCTGTCATTGGATGAGGAAAGTGTTGGGCTGGCAATCTGCCACTTTATGGCCAGGTTAGGTAGGCTTATGGGAATGTGTGATTTTTGTAGATTTCAGTGCAAAGAATGTTCTATTTTCTATTGCATTTTCTATATACTAATTTCATGAGAAACTTCACATATATTGTAATAGCAAGTCTCGACTTTTATCAGACATATTTAGAACCACAAGGGGGTCTGGCATTTAAATAGAACAACAATTGTCAAAATAAAGCATTATTTTTCAGTCAACAGCTATTTTGCTAGTAAATTCAACATCATTTTGGCAGCCAACCGTTTGACGATAAAGAAGCTTTTGGATTTCTAATATGCAGTTATTAGACCTGTCAGACTCAGGGTTGTTGTCCCCAGACCTTTTGCTTTCACCCTCCTATTTTTGCTGAATTCGTTTTTGCTGACTTTAACACTCTGTGCACTTTTACTACTGCTAACCAGTGCTAAAGTGCTTGTGCTCACTATCTAAAACATTGTAAAAATGACTTACATCTGATTGGCATATTTAATTTACTTGTAAGTCCCTAGTAAAGTGAGACTCCATTCATCCAGGGCCTGTAAATTAAATGCTACTAGTGGGTCTGCAGCACGTATTGTGCCACCCACTTAAGTAGCCTCTTAAATTATGTCCCAGGCCTGTCATTGCAACCTATATGAAGTTTTACACTGCCAGTTCGAATTCGGCAAACTAACCCCTTTCCAAGCCCTAAACTTGTCTTTTATTGCATATAGGGCACCCCTAAGGTAGGTCCTAGGTAGCCCATAGGGTAGGGTGCATTGTAATTAAAAGGTTTGACATGCACTTTTAAGTTTTCCATGCCTTGGTACTGAAAACTCCAAAATTCGTTTTTCACTACTATGAGGCCTACCTCTCCCACAGAATAACACTGAGTTTGCTTTATGACATGGTAATAATTGTGAACTTTTTTTTGGGAACAGGTGAACAATTCATGTTTATTGTTTGAGAAATTGTAATTTAAAATCTTATCTAATGGTAAAGATGGATTTTAAGTAACAATTTTGAAAATGCCACTTTAGAAAGTAGGCATTTTTCTGCACTATTTGGTGCCTGCAGCCTGTTAGTGGGTCACATAAATGGGTGAAGTTGCCAGTTGGACTTTGTATTTTCCTCCCAAACAGCCTCACGTTAGAGGGATTAGTTGTGCCTGGGTGAGCCATCACTGCCAGGATGGGGGGCGGATGTGGGCACAACCCCACTTGCCTTCACACAAATGACTTGTTACTACTGCATAGTTCATGCAGCCAACTTGGAGCAAGGGCAGGGAAGGCAGAAAACTCCAAACACTTCAAAGGGAATTCTCTAGAAAATCCTATTACTTCAAAGAAGGCACCAGGTTAAAAATGGGACACTTAGACCCACTCTCTACTTCACTTTCTGGACCCGTGGAAGAACTCTCAGAGGACTGCCTGTTGCTGTCGCCTGCTTTGTACTTCAGATGACTGCTTTGCTGCACCTGGAAGGACTGCTCTGCTGACTGAAACCTCCGTTGAACCCTCAGAGGCCTGCCCTGCTGCTGCAGCCCTGTTGCACTTATTGAACCCAGGACTACCAAAATGACTCCAAGGGCTACTTGGCTGCCCTCCTGATCAGAGCCTAAGGAACATAAAAGGGTCCAACCATCTTGAACACACACCTGGACCCAGCCTGAATGAGTGCTATCACACCAAGTGATGCCCCTCCAATTCTGGACCCTTGATGGTAGTGTTAAATGTGCCCATATAGCGAAAATCTAAAACGTGAGACAAAAGTTGTTGGTTAAAAACTGCTCTGAGAAATAACAGGAGACCAGGACCAACCTGCTTGTCTATCTGCCCAAGGAGCATTGTTGGTCAGCCTTACTTTGCAGCAGCTCCCACTACGTACTTCTCCACTGGAGCAAATCTGTTCAGCGGTCCTTTGCAGAAGGGGTATTCAGACTCATGGAACTCTCATCGGCTACAGCCTCCAGCCTCGTTCCGCTGGAGATTTTCGATTCCCAAAAAAGAGACTAGGTCTGAACATGGAAATCTTCACCACAACTTTGTCCAGTGGCTCCCTGATGACGACAACTCCTCCTCGGACACCGCCTGCAGGCTTGCTGTACTGAACTTCTACCTTCTCATAGACTTTTTGCTGTAATTTCTTCTAAGTCCAGAGGTAAGCACCGACCGGGCCCAATCCACCTCTTTTATCCGACTTACGCTCCATTTGACTTTGACCGGTTCTCACACGGCTAAGTGACTGCGGTTCGAGCTTTGATCTTTTAAGTGCTACTTTTTACCTTAAACTTTAAAAAAAATCATAACTCTGGTTCTACTAATTAGATTTTTGTAGTTTTGGTGTCAAATGGTTTATTTCAATTGATCTCTGTTTTTCTAAACTGGTGTGGGATTTTTCTTGTTTTGTGTTTTTGCTTTCTTACTGTTTGTGTGCTGCAGAAATACTTTACACATTGCCTTCAACTTAAGCTTGACTGCTTTTGTGCCAAGCTACCAAAGGCTTAAGTACAGGCTAATTTAGTGACTTTTCTGGTTCATTCTGAGAGGGATTGTGGCTGCTGCTTGAACAGGATTAACGCCCCACTCAACCAACAACCCAGATTTTCACAGCACGTAAAAACAAAAGGACATTTTGGTTTCAAATGGAAAAGAAGTATTTAGTGTAATTAGATGTATGTTTTTATATATTAGGTAAGCCTGGGCGTAGTTTGCGGAGTTTTGCTACGTGGAACTTCGTGAAGTTACAAAAAAACTCTGCGAAGTTCCGCAAGTGGCGGAGTGTAGTGCGAACTGCTGTTCGCGCTGGTCTCTCTGCTGCTCGGGTAGAAATTCTACCCAAGCGGCAGCTCGCGCTCGCGAACTTACCGTTCGCAAGCGCGGAAAAAACTCTGCTGCACTACGTGAAGCGGGGTTTTCTTGCACTCCACGAGCTCCGCTGAGTGCGGAGTGCAGAAAACTCCGCAAACTCCATGAATGGAGCGGAGTTCAACGCCCTGGCCTAATATTGGGTACATGATGAATGATGTGACATCCCTAAGGCAACAACGAAATTTTCACTCTCTGTAATGCCTTTTAAGCAAATTGTTGAATGAACAGAAATAAGAAACTATGGGAAAGTAAATTAAGAAACGAGTAAGGAATTCTCCCTTTTCAGAAAAGGGAAGGGATGACCATAGGATAGAGGCACAGGGTCAAATAACATTTATTGGTGGCACTTTTGAAGGGAACACTATTTGCAAATTTCCAAAGTTTATTTGCAGGGTGGCAGAACCCTTTAGATGTTATACAGAGACATCACTTGTGGTGGATCAGCAAACATAAAATGACAAACCAGTAAAACGGGAAGGGATTCATGATTTGTTTGTACAATGGTTCCACCATCCAGTCTAAATCTTCAATTGTTTCCTCACATGGGAGAATGGGGCGGTACCCACATAGATAACACATAGAAAACCATAAGAACCTCGAGTGAGTGCAGGAGATTCATGTAAATAGATGGACTTGTACCGTGACAGCACTTATGAACAGGTGCCACTACTTTCCATGGGCATGCAGCTATTACCTTCCCTGCCATGTAATATGTAAATTAAAATACAGTAAATCATCAAATTTAGAGTGTATGAAAATTCTTATGCTGTTGTATTAGCATAAGTGTAATGGAAGAGGATGATTGAAACACATGCGGTGGTGCAGGGGTGGGGGCCAGGGGAAACATGGTCGATTGTGATGAAGAAACATGGCCAGATGAACAAAATAGCTGCAACTGTAGGAAGGAGTATTATTTACACATTTCCAAAGTACAATTCTGGTGAGTTAATAACCTCACAATTTGTCATATTCGCCCATTCCACCTTTCCGTGCCCATTTTATCAATCTCTGATGCACCATCATGTCTACGAAGGGGCATATATACTAGCCCCATTGCATCTCTCTTGCACCACGCAAAGTGATGCAAGAGTGACACAACTCAAAAATTAGATCTATGAACAACCCTGCGTGGCCCTGAGTGGCTTCATAAGTTTTGAGTAAAGCAACTCAGCGCAAATCACTCTGCACCCGGGAGGCATTCCATGGGCGTTGCTTGGATGTTCCCATTCAACTCCTTTGGTTTTGATGCATTGGTAAGCCTGGGAATGTGCAAAAAAGATACACCTCCCCCCGTGAGGCATAACAAGCAGAAATACCTTATTTCTCCTTGTTACTTCCTCTTTCTATGCGTGCTGTATTCTTCAGCACATATAGAAAGAGAAATTTGCCTCTCAGGATTGTTTTTGTTTAGGAAGGTGTCCCTTCCTGTACAAAAATAATCCTGTCTACAACACAGGCACCCTTGCATCATTATGCAAGGGTGCCTGCGTTCACGCTAGGCAGCCAAAACGGCACCAGCGCAGGGACACGGACAGGAATGCATCGTATTATTTTAAACACAGCACATTCCTGCCCTTTCCATGTAATGCAGCGTTACTTTGCCATAAATATGGCCCCAAGTGAGTTGTATATGCGATAATGTACAACTAACCATATATTTTACGGATATTGCTAGTCACCGAGGAGTTCCTTGTCAATGAAGAGACACATAAAGAGACACAAAGTAGCATGCCTGGTATCTTCGTAAGGTCACTGAACTTCAAGGTTACTTGCAATATCTTTTGATGTGCAGTTAAGTGACTGTTCCGAATAATGAGTGGATCTTTCCGATCTACCCCCTGCCACAGAGAACTCATCCATTATCTCAAGTAAGTCATGGGTTGCTCATCCAGTTCTGGACCTCTTTGGATTCCAGGACTGTGTTTGGATTTTAGAAACAGCAATACAGTTCCCAGAACGCAAAACAAAATTAGAGCAGAAGGTTTTGCACACAGACATATGAATGATGCCAACAACAGATGGGTGCCCCAAATATAGAACATTTATTTTTCTATGAGTCTTCACATCTGGCCTTAAGTGTTGACGCTGCACTGTGGAGCGCGAGTAGGTTGCAGCTTCAAGGTGTGGGAGAGCGGGCTGAAACCCCACCAAATCAATTGCAAGTGCAAGTGTGGCCTACCAATTGACTGCATCCAGTCTACTGGCCTGCCTTCTTCTGTAATGTATGTTGGAAAGACATGAAAGAAGGCTTCAGTAGGGATTATGACGGTGCAGTCATATGATTAACACTAAAGCATGTCTACTCATCTTTGAGATGCACTTCTACCATCAGATGTGGCACTCCTGGAGAGAATTTCTCCACCCACTCGATCATGGTCTGCTGGAAGTTTAAGCAGAATTGCCATCATTTGAGAAAGTCTTTCTTTAACCCGAACAAAGTATATTTGGAATATGAGTTTTCAGGAATTTACTTCAAGAGAGGTCTGATATGGAACGGTTTTGAGCAAGTCATGAGTTAATATTGCAAATGATATTGCAGCTTATATATTTCAAAGAGTGAAGGAGACCACAGGGAGGTATATGGTGTAAATGATAGCTATCTGCTGCAGGACCATACAGGACATGAACAGTCTCTTCAAATGAAGCTGTGGTTGAGCATATAGTCTTCAAACCTCATTACACCATATTTTCATCTGAAGGGTACTTTCAGCCATTGATCCTACTCTCGCACCCTCTTAAACTACATCTATACCTTAGTGTCCTACACTTTGTCAATCTCTTCTTCCCCCTTATCAATTTTCTAGCATGTTCTATTTCACACGCTCTTTTCCAGGCTTTTCTCCTTTCTATCTCTCGTTCTCTTTTGCCTTTTTACATGTTCCTCTCTTTCTCTCCCTTTTTCATTCACACTTTGTCTGTCTTCTTTTCCCAATGTCTTTTTTTACTCTTGTTTGCTTTTCCTCTCGCAATTTCTCTTGTCTCTGTCTATTCTTATTCTCTCTCTGTTTATTCTCATATTTGTTTCCATTTTAGTTTTTAATTCCTCTGGTTTTTTTTGTTTTCTTATATTATTGTTCTCTTTTCTTCTCTCTCTTTCGCTATCACACTCTGGTTTAAGGTCCGAGTTTTTAACAGCACAGCTGTTTAAACTGGCCTATTTTTCCAATATACATGCACTGGGTATGGGTCCTCCCTTTTCAACCATTGGCTTTTTTAATCAGTCGTTTTCAGAAATTGACTTTATTCATTGTCAGTCAGATCTTGATTCAACCCAGACGAGTATTTCTCTTCCGCAAAATGTTAATTGGTATTATGCCAGTGCCTAAGAAGATTTCAACAGTGCAACAATCATAGCGAGCAGAGTTGAGTTCGATTACACTCTGCTATCCAAATTGCATGTACTAAAGAAAGTTAGGCACAGTGTCATTACAAAAATGAATGAAAGTCACCCTGAGCACACAAGTAGTCCTTTATATTGTCCAAAAATCCCAAAAACTCTTGATCCAAGTTCAAAGTATTTATTTGAATTTATCACTTCTCAAATGTAGCCAGGTAATATTTTCAAGACACAGCTTGATCTCAAATTCTAGTTGCAGCAAAACCAGCCAACACGTGTTTCGCCGTGCGATGTAATACACAATTGACTTCTTCAGGGCTGCAATCCCAAGAAAAGCACAATTACTCAATTGTTTTCAATAAAAACGTGGAAATGAGAAGTATAATCCACTCACCAAGTAATAAGAAAGAAACCATCACCATCACCATATTGTGATTAAAGTCACGTAAGGTGAAGAAAATTTAGAGTGTCACCGAGTACGTATATAGCGAGAGCAGAAGCGATAGCCCTATTTTCACTGCCGAGTGTAAGAAAGATTCTCCCATAGAGATGTACAGTCACACGGTAATCCAATCTCACCTGATAGAAGTTCTTTCGTTAATTCTGTACGGCAAGATGCCCTGGTTGAAGAAAACATGAACACCAAAGTCCTGTATGTATAAACAACCCATGTTATAATGGCATCTCCCATCTCATTTAACATTTCTAAATAATCATAACCTCAAACACTCAGTTCACCTTGTAACTTGCTAAATCCTTCTTTGCAAGTACATGAACTCCTGATACAGTGTATCTTATGTACACCGATTCTCTCTGAATCAAGTATCCTGTAGCTATAACAAAGAGAAAACCAAAAGAAAATATGTGAGAAATAATGAGACCACCCAAAATACGGTATCTAGTATCCATGTCCAAATGAGTTAATAAGTTGTCTCACCTACAGTATAATGAATCACTGGCTAGGTACAGTAGTTCATCAGCAAACGTCTCAGAAAAGTAGGATAGAAATGCTAGATATCGTAATACGAATTACGCATTTCTATCCTACTTTTCTGAGACGTTTGCTGATGAACTACTGTACCTAGCCAGTGATTCATTATACTGTAGGTGAGACAACTTATTAACTCATTTGGACATGGATACTAGATACCGTATTTTGGGTGGTCTCATTATTTCTCACATATTTTCTTTTTGGTTTTTCTCTTTGTTATAGCTACAGGATACTTGATTCAGAGAGAATCGGTGTACATAAGATACACTGTATCAGGAGTTCATGTACTTGCAAAGAAGGATTTAGCAAGTTACAAGGTGAACTGAGTGTTTGAGGTTATGATTATTTAGAAATGTTAATTGAGATGGGAGATGCCATTATAACATGGGTTGTTTATACATACAGGACTTTGGTGTTCATGTTTTCTTCAACCGGGGCATCTTACCGTACAGAATTAACGAAAGAACTTCTATCAGGTGAAATTGGATTACCGTGTGACTGTACATCTCTATGGGAGAATCTTTCTTACACTCGGCAGTGAAAAATAGGGCTATTGCTTCTGCTCTCGCTTATATACGTACTCAGTGACACTCTAAATTTTCTTCACCTTACGTGACTTTAATCACAATATGGTGATGGTGATGGTTTCTTTTCTTATTACTTGGTGAGTGGATTATACTTCTCATTTCCACCTTTTTTGTTGAAAACAATTGAGTAATTGTGCTTTTCTTGGGATTGCAGCCCTGAAGAAGTCAATTGTGTATTACATCGCACGACAAAACACGTGTTGGCTGGTTTTGCTGCAACTAGAATTTGAGATCAAGCTGTGTCTTGAAAATATTACATGGCTACATTTGAGAAGTGATAAATTCAAATAAATACTTTGAACTTGGATCAAGAGTTTTTGGGATTTTTGGACAATATAAAGGACTACTTGTGTGCTCAGGGTGACTTTCATTCATTTATGTATCCCTCCGGACGAGGGGAATAACAAGATTGAATTGGTAACCAATCTTCTCACCCTTTGAAGCACCAAATATTTAGATAATTGTGTGTTTACTGAGCCCGTAACTAGTGTTGAGCGCCCTAGGAGTAGATTTTTCCTGGCTACCAAAGTTTAAGGACAGTGTCATTACAATGTGGTTTTAAAATGTCCTATGTGCAGAGTAGTAGATTTTCCTCAAACATTCTAAGAAAAAACAATGCAGAGACGCTTAAGGTGTCCTATGTGCAAAATACAAAGTTGTTGAGTGGAAGGAGCCGTACCCTGCCCGACAACCAATTCTTATTAATTACAGTAACAATTGGTTAAGAATGTAGCCAGCATACGTGGGAAGAGTGTTTCCTGTGGAGAGTGCTGTAAGTTTAATAGAGTGGCCTATGTGCAATTTGGCAAGATGTTAGGAAAGAGTCTTTTCCTCGGCCCGGCTGGCTGTCTTGGTTGTTTACTTTTCAGTTTGTGGTCAGCCGATTGGCAAGAAGGATTTCTGCAGCTTGCATGAGGATCATATGTCCAGATAGGTTCTATTGAAAGATCAGTCCAGCTGGGTGCATGCAGTCAGTGCAGGGGGAAGTTTCTTTTCTGCCCTGGTAAGAAATCTCACAAAGGGACAATTTAGCTGTAGATCCTCTGGCATGAAGGAAGCCAGTACCACCTTTCTGCATGTTCGGACTCCTTGTATCTTATGAGTGGGCGCAACATCACTCTTCGCTTAGCTAGTAAGCCTTTGCAGGTACTCACCAAGAGCACCCTATCTTCTTTCCCCTTTCCACACAGCCAACAGTCAGTCATAGGTAGCAGTGTTGCATTTCCAGGGTGGTTGGTGAAGGAGAGAAGATATTATGCCCAAACAATATGTCAGGAATTTTTCTTTTACTGAGTTGGAATACCCCGTGTGAAAAAAGGTTTGGGGTATTGCTTCGTCATAGCTGTGCAGCAGAAGCCAGCCACGGGCTCTGATGGCTTTATTAACCAGCGTTTTGAAACTTGCATGGGTTGCAGATAATTCCCAGGTGCCCTGTAGGCCAAATTGGATTACTGATTCATTGAGGTAAGCCTTGGCAGGAGAACTTCCCCTGGACATCAGCTCCAGTCATAGATGTGTGTTAAGTGTGTTAGGTTTTGCGTTCTTGATTTTATGCCTCTCCTTGGGAGAAATTGTTTCTGGAGATGAAACTCCAATCTTATCTGAGCTGGGGAGATGTATTTGGGGAGGCCAAAGATCATTCGCAACGATGCAACCATGATCTCATCCAGAGTTGGTGCATCCCGGCCACATAGTGGCTCACTCCTGTAAGTTATTTTCGGGATCAGTTTCGCTTGTATTACCCGAAGCAATGGTGTTAGACTGGAGCCGGCCCCTTTCTTTTTTAGGTTTCTTAATGCCACAGCTAGGGCATTCCCCTTCCATTTCTGAGCATCTGTTTTCGGTTGAATGATCATGTTTTGTCTATAACAATACCTAAATATTTATAGTCTGACACAGACTCCAGGCGTTGGATGGCGATATACTAGCTTGATGCTTTTATTTTCATGCTGTTCACTGCCATTCTTTTTGTTTTTTCAAAATTAATTTTTAGGCCATTTTCTGTCGACTTTGCATCATGGGTGGTGTCAAAGAGGTACTGCAAGACGACCGGAGTGTGACATATTAGCACCAGGTTGTCTGCGTAGAGGAGACTGGAAAGAGCTATTCCACCCAGCTTTGGGATATGGGAGCTACAGCAGTCCAATTTTGCTGTTAGCTCAGCTAAAATGAGTTTGAACAGAGTAGGGACAAGGACACAGCCCTGTTTCAGGCCTTTGGATGTTGGAATGCACCTTGAAAGATGCATCCCCGTCCCTAGCTTAACCTGTACCCATGTGTCTGCGTGTAACAGAATCAGTAACTTCGGGAGGATGGGTGGAGCATTCTGGTTTGCCAATTTCATCTATAGTTTACCATGATCATTATGGTCAAAAGCTGCGCATAACCCAATATACTGTTGTATTCCGCTTTAGGTGTCCGTATATAGGTTTTCCTGAAACATGTCCTTATATAGGCACAATTCGCATTGCCCTTATATAGGCATAGAATCCCAGTCCTTATTTAGGCATTAGCCGTGCACTCCAAATACAGGCATGGTCACCGACATCCGTCCACCCTAACGTCACAACTAGTTCTTAGAAACTGTCATACGGTTTCTGCACATACACAGAGCTATGCACAGGAAAATGGGACCCCGGAATACAGTGGTTTGCCACCATATACCGTAGCACCCAAAAACCCCAACCCAACTAGCTTAGCATCCCATTAGCACCCAAGTACTAATGTTTGGACAACCCAGAACACGGTATCTTTATCTCAGGACTCGCAGAAGCAAGAACACTCTTTCGTCACTCACTCGTACTTGTCCACAAGATGCGTAGGAAGAGACACTGGATAGGTTAAAATGTTTATTCCAACTTACGTGCTCTAATGTACAGTACACGTGTCAGTACTAATAGCATAATGCATATGACTAATATAAGCAGCATGGTTACAATTCCATAGAATACAAACGGGGAAAGCATCTCAGAGCTCAGTGGATAAACGTATAAATAACATTACCACCCTCCCCTTACAGTAAGATAGTTTATTATAATAATAGAAGACCTCTGGGCTTTGACTAGCGAACCCCCATACCTCAGTCTCTAGATGCAGAATTACATCAGCAGGACATCATAGCTCTTCTCACTGAAAGGGATTTCTCCAAGTGTGTTAAGCGCTAGTAAACCACAGTATTAAAAGCATACCAAATTCTTCATGGCAATTGCACCTAATGTTATGTCTGGGTGCGCGAGACTGGCCATATCAGGAAGAACCAAAATACATTGTTATGCGACCTTGTACATGTTTGTGCAGACTGAGCCCAAAAAGGTGAACAACAGAAAATGCAGACAGTGCAAAAGAACTTGGCACGAGCAAAGGGCGAGGAAAGCCCGGCTCAGTGTAACGTGCGCAAAGAAAAGCAGCATGGCAGCCAGGCCTAGGCCAACATAACAAGGCAGGTAACAATCCACAAGACACCCTCCCCTGGTCAGTCCAGCGGCCAAGACAGAGGCCCATCAGAGGAAAAACACAGCCGTTGGAGCACAGGGAGCGCCCAAACGGCGAAGGGCAGGTCAATCCATGAAAGTGTAAGTGCAGAGAAAAGCCATACCCTCCAAGAGTTCATCATTGGAATTGTCAAAAAACATAGATGCTATCCAATCCATGAGATCAAAAGAGCAGGAATGCTCCTCAACAAAGGGAGCATCCAGAAGCAATGCGGGACAGCTTGCGTGATAATCGAAACAGCTTCGTTGTAGGAGATCCTGGGCAGCCGCCCAGATATCCCATTGCGCCAAAATCCCCAGTGCAGCCGCACGCGCCATACAGCCAGCAACGGAACAGTCCTGCTCATGGGCCTCTAAGGGACCCATCAACTGAACAAAATCCGGAACAGACAATGACGAATTGGAGAGGCAATAATCCAGAGTCCAGGTGAAAGGACAGCGGACACAAGTCATCACAGGTTGCACGCAAGTGAAATACGCAAAGCGAAATGAAAGAGTATATGACACACTCAGTGTCGCCAATGGCAAGACACCAAAACTGGCCAAAAGTCGCTCACGGAGCAGCTGGAGGCGTTCTGGATCGAGCAGGTCCCATCGGGGAGCAGCCATTGCGCAGAAAGCAAATTAAGAGCAAGACACCAGCCGCTAAAGCGAGGATCAATGGGAAACCGCCAAAGACACTGGAAAAAATAGAATGTATGAAAGCCGGGATGGCACCAAAAATAGTTTGGAAGGAGGACACCAAGCCCGACCCAACGACCTTAAAAAAGTGTACTAGGCCTTCAGTGTTAGATGCGTTAAAAATACGATGTATTAACTCCCCAAAATGTTGGGGGAGATTAGTGTTTAAAAGGGCCTGTATTTCACTGTGGGTACTCGCCACCTGGAGAATGAATGTCTCCCGGGCGGACGTGAGCATAACTTCCTCGTTTAATAATAGTGCCTTTATTCTGCTCAGTCTATTGAAATCTGCTTCCATGGTAGGGATGGAAGGCCAAATAGAGATATCAACCTTGCCATGAGGGGGAGGAAAAAGCACATTTTTGCAGCAGACAACCCTGTGCGAAACTGTTACAATGTAAGGAATGCCAGCTTGCAGGCCACAACAGTTTTCGTTATTTAAAAGTAAATAACTACCATTGGAAAGGAGAGTGAAAGTAGGTGAAATAACAGGAGCAGGAATACCTTTCAGCACACAAGCAAGATTAGGAGCGGAAACGCTACATGAGCCATGCAATTTAATGTGTTTACAAATAAGCGAATGACCCATAGTCGAGTCGCAGTACTCCCCCGTGAGAAAGACTTCCTTGCCGTCCCGAAGGCATTTATACATGAAAGGCAAGGACCAGAGTTCATGCAGGAAAGCACTGCCCAAGGGCCGGTAACGGCCCACAGGATAATGTTTCATGCACGAGTCAAATTCAAACAAGGAAAAAGGTAAAGCGATAACCCCATGGACTAGCCATACAGCAGAATCGAGTTCTGCAACAGAGAACGGCAAAGGATCCATCTTTTCGATATGTAATAGAGTGTAAGTTGCATCTTTCATGGACATAAATTGCTGTTTGTCAGTTAAGTTAAAAGGTAGAAACAAGGCAGAGGTGTTCAAAAAATGCCAAGGAACTTTACCTAACTTGAGCGTTTGTAAAGTCCATGCAAACTGCATAACCGAACGCAATTGATTCTGCCCATGATATAACACAGAAACATCATCTTGTACAATATCAACAACAGAGGACACAATATTCTCCAAAGTATAAATGCGAGAAGACAGGGTATTAATACTATTGTCAACAACAGCAAGCACCTTTTCCAAATTTGCTTGATCTATTTCCCGAAGACGGGAAGCAGCTTCCATTTGTGATAGCTTCCAGAGTTCATTATATGTTTCATAAATGAATCTTTTAGGTCGGGGACCACGAGGTCCCAAAACAAAGTCGGACAGATCAATATTGCCTGAAAGGAGGGACAGATGTTGTTTAACAGAATCAAGGGACGAATGTTGCAGCCATTGTTTGCATAATTTACCAACAGAATATGTAGTGACAGTACGGGAATCAGTAAACCTCGGATCAGGCCTATCCTGTGTGTAACTAGCTCCTGAGTCGTGAAAACGCATTTGACATGCATTAGATGATATAGGCCATACCAACCAGGGTGACTGATCCAGTTCGGAAACATTAAATGAATTATTCTGTAATAGAGCCTGTAGGGTCGTCAGGGACAGGTTAAAACGTGAGCTATCATTGGGAAAACTCGACAGGGATGGAATTTTTGAAGATGTGGAATCCGAATCAAAGGAATAACGAGTCGGGCCAAGTGGCGTTGTTGGTTGATGTGCCACCGATTCTGATGCAGGATAAGTATACTCAGTCCTCGTCGATATTGGTGGAGAGTTGGGGATCAATCGTAGTTTCAGGCAAAGTAGAGGATTCAGGCAAATCAACCATCTCGAATTACAGCATCAGCGATCGTTCGTGCAGATGGACTATGAACATATGTCCGATAAATGGCAGGACAAGAGACCGCTGGTGTGACACTATTCAAGATCGGCCAGGCGCTGTAGCTTGACATTTTCCACTGAGATGTATCTGTTCTCCTTGCGACCAGGAAGCGGTGGTAAAATGACTGTACGTGTTCCCTTCAAGCCCAGAACTGGAACCGGTTCACGAAAAGAGGGGCCGAATTCTTTTTTGTTTTCAACCTTTTCTCGAACCAGTTCTCCAACCTTTGGAAGCCAGCCGGCTACCGGAATCTGCAACGCAGGATCTGTGGCTGAAGGCAAATGTGTAGTTGCAAGTTTGTCTCGGGCTTCTTGTAAGTCCTGTAACATAGCAGAATGGTTATCTACATCAAACTTGGCGGATTGCGCCGCGATGTCTGGACCCTCAAGGTCAGGCACAAACATTCTTATGCCAAAGAGCATTTCGTATGGGGTCCGCCCACCCAGAGGTCTTCTAGGGAGATTATTAAGTGCACGCTGAACGGTATACAAATGGGCCAGCCAGTTCCTGCCAGTACCTATAACCCTAGCGGTTAAGGATTGCTTTAAGTCACGGTTCATTCGTTCAACGATAGAGTTGCCCTCAGGCCTATACGGAGACGAAAATTTCACCCGCACCCCAAGCGAAGCCATTGCATCCTTGTAAGCCCTAGAGGCAAACGCTGGACCTTGGTCCGAATGGAAGGTGCCGCATGCGAAAATTCCCACAAAGACACGCAAATCCCTGATTACATTTCGGGCGTCAGCACTCCGTTGTGGCCAGACCCAGAGAAACCGTGTGCACGAGTCCACTGCCACTAAGATGTATTTATAGGCAGTATCTGATGAGAATGGACCGCAGTGATCCAAGTAAACACACCCAAAGGGTCTGTTAGCAATGCAGAGCGGGGTTTGTGGTGGACGTGTTACCGTTGAAGGCTTAATCTGTTGACAAACATCGCAAGAAAGCACAAAAGCACGGGTGTCTTTATACAATCCACGCCACCAATAACGCTGCTGCAAGATGGAAACTGTAGCTGACACACCTGCATGAGCCGAAGCCATGCCTTCGTGTGCAGCTGATATCAAGGCACTCCTGCGGTCCGCGTTGGGGATCAGCCGATCTCCAACGTCAGGTATAGTTACATAAGGAACCTGATCGGGACTTAATGTGTAAGAATACTTGGAAGGGAAACCTGTAGGGTAATTATTACCTTCCTTGGTTGCAGCAATAGCTGCTAATATAACAGGGTCTATTTTAGACATGGACCTGGTAACCGCTGCTACTGAACACGTGACTACTGCTGAACGGGCAGCTTCATCTGCCAGATCGTTACCTATAGCGTGTGCGCCCACCCGCTGATGGCCTAAGGTGTGAACCACCTGTGTGAGGGGCAGACGTTGTTGCAATTCTGCCACTCGAACCCAAAGCATTTTATGCTTAATTGTGCTCCCTTTGCGTCCTTGTAGTCGTTTTTCGACCAGAAAAACAGATTGTCATTGTAAGATTGTACACAGTAAAAAGAATCACATACAATAAGAGTGGTCTCATCCTGAGAAGCGAACTCAAGTGCAAGTAGCAATGCATGCAGCTCGGCCAATTGTGCGGTACTATCTCCAAGTGTGCGAGTATGCACTGCAGAGGATTTGAACTTTCCATCTACAAAGGAACCCGCAACAATAGCACATGCAGCTGAATAAGCGTGTTTGGACCCAGTGGCCGGTTGCGCCGAACCATCGGTGTAGATCACACATTTGTAATCCTCAAGCGGTAATAAAAACAAAGGAGGAGGATGAACGAATTCATACTGCAAAAACTCCTGAGTCTGCAGAGAAGAATCAAAAACAAAAGTGACGTCCGAAGACGTCAAGGATGTAGCCCATTGTATCCAACGGGGATGCATTGCTTTTGAGTTCGGTACACTTGCCTTTGTTACTGCCTCTAGGGCAGGACAGGGTGTTACCACTAGAATCCGCTTTCCCTGTGCCAGTGCGCGTTCTTTTAGAATCGCCATTTGCACTGCAGTTAGAACTTTTTCGACAGATGTAAAGCGCAATTCAGCGGAAGTGTACAGATGTGACTTGTATGCGATGGGTACTGTATCACCTTCATTAAAGGTTAAGTATGTGAATCCCACCGCCCCGGAATTATTCTAATCACCAGGTTTGTGTGGTTATCACGAGTCAAAAGATATTTAGACTCCAAAAGGTCTGTCTGCAAAGACTGCAGAATCGAGGTATGCTCAGGCAGCCAGCAAGACCTTGAATAAGTAGGTTGTATCAAAGCATACAAAGGCTTGATACGCTGGGCATATTCGGGAATGTAGGTACGCCCGAAATTCAGGAAACCCAGCAAAGACTGAAGTTTCTTCAGAGTATTTGGGGGGCACAAATGTGCACATTTTTCCAAGAAATGGGGGGCTAAGCCCTTACCTTCGTTATTGAGCTCATAGCCCAAGAACAGAACTGTAAATTCAGCAATGTGTGATTTAGCAAAGTTAAATTTGTAACCCTGCTCCGCAAATTCAAGAATAATGCGGTCCACACGGGACAAATGCTGAAATAATTCGTCGTCCGTCAGATAGATGTCATCTACGTACGAACATGCGTCTTGATCAATGTCATTTAACAAAGAAACAACACGGGCGGCGAATATACCCGGACTATTTTTGTAGCCCATGGGTAAACGCCGGAACTGGAATAATTTACCACCGGAAGTGAATGCGGTCCATTGACCACTCTCCGGGGCTAGGTTGTGCGTGTAGAAACCGTTTGAAAGGTCAAGTGTCGTTTTGTATTTTTACGAACAAGACTGTCTACAAGCGCAGAACTGTGTGTATTTTGCACCGCAAAGTTCCGACAATGAGTATTTAAATGCCGGTAATCCAAAACTAAGCGGTACGATCCATCGGGTTTATAAACCACGAAAAGGGGATTGTTCATAGGTGATACGCACGGTTCAATTACTCCCTGATATTCCAACTGTGTCAGAATTTCGGAGACGGGGCCTTTTGCCTGCCGTTTGATGGGATATTGGGGTTGTGGCTGCGGTAGTGACCGCAAAGGTATTGCATGAGGAGGTGATTCTTCATCCCATCCCACATGGTTGCGGTATAACGCTGGTGCCAGGTACACAGCCCACTCAGCTGCAAGTGCTTCAGCTTTGTCTTTTGGGACATGCCGTGAGAAGCTTGGAAGGATTACCTCCTCTCCTTTATGTGCAGCTAAAACGAATGGGGGTGGCCAATCCACCTCTGCTAACAAAATGTCATATGAAGAGGTTAGATTTTCCCAAAAAATCCCTTTTATTTCACGCGGTATGTCACCTTCAATTTGTATGACTATATTATATAGTCTGTCAGGGGGTGCCACTCTCGTGTCAGCTGTCTCTACAGTAACGAATGTTTCAGTTGCTGTCGCCTCCATATGAGGACGTAGCGCCTCCCGCACTATGGTAACTTCCGCGGCGCTGTCTAGGAGGGTCACTGCCCACGACCAATTCTGGAGTCTCGTTCTCACGGTCTGAGGCATATTTCGCTGTGACAGCGGCAACTTTTTCTTCTGAAATTGCGGTCGAGGAAGATGAAAGTCTTCTGCTTTCCCTCTGACTTGTTGTCGAGGTTGGTCTCGCTCCTGGGGAGCCTCTCGGCCCCTTCCTCTATCTTGCCGTCCTCCTCCACCAGCCTGTGACGACGTCTGGGCCTGTGAAGAACGAGGAGAACGTGTATCAGAGCTCTGAAACCTTTCTGGTGATTTAATCCTTGACCTATCACGTAAATCATAAGTACGTTCAGAAGAAACCGAAACTGGGGAAGCGCCTCTCGACCCCGGCTTCTTTTGCTGCTTACCCTGTTTTTTCTGTCTCCAACTCTTTTTAGTGAAGACCGGTTTATCATCTTTCTCAGATGCACTTTTTGCTTGGGTAACTTGCGTTTGCGATTGAGTTTGCATTTTTACAAAAGGCTTGTTGCCCAGGCTATTTCTTCCAATTGTTTTATAAGCCCGGGCAATAATTTTCGGTAATTCGCGGGGCCTGTCCAACTCTGGGACCAAAGCAAAAGCATTCGCTACTTGAAAGTTCATAGCATCGCCCTTGACATTTCCAAGGATCAGCTCAGCTACTACATCAAACACTCCCACTAGTCTCATCCCTAATTCCACAGCCGCTTCAGGGCCATGTTCGTCCTGTACTTTTTTAATTACAGAGGGTAGAACCGTCATGGAAGGTGTACCAAAACATTTTGAATAAACTGCTGCGAATACCTTACCCCAGTTTTCACATGATGTCAAATCGGGGATTATGTCTTTTGGCAAACTTATCGTGAGGATGCGGTGTTTATCTACTGGGGATGTATGGGGAAACACTGCTTCTATCTGATCGAACTTTTCTGCAAGCCAGTAAGGATAGTCGTCCTTATTTTGTGGACGTTTGCCCATCACAGAATTTACCATGACAGGACTTATAGTCACTCCAGCGGCTATAGCTGGTTGGCCTGCGACTACAGGAGCAGCTCCATGTAGACTACCTGTAACGTATGTCACTAGGGCTCGATGCACTCGTACCAATTCGGTATGCATAGTGCGCAGTTCCGCAAGCGGTAATGCCAGATAATTTGGATGCGGGGTATACCCGGCCAATACAGGCCAAGTGGCCCCCTGAATTGACAAGGGGCCTAAACGAACTGCGGTAGTTGGTTGTGGTAGGGCGCCATTAAACCAAACACGGTGCTGCCAAGCCGTGAGAGGTACTTCAAGAATGGTATAGGGTCGATAGGCAGCAGGAATAGCGGTGGGCTTATATTCATGAAACAGATTATCATCTGCCTCCACCGCTTCAAAAGTGATCCAAGTGTAAAACACTTCAAAGTGGTAAGCCGGATCGGCTTGAACCACAAAGACCAACTCGATCCCTGTATCAGGCACTCCATACACACCGTAAGTGGTCTCGGAGTGCCCCTCGACTATGTGCAGCAATCGCCACACCAGCCATGACTAAACAGATATATTCGACAACCTAACAGGGAGCACAAAAATGGGTCTATTAACTAACCTTTTTTAATAATATCAAGCTTGAAAGAACCTATAAAACATTCAATATAGGAGGTATCACCGTCACATACGCCTCCGGAAGCGTACGCGAGGGGTTTGTGGACAAGCACAAGTACTACTCAAGCGTCTCGCAGATAAGCTGCCCCACGGTGGTCGCGCCATGTCATACGGTTTCTGCACATACACAGAGCTATGCACAGGAAAATGGGACCCCGGAATACAGTGGTTTGCCACCATATACCGTAGCACCCAAAAACCCCAACCCAACTAGCTTAGCATCCCATTAGCACCCAAGTACTAATGTTTGGACAACCCAGAACACGGTATCTTTATCTCAGGACTCGCAGAAGCAAGAACACTCTTTCGTCACTCACTCGTACTTGTCCACAAGATGCGTAGGAAGAGACACTGGATAGGTTAAAATGTTTATTCCAACTTACGTGCTCTAATGTACAGTACACGTGTCAGTACTAATAGCATAATGCATATGACTAATATAAGCAGCATGGTTACAATTCCATAGAATACAAACGGGGAAAGCATCTCAGAGCTCAGTGGATAAACGTATAAATAACATTACCACCCTCCCCTTACAGTAAGATAGTTTATTATAATAATAGAAGACCTCTGGGCTTTGACTAGCGAACCCCCATACCTCAGTCTCTAGATGCAGAATTACATCAGCAGGACATCATAGCTCTTCTCACTGAAAGGGATTTCTCCAAGTGTGTTAAGCGCTAGTAAACCACAGTATTAAAAGCATACCAAATTCTTCATGGCAATTGCACCTAATGTTATGTCTGGGTGCGCGAGACTGGCCATATCAGGAAGAACCAAAATACATTGTTATGCGACCTTGTACATGTTTGTGCAGACTGAGCCCAAAAAGGTGAACAACAGAAAATGCAGACAGTGCAAAAGAACTTGGCACGAGCAAAGGGCGAGGAAAGCCCGGCTCAGTGTAACGTGCGCAAAGAAAAGCAGCATGGCAGCCAGGCCTAGGCCAACATAACAAGGCAGGTAACAATCCACAAGACAAAACCAGACCCTTAAGCTCTTGGGAGTTCCCCTAGCACAGGATTATTGATTTCTCCAAGAACTCATCTATTATGCATGAACCGCTATACCTTAAGGGTTCATTCCTGACGTCTTCCTCTGTCCGACTTCATGTCAATGCTAACATTCCAAGACACCTACCAGGTATAAATATACCTTCCCTTGCCCAAGCAAGTTAGAGGAGACCTCGACTTCAGAGGAGCCCGTATCCCGGCCTGACGCACTGAGAAGACGCTGTCATCCCTGCTCGCAGAGAATCCAGCTTCCAGTGATCGGACTCCCTTCGCGGGATGTTAGAGTTCGAGTCCGGAAAGAGATTCCCACCTCTCTCATTCTCAAGGTATGGAGCTGACTAGAACCTAGATGGACTCTTGGCATACCAGACTCTTAGTATACCATACTAGAGAATACTTCGCCTACTTCTTACCTTTCCCTACACCTAGACTAGGTTAAGTACATTGGGGTAGAACTAGCTTAGAGACGCATCTTATGAGTACTCGCATTTTTAGCTCATGTTATTTATGTATGTGAATATATGCTAAAAGATAATGCTAGCGCAGTATTATTTATTTCTACTGCTTACGCTGTACATTATATATCTTTCATACTGTCTTGTGATCATAACAGCGCATATCTCTTACACGAGAAACAAGACTGTTCAATAAAACCTTTTTATTGAAACGCCCGTCTATTCTTTCTGTGTAACTCTGAGAAAAATAAGCATGCACGATTAGCTGAGTGAAACTGTTATCTATTGTTTCCACGATTCTGAGACGTGTTCCGATTCTAAAGGGAAACAAAGTTGTCATGTTTATGCGGTTGCCAGAAACTACTCCCTTCTTGTTTTCAAGGAGTTTCTAGTGGCCTCTGAGCTAGCTGGCACAAAGTAATTAAGTTTAATATACTCGATAGGGACATACCGACCTCATTCCTATGTCAAGCCTATAGGGTATATTATTCCAATGCGCAGAGCCTATTAGGGAAATAGGAACTACACTACATGGCGCCCAACAGTTTGGTAAGGCAGTAATTTAACGCTAGATACTGAGTAACTCAATCGTGCTTTTCTCTCAGAGACCCCTACTCACATACTCCATAAGACGTCTGGAGTGGGTAGGGTTAAATATCCACCAAAGCTAAATAGGACAAAAACCCTATATATTAGCTATTTTGGTTTGTTCAATGTTGAAGGATACAGTGTTCCAAAATATTGTGCACCTTATCTTTTGTTTCCTTGAAACTTGTTCTACATTTTTCAAAAAACAAATGTCCACACGCGGGGACAATGACACCGGGAACGGTGTGGCTGCGGCTGAACCAGTCGTAACAGCTTTTAACCTTACAGGTTTAAATGAAACCGAGGAGGGTGTTATAGACATCGCTCCAAACTTAAGAAGAGCCATCACTCTAAAACTTATAAAACACGGCCTACCACCAAGAGGAGGTAGAGCAGTTTTCGTGATAGAGGCACACGAATCCTTTAAGACAGAGGTATTCTATTCATGGATAGTATTCCCAGAATCAAATCCAGTTACAAAACTGTTTCACTTCTACAAAGAAGATGAACCACCAGAGGAATATATTCCTTTCGAGGATATTGAAATTCCACTAACATACCAGGAGCATCAGCTCTGGTTTAAAGGCGCCCTAAAACATCACAAAAACATTACCAGGCTCGGTCCACTAGGTAGACCAGGAGCAACATGGCCGATTCTAGCCGGCTACACACCTCATCCTGACATCGAAGTAATGTCAGATGAGGAATTACTTACTCAACTTACAGAGTTAATAAAAATTTACAGACAATTGGTCCAATATGTGATGCAGACTTTCACAGTCCAACCACCATTGACCATTCCAAATCAAACCCCTCAACAGGGGAACACACTAAAAATTACACCACAGACTTTACAAGCAGTCATGGGTAAAATGCCCACAAAACGTGAGCAAATTCCATTCTGGATAGCTCAAAACATTACTCAAATCGAAGCAGTATTTCCTAATACTAGCCCTTATGAGAAACACAGAATCCTAACAATCTGTTTACCAATGGGGATCACACCACAACTGAAAGATTGCACCACTTGGGGCTCAGTCTTTGCTGCCATCTATACTAAAACACATGGTATTCTATCAATTGCAGTAATACCTGATGTCCTGAAACAAATTCAAAACGAATACGGGGCAGAGCCTGCTCTAAATTTAGGTATGAAATTACTGAAAAATTTCGACCAGGTCTCGACAATAATATTATCTAATATTAAAGGGGAGGCAGCATCAGTGGCGATTCGCCAACGATTAAGGGAATTTGATGTTACAGAACATCAAACAGAACTACCCAGAATAATAGAACAATCTTATGCAGAATTAGGCAGAGATAGTTTGGGTGGAAGACCATTGAAGCCAAAACTATCTGAGAATCCTGAAAAGGACTCTATTAAACAAACTCCTACATCTTCTAAAAAGAAGTGGGAAACTAATAAACAAAATTCAAACGAGAAACATTCTCAATCCCGAGGTAGGTCTCCTCAAAAGGAGCCCTCTGAAAGGAGGTATAACCTCAGGAATAGGGATAATTTAAGAAAACCTGACAGGTATCAAGATACTGATACACGTTCCTCTCGTACCTTTCAGATATCGTCACAGACATCGGAAAGAAGAGGACGGTCAGAACATAAGGAAGAACGCGTGAAGTCCAAAGACGACAAACACGTTCAGAAAAATAAATCAAAACCTCAATTCTCAAAAAAGAAGGTAGCAGGTCTGAAGATCAGACATGCCGAGGATACTGAGAACACAACTCAAGAACGGAGAATGGGCTCAGACAATGCTGGACAGTGCAGCAGAAGTCACAATAGCTCGCCAGGAACTTCTGGAGACAGTGGACTTGAATGAGTACATCACAGTAGAGACTGTAGACACCAGGGTTAGTACTCCACAAAAGTTATATGAAATAACACTCCGAATGGAGGGAGACATACCAAGAAAGGTGAAAACACTCTTTTGGGAGAAACTTTCAAGGGGTTATGATATACTTCTAGCAGAAAAAGACTGGCCACCACAATTTGTCAGGGAGTGCCCACATGGTGAGGACATTATTATGCCTGCCTTCTCCAACCATATTCCAATTCACCTAAAATATAATTATGCCAGGAAATGGGCAGTTGCCCAAGCCCCAGCATTATATAAAAATCATGTAGGATGGGATGAGGACTCACCTCACCACAAAATACATCTAAAAAATGAACCTACTGCACAAAGGCAGTACCCAATAAAGCAAGAAGCTAAAAAACAGGTCAGGGAGATCTTAGATCAACTTGAATACCAAGGGGCGATTGAAACATGCACCTCCTCAATGAACAATCCTTTGTTTCCTGTATCCAAACCAGACCATACATATCGTCTAGTTTTGGATTGCAGACACTTAAACACTTGTTCTAAAACATTTGCAGTGCAAAATGCACATAGTACAGCATTAATGAATAACATTGTGCGTAAAAAATATAAAACCACATTGGACATTTCAAATGGTTTCTTTTGTCAAAACATAGCACCTGAAATGAGGTACTTAACAGCTTTCTCAATAATGGGGACCCAGCGTCAATTTTGTAGACTCCCACAAGGGTTCAAGAACAGCCCGGGGTTATTCTCAGCGAGAGTAACAGAGTTACTACAAATTTATGATAATGAGGCATTGTTATATGTCGATGACATCTATCTGACAGACGATGACCTAGATAGACACTTGAACAGGGTGAGTACCATTATATTGGGCTTCGCCTCTGAGGGCTATAAATTCAACTTTAAAAAATCCAGAATTGCCCATCTCAATGTCCTTTTCCTAGGATATGAGCTTTCAAGTGAAGGTAAGAGCTTGGCAGCTAACTTTTTAGAAAAGTGTGCGCTGCTCCAACCTCCAAAATCGCTGAAAAACTTACAATCCATCTTGGGTTTCCTAAACTTTGGAAGAACGTACATTCTAAATTATGCAGAAAGGGTTAAACCTCTCTACGCATTAATCAAACCTGATTTTTCAATCAAAAATTGGACACAAGAACACACAGAAATCTTGCGTTCACTCCAAGCTAACATGTTAGCTACAAATCACTTACAAACACGCGTAAGTCAACGCAACTTAGTGATCCGAATAATTTTGGGTCAATGCGGATTCACCTACTTAACATTTAATGAGGGTGAAAAAGTTCCAATAGCATACAAATCTCATTTGTATACACAAGCAGAAATGCGCTTCACTTCAACTGAAAAAATACTGACAGCAGTTCAAACCACTGTAGCAAAAGAAAGAGCCCTAGCTCAAGGGAAACGCATTATTGTCGTAACCCCAGTACCAGCCTTAGAAGCGGTCACAAAAGCGAGCAATCCAAATGCAAAAGCTTTACATCCTAGATGGATACAATGGGTTAACTCTCTTGCTGCAACGGATGTTGAATATGTTTTTGATCCTGATTTAAAAACACAAACGTTCCTGCAATATGAACATGAATGTCCTCTACCCAGTGAAATTCTGCCTCTCGATCAGTATGAATTTATAATTTACACTGACGGATCCGCACAACCCGCTACAGGGAGTAAGCAAGCTTACAGTGCAGAGTGCGCAATCGTTAAAGGGCGCATGTGAGATGGTAACTTCAGACCAATGGTCACTAAAACTCAATCTCTAGGAGATTGTACAGCTCAGCGAGCTGAACTACAAGCATTTAAACTGGCACTTGAAAGTACAGATCGCGAATTCCCCACACTGATAGTGTGTGATTCTTTTTACTGTGTTCAGTCGTATAATGAATATATACAAAATTGGCTTGAAAATGGGTTCAAAGATGCAAAAGGTGGCACAATAAAGCATAAAACGCTTTGGGAACAAATAGTTCAGTTGAAAAACGAACTACCAAAGGCTCACGTGATACACACGCTGAGTCATCAACGTGATGGCGTTCACGTTGCAGGGAATTCATTGGCTGACGAAGCCGCAAAGGGGGCTGTTCAGACGGCTTCCGTAGCTGCGATCACTCGTTCAAAAACGAGAATAGACAGTGAGATATTCTTGGCTGTCAATGCATCAAGCAAAGGCAGTGGTGCAGCGTTACCAAAAAGTTTCCACTCAAGTACTCTTATGTAATTGATGCGAACAACGTTCCTTTTGCTCGAATCCCTGGAGTGGGGGATAGGGTAATTCCAAACATGGAACGTAGAGCAGCTTTGATTTATGAAGCACATCTGGGGGAGGGTCTGTCACATCAAGGGATCTCTAAAACAATATTAACATTAAAAGAGATGTACTGGTGGCCTGGAATGAATACACAGATTCACATCTTCATCAATGACTGCAAAGACTGTAAGGTACAGCATGATGCAGAACGCCACCAGACACCATGCTACGAAGTAGCCTGCCCAGTACAGACACCATTGTTAGATAGCATTAGACTATCTACGCGCAGGCGTCCTTTTGGACAAATGCAATCCCACAAATACTAAGTCAAGGTTCCTATGGATATGGCCTCAGCGCTCGGCTGACGCTCGAACTGTTATAAAAGATTTGCGAGTCTTTATCGGCACATACGCAATAGGCACGCTACATTCTGACCAGGGCCCTGCGTTTAGCTCTCGGGCTTACAAAGAAGCCATGGCCAGTTTGGGCGTTGCATTGAGGTACTCCTCTCCGTTTCATCCTGAGGGAAATTCTGTTGTGGAAAGGAAAAACCGGGAAATTAAGCAATCTATAACAGCTAGAGTATTAGGTTCGGGTGATGGGTGGGTCAAACATCTTTATGGGGTCCAACGCTCATTAAATAATTTGCCAAGAAGTTCTCTAGGGGGGGTCACTCCATATGAGGTCCTATTTGGGACAAGAATGTGGGTTCCTGATCTCGAATGTAAAGGCACAGTGGTGGAAAATAAACCCTTTGATATCAAAGATCGTTTGGCTGTTTTTACAGGATCTAAATGAACTAAGATCGAAACAAAGCAACGTATTCCTGAAGCCAACCACCACTGGGGAAAAACCGGCAGTCCCAGGAAGGCCTGTCTGGATCCCAAAAGTTGGGGATCCAGTCAGAGAGAAGATAGCGGACAAGAAGGAATTTGGACCTTCTTACAGACAACCAGTACCTGTCCTAGCCGTCCACGGAACAAGAACAGTACTTCTGCCGCCCCTTGCTGGAAAAAAAGGAGAAAAGATTTGTGTCAATCGACCTCATCAAACCACAATATGTGGCCAATACTAAATAGTAGGCCTCGTGGACTCCGACCTAGTAGCAGACGCACTCCTCTCGCTACTATCCAAGAGGTTCAGACTGAAAGACTCATAACAATCGAGAATTCAGCAGTAACAGATGAAGGACTAAGCAACAATGCTATGGAACTCATCCCTCTTGAAACTCAAGTAACAGTTCGTCCAAATACACCAGTCTACACCAATGTAACAAGTGATCAACTGGTTCCAACGATTTCGACAAATCCTGATGCAATTCCAACAATTGACAGAACTGCTTCTGGCTATTTCATTAACTTTGATACGTTTTCTGAGGATCCGAGTGAACCTGAAACGACGTCAGCATCGAAAACTTTCAAACAGCAAGCACAAGACTTTTTTCATTTTCTGAAAAAGACTTATCTAGTTTCACCATGGATTGAACTATGGATTATTTCTGGAATATTTTTCTTTCTGCTTTGGCTAGCTTTGGTTATGACTATCAGCGTGCTTATAAATGGCAGATACATCCATTTGGATATTAAAAGTAAACATGTGAACTTACTTTTGAAACCACACAAATCATCCCATCGTGAAACAAGAGACTTGTCAACAGTGAACATCACAGCCGTTCCTATACAGGATGGTATAGTGTGGGACAAAACTGATTTCGATATATTCGGTCCTACGGAACTTTTGAACATTCCACATTTATTCAAAATTTCATTAAGTGATTTTATTTCGTCCAGTACCTATTCTGATGATTGGGACTTTGAGACTGTAAATGATATGATGTTTGATCTAGAAAGGTCTGCTGCATTTTCTAACAATGAATATTTAGAGGGTTCATCAGACTATGAACAGCTGTATTGCTATAACCACTATGGTCATCATTTTTTGCATAAAACTGCAACACCTAGAAATGTGTTTATGTTTAACCAATGGGAGCATTGTCCTACACCACCAAAAGGTAGTTCAAAAACGTTTGCTAAAAGTTTCCCTATTTTTCAGGGTACAATACATCTGATCCGGAAACATTTCACTATAAAAATGTAAACAAAACAGGACAGAAAATTATTTTAACAAATACAAAACAGATTTACTCTGCAGCATTTATTGCCCAACTGTCTAGACATGGATTCGATTTGTGGAAATATACAATAGACACAAAATCTGTCTGGGGTTCTAAAGATTGGCAAGTGCAGGGGATAGAAGCTTTGTTTAGAGCATGTATCATCCCTCAGCAAATAATGTTTTTGAATGACACTGTGCAACAAACGTCTTGCCTTGGTTTAGCCAAGATCAATTCATGAAAACACCTTCTGTACCAACACCTGCCAGTAATAACAATACACAGGCAGCGGTTACAGTTGACTCAATACTACAAATCAACAGAACAAATCCTGATTGGAGAAAATGGTTGATCTGGCCCACAGACACAAACATCTGTCAAGAAATATTCCTGAATAAAACACAGGGCTTTACTATTCAAAGGCCAGACCCACGATACATCCAAAGACAACATCCGGGGGTAGTAACAACATACAGTGTAGGAAAATTGTGCCTCGATTGGCTACAAAAATCTACACTTGAGGATGTGAAACAACACTTATCTTTACTTAAAGAAGACGCAGACCTTAGGGAATTCTTGCTAGGACCGAGAAAACCACGTCAAAAACGTTTCATATATGCCGCCATCTATGCTGCTTATAATGAAGCATGGAAGGTTTCACAGGTAGAGGCCGCAGAACGAATACGTGAACTTGATTGTATTAATTTGGAGAAAACTCTCTCTGTGGTCGACAAGGGGTTAACAACTTTGTCATCCAGAATTTATTCATTGGACAACATTGTATCCTCTGCTATTGACATACTGGAACAAGATTTAGCCATGTTACAACAAGGCCAATCTCAGTTATGTTCTATTGTGTTATTAGGCTGGACGCTGCAATCTTTGCGTGCGGGCTATGTGCCTTGGCGTTTTATCAACACGTCGTCTCTGTTTGCAGAATACAATCTAACTGATAAACAGATCGAACTGGCACAAAGGGGAGCAAAGTATACAGTGCTGAGCATTGAAAAACTGGAGAAATTACCATTCACTGTGGCAGAAAAACCAGCTACAGAATGGCTTATTCATGGCAAAATCACTCTGCCTGTCACTACTTTTCAGTTTCAGTATTGCCTCAAACAAATGCAAGCAGGCAAATATGAAAGGTTGGGTAAAGAATACATTAAGACATCCTGGGATTTACCATACGAATACAGATGTTGGAGTGGGGATCGTGAAGTGTTTCTTAGCGGTACACACTGTGAAAATGCACTAAGCGGTTCACTAATATGTCAAGACATCTCTTTACACGGGGCTTGTAATGGTTCTGTGGCAAACTTGTCCTGCCACCAGCAAGGTACACCGGCTGCTGTGATTAATCCAACGTTTGGCCAACTTTATAATGGGAGTTACCTCATGTTGAATGATCAGAGTTGCTGTGGCATGTTGCCAGGCATCCCATATCTAGTAACGGTAGACTCCAGGGTCACTTGCTGTATGCAAGTATTGTTCCCCCCAATAGACACAGTCAGGGAGTCGCCTTTATGGCCTTCAGTGAATGTTTCTTTTATACGATTTTATACTTTAAGCAGAATGAAAGCCATGCTTATACAACAAACTGTGCCTCTGACCTCGGCCAAAGAAATCTATGATTTACAAATTGCAAGGACTTCGGCTGAGATACAGGCTTTAATTCGTACAAACTGCCCTATACATTTTGCAGAAATGATGGGACGTATCTTTAACATGTTTGATACGAGCGGAATTGTACATGTTTTTAAGACCATCTGCTCAGGACTGTTAGCACATTTTCAAGCAGTCCTCGGAATCATCCCAAACTTCGCACATTCGGTGTTTGGAGGTGTGCCATTAATTCTAGCACTTGTTGCAGGAATCCTATTTCTATTCCTACTATTACGCTATGGCTAGTCTATCCGCCGACATCACTCGGAGCGATGTGGAGAAAGCTCTCCTAGAACAGAAGTGCCGTGAGCGCATAGTGCAACTTTTGGGCATACCTCGTCTACGGGAACTTAATACAACATGGTTCCTGTCATTCAGACCAATCTGGCAAGATTGCATCTTACCTGTTCTACGCTGCCTGCTTTGCGGTGAAGAATGCGTGCTAGACATCTGTCTAACACTCCCATCAGTCCTGCCAACGGATATCGATACTCTGCTGGACCCGATAACGGCCCATGTTCTGTATTGTCCCCAGAGGCTACCAATCCTGATGACGGCATTCATTGAGATCTCACAGACGCTTCCTGCTGCTGCTGAGGTACGAGATGGATCAACAGGCACACAGGTAACAACGGACGCGAACATTGCTGCGGCATCTTATGCTGAGGGCGATGCTTCTCATCTCTGTGCAGTTAATCTCCTACACGAGGTGTTCCAAGTGTCACCAACATCGGTTGACGATATTTTGTCTACGGAAATAGATGATTTCATGTTTACACCAGACCCATACACTGACTTTGATTCGGCTAACAGTGTACCAGGGATGCAATGAATTTGGCCTTCATATTTTCGAAAACTTGGAACTCTTCCCAAAATTGAATTTTTTTTTTGGAACTACATGGCAAATCAATTTGCTTACAGTAGAACTATTCTTATAAAACGGACTTCTTTGAATACTTCCAGGGACACATTGTCACCTTACTTGTCTCAAATTTCATTTACTTCCATGATATGAAATGGCTTTGATTTTTGAAATATTTATCAATCATTTCCTCATATGTATATATTACTGTTTATTCATTCATGTTGCATTTATTTCCAATATATGCTTAGCATGAAAACATTGCTTTACAATGTACAGTACCTATTGCATTTAACAGTTTATTTTTAAACTTCTTTTAATATGCTTTTAGAAATGTTTTTAGCAATATGTGGTACTCAAATTTATGTTTAGCATTTAGTATTATCGTTCATTCGAAAGTGGAGTGGGTGTTGTATTCCGCTTTAGGTGTCCGTATATAGGTTTTCCTGAAACATGTCCTTATATAGGCACAATTCGCATTGCCCTTATATAGGCATAGAATCCCAGTCCTTATTTAGGCATTAGCCGTGCACTCCAAATACAGGCATGGTCACCGACATCCGTCCACCCTAACGTCACAACGAGTTCTTAGAAACCAGACCCTTAAGCTCTTGGGAGTTCCCCTAGCACAGGATTATTGATTTCTCCAAGAACTCATCTATTATGTATGAACCGCTATACCTTAAGGGTTCATTCCTGACGTCTTCCTCTGTCCGACTTCACGTCAATGCTAACATTCCAAGACACCTACCAGGTATAAATATACCTTCCCTTGCCCAAGCAAGTTAGAGGAGACCTCGACTTCAGAGGAGCCCGTATCCCGGCCTGACGCACTGAGAAGACGCTGTCATCCCTGCTCGCAGAGAATCCAGCTTCCAGTGATCTGACTCCCTTCGCGGGGTGTTAGAGTTCGAGTCCGGAAAGAGATTCCCACCTCTCTCATTCTCAAGGTATGGAGCTGACTAGAACCTAGAGGGACTCTTGGCATACCAGACTCTTAGTAAACCATACTAGAGAATGCTTCGCCTACTTCTTACCTTTCTCTACACCTAGACTAGGTTAGGTACATTGGGGTAGAACTAGCTTAGAGACGCATCGTATGAGTACTCGCATTTTTAACTCATGTTATTTATGTATGTGAATATATGCTAAAAGATCATGCTAGTGCAGTATTATTTATTTCTACTGCTTACGCTGTACATTATATATCTTGCATACTGTCTTGTGATCATAACAGCGCATATCTCTTACACGAGAAACAAGACTGTTCAATAAAACCTTTTTATTGAAACGCCCGTCTATTCTTTCTGTGTAACTCTGAGAAAACTAAGCATGCACGATTAGCAGAGTGAAACTGTTATCTATTGTTTCCACGATTCTGAGACGTGTTCCGATTCTAAAGGGAAACAAAGTTGTCATGTTTATGTGGTTGCCAGAAAATACTCCCTTCTTGTTTTCAAGGAGTTTCTAGTGGCCTCTGAGCTAGCTGGCACAAAGTAATTAAGTTTAATATACTCGATAGGGACATACCGACCTCAGTCCTACGTCAAGTCTATAGGGTATATTATTCCAATGCGCAGAGCCTATTAGGGAAATTGGAACTACACTACAATACCAGAGGTACAGGGGTAGCTTTGCACTTTTGGACCAGACTATTAATAGGGAAAGGCCCATGATGTTGGTTACAGTTCCCATGTGTTTACAGAATCTGGTCTGATTTAAGGGGATTACCAGATTAACCGAGACCCAGGATGTTAACTCCTCTAGAATGGTACTGACAAAGTATTTGGCTTCATTGTTGATAAGTTCCACAAGCAGATTTTTTGAGCTACCCATGTTGCCATGTTTATGAATCGGTGAGATTATAGATCCACTCCATGAGGCCGGGATTATGGTGTCCGCTGATATCTGCTGAAAAATTGGCTCCAGTTTCTCTGACCAGTAACTGGCATCCTGTTTAAATAGTGCAGGTGGAATCCCATTGGGACCCGAGGCTCCCTCCCATCTCCCTTTGGATATCTGTCTCTTTATTAGCTGACTGGTTGGTGTGAAGAAATCTGTAATAATTTTCTGGGGCAGGCATTGGCTGCCTTTTCAGTTTCCTTTTAAGTTGTATTGTTGGAAGGGTCAAGTGAAGTTTCCTCTAGCATGCATGCATGATTTTGCCCCTCCTCAAGGTAATTGAAATGCCCATACAGGTGTTTTGCCCTGGCTTCTTCTGTCAAGTGAGAGCTCATTCCTTGCTGGGTTGGCCGTTGTAGTGTGTTTACTTTGTGCCAGAACCGTGCGTGCTCATTGCTTTTTGTGTCAAGAAGGAGTTTTGTCCAGAGCGACTCTTCTCCTTCCTTTTTTATTGTGCAAGTTAGCTTTTTCAGAGCTGCTTTGTTCCATCTCAGTTCTTGTTGCAGTTTATCATCACAGGGGTTCCAGCAGAGTGTTCTGAGTACTAAGTTTATGGTTCTCTTGAGTGATTTTAATTGCTGTAGTTGCCAGAGAGTAGGAGTATGGTGGCCCTGATGGGCTCCTTGCTGTGATGACTTCCTTCTCGTCATTGAGGTGGCGAATGTGTCCTCTAGTGCTTTCGTGAAAGCCTCCCATGCTGCTAGGGGGTTTGTGGTACTATCTTACTGCACTTGTAGTATGTCCTTGGCGAACCCCAAAAGTCGGTCTAGGGTAGTGATGTTACATTTAATCTTTTTGTTGTTCATGGTGAGTACAGAGCATTCTATTTCGGATGGATGGCGGACAGCTTCGGGACTAGCATTGAGTGTGACCACCTCAGCCAGTTGGTATGAGGAGACTTTATGATACAGTGGAAGAGTGACAAAAGTGTAGTCTAGTGTTGAGGTGGCTGTTGTGGAGTGGAAGGTTTCAGCAGGCGGGTTACCTTCTGAGAAACAACCATTTAGTGCCCGAAGGCTGAGGTGCTCTAGATCTCTCAGAAGGTTCCCTGCCTATTTTGTTTTGCCTTCCCACTGTGTTCACTCCCTGTTGTGGGATGTCCCATTGTGATGATTGGGCAACTATAAGGTCTTCATCCGTGAGGGTGCCAAGTAGATGTAGTTTAAAATCCCCTGATGGGATGAAGGTAGGAGTTTGTTCTTTTCGCAGGAGTCTTTTGGTTTCACTGATCAGTAGCTCCAAGCCTTTTGCCCTGCAATTAGCATGCAAGTATGCATTAATGATCACTGTCTGCAGTTCTTTTTCCTCACAGCGAACCATTGCATTAATTGCTTTTTCAATTTTTGCTGTTGACTTCACCTGTAGTTCCTTGATGGCACTGATGCTCAATTGACATGCCTCCCTTAGGATGACCAAACCTAGCTCCTTTGCGGGCCGGGATGTGGTAACCTGCAAGGCCCTGCAAGTGGAATGAGTGTTCAAGCCAAGTTTCCTCTAGCAGGACAATATAAAACAATTGTAGGAAGAGTAGGACATGGTTGTCTGTTGTTTTGTTGCCCAGGCAGTTGATGTTCCAAAAGCAAATGCATAATGAGCTTGGTTTGATCAGTGAATTTTGGGTGGCTTGTGAGTTTTGTCATGGGATACTGTTTTCATTGTTTATTGTGCGTGATAATCAGCTCCAGTTCTGAGCTACTGTGTCATTTTCTCATGAGCGTCTAGACTGTTTTGGAGAGTTTTCTTGGTTTTTCCCCTGGGGGAGGTGCTCCTCACCCCATTAAGAATCGAGAAAGTGACTTTAGAGTTTTGTAGGCTAATTTTGGGCTGGTTCATGACTAGAAAAGATGGAGGGTAGTGAGGTGTTAATGTTATTACCCAGTTCTTAAAGAGTGCCTGTTCGCTCACAATCTTCTTGGCTATCTCTACACTTGCCCATGTGGCCTTAGTAGCCTCTTTCCCAATGAGCTTCCTGTTTGGATAAATTCGATGGCCACCGGATCGGATGACTTTAAGTGCTCCATGAGGCCGAGCACTGCTAATAGGTGTATTACATTCCCCCCGTTTAATATATCTTGTCTCCCTTGTGATTTGTATTCCGGTACAAATATTGTGACATTAGTGTCTGGCTCTTCCCTAGGGAAATGTTTGTTGCTGGCTTGCGCGTTAAGGTGTTGCTGTGCTTGCAGACTTAAGTGATCCCTGCTGTTTGAGTCCATGTTTCGGATGTTTGGTGGGGCTACGGGCGGCGTTGCTGGTGGCATGACTACTGGCTGAGTAGTGCTCAGCAGCCCCTGAGCTTCTGGATTAGCGGGCAGATTGGTATTACCAAGTTGGGCGGGTTTTACTCCCCTCAGGGGGGAGCTTGGGTGACCTCGTTTATTTATAGTTGCTGATTTTGAGAGGCTTTGTCCGTGTTCCGAGATGCCACAACCTGGGAGGTAAGGCGGCCTGTCACCCTTGATTAGCCTTTGTCAGTGGGCCCATCCTCAGCCTCTGCTTTCTCTGTGCATTTGTCCAGTGAGTTGTCTTCTTCCTAGGGATTCTAGGTGTAGTATCTGTTCGAAAGTACTCTGGGATTTCATTCTTTTATTTCTACCTTTCCTTCTTTGCTTACGGCGGGCTCGGGCAGTATTCAGCTCTTCTTTTTGTGGAGTCTCCCTTTCCTGACTAAATTCAGAGTTATTTTTTGATGGCTCCTGTTTGGCTGCAGAGGAGAATGGTTGTAGAATGTTTATAGGCTTGTTTGGCTCAGTTGTATCTTGAGCTTGGTTGGTCTTGCCCTACGTCCAGTAGCGGCTCCTCGAGGGAGTGCTGCGGGGCAGTGGGGCAGGGGAGGGGCAGGGTGGGGGGTAGTAAACTCCGGAATTGGGCCGAACGGAGTTGAGTACAGAAATAAATAAAACGAATTACATTGCGCGCTGCATCGCCGATTTGGCGTTGCAGCGCGCGCAATGTAATTCGTTTTGTTTATTTATTTATTTACTCAACTTTGTTCGGCCCAATTCCGGAGTTTACTACCCCCCACCCTGCCCCTCCCCATCCCGCCCCACCACCCCGCAGCACTCCCTCGAGGAGCCGCTACTGCCTACGTCGCTTGGATCCCCAGTTGGCGAGATGCAAATCCTGTGTCCAAAGGCCCAGAATGGAGGCTTTGCTGGTCTGAGGTGTTGGTCTTTCCACAACTTGTGGTTTCCATTAGATACGTTAGTAGGTCACCCAGTATATCAGGCAGGGTAGTGAGTTTTTCCAGTACTGGGCTGAAGGTTCAGCCTGCTTACATCAGCAGGATGTCTGTTTGGGTTCACTTGATCAGGCTATTCTGTACTGCAAGCTCCCCATCTATTCCAGAGAGAAATACTGCTAAGGAGTTGAGGAGTGATAGCTGAATGTCCATTTTGTCAGACTGATACTGTAGGGTGTTCACTGGGAGATGCATGGTATTAAGAAGTGATGACCAAATAGTGTCTGTCTGTTGTTCCTTCTCCAAGTTGAGATCAGTTTTGAGAGCAGCCCTGTTGTTCTCTCGGGAGAATTCTGTGTAAAAGATGCTACTAATTCTTGCCATTCTTGAGTTGCTAAGTATGAGATATCATAGGTGAACTCTTGAGGCTCCTCTGTTTGTTGTTGGTTTTGAGTTCTGCTTGCAGGGTTGGGCTCAGAAAATTTGATTGGGCTAGAAATGCAGTTGCTGGTGCTTGTTAGCAGGATGGACGACTCCTTCATCCTTGGGCTATTGTTGCCTCGCTCTGCCTGGGAGGCCCCTGGAGCTGGTGATTGATGTTTGAGGCTTTCTGAGCTGTCTGCCCTGGAGGGGTTGTGACCAGAAGTTATTGTTATTCCTGGCCGCTCTGTGTAGAGGAATGGTGTTGAGTTGAGGGGCCCCACACTGATGCTGCCTCTGTAGCTCCTTCTGTCGAACTCTTGATGTGGGCTATAGTGTGGGCTGAGGTGTGCTCTTTTGGCCCTTTATTTTCCATGCTTTGTGCTGTTTCTCCAGTAGCTAGGAGCTCTGAGGAGGTACTAATGGAGGATGGGGGTGCACAGCCCACAATCCCCTCCATAGGAAAGTCGATGACTTAGGGCTGTAGCCCTTTGTTCGCGTTGTTGCTGGAGTATAGTACTAAGTTGGCATCCTTCAGAAACAACAATTTTGTTGTAAAAGTTTGGTTGATAACTGCATGGGATTGCAGTGGCCAACTTCCCTGCAGTGCAGGTTGAGCCTGCTCTTCTTTATGCCTCTGGCTCCTGTATGGTTGCTACTAGGGGTCTTCACCCTTTTATGGTCTCTTTACAAAGGTAGCATTGATACCCTGTCAGCGTCCTTTCTTTTGCTGGTTGCAGTGGAGATTTGACCTCCTTCCCTGCCTGACCTCATGGCCAGGTTGTGTCTGGGTATATGTTAGGCTGCTGTTACTGTGGGTAACCCAACCTCCATTGGTATCTGGTGTGCTTATTATAATCTTCAGGGGCACAAGCATTTTGCCTAAGGTCTGTAGTCTAATTGACTGTTGTGCTGCCAGTTGTCCAGGGGGTTCTGTGTTCCTGCTGTCTCCCTCTATGTGCCGCATCACCCCTCATGTGAAGACTGGCCTTGAGTCTGGGGGAGCATGAGCGCGCACTTCTTAGCAGTCAAAGGAGGGGAAATGACTGTTGTGCCTGTTGTCCATGGGGTTCAGTGTTTCTGCTGACTCCCTCTGTGCGACACCTCACCCTTCAGACTGAAGACTGGCCTTGGGTCTGGGGCATCACAAGCATGCATGCCTTACCAGCCAGTAGGGGGGACTGGGAGCTGTAGTTGATAAACCAGGAGGGTGTGGGGACTGCAGACCGCACCAAGTCCCGGATTGGCCGCCTCCACTGTCAGTGCATGCATCCCCCCAAAAGGGCCCTTTAAACGGCTACCTGCCACTCAGTTTGGCTTCTCTGGCCTCTCTGTCCTCTCTGGCCAAAGTGTTTATCCCGGCCAATGCCCTACTATGCATTGATAAAGCTCCCGCTGCTGCCAAGGCTTCCTTCTGGCTGGGGGGATAGAAGAGCCGGGTGAGCAGTAAGATGTCTAGAGTAGGCTAGGATATGATAGCAGCAGAGTTTTGTTTTTTTAGGCAAGCTTGAGCAAACTTTATGGGGCTTGAGACTTGGGCACTTGGGCAGTGGGGGGGCTGCTGGATTTTCTTTGGAGGTTTGTTGGGCAACCAGCTCCCCCAATATGATGTGCTGGCGACAGATGGCTAATACGGGCTCCCTGTTTGCAATTTACTGCCTCTCTGCCCCCTGCTCTGCTGTGTCCCTCATGCTCACTGTGACAGAGATGGTGCCAGAAGTGGTGCCGGCATCCAGGATAGTGGCCCAGGACTGTCGTGCCACCCAACTGGAGAGGTGTGGTGCAGCGGCCAGGGCAGCTGACTTCGGAGCACAGGGTTCACGGTTCGATCCCCGGCTCCGGCGGCAGCTCAGCTCAGCACCATGTGACTCTGGACAATAGCTCACTTAATTTCCCCGACGGCCCCCAGCGCCTTGAGACCCGTAAGGGTGAGTAGCTGCGCTATATAAAAACGGACTTACTTACCCAACTGGCCGGATACCTCCTGGGCCATCACACTCAGAAGCACAGGCATCAGCAGAGCAGTGTTGAGCCAATGATGAGGCAGGTGGGTGCATAAGCGGGGGAGCTTGACCCTCAGCTTGCAGCAGTGCTCGGGATACCGCGGTGACTCAGCCCCACGGTGGGAGTCTGCTTGACTTAAAGCGCTACAGGTCCTTGTGGTCTTGCAGCGCTGTGCAGAGTTAAATGTGCCACAGCAGCGACCCCGCTTGCCCAGCTCCTTGTTCTCTGCTCACTGCCGACCCCCTTGCTCCTTGATGGTGTGTCAGCGTAGCCTAGCGTTAGCATCCAGAAGCTCATCAACACTCAAATGCAGCAGCGGCTACTCCGCAATGGTGGGGGAGTGTCGCCCCACTGGATCAGAGCCAGCAGCTGAAAAATAAAAGGATATCTTACTATCGTTCTATTTTTTAGCTGCTGGCTCTGATCCAGCGTGTCCAGGCCTAAAACTCGACTTGTTAGACGGGTTGCTCCCATTATGTTTTTTGCCCCATGCTGGCCTTTGCTAAATCACTCTTTTAGCATACCCTGCTTATTCATCCCTCTTGTTACTTTACAGATTCCTTCAGTGCACACCAAACCGGGAGTGCACCCATAAAGGTACCATTCAACTTACATTTTTTGCGCGCAATATTTGAAGTACTTATTTTCATGGACTATTTCCTTTCTCTAGTACAGGTACCTCACCCTTAACAATACTTTTCCCCCCCACTGCCCGCCCTCCTTAATTTGATTGTTTTGCCCCCTGATTCCCAATTTCTTATTCTATCCCCCTTTCCTCTCTCTTTGTACAGCACCAACAGAATTTTCTGTAACCCGGACCTGATGATGACCTGAATTACATACAGGTTGAAACGCCTTTGACCATTCAGCGCAATCTCAGGCGTTTATTGGTTCCTATAAGTTGTTGATTACTTTGTGTTTTCTTAAAACTTTGATGTTTTGTAACCAATTTCTAAATTATACTTCTTGTGCCGTTTTTGCTGTTTTGTACACTTTTGCACGTGTCACCTGTGCCGTTCACTTCCTGCACGAGTACTGACGTGCACACAAATGTTTGGGTTACATCTACATACAATGTAAATAGTGCTGATACACCAATTGTATTAATTATTTTCTAAATATAGACAATTTATATTAACTATTGATGTCTCCTTGTTTCCTTTCAGCTGTAATTGATATTTACACTTTACATAATTGCCTACTAATTTGAGGTGGTGGTTGCAGGTGGGGCACTCCTTCACTCATTTGTGGGGCCTGGGATTTATTTTCCATCGTCGTTTTATAACCCAGAACAAGAAAGAGAAAGGATGAAAGCAGGGAAAGGAGGAAGAGAAAGGCAGGAAAATAGCAGTAAAGGGAAAAAGGAGGGCGAAAAAGTACCTGAAACAGTGAGATAAAAAGACAGAGAGTGTATAGTATTGGACGAAAGAGAAATAATGTGGAATCAAGATTAGACAGCCTTGGTATTAGGTAACCCGGACATTCATCAGTGTCAACCGCGGGCTTCTGACGAAAATCTTTCTGCCGGGACTTATTCTATTCCAAACGAAGCAAGGCTGAAGATGCAATGCGAATATACAGCGGATAGAACACCTGCCTTTCATGCCCAAATCTTCAACCTCCCACTACCAGACAATGACACTAACAAACTCCACTAGGTGCATATCATGAAGGTGTGCATTAGGAAAGGGAATAGCTGTGCCTTGCTCTGGTATGACTGCATTTTCTAAGATCATAGATTTAACTCGGAATTTCTCCGAGTTAACGTAGGTGCTGCAAACAGCACAGCTTGGAAACAGAGTGGGTCTGTATTCACTACTCACTGTTTCCGTCTTTAGCTTATGTGCGACCATAAACCAGGCACAATCTGTGCCCTGCGTGAATGCACATCTTCATGAAAGGGTACCACTGCTCAGAGCACTCTGCTGCCACACAAGCTTGAAAAAAACCCGAAATATTACACATTAAATAATAAATCATGGCTCATACTCGTGTAACATAATAAGGTGGTAGAAAAAGTCGACCCATGCCGTTTGTGCATATGTATAGTTACAAACTATTCCACTTACCATCATTAAACCAAAGCAAATGAAGTGCTGTATATCGAATCAGATAATTGTTAATAGCAGCAGAAAACAATTGTATGGCTACATTTTTCGATAGTTTAATAGCTTTACCACTATTATGAAATTAAGTTTTTGGGAAATGGTATTTGTTTGAAAAAATATTCCAGAAAATGTACCTGTAAGTGGACAATATTTACAAAGTGGCACATAACAGAGATATTTATTTTTAAGAGGTAAATATTCCATAGTAAAACCATCCTCACAACTGTATGCTGCTTTCCTCTAAATCCAACTTATTTTTTTTTTTTTTAAACAAGGGTTGAAATTCAAACTAGTTACTTTCAATTATAATGAGAGCGCTACAGATCCAATATGAATATTTCAGGAAATGTCCTGATATTGTGATCCACTCAAATCATTGCTGAGTATATTCATAATTAGGTTCATAAATATTCTCTGCTTGCCAAAAATGATATCCTCTCCATCTTGGATCCTGAGTTTAATAATAAAGGTCAAATATAAGCTGGCCAGGTTCATAAGCTTTTTATTACCAAACATAGTGATTTTAAAACCCATCGCTGGGTGCAATATCTGCAGCTCATTCTTATGGAAATTTGTAATCAGAAGATTATTACTGTAGATGTTGGAATCATTGACGGATGGAGGGACAGAGAGTAAGGTAGTTATGGGGATTGGGGTGACAGTGACAAAGAAAACAAGATAGATGGATGGCCTCGGACGGATGGGACACAAGCTGGACGACCTACAGAACCAGCAGGTTACAAATCTCAACATGGCTGACTTAGCCTATCACATATGTGAGAAAAACACTAAAATGGCTCCAGCGGTCAACAAATCAAGCACTCCACTATCTGTGACCTCGTACGCATCAATGAGTTGGATAACAGGTCATGTACCCACTGCCACTTGTGTTTAGCAATTGCACTGGTCTCTCCAGACTGCAGCACACAAACAATTCAATTTGATTTGAAAATAATAAACTGTTGGAAAACAAAAATGAACAAGTGGTAAACACCTTTCTCTGTAAGCAGGACTTTGGATTAAGACTCTCACGAAAAGTTGCTATTATCGAATATGATGGTTCAGCCACTAAAATGTTGGAATATATTAACAACGATCCAGAATTTGCAGTTTGGATCCATGCTTCAAAATGTGTGGAATCCTTAAATATGCAACTGAATCCTATACATTTTACAAACACACACATATACACATAGGAACACACTTTCACACACAGACACGTGCACACACATTCACACAGTAATTTAACATGAAAACAGGAATACACAACTAAAAAAATAGCTTGTCTTATATGTAACATTCGCTACCACTGTTTTGATTTTTCATTGCTTTATTGATAATATTTGTTACAATTCCGAACATAATGCTACTTACGTGGAATGAAGCAAGGCTGAGCTACAAATGCCAAGATTCAAACATGGGACTTGAAGGTGAAATCTATTACTTGGCAGTGATTGAAAAGAGATGTTAACCCCAAAAGGTAGACAAGTATCACTGAGCACAACATTTGTTGATAGGCAGGTGTGATGGAGACTCAATGATGATGCTGGCATCAAAGTATGGCATAGAAGGTCCAACACGCAGAGCAACTTGTTACAAGAAGGGGTGGGTGATAAATTCTGCTCCGCCGGCGGAGTTTTAGCCACTCTGTGCGTTACACATGTAACACGGAGTTCTGGGCAAATTCCGCCGACCGCTGTGTGGTGGAGTTTTTTCTCACTCGCAGCTCGCCAATAGTAAGGTGGAAAAGGGCAAGCAAGATTTGTCGTCCCCTAGCGAAATTTTCGGTTGCTAGGAGGGCACATGGCGAGATCTCCCAAATGTGGGTGGTTGCGACTGTTCGCGGTCAGACAGCTGCCGCTCAAGAAGAACATCTATACGAGCAGCAGCAAAATCAAGTTGAGAAGCAGAACCCTCTGGCATGCTGCGTGTTGCCATTTGCACTGATTTTTCGGTGTAGCACAAACTCCCGGAGCTAAAAATCAGCATAAGCAGCGCAACGTGCCTAATTCCTCCTGTTCGTGTAACTCCGTGGAATCTCGCAGAGTTTTCATGTAAATCCATGGAATTCCATGGAATGAAACTCCGTGAGTTCCAACCACCCTTAGCTACAAACCCAATTAACAGAAAGGGGGGTGAGGATAAATGTCCCCTACATGAGTCCAGAGAGCATGCACCCTAGCACAATGTTATAATACAAGGCATGTCTTGGTATGTCTCTTCAGATTTTTGATTTTCCCATCAGTGACCACCATGTAATGACTTGAGGCCATAGATAGTGGCTATGATGTTAGGGGGACCACCCAAAATGGCTTATGTCCTCCCACTGGTCTATGAGAGACTGGCATTAGTGGTAGCACTCAATTAAAGTGGTAGGATCCACCCTTTTTTCTTGTTGAATGGTCTGTACAATCCCCCTTAACTGGGTCATTCCCTCCAATCGTGTGGGACACCGATGAATTCTGTATGTTTCCTCTGTATGTATGAGGTTGTGTCATTATGGAGTGTGTTGTGCTTTGATCTACGTGGACCGAAATCCTTTAGAACCGTGTTTATGAATAGCTGACCTAATGGAAAATTATGGTGAACCGAGTTGTTTTCTTTGCTGATTAATGGGAAGGCCATAGGACATTCCACAGCCTCATCTTTGAAGTGTGGAAAGCCCCAGTAGCTGAAGTGTTGGTTGTGACATTCCTTTGAAGGGCAAAGCAACACCTTACATCTTCCCATTTTCTTATTCCCAGACATGTCACTGAAGACAGATTTGTTTAGTGGCTGTGTGGGATTGTCTTTATTAATTTCACATGCCTGACAGGGCATACCCATCTCTGCCCCTCTTTATGCTCATTTCCCAGCTCAAAATACTGAAACTGGGACAGCCTCCGTGAAACTCACCTAAACCCAAAAATAGATATAACTGAAAACGAATCATGGCTCTGCTAATGAAATTCGTACTTGTAAAGCGCACTGCTGCCCCCAACAGAGGCGTCCTGGCGCTATACGCATACCGCTGTGGAACCCTTCCTGGCTATTCCCTGTGAGATGTCCACTCCTGGGCACCCCCAAGGTGAAGCCAGGCATCCCAGCGCTGGTGGGGCCGTTGTGGAGATTAAGCAAGCTATTGCCCAGAGTTGCAGAGTGGGACCCATGATTAGAATAGGCACCGAGGCGAGAATTATCAGGTCCGAGGAAATTGAGCCCAAGACCCGCTGAGGCAGGAATTGAACCCTGGTCCCGGGCCAGATCTCTGCATCAGGGTCTGCCGCTCTAACCATTGAGCCACACTTCTCCACTACTCCACTAATCACATCTGCATCTGCCACTGAGGACATGTACTTAGTAGAAACCCCACGCCATTGTGCTAGGGTGCTCTTTACGTTGAAGTGGGAATCACTGTTGAGTGCCTATAGTTATCTATTGAGCTCCATCGCTGGAGTGCCAGACTGCCAGTCCCAGGAGCAGACTTGTGGATCCTGAATCTTGTTAGAAGTGCACCTTGAATCTCTCATTGAGGATGGAAATGTGTTACAGTGGAAGGGAGTGTTAGGAGGTGCTCCTGCAAGAGGAAATAATGTCCAGAAAAAGAAATCATAATCCAACAGGCTGCTACCTGAGGAAACCTCACATACGTATTCAAGGACCATCTCTATATCAATTCTACGCGACCCAGGGTAAGAATCAGCCATACAAGGATCAGATGTGAACTGGTTTTTCCTTGGACCTTGAGATTATTTGTTCCTCCTCTCTTGCCTGGAAGTGTTTGGTAAGGATACCAGCATTGTTTAAACTCCTTATCACTGCAAACTATGTCAAAATTAACCCAGTGCTCATGGGCATGTTTGTGTTGAAAGCCCCCTTTTTATAGCACAGCTGTATGAGACCTAATTAAGTTTAATAGATTTTAGTCAAGGTGGCAATGTCATAAAATATAACCATGATTAAGCAGTATAAGGTTATAGCACATCCAGTGGTCTCAGCATGGTTATCTCATTAATGTTTTGGCCCAGATTCACTGCCAAATACTGGGAACCTGGTGTGCCGGCACCAGAGAGCGCCTTTGGTCCCACCTCAGACTTCTACTCTGTGACCCTTTCTTTGCAGATCCTCGTTTGTGCAAAAGTGTGCCCGCCGTGCATGGGTGTGGGATGCTAGGCCTAAGGAAGAACTGGAAGCATCAGGTGAGCAGAACACTCCATGTGCCATGAGATGAAGTTTTTTTGAGCATGGGATCTGCTCCCTTCAGCATGTCACTAGCAGTGAACCTCTCTGACTCTCACCACTACTGCCTGCTCCCCTTCTTTCAGCTGTTTTAGTGCACAGATGTACAACAAGCACCAACAGGGGCAGACATGGATGGTGGACTGATCCACAAAGTTCACTGGGCTCAAAAAGACAAAAGAAACTTTGAAACAGCACTAGAGAAGCCCTGACATTTGTTTGAAACACTTCCCAGAGATCTGTTTGCATATTATAGCCCAATATAGGAGAACCCCGACAGGCATTTTCCTGCAAATTTTAATCATATATGGATATAAGCTACTGAAAGAATCTCCTCCCTTGGAAGCTTTCTTGATCTGTGGGATCTAGAAAATGGGAACATTTGCAGAGAACAAGGTATGGGCAGGGGTATGCTTTTCCAGCTTTGGGAACATCTCATATCTGTTACTGCAGTAAAATTGTCAGTGAGCCATAGGGAGATATTTAAATTGTATACATTTTGCACTGTTAGCCAGTGTGGGCTCCAAAGGGTTTTGGAAACATGATCCAAATTCCAATGTTTATACATAGTTCTAATGGTACAGTTCTGGACTTTCTGAAGGACTGCTATGGGGTAGACTGGAAGCCGCAGTTATGGGATAATACAGGACTTTAATTTAGATATAACACAAGCTGTGAACAACATTGGATGCTTCTCCTAGGGAGAAGGGAAGAACTTTCCTCAGACGGCAGAGGGTAGAAAAGCAGCATGTAGTTGCAATAAAAGCATCACGTGCTGATTAATTATTATGCTAGGATATTTAACATTGGCTGCTGACACAGAATTTAAATCGAATATCCTGTGTGCCACTCATAGGCAAATAAATCTTCATCCTGTATGACCAGCATAGAAACATCCCTTGTAACGACTACCGCTCTTGATAAGTGCTGAAGGGACTTCCCCAAATATAGTTTCCATAATATCATGCAGCCTTAATGTTTTGGGCAATTTATCAAGGTCCAAAATATTGACAAGGTATATATAAAAGTAAGTTTAGGTTTGCTTTACTCAACTTCTCATATATATTCCTGTACAATGTATATCTATGGTCAAGGTACAAAGTTGTTGAGTTAAGAATATGAAATCTGTACTTACCCATATTCTCATTTCTTGATATTTTGGTTCTCAAAATTTTGCCCCCAAAATTATGGCAAGGCAATATTTTGGAAACAGGATTTTCACATACACTAAATTGCACAACATTATTATGTTAAGATGAGTGTCATTCTTCTGCTCGGTACCCCTGAAAGTTTACTAAATATTATTTTCTAAATTTCATAAGCAAGAATCAATAGAGCTAATGTGCCAAGATCATACATCTGAAGTAGGAACTCTACATTCCCTTTTAAATTGTACAATCTAAAGAGCATAACAAAAGTGTTTATATTTAGTTTTTAAAGTAACTCTAGTTCATTGACATCATCCTCTTCAAATCTGCCCAAAAACCTCCATCTTCTATTTAGCTACAATTGTTTCATCAGTCTTCTCACACAAATGTTTAATTAGGCAGTGAAATGCTGTACATGATCTTTGACAAATATCATTCTTGCTATCTTTCATTGCGTCAAGATATGATATCAGTTTTTCAATTCTTTATGGCTCCTTATTAAAAAATAATGATTGAGGGTCTTATTCTACATACTTTCTGAGTATCCCCCTTGTCTAATTCCCCTTTGTTTGAATATAGTTGATCTCAGCCTTTTCATATTTATAGCTAAAAAATCATGTAGCAAATTCAAGTTGTTCTATAGTGGAGGATAAAAGCCTATTTTTACCATTGTCAAGTAACCTAGCATTAGCTATTAAATCCTACTGAAGTGTGTAAAAACTGTTGACCTCACTTTCTTTGAAGGATCTGATGCTTACAAAGTGAAATTTATAGTTTCCTAATTTTAGTAGAGAGCTTAGACTAACATATGGTTTCATGCTCATATGTAGTTCTAAAAATGGATTGATGAACAAACATTGGGGGACTACCAACATCCACCAAACATTGCCACAAGTTCTTTCTACCTTCTGTATAATGGATTCTTACCTATACATGGCTTTACACTCCAAATATAACAAGTGGGACATCTGCTATTTTTTTTGCAGATGTCATGTATTCACCAAACTCAAAATAACTTCCATGCTCTTCAAAACACTGGATGTCAGAAATAACTGTCCATCTGTTTCTCTTGGGTGGCATTTTTCTTGAAGAAATTTATGGTTGTTTGGATTGTGAGGCAAATGAACTAAATGCTTATTGGATATGTAGTAAAAGAGTGAGGGACACATATTGGCAAAACTTGTAATAAAAATGTTTTGGGGGAGGAACAATTATTTTTAAGCTTTCCTGTTTTCAGTTTCTATTTGTTGTGCATTTCAGTCTTTTTTTCTCAGTGATTTTCGATATTTTCAAAAATTGCAAAAATTGTTGGTTATCACTGTTTATTCTTTTTTGCTCTGTACTTAATCATGGGGATGGTGTTTTCCAGTGCCTGTAAAGACATTTCTCATTTCCTTCCTTCCCCCAGTCATTCCTATATTCAATTATTCTTACATTCTTTTCTGCTTCTAACTCCCTTGTTTCTAATCTTTCACTGAATTTGCTCTTTCAAGTAACCTTTCATTATTTATCTCAACTCCCAGTCTGTCTAATATCCCAGTACTCAAATTCCTCTTTCTAGCACTTGAGTCCCACTCTGTGTCAAGGATGTGCAGGAATGGAAATATGTTTGCCCCCTTAAGATTTGATTGTAGCAGATTAAAGGTTAATGGTAGGCATTCAACACACCTTCCTGTTTCTCGGTATTTTAGACAAATTTCAAAGATTTGCTCAATGAAGATGTTTCACTCAGGAGATGTGATATATATATATATATATATATATATATATATATATATATATTGTTCAGCAATTTGATTCCTATTGACAGTGTGCTCTGCCATCCGGTGCAGACATAAAAAGGGCAGAATCCAGCCCAACAATGAATTAATAGAACAAACTAATGTCGCACTCCAAAGTTATTAGTTTCAGGGTTTTATTCACCACCACTACCACCAACGCGCTTCACCACTAGGGCTTGTTCACGGTTATATATATATACACATAAAGGGATAGAGTGACGCATAAATTATGCAAAAAAGTCACTCTATGCCTGCAAGGGTATTGGTTTGACTTATACTGGGTGCTCCCTTGTGTCTGGACAAAGCTAAACCTCTCTGAAGAGCTGTAATGACAGCAAAACACGTTTCAGGGGTTGCTTTTATTCATTTCAGGTTGGCTTGGATGGTATTTTATCAATCCAAAGCTGTAATACTGTGCCTGGAGTGGTAAATGGCTTTTGTCATTTTACAGCTCGGCATGGATAGCACTGTGCTAATCCTATGCTTAAAGACTTTGCTGTAGAAATGGCAAAAGACTTTGTCCCTTTCTATCTCGGCATGGATAGCACTGTGCTAATCCTATGCTTAAAAACTTTGATAGAAAAGCAGACATTTGAGGTGAGAAAATTTAGATTGTGGCTGGTGTCGAGGGTGCCCTTTACAGGAGCTGCCTTCCAACTAAACTTGGGAATTACCCAGAGTTCTCTGCTTCTTTTTTGCATATATAAAATATATATATAAGCCCTAGAAAGTCTAGAGCCGGAATTCAACCCCAACCTCACTGTAGCGGCTGATAATTTTTTCACATGGATCAAGACATCACTAGACATGGTCATCCCACTTAAATCATGCAATAAAGCAAGGGAGAAATCCTCGTCCTGGTATTCCCCCACACTTCGAGCATATAAACAGGAGTGTAAAAGACTGGAGAGAATGTGGAGGAAGGACTACAATGTCACCAGCAAACAGAAATACAGAGAAGCCATAAAACGCTATCAAAGCAAAATAAAAAACGCAAAAGCAGCATACTATGAGGAACGGATTAATTTAGCAGCCAACACCCCCAGAGAAATCTTCCGCATAGCGAAAGACCTGCTAGAACTCCCTAGATCAGAAACTTATCCTGTGGCCTCATCTGAGCGATGTGTTGAATTAGCCCACTTTTTCCTAGAAAAAATTGAAAAAATCTACTCGGTCTTTCCTAGCCCACCGTGCCCCAGTGACATCCTTGTAAGGGACACGCTCCGGCCCGGCACAAACAATGTGCTCAATGCACTCCCCCCGCTCACTCAAACCAGGCTCTCAGAAATCTTTCACCAGATAAAATCCGGCTCTCCTCTAGATCCAGCACCACCCCATGTACTATACAAAGCAGGAAAAGTGATTCTTCCCCACATGCTTGAAATAATGAATCAATCCATGGCTAGTGGCTCTGTCCCGACACCTTGGAAGCACGCCATGGTGAAGGCTCTATTAAAAAAAAACAACCTGGATCCGGATGATTTGGGTAACTATCGCCCAATATCTCTGCTTCCAGTGATCATTAAAGCACTAGAAAAGCATGTTAACTCAGCCATCTCAGAATTCTTGGAAACCAATTGCCTCCTGCACGCCACACAAACAGGCTTCCGGCCTCTACACGGCACGGAAACTGCACTGCTGGCCGTGGTGGAGGAATCTAAATTGTTCCTTGATCAAGGGGGAGCAGTGGCCATCATCCTCCTAGACTTAAGTTCAGCGTTCGATACGGTGAACTTTGATATACTAGGGGAGAGACTCAGGAGGAGAGGTGTCTCGGGTGAGGCACTCAAATGGATCCAGTCCTACCTAGAGAATAGGACCTTCCAGGTTTTCTCAGGGGAAGCTACTTCTAAAGTTCTGGGACTCAGTTGTGGAGTCCCCCAGGGATCCTCCCTGAGTCCCACATTATTCAATGTGTACATGCAGCCACTGGCGGATATCATCTTGCCTTATGGGATAAACATTATCACCTACGCAGATGACACCCAACTGGTAATCTCCCTTAATGGCCCACGTAACCACTTCTCCGACTTGGAAACCTGCCTGGAAGAAGTGGCTTCATGGATGGAACACTCCTGCCTTAAGCTAAATGGAGGAAAGACCGAACTAATGCTTCTGGGTAACACCTCCGGCCTGGACCTCAAACAGGTCTGGCCGAACTGCCTGGGACCTGCCCCTTCCCCAAAGACCAAGATAAAATGCCTGGGTGTTTGGCTGGACAGCTCCCTTAAATTCGAAGATCAAGTGGTAAGAGTAACAGGAGCATGTTTCGGCGCTATGAGACTTCTGCACAAGATTCTCCCCCTCCTGCCAATAAGTGCCAGGAGGATCCTGATACAGTCCCTGGTCCTATCACGCTTGGACTATGGAAACTCCCAATACCTTGGAGCACCCGTTGCAACGTTAAGGAAACTCCAAGTGGCTCAGAACTGTGCGGCCAGATTACTGTTGGGGGTACCGAAAAACAATTCAGCCAAACCAGCCCTGAGAATGCTATACTGGCTACCTGTCTCCGACAGAGTCAAATTTAAGGCCCTGTGCATAGCTCATAGTACATTCTGGGGTAGTGGCCCAGTTATTAATAGACCTCTGATCACCCCTTATTTCTCTTGAAAATGCCTCCGCTCCACCCCTCTCCACTTGGCAGTCACCCCGAAAATAAACAGGGCAAGAAGCGGAGGAAGATCATTCGTTTACAATGTGGCCAGACTGTGGAACGCAATGCCCCCCTTCCTTCGAGCTGAATCCCAACTGCTTCCCTTCCGGAAACTTCTTAAGACCTGGCTCTTCCAACAACAAGTTGCTTAGCCTGCCGTAAACCTCTGTCTAGACGCGAGCGCTGGGACGCCTTCGGGTAGCTACGCGCTTTACAAAAGCTAATAATAATAATAATTATATATATATTTATATATATATATATATATATATATATATATATATATCCAAAACAAACACCAGTTGTCTTCAAGAAACCGGACACCAACACCGCGGATTCAGTTTAGTTTTCCAAAATTTATTGACTAAGTTGCTGTGCTGTTACGCGTTTCGACAGGATCCCCTGCCTTGCTCACACAATGAGCTCCACTACTCTCCTCCCTTTGTTGGGAGTCACAGGTCACATGACATAATGAACACAGACAACATACTTTGAGACTACAGTTCATACATTCTCATATCACGTGAAAAATATATCTCTCATGATAATGCCTCACACAAATTGCTTTTCACTTTGTTATTAATTAATTGCATTTCCTTTAAACATAAATAATGGAATTAGTATTTTTCTTTATCTGGTTTCTTTTTCACTTTTTTTCCTGTTTTCCTATTGTACCATTTCCAATGTTTACATTTTTGTTTTATTCATTGATATTCATACTAAAATAGTGAAATCTGAGTCTACATTCTATTTAGTGCCTCACCAAACAAATAAATTATATTAAAGTGAAACAATACTGTACCCATAACTTATCGGTGTATGTATTATGTATTTCTGGCCCTATACTGGCATTGGCCCTTATCCCCTCTTTCCAACATCTTTTCACAAGTGTGAGAATCCTCCAGGACATTGTTAAAAACCTGTAATTTGAGCATTTGGCCACAGATAGTTTCGACAGACAAAGTAATCTCACTCTCTGTATAATCCCCTGTATTACAATTTCCAAATGCCCCTTAGGTCAGTGTTGTCCCACAGGATAAAGTGCAATAGTGCAATTCAATCCTTTAATCTTTCACCCTACACTTGAAATCAAATTCTAACCCTATAGAGTGCATGTGCATTGATGTATTCATTCGAGTCTTTTACCCAGCAGTTACATTCCAGCCTATGACAATAAAGTGCTAGTGCTTCTTTATTCAAAAGTGCAAATGCTCTTATGCCCTTTGGCATGAATTTCTCTCTCAAGGGTTGACAACACATTATGGGTTAAAACCTAAAAATACCCGCGGGTTTCAAAATTGCAAGTGCTATAAAGGAAAAAGTGCAAGTGCTTCAAACAGTTATTTCTTTCCTTTGTTCAAAGGTGCAAATGCTCTTGTGCACTCTGACACCAATTTTCCTCTCACGGGTTGACAACAGTGATGGAGCTTGACTGCATCACCTTGGGGCGTATGGGGACATACATATGTCATCATAGGTTAAAGCCTAAAAGTGCCAATAATTTATGCAAGTGCTGTTGGAGAAGAAATTCCAACTGTTATAGACAATTATTTTCTTCCTTCTACACCAGTCTGAGGGTAGAAAGTGCAAGTGCTTTAGACAGTTATTTTTTCTTTCTGCAGCAGTTTAGAAGTTTGTTTCTCCATGACAATTAGATTAAACAATATAAATATACCTGTTTCAACACTGATTTCACTTTCTTATTGATAATTTGTCTCTACTTCTGATCTAACTTTACCTATACACACTAAAAAGGTGTGACTGACTTTCCTGCCTGTCAGTCCTTCCTCACACTTTACCGAAAATAACAGGTACAATAATAAAATCTAACAAGTTTCTAGATTTTTGGATATTTCCAATGGCATTGATTATATATATTTTGACATCCCTTTATCTGTGTAACTGTGAGTTGACGGTAGAGGGTACACGCCCCTCTAAAGATGGACATGCATGTCTTCATCTGAGTTAAGGCCCTGGGGGATCTTGGAATCCAACAGGAGTATGTACCGTGATTCTAGTCGTCTAAGTTTCATCTCTCTGTTGCCCCCGCGCCTATTTTTAAGGACTGAATCAATCACAAAATAACAGAGCACGTTTAGTTCTCCCCGTGGACCTTATTGATGTGCCTGGCCATGGGGTAGGTTCTGTCATTGTTTTTCACAGCCCTTAGGTGCTGAAGGATTATTACGTGCACCATGTGTATCGTGCTTCCTACATAGAGTTTGGGGCACGTACACTGGAGAACATAGACCACATGGTCACTCTTGCAGTTAAAGAAGCAAGGTATTTTCCAGGGTTTTTTCAACAGTGGTGAATGAATCTCTTTCCTATTGATGCTGTGTTGACACGCCTTGCATTTCAGGCATTTATTAAAATCTGGATTGACTTTTAGCCACCCTTCTGTTTCTGTCACCTCTGGGCTGCTCACTACCAATTGTTGCCTCATGGACTTCGCCCTTCGAAAAGTCAAGAGCGGCCTGCAAGAGACACTGCTACCTACCGTGGGATCATTTCTCACAAGGTGCCAATGCCTATTCATGCAATCTCTCACATTAACATGATAGGCATTGTACCCCGTGATCATTCTGATTTCATCCTTCTTTTTGACAGCTTGTCTGGCTTCTATCTTCTTTGGGAATAAAATCGACTCCCTGATGATTCCCTCCACTTTGTTAAGGACTTGATTGAGCACTAGTTGGCTGTAGCCTCTCTCCCTGAATCTTGGAGTCAGTTCCACCTGGGCTTATTTTAGAGAAGATAGCTCACTACAGTTCCTCGTCATGCGGAGATGCTCCGCATAAGGTATACTGTATTTAGGTTTTTGAGGGTGAAAACTGTCTGAATGCAATATCGAATTCCTTGCCGTTGGTTTCCTGTAGGTGCGTGTGTGTATTTTCTTATTCTTTATAAATACTTCTAAATCTAAAAAGCACACCACAGATTCACTGATGGTACTAATGAATTTTAAATTCAGGGAATTTTCATTCAAGGCAGAGATGAATACATTGGCTCTCTCCTGAGAGCCCCTTCAAAGAATTAACAAATCGCCGATAAAACGAGACCAGACTACAACATTCTCCCTACATTCTTTTGCATATTCAACCCTGAGCACCTTCTCCTCCCACCAGCCCATGTGAAGATTTGCATAGCTGGGGTGAAGCAGGTGCCCATGGCTGTACCCCTTACCTGCCTGTAAGTGTGTCTACCAAACAGGAAAAAATTGTTTTCGAGGCACAGCCTAGCCATTGCTAGCAACATCTCTGAATGCTGGTAAAGATGAATCGGTCTGGAGTCCAGGAAGTGTCTCAGGGCCCTAAGGCCATCTTCATGTGCAATGATAGTGTACAACAAAGCTACATCAAGTGTAATCAACAAGTACGATTCATCCCAAGGTGTATTGCGTATCTTCCTCAGAAAGTCTCTCGTGTCCTGGATATAGGACTTAACTATGTCCTGCAGTAAGTAATCTATATATCTTCAAGATATATAGATTACTTCATGCAGGACATAGTTGAGTCACTCCCGTCCTATATCCAGGACACGAGAGACTGGTGAAACCTAAACTAATAACCTGTGACTGCAAATAGTAAAGTCCCTGCTAATCCTCTCAATCCTAGGCCAATCTCTTTTACCTGGGAGCATTATCACATGCACAGGATGAATTATAGGATCATAGGAAGCTCTGTAGCTGACATTTTCCCTTATATTTGAGCCTGTCCCTCCACAAAACACATTATGTGACCCACATGATGGGGAAACAAAGATGGTTTGACAGATATGGTATTTTCCATCACTTTGAGAACACCAATTCAGTTCAGCAAGATAAAATGAAGGATGTATTGGCACCAACCATTAGCCTTTAAGGGAATCTATCAAGATGACCAAAGGAAGATAGGAGAGGAGAAGAGGGAAGTGGGTGATAAGAATGACCTATGCAACACTCATGAGAGCAAAACTGGAACTTGATGCTATCAAAAATGCATGTCCAACATATGCATACCTGGCTTTTCTTAGCATTGTCTGATCACGGATGTTGTGGCTCAGCAGCTTAAGGATATATTGATGAAAATTATTCTCTCAGCAACAACAATGATAAACCAAGGCACACTAGGTCCTTGAAAGTACTATCAGTCTGAGAACTCACACAAATCCAGTCACCTTCCATGTCTGATTTCTGAGATAAGGAGTACATCCTTAGAGGCATATGGGTGAAGAAATCAATAAAAATGATTGCAGCGAAACTCTAATCTTATACAGATACCTGTAGCTTCAGGTAGCAAACTCCCTGCTAAACCTCTCGATCCTAGACAAATCTCTTTAACCTGGGAGCATTATAATGTGTACAGGATGAATTACAGGATCACAGGAAGCTCTGTAGCTGACATATTCCCTTATATTTAAGTCTATCCCTCTCTCATATGCATTATGGGATCCACATGATGGGGAAACAAAGGATTGTTTGGCAGATATTCCCTTAAATATAACAATATCTACTCTATTCCTATCAAGATGTCACTCACATTTCTCAAAACAGTGACAGATGATTTACCAAGCTCAAAGTCAAAATATGCAAATGAAAATAGAACACTATGGGCCTTATTTATACATTGGTGATATGTATGCTCTGTTGCAACAGTGACGGAGTATACATACCACCAATATGAAAGTCCCTCTGCCCGATTTAATTGCGGGCAGACCTTCAGTTTTGCCATGGTGGAGACTACTCTGTCTCCGCTGTGACGAAACTTCTACAACAACCTGGGGAGTAAGGACTGACGGAGAAATGGCTACATGTCCGCCTGCCCAATTTAGATGGGCAGACATATAGTCATTGTTTTACCGTTAGTTACCGCCAGGTAAAAGTGGCGGTAAGGAACAGTAAAATCATTATAATGCTGCCCCTGCCAGGAGAGAAAACTTCCATGGCGAGGAGAATAATATATTTTTTCTTTTCAAAAAGAAAATTACGTTTTTGGTTTTTCTTTTTGAAAAGAAAAAATATATACTGTTTGCTGCTGGCTGCATCCTTCCGATTCAACCCTCTAACAAAGAGTAAAATGGCAGTTCCTGCCAATGCCTTTATAAATGATCTCGGTGATCATCTATACATTTGATGGGTGGTCTGTCAGTCATGAATGCGGAGTAATTTACTCCGTCCTCCTGGTGGAACGGCGGGACACACCCCTTATATCAATTGGGCCCTAAGCTACTCATTTCAGTTTCTTGAGTCAAAGTTAATAATATTTCATTATGAGTCTAATTACTTTATTAGGACTTTAAGTGCGGAACGTACTTGGAAAAATCATAGATTGTTATTTGATGAGATGTGTCAATATACCTTTATGTCTCTGACATCTCTCCAAATATATCTAAAAAGAAAAAAGGCATAGTCTGAAGTCACTGTTATTTTTTAATCATTAAAATTCTGTCCTGGGATTTATAGACACAAATCTTTGGAAATACTACAATTGTCATTAATTTATTTTGACCAAAACCCGTGTCAAGATTTAACACTTCTTTCTTAATTATACTTATTTTGTATCTGTTTTCTTCCCTTTGATATATTGCAATACAAAATATTATATTGGTATTCAAAATCAGCATTTTCAACACAACGGGAACAAGATTATACAATGAAAACATACCCAGGATGTATTACTGGTTTCAGTGATGTTCAATCGAGGCAGGTATTTTATATGATGTGTCTCATTCAATACTATTTGTGGACACATATTTTGAACTAACTCTATGCCTCTAACTCTCTTTGCTACTCTTTCCCTCACTTATTCAATCCCCATCTTCCTATTAAGCCTGACAAAGATATCATCACACTTATTTTGTTCAATGAACAGAGACTGTGTTTTGAGTTAGCCACCTTCAACTTTTTGGCTTGCTTGCTTGAGCCCCCTTGAACCATTGGCATTAAGCTTTGTCAATCATATTGGCTGAGGCCAGGGAATTACTGCAGTCTTAATCTGCTTAGAAAGTTTTCAGAAGAGGACAGATGGTGAAACCAAAGTGCATCCTTTTATAAAAACTAGTACTGTTACATCACTGAATAGAAACCTTAAGAGGCCGACTAGGCAGGATTCACGAAAAGTCGAACAGTAAGGCAATTACGCTGGGGAGATAGCCTGAATGAGAGCAGAGATCTAAATCCAAAACTGAGAAGCATGAAACGCAAACCTAGTCAGTAGAATCCAAAGTAAGAAAGAAGAAGCTGAAGGACAGAAATGGTTTCTCACAGATGGAGATGGAAAATAAATTGCACGAACCTGTTTCTCTCTCAGCAAACATTTCCTAGACCGTGAATCTAAGGAAGTAGAGCCCCCAAGGAGGACAAAGAGAAAACAAAGTAATAGAACCTAAAAAAAAAGATTAAGCAAAGCTTTGTTTTGAACAAGGACAGTTAAAGTAATGTTTGCATCTATTCACAATAAGTAGAAGAAATCTGACTGGATGGACTGGGGTGATATGAACACATAATTTGATCAACCACAGTAAAAGTCAAACAATTTGAACTTGCAGGAATGCATTTCTTACTGGATACTTATGGGCTTGAAGAAAATGGTGCTGGCAGCCAAACACAATTTGTCATACGTAGGTAGCTATTGGCACTAGAAGATTTGTCTTTTAATAAATACAAAATAAGAAACAAAGAAATAAGTAAATCTTCATTGACAGAATTACTTCTACATCAATGTGTAGATGTAATAGTTCCTGGAATTGAGGGCACAAGAAAGCACAGCACCAAGATGGTGCACATTAGTGAGTCTCTGGCAACCTGGGAGGAACATCAATCCAACAAGAGAAGCCCATCCAGACTAAAACAGTGAGGAGAGTTCACCCTTACACCGGCGGTAACTATATTGTCTGCCTGATGCAGGTCTGGTGCTCCGGTTGCTGCAAGCAAACAGAAGCTCGGCTGGAGCGACCTACCTCATGAAGCCTAAATGTGTGAATTAGGGCCTGGGGACCAGAGCAAAGCAAAATCACCCCCCAGCAGACTGTCTTTTAGGGGCCAGCCCTGGGATGAAGAAAGCGAGGCGGTGGGCCAGAGTAGATTGACAGGCTAAGCTAAGCAACAAAGCGAGGAGGGCTGTGGAAGCAGGATGCAGAACGGCAGCAGGAACAGCAGCTAAGTAGAAGAGTGGAATGGGGACACTGCAGTATTCTGTCTTCAAGTAAGTGAAGCTCCCAGAGACGAGTGGCTCAGTGGTTTAGGCCTGGCTGCTGAGAGGAATGAGGCACACATGGTGCCACCATAACAGAGCGATTGAGAGAGCATGGCCAGGATGCAGCCATTAGAGTGCTGGTGGCACTCCCATATAACAAGCTGAGATGTGCAGCTGGTTTTGAGGCAGACAGCAGCCCACTGCCTAAATTGAGGTGTCGCTTCCTCTGTAGCACAGGGGGACATTGAGTGGAGATGCCAGTGGAGCCCTGAGCTGCTGAGGCTTTCTTGTGGCCTGCAGATAAGAGCATCCAGGCAGAGTTTGACATGTGAAGTGTACAGGAATAGCCTGCTTGAGGCCTGACACTGGTCTGATCCTGTACCTCTGCCCAACAGAAGCTCACACAAGAGGGGGAGGGGGTACCGAAAACTGCACTAGAAGCAAAGGGTGGAGCACTCGCTCCCGCTCTGAGCTGGCTGACCAACCAAAAGACAGGACCGCTACCCTCCGGTAACGTGGGGAAAAAAGCAGGAGGCAGGCCAGATTGGTCTTTGAGGCTAAATGCCTGGGAAGCCTGCTTTGGATGAAACAGCTTTAGAGAATGTGGTGCAAAACCAGCAGGAGGCCACTGATGAGCCAGACTTGTGAGTGCTTCTTCTGGACATGAAGCATAGCCTGGAGAATATTGACTCAAAAATAGACTCTCTTGCAAACTGCCTTGACAGAACGAAAGAAAATATTTAAAACCACCATGAGTGCATAGGCTTCCAGGAGCAACGTGTGTCAGAAGCTGAGGATTCTAGAAATGCCAAAATGAGAAGCTGCATCAGATAGAAAATGTGCTCAAACCTGTATCCCAGAGTCTACCAACATTTGGAATATAGAAGATTATGTAAACGAAATGTAGAAGAAACCTTTCCCCATTGCTGAATTCCCCATATTATTCTCTGTAAAAATAGCCGACAGATCCTAGGGCCAGATGTACGACCGGAACATTTAGCGGCTCGCAAATTGCGCTCAATTGCGATTCGCAATTTGCGAGTCGCTAAATGCCATGTCCAACAGTGTCAGAGACACTGTTTGCGATTCCCAATGGGGTTGCAAATTGCATGCCTCATCAATATTCATGAGGCACTCACAATTTGCGACCCCATTAGGAATGGCTGGCCCTCCCAGGTATGGTGGCCTGCTGGGCTCAGCAGACCTCCATGTCTGGGACTGCTTTTCAATAAAGCAGGTTTTTTTTTTAAACGCAGCCCGTTTTCCTTAAAGGAAAACGGGATGCATTTTAAAAAAGAAAAATGAAACGTTTTGCTTCATTTTTTAAGGGTAGGTAGTGGTCCCTGGGACCGCTGCCTGTCCCTAAAAAATATTTTCCTCTGCATTTGCAAAGGCGAAGGGGTCCCCTGGGGACCCCTTCCCATTTGCGAGTGCATTACCACCCTCTTGAAGAGGGCGGTAAATTGCGAGTGCATAACTTCTTACATAGGGTAGCGAGTCGCAATTAGGAAGGGACACCCTTGGAACGCCCCTTCCTAATTGTGAGTCGCAAATCCTATTTAGCGAGTCGCAAATAAATTGCGACTCGCTAAATAGGGTTTGTACATGGCCCTATTAGTTTTTGCATGCGCAAACGTGTCGCTAACCCGTTTGCGCATGCAAAAATGGGTCGTACATCTGGCCCCTAATGTTAAATAGCAAACCTTGTGTCTTCTCCAACCCAGGGCAGGTCAGCTAATTTGCTCGTACATCTTCAAAAGAGGCTGCAGATAGCTACAAGGAGAAGAACGCAGAACAGCTATCACACCAAAGTTAGTCTGACGAGGCTCTTAGGCTAAGGTGATCATCCTACCCAGGTGCTGGCTTGGTCAGGAGAGAAGGGCCCAACTGCACTGGGTGAGCCAGACATCTAGTCGACTTGAATAAGTGCCTGCAAAACTAAACCAGGGTTGGGAGGTACTGAACCATTCCTTTTGGCTACTGAACACAAGATACTATCCCAGCAGGTGAGGGAGGCCTCCCTTGCAAAATTGTTGATTTGTGGAGAGCACCTTCAGAGAGCCTGCTAATTGACAAAATGATTGGTAATTAAAATATCTCCCTGCTAACCAATTCTGTTGAACTGGAATCACCTAGCTACCTGGCGTACCAGCGGGAATTCCCCATCATGCCTGTGATAGCGCAATCAGAAACATTTAAGTTGTGCTTTTTGTTTGAGGGAGGCAGGAGGGGGAGACCATTGTTTTCTGGCAAGTTGGGGCAGGCAGAGTGGGTGGGAGAGTGTTTTTTTTACAGATAGCCTTACTGCACCATTCATCCACATTAGACTAGCAGGTACTTTAAGCGGTCATATAACAAGTGTGCACAGTTCCAAGCTGAAGCTTCCTCTCACCCATCAGTACATAGCCCGATGTCTCATTCTCTACGTATGAAACACACTCTCTTAAACTAATGACATGGAATATTCGCAGCCTAAAGAACCTGCACAATTTAACTCGACAATGGCGTACATGAATAGGCATGCAGTTGATATAGGCCAACTACAGGAAACACTCCTCACAAAGCACACAGAGGCTAAAATTCAGACAAACTGGGTTGAAACTAAATACATGACCTACTCCTCATCCTCTGCTGAGGGGTAACAACCTCAGTGCTCCACCTATGAGGGCAACCAACTGCCCAGAAGGGTGTAATGTTATATTCCAGGTGCAGCTGTACACTTGGGCCCTCATGCTCATAAACGTATATGGTGCAAACAATGATGACTCCACTCTATTTGAGAAAGTATACTTCAAGATCATACAGGAGAATCCTCAAATTATCCTTTAGGGGTGGTGACTATAATATTAATGTAAAACTTTATTTTGTCATAGACCATAAAAGTCACAAGTCAAAAGTACAGCCGTAAACTCAATTAAAAGACTAGTTAATAATGAGACACAATGTTTAAAATAGAATGTGTGACAACAAAACTAGTGACATTAAATCATAAAACCATAGGTTAAAATAATGATTAGAATAATCGTATGTTAGATGAGAAAATATTATCAACGTTAAAATGATACATTGATTTCACATAACTACTAAAATTTAGGCACTACGCATAATGCAAGGAATAATACCCAAATCGACAAGATTGAGAAACAGAGAGTTCATCTTAGCCAGTAATGGGTGAGAGCGAGATAACTTTGTACTAGATAGGCCGAGCGCTCTCTGAAAACTTAGCAATCGAGAACTTAATGGTGTCGACCCTGTAAATTCTTGAACGAAGTGTCGACCCTGTAAATTCTCAGGGCGACCCTTTACTGGAGCACTCATATCAAGCATAGAAACGGATGATCCGTCGCTTACGCTGCTTTGATTAGAAGGAACAAAAACAACAGCAGATGGTCATCAGTTTCCATGCACCCATTGCATGCTGGACAGAGATTGCTTACCCCAAACCACTTTTCACTTTGAAAGTGATTGAAGCTAAAAGGAGGTGCCCAATCTAATCCTTATGTAAAGGGCTTTGGTGGAGGGAAGGTCAATTTGGTCCATGTAGGCCTCAAAAGCCATGAAGGGTTTCAACCCTATGAAACGAGCACTGAGGAACCTCAGGTTTAGTTGGTTAATCAGCTTCATCTCCTCATGTTCCCAATAAAGAGACTTCAGCTTCTTGGCAGAAGAAGATGTAATGGCCGAAATATCTACCAGAGCTCTTACATACCAAGGGAATGGAGGGTCTGTTTAATATAACACAGCCATGGCAGCAGGGCCCTGCTTTTTTGCCTATCCAGGATGTCACTCAAACCAGCCCAGTGGTATCACAACTTGGGAACAGACCAAACACGTAACCAGTACAGTAGGGATTTGAGCTGGTGGTGACTATGATATAATTCTTCTTCTGCAGGCAGATATCTCAGGCACATAATGCCAGCTTCACTCCCATCTGCTAAATTGCAGTTGACATGATGATTGAAACTAGTTGACATATGGTTCCACCCCATTATACACTCAAAGAGGGTACACGCTACTCTTCAGTACATGACACATGGTCTAGATTAAACTACTGGCTGGCCACTAGAGATACATGCCAATAGGTCACCCAAATTTTGCACCTTCCACGAACTCTACTGGACCACTCCCCTCTACTCTTAGAACTTGGGGACATATGTCCAGTGAGGTCGGGTTGGAGGTTGCCACCAGACGCCCTTGTGATGGTGTTCAGGGAGGTCCTCAGAAATTACAATGCGGACTACTTCACACACAATGTGGGCTCAGTTTTGAGCACAGGGGTCTTCTGGGAGGCCTTTAATGCAGGAGTTCTCCAAGACCTACACTAGAGACTAAGCTGGCTTGAAACTGAGATTAAAGGGCTGGAGGAATTCTTTCATTTGTGACAAGCTAAGGCAGCATAAGTAGGCATACACACTAAAATAACTGATTTTGAAAAAACAATCAACAGTGAGCTTAACCTGGGAAAGGATAATAGAGCTACAAATATGGGGAGGGAGAGAAACTAAGCGGCACCCTTGCTTGCTTAATACGATGCCCATGGGCTAGTGAGGCAAACCGGCTCTCTGATAGACACAGGTGATCTTTTAATGAATTTTAGAGCCATACTACCCACATTTTGCAATTTGTATGCTGCACTATGGTGTTCCCAGATGACCCTATTAGAGCTAACTACGAGTTGGCAGTATTGTGCTTCTGTGGCTAGAAGAAGCTGGGGTTTCCAGGAGATCCATCCCATAATCAAGAATCTCCCAAGCAGGCAAGGTGGCTGGGTCCGATGGACTAATGGTCCAATTCTACAAAGGCTACGCACCCCTTCTAGTGCCCTATCTCATTGCCACGTATGAGGAGAAATTTGAGAATGGTGAACTCCCCCCCATCCTTTAGGGAATTCTTCATGGTAACCCTTTCAAAGGTAATAAGCTCCCTGAGAAGTGCAGTTCTTATCACCCCTATCATTAATAAATTTTGAGAACAAAATTTAGGCTAAAGTTAGTGTCCTTTCTCCTAATGAAGATTCAGCAAGATCAGTCGAGGTTCATCCCTGGATGATCCACCTTACACAACCTACGCAAGATTTGCAGCCTCTTGCACCAGCTCGTTCATCAACTTAGGGTTGTGACAGTCCTTTTAGACATCACTAAGGCACTCGACACACTTGAATGGGGCTACTTGTTCTACTTGCTTGAGCGCCTGGGATTTTGCACCACATATATGAGATGGGTCAAGTTGTTATATTAGGCCCCTTCCACCAAAATAAAACAAAACAGAACAGGCTTGTATCCAACCTAGTACTAATCACACAGGGCATGCAACAGGGCTGCCCCCTGTCACCTAGCCTATTTGAGATGGCAAGTCTCAGGCAGTACAATGGGAGAGGGACTTGGCTTTTACATGTCACATTTTGGCCTCCTTATTTACAGATTACGTCACTCTCTATGTTAATCACACAAAAGACAAAATCTCACCGCTGAGCCAGAAATCTCTCACATTTCTTCCTTTATCAGACATTTCAATTAACTGGGCAAAGTCCAAAATTCTCCCATTAACACAGAGCACCACCAGATGTGAACTGGAGTTTCCCCTTTGGCAGTGTGATACTTCAATGAAATACTTGGGCATACATGTCAGCAGAGACATAGATCAGGGCTGGAAGAACAATTATTGAGTTGCATTGAACTGAATTGAAAGTCAGGTGGATTACTGGTTCAGACTGCTGCTCTACCTGGCAGACAGACTGAGCCTGACAAAGATGATGGTTTTACCACAGCTATTATACTTGTTCATCAAGATCCACATCCATAGCACGGAATCCTTCTGCCACCATCTCCAAACAAACATGACCCATCTTGCTTGGCAGGTAATCATCCAAGGGCTAAAGTGGGACATACTGAAGCTGCCTTATGATCAAGAAGGATTAGCAGCCCCTGACTTTGAGTTAAGTGAACTCTGCGCTCAGCCTCTCTTTACCCTTTACTGACACTTCCAAGATCCCTTCCAGACTCACGTAACAGTGAAAGTCAATGCAGCCCACCCCCTACAACTGAACACAAAGTTGTGCTCCCAACCAAGAATATTGGGGGAAGAGATTGACACTGTAAGCCACACACTGCATACATGGGATAGACTGCGTAGCATATCCAAAGTAGAGATGATGTTCACTCCCAGCATGCGTTTGCTCACTAATCCACTGCTCCCCCCAACATGGGATCCTACATTGTGCCCTCAACTCACCAAATTCATACTGACTACACTTGGAGACCTATTTTAAGTTGTCACTTTTCTAACTTTACGGGCCATGAAGGCATGTTATGATCACAGCCTGCTTTACACATTCCTTTATTATAGGCTGTGAGCTGCATTTAAAACCACTTTTATGCAATTCCCAGAACCTCCGCCTACTTTTGCTCCTCTTGAATGGCTATTAGGAATGTTCACACCCAAAAAACTAGTAGGAAATGCAAGAAAGTGATCCATTAGGTTGCCCCAATGCCAAGCAGTGATGGGAGGAGAATACCACAAACCCACTAACAGACGGGCTGTGGGCATACTGCTGTAAATTGACTGGTAAACTTTTCCCAAACCATAGCCTGAAGCAAATGCATTTCAGATTAGCTAAAATGTTAGGTACTAATATACTCTAAGCAGTAGAAGTATATTGTGAACCACTTCTCCAACCCAACCATGGACTCCTGGGGCTGGCCCTACTGCTTGCCAAAAGCAGAATGACTATACATTGGGGTAAAGGTCACCTGCCAAAAGTCACAAACTGACTTCTAGATATGGCATAATGCAGTGAACAAGGATGTGCTTTGCAAATTAATTCCACCATTTTCTCGAACCAAAGATATTTGGGCTCTGCTTCAGGCTTATCTGTTAAGGGTCAATGACTCTACCAATGAAAATGACAGACCCACTGAAGAAGTGAGTTAAACATCAACCCAATGTGCCATGGATGGTTAAAATGGACTCGTGTACACCAGTGATAGTTGTGCCTGCCTAGCATTTATGCTATGAACCGCTGGGAGGCAAAATGTGCTAACTCTACTGTCTAAAGACTTTCTCATGTAAATGTTTGTCTTGTCAACTACAGGAGGTATGAGGGCTGCATTCTGGACGGATTGTGAGTGTTTTGTTTATACTATGTAAACCTGCTTCTTGATTTATACAAGTAGGTGCTGAATTGTAAATTGTCTTGGTGCATTCTGTGTAACTGTTTTTTAAACTGAATAAAAAGAAATTTAACAAATATATACTAGAATTCACAAATATTTCCAGGAATTACATAAAAAGCTGCAGCAGGTATACATTTTCAAGCATATTCCTGTAAAGGTCATGTGACATTCCCAATGAGATACTATTCCCCCTGTGTGGAGTTCTCCCTAGCAAGCTCCTCTTTTTCCTTTCTTTCCCAACCACTTTAGAGTGGAATTTATGGGTTTGAAAACTCCACACTCGTACTAGAGATCGCCACACATGAAAATGGTCTTTTGTCTGGTAGGAATCTCTTTGTGAATTTATCAGTGGTATAAGAAAGGTAATTTCAGTCATAAACATATGTACAATTGAGTAGTCCCTAAAATGTTTACGTGGTTAACTTCCCTTTCAACCATAAAACATTAGCTTACATGAGGAGCACCGTAATTTTGGCTCCACCCTTTTATGTTTTGGCCATGCCATATATACGTACACATGGTCTCATGTATTTGTGTAAGTTAATATCATCAATGCAATGTAGTGCACTAGAATGGATACAGAAAGTGCATTTAAAGTATAATCCTGACAGTTAGAGGAGTGTGCATAGTAATGTTTTCCTTACAGTGTCATCAGATTGCAGTTCTCGTGTATATCTGCATTTGTGTGGTTTGAATAATATTGTTAACTCTTATATAATCATGTGTTAATTTGAATAGAATCCTGCATTTATTTTATAACTGTAATTGTATCTATAACCATGCATTTAAATGTATACTGAGATTGCCAAATTAACTTGATCAAAGGCCTCAACATTTGAATCTTATTGTTTAACCTTCAACGTGAAAGTTTGCTCGGGTTGCAATGTTTTTCTCTCATCTGCAGATCCAGTCATCTGATCTCATAGTTAGAGAAAGGCACATTGTGTATGAGAGATAGTGAGGCTCAGGAGGAGTACTTTTGGCGAGGACAAGAGGTGCTAATGAACAAAGGGAGGACCACTGTCCGCACTGTCTCTGGAGAAGGAAGGAATCCAAGGACGTTCTATTGTGTGGATCAGAAGAAGGGAGTTTCAAGTATGGTTGCCAAAGTTTTACTGTGAGAAGGTGGACGAGCCATGAGAGACATGATATGAGAATTTTGAATGCTCTTTGTGGGTTTAATTGATGATAACAACCTAGCTTCAGTCAGATTCCCTTTAGACTCAGAGGGGTGCAGACTTCTTTGCTTTTTCCCTGTTCTTTGGCTTTATGCTATGCAATATTGCTGGTTTGGAGAACTTCTACAGAAGTCTCTACAATGCTGACACCTTCCTGCTTTACTGGATCTAATTAGGATTTCCCCAATTAGTGTGGGCTTGGTTTAGGTAATTTAGATTTACTCATGTACAGGCAGGAGGACCAGAAATCATATACTTATCATCAGATTTTATTCTTTATTTTTCGTATCACTATTATTTGTTTCCTTGTATGCTTTATGCTACTGAGGTTAAACTTTGTTAGACAATTTAGACCACCAGTAGTGATTCTGTATTTTTACAATGTATTCTTGAGACTTGTATACATCAGTTTGGTTTTGAATTGGTAATAAACCTACATATAATCCCATTTATCAACTTTTGGGTCCTTACGGTGTAGCAAAATGAGTTACATTGTATATTGAACTTGTGGATGATATTGACTCCTCTTTATTCCTTATGCTACTAAAATGGTCTGTTGCAGGGACATTTGGACATGTGGCTCAGTGCTCTGGCACATGTATGTGCCATATTAATGCATGGGGAAAAAAGTGTTCATTGTTTTGATTGAAGTATGGACATTTTAGTAAATGTAATTCTTATTTTACATATGTTCCTCAGCATGTGAGCACTCCAGCGTTTGACATTTGATGACTAATCAAATTCAAACTAACTTTCAAGAGAACAATAACTGAAAACAAAATCTCATAAGCATTCATGTGTTTTAACTATTACCTGAATACCTATTTTAATGGTGTCCAAAACAGGTTCAGGAGAACCAGATCCAAGCCAGTTTTTAGGCTATCCACATTAGATCATTTGGATGCAATGAAAATCAATGGAACTAATTTGCATAATCTGAGGTTATCCTCAAAATCTGCCATGGACGCGGCTCTCCTAGAGCACCATAAGACACCCCATATCTAGTGGAATTTCATCGTGATATAACTTTTTTGGAGGTATTAGACATTGCAGTGGCATTGAAACTAATATAGATGCAATACTCTAATGGCACATTAAAGATTTGTTAGATACTTAGTGTGCTAATGCATTCTCTGGTACTAAAGAAGATTAGGTTTTGTGGTCATGAAAAGAGAAATTTTAAGTGTTTATAAAATAGGTTGAATTTATATAAGCACATCCTGAACAGCCAAAGGGCCACAGTCCAACCTTAGAGAGAAGGTATTTTTAAATTTCTCCAAAAATATATTGTGGAATGAGCGTTCATCAGGAGCTCTGGCATTAGAAGCAGAACTGTGTTTAGTATTAGTCTGTAGTGCTTTAAAATGTCCAGACCATATGTCTTATCATGCTCCAGGGGAGGGGCACTGACGGGGAGGGGCACTGACAGGGAGGGGGCAGTGTGTACTGCAACAGCGCTAAATGAATGCACAGGACTCAGCACATAGTGTCCAAATCAGCAAATGTGGCAAAAGAAAAAGTGAGGTGCCTCCTGTAGTGATCCGAATCATACAGTACCCAATAAAGCCCTCGGATCAAAAGATATCAAGCAAAGCAGAGCCATCGGGATTCGTAATAAATGCTCTGAAGATGAACCATGATCAGTGTTATAGGTTAGAGTGCATCAAAAGCTACGCCCAAGTCAGTGCAACATGAACTCAGAGACAAGACGGCAATCCCAAAACTCGGATATCTCATGGGGTGAATGAGAAAGTTTGCATTCAGCAACCAAACGTGCACATAAATGAAGCAGAAATGCAGCAAGGCAATTCCTCCTGCCTGATGCAGGAGATTAAGCCTGTATTAATACCCATGTAAAAAGGCGCAACATAAATCGCTGCAGTGAACAATGTGAGCACTGGTATCAGACAGGCTATGCACAATGGCAGAAAGAAAAAAAAGTATGGATGGTAGACACAGATAAAATGGCTCCAACCCCACACAGAAATACAAAGCCATGGTTAACCTTAGGGTGCAACTTGTTTTTTGCCTGTATTGCTACAGCCAGCATCTCCCCTGGAGGCCATCTTGGCATATAGTGTCAGGAGAAGTACATAAAGGTGGCCTGGGACCTGAACACATAACGTAAGCCCTAGCAGCAGTCCCGAATAGAAAGAAAGACACCAAAGTAGCACTAAGAGGCTGAACTTAGTGCCAAGAGGATGAACACCTGTAAACCCAATAACGCATTGTCACCCTGACTGAGCAGCCCAAAACAATTGTTACACCAGCGACCTAATGTGGTTGAGCAGCAGCAGGCTCTCCAGCTTCATGTGAAGAGACTAGATACTGCTGTAACCCAAAAGCGCACAACTGCAGTGGAAGCAGCCTGGGCAGTGTGAAGCAAAAACATGATCGTAACAGTGTTAGTTTGCACAAAGAGGCAAAATTCAGGAGACCAGTAAGGCCACAAAAAATGAAATAAAATAAAAATAAAATGACCACAAGAAAGATGACATTTAACAAGACGCTTGCAAAGCTGATCTATGCAGCCGCTCACTCAATGAACAGTATATCACTCTTCACACTTGTTGTGCCAAACGTGTCCTGTTTGCCTCACAGTAGAGGCCTACACTGAAGCACAAAACAGCCATTAAAACCTACTGACCAGAATGAAAAAAATTCTTTGTTATGTGAATGCTACTGTGCTGCTGCTCCTTCTCCTTCTTTGTCTAATGTCTGTTCCCCTCTGTGTCTTTTGCTCCCTGCTCCTCTTTCACCATGAGGTGGTGATGACCCACTCCCCACAGTTTCCATTTGGCTCTCCACGACTTTCCTTACCTCTGCTCCCTGTGCCACCAAAATCGCTTTTTGTGGAAGGGGAGGTCGTAGTGGTCTGCAGATCGGAGAAGGTTTTGGAAGCGGGCCTGGCAGGCGCCTGCATGGAAGAGGGGCACCCATGCAGTGCAGTAAGGGGGCTGTGACAGATTTGTGCTAGTAGCAGCCTGTTACAGGGAAGAGGGCCTCTGGTGCGAATTTGCAGGCATCTAGAGAGAAGGGGCCACTCGGATCTGCACTGTTGAAAGGTTAAGGGGTGAGGTGGGGTGTTGGTAGAATTAAAATGATGTAATATGTGAGGTCCTAAGCAGTGCATTGCGGGGGCATAAGTTATAGTGAGCTCAGGTAACTATAACTGCTGAATTTCACTGCTTTTGTATGAGTGTATTCTGAGCCTAACTATAACGCCCCTGTAACCATTGGTTTTTTCAGTAAAAAAATAAAAATAAATATAAATATATATATATCCTTGCCTCGCTGCTCTTTCCAGATCAGCGGGACCCTTGGGAAGTGGTGCACACGCCGGCAGAGCGTACCGGCTAGTTCCACAATCAAAAGTTCCAGTAAGTGCGCTCTCAGGGTATAGTACACTCGAACCACGTAAGAAGTTGCAAAAACTGTTTATTACACAACGCGTTTCGACTGCCCAGCAGTCTTGATCACGTGTAATATGCATACCAATCAGGTGCCTTTAAAAATGCATGGTTGAAACAAATGATGGTTACATGAGGAATACTAACATGTCGGCCATGTTAGAACGGTGTCACATACAAAGAAAATATTGCTCAAGTGAAACCAAATAATGCCAATACCTTGAGAAGGTGATAAGTATTAAACATGAGATGTAAAATATCAAATAATGACGTACATTCTCGATGTGGTGACACATATAATACCAACTTAAAGAAGTAAACAAATTAGAAAACAATGGCAACCTAATAGCTGTACTAGGACGAAAGCCAAGCAATGCATCCACATGTGGCTAAAAGTGAGAATTGAGCCAAGTGGAGAGACCACGGATAATGGCATGGTGCCTGAATGGTCTTGCAGGGTTCAAACAAGAAAGAAGAAACAGGAGGTCAGATCGTACACGAGTGCACCTGGGTGACTACCACAAGCGAAACAAAACCCGAAGGCATCGGGCTGCCGCGTAACAGTAGGGCCAGTGTCCCGATACTCATAATTAATGAGAGCCATGCATTACATCACCCTGTGGCTAAAGATGAACCGAGCGAAGAGACCCCACATGCTGGCATAGTGCCTGATTGGTCTAGCAAGGTTAAAAAAAGAGAGGTCAAATCGTACATATGTACATTTAGGTGACTACCACAAGCCAACCTAAAATCTGAACACATCAAGTTGCCAAATAACAGTATTGGACCAGTGTCCAAATAATCATTATCAAATCTAAGGCCCGTCACAAGATGTCCTCAATACGTAACATCCATTACACCATGCATGGTAAATTCTTATCTGGGTTGACAGTCCAGAGGTGATGACGAAGAAAAGGGATGGGAGCCCATGTCCGTGAGTGCCATTGTGGTGTGGTTTGTGGCCTCATTGGCTACATTGCTAAGTTAGCTTAGGCCTGGCTGCCATGATGCCCTTTTTGCACACGTTACTTTGTGACTTTGTTTTCCAGCCTCTGCTTGTGCCCGGCTATTTTAGAACTGTTTGCCTTCTTTGCCTTTCACCTATACTCATGTTCCTTGTGGGTTTCGTCTACACACCATGTACAAGGTCGAAAAACAACGTCCCTTGTTCTTGCTGATCTGGTCAAACCCTCGCTCTTAGACATAACATAATCATGCAGCTGCACTGGAAGATTTCGGGTGCCTTTAATAGGGGGATCTTGCTTTTTGGTAAGGACTTGGAGAAAAACCTTTCCAGGGTGAAGAGCTGTTCTTGTCTGATGATGTAAACCTTGCATCTAGAGATTGAGGTATGGGGGTCCGCCTGACAAAGCCCAGAGGTCTTCTGTTTTTATAATAAACCAGTCATTAGCACGGGGAGGGTGGTAAGGTCATTTAGCCCTATATCCACTGTCTTTATAAAATGCTTTCCCCATTTGTATTCTATGGAATTGTAACCATGCTTATTATTTTATCATTATGCATTATGCTGATAGTACTAGCACGTGTACTGTAGCTTAGAGCACAGTAGTTGAAATAAACATTTTAAACTATACAGTGACTCTTATTACGCACGTTGTGGACAAGTATGAGTGAGTTATGAAAGGGTGTTCTTGCTCCCGCGAGTCCAGACAGAGAGAAACCGTGTTCTGGGTTGTTTAAACATTGGTAGCTGCGCTACGAATGAGATGCTAAAGCTAGTCGGATTGGCATTGTGGGTACTAAGGGGCATGGTTGGCTCACCACTATACTCTGAGGTCCTATTATCCTGTGCATAGCTCTGTGTATGTGCAGAATCCCTGCAACATGGCGCCCAACGTGGGCCTGCTTATCTGCCAGACGCTTGAGTAGTACTTGTGCTTGTCCACAACACCCTTTGCAGACGCTTCCGGAGGCGTGTGTGAAGGTGGTACCTCCTATATTGATGTTTTTATAGGTTCTTTCAAGCTTGAAGTTATTAAAAGGTGTTAAAAAATAAACCCTATATAGCGCTGCCTTACACTAGGTTGTCGAACATTTTTAGCACAAATGGCTGTAGCCATTGCGGCACATAGCCGCGCAGCACTGAAAGCTCATTTGGCAGCGTATGGAGTGCCTGACGCGGGTGTCGAGCTGATCTTTGTGGTACAAGCGGATCCCGCTTACCACTTTGAAGTGTTTTACTCTTGGGTCACTTTCCCAGCGGTGGATGGGACTGGTAATTTGTTCCATGAATATACACACACCGCTCTTCCTAACCATTACAATCCTTATCGGAATCTTGAAGTACCGCTCACGGCCTGGCAACACCGTGTTTGGTTTGATGGTGCCCTCCCCCAACCGGTTACCTCGGTTCGTTTAGGCCCCTTATCGATTGAAGGGGCCACTTGGCCTGTATTGGTCGGGTATACCCCACATCCGCGTTATATGACGCTTGGAGTCGCTGACCTGCGTAATTTGCATTCGTCTTTGATACGTGTGCATAGGGCTTTAGTACAGTATGTTACAGGCATCATCCAGGGAGCCCCGCCTGGAGTTGCACTGCATCCAGCTGGACCAGGCGGTGTAACCATAAGTCCCGTCATGGTTAATTCGGTGATGGGCAAGCGCCCACAAAATAAGGACGATTTACCTTATTGGCTTGCAGAAAAATTTGACCAGCTGGAAGCAGTTTTTCCTAATACTTCTCCTGTGGAAAAACACAGGATTTTGACGATTAGTTTGCCAAAAGATTTAATTCCCGAGTTGTCAGCATGTAACAACTGGGGTAATGTATTCGCAGCAGTATATGCAAAGTGCTTCGGCACCCCTTCCATGACAGTACTCCCCTCTGTAATTAAACGTGTGCAGGATGAACATGGCCCTGAGGCGGCTGTGGAATTAGGGATGAGACTAGTGGGAGTGTTCGATGTAGTGGCTGAGTTAATCCTTGCGAATGTCAAGGGAGATGCAGTTAACTTTCAAGTAGCTAATGCTTTGGCTTTGATCCCAGAACCGGACAAGCCACGCGAATTACCAAAAATTATTGCACAGGCTTATAAAACTATTGGCCGCAATAGCCTGGGAGTTAAACCTTTTGCTAAAACGCAAACTCAAGCTCAACCACAACAAAAATCTCAATCCGAGAAAGATGAGAAACCGTTCTTTACTAAAAAGAGCTGGAGGTTGAAGAAACAGGGTAAGCAACAGACAAAGCCCGGGTCACGTACTGCGTCCCCGGTTTCCGTATCTTCTGAACGTACTTATGATTTGCGCGACCGCGCGAGAATTAAGTCTCCAGAGAGATTCCAAGTCCCTGATCCGCGTTCTCCTCGTTCTTCACAGGCACCAACGTCGTCACAGACTGGTGGAGGAGATCGCCAGGATAGAGGCAGGGGTCGTGAGCCCCCCCCCCCAGGACGGGACTAACCTCGACAACAGGTCCGAGGGAAACCAGAGGAATTTCAACCTCCTCGCCCACAGTTTCAGAAGAAAAAAGTTGCAGCTGTAACAGCGAAGTATGCCACAGATGGTGAGAACGAGACTCCTGAATTGGACGTGGGCAGTAACGCTGCTAGACAGCGCCGCGGAAGTTACCATAGCACGGGAGGCGCTGCGTCCTCATATGGAGGCGACAGCAACTGAAACATTCATTACTGTCGAGACAGCTGACACCCGAGTGGCACCCCCTGACAGACTATTTAACATTGTCATTCAAATAGAAGGTGACATTGAGCGTGTTATTAAAGGGATTTTTGGGGAAAATCTGACCTCTTCATATGACATTTTGTTAGCAGAGGCGGATTGGCCGCCCCCATTCGTACTTGCTGCTCGTAGAGGGGAGGAGGTAATCCTTCCGAGCTTTTCTCGTCATGTCCCCAAGGAAAAAGCGGAGGCTCTCGCAGGTGAATGGGCTGTGGCCCTGGCCCCGGCACTGTACCGTAATCACGTGGGCTGGGATGAGGATTCACCCTCCCATGAAATACCATTGCGGTCTCTGCCTCAGCCACAACCCCAATATCCCAATAAGCGGGAAGCTAAAGGTCCCGTTTCAGAAATTCTGAGACAGTTAGAATATCAAGGTGTAATTGAAACATGCGTATCACCTATGAATAATCCCCTTTTTGCGGTTTCTAAACCCGAAGGATCGTACCGTTTAGTTTTGGATTACCGACATATGAACTCTCATTGTCGGACATTTGCGGTACAAAATACACACAGTTCTGTGCTAGTAGACAGTCTTGTTCGTAAAAAATATAAAACGACACTTGACCTATCCAATGGATTTTACACGCACAACTTGTCCCCGGAGTGTAGTCAATGGAGCGCTTTCACTTCCGGTGGAAAACAATTCAAGTTCCGGCGTTTGCCCATGGGCTATAGGAACAGCCCGGGTGTCTTCGCCGCCCGTGTTGTCTCTTTGTTAGACAGCATAGACCCAGATGCATGTTCGTACGTCGACGATATCTATCTGACAGACGACGAATTATGGCCGCATCTTTCTCGCGTGGACCGCATTATTCTTGAATTTGCGGTCTTAGGATACAAATTTAATTTTGCCAAATCTCACATTGCTGAATTAACAGTTTTGTTTTTGGGCTATGAGCTCAACAATGAAGGTAAGGGCTTAACCCCCCATTTCTTGGAGAAATGCACACTTTTGCGCCCTCCAACTACGCTGAAGAAGCTTCAGTCATTACTGGGTTTTCTAAACTTCGGGCGTACTTACATTCCCGAATATGCCCAGCGTATCAAGCCTCTTTATGCCTTGATACAACCTACCTTTTCGAAGTCATGCTGGCTTCCTGAGCATTCCGCTATACTGCAGTCTTTGCAGTCTGATCTACTTGAATCTAAATTCTTGTTGACTCGTGATAATCACACCAACCTGGTAATTAGAATTGTGCCAGGGGCAGTGGGTTTCACGTACTCAACCTTTAACGAAGGTGACACAGTCCCGATCGCATACAAGTCACATCTTTACACTTCAGCGGAGTTGCGATTTTCCTCTGTGGAGAAAGTTTTGACTGCAGTGCAAATAGCGATTCTAAAAGAACGCGCACTGGCACAGGGAAAACGCATTTTGGTGGTAACACCATATCCTGCCCTTGAGGCAGTGACGAAGGCAAGTGTACCTAACTCTAAGGCTTTGCACCCCCGTTGGATACAATGGGCTACATCTTTGACATCCCCGGATGTCACTTTTATCTTTGATTCCTCACTACAGACACAGGAGGAGTTCTTACAGTATGAATTTGTTCATCCTCCTCCTCTGTCTTTGCTACCGCTTGAGGAGTACGAATGTATTATTTACACCGATGGCTCGGCACAACCGGCCACGGGTTCCAAGCATGCTTATTCCGCAGCATGTGCTATTGTTGCAGGTACTATGGTGAACGGAAAGTTCACGTCGAGTGTGGTGCACACACAGGCACTGGGAGACAGTACTGCACAATTGGCCGAGCTGCGTGCTTTGGTGCTAGCACTTGAGTTTGCCAATCCAGAAGTGACTACTCTTGTTGTATGCGATTCATTCTACTGTGTTCAGTCTTTCAATGACAACCTATTCTTTTGGTCGAAAAACGACTATAGGGATGCTAAAGGCAGCACTATTAAGCATAAAACGCTTTGGGTTCGAGTGGCAGATCTTAAACAACGTCTGCCTCTCACACAGGTGGTTCACACCCTTGGCCACCAGCATGTGGGCGCACACGCTGTCGGTAACAATTTGGCAGATGAAGCCGCCAAATCAGCAGTAGCCACGTGCACAGTAGCAGCAGTTACAAGATCCATGACTAAAATAGATAATGATATTTTGGCAGCTATTTCTGCAACAAAGGAAGGTGCTAATTACCCACGGGGTTTCCCTTCCAAGTACTCTTATCATTTAAGTCCTGAACAGGCTCCTTACGTAACTATTCCAGACGTTGGTGATCGGCTGATTCCCAACGCGGACCGCAGACCTTCCTTGATAACGGCCGCACACGAAGGCTTGGCTTCGGCCCATGCTGGCGTGTCTGCGACTGTTTCCATCTTGCAGCAGCGTTACTGGTGGCGTGGTTTATATAAACAGACCCGTACTTATGTGCTTTCTTGTGACGTTTGTCAGCAAATTAAGCCTTCAACGGTTCAACGACCACCACAAACACGGCTCTGCATTTCAAACAGACCGTTTGGGTGTGTTTACCTGGATCACTGCGGTCCATTTTCTTCGGACACTGCATATAAATACATCTTAGTTGCAGTGGATTCGTGCACACGTTTCATCTGGGTCTGGCCACAACGGAGTGCTGACGCTCGAAATGTCATCAGGGATTTGCGTGTCTTTGTGGGAATTTTCGCCTGTGGCACCTTCCATTCCGACCAAGGTCCAGTGTTCGCCTCTAAGGCCTACAAGGACGCAATGGGGTCACTGGGGGTGCAGGTGAAATTTTCGTCTCCATATCGGCCTGAGGGCAATTCGATTGTTGAACGAATGAACCGTGACTTAAAGCAATCCTTGACAGCTAGAGTCCTAGGTACTGGCAGGAACTGGCTGGCCCACTTGTATAGCATGCAACGTGCACTTAATAATCTCCCTAGAAGATCTCTGGGTGGGCGGACCCCATACGAAATGCTCTTTGGCATACAAATGTTTGTGCCTGACCTTGATGGTCTAGACATGGCGGCACAAGCCGCAATCTTTGACGTAGATAATCATTCTAATAAGTTACAGGACCTACAAGAGACCCGTGACAAACTTGCACACGAACACTTGCCTTCAGCCACTGACGCTGCGCTGCAGATTCCGGTTGCCGGCTGGCTTCCGAAGGTTGGAGAACTGGTCCGAGAGAAGGTGGAGAACAAAAAAGAATTTGGCCCCTCTTATCGTGCACCGGTTCCAGTCCTTGGCTTGAAGGGTACTCGTACAGTCATCTTACCACCGCTTCCTGGTCGCAAGGAGAACAGATACATCTCAGTGGAAAATGTCAAACTACAACGTATGGCCGATCTTGAATAGTGTAACACCTGCGGTCTCATGTCCGGCTATCTCTAGGGCTCATGTGTATGGCCCTCAAGCCCGCACGGACACTGATGTTGCCATTGAGATGATCAATTTGCCTGATCGCTTGCTTGACTTCCCGGCTTCCTCCTGTAACGAGGAGACAGAATACACCTATCCCGCCACCGAGTCGGTGGCTCATTTACCAACAACACCACTGAGCCCAACCCATTTTTCCTTTGATTCGGATTCCACCACATCACTTGTCCCGTCAAGCTTCAGTATTTTTGTATCCTGGTTCAGAGACAATTTTCTGGTCCCACCGTGGACATATATTTGGTTGGTGCTATTCCTGATTTTTCTATTCATGTCCATTGGCTTTGTGACAGTTTTCTTCTTGCTCATTAATGGTCACTATTTACCAGAACGCTCTGCAGTGAACTGTGTTGCTGGAACTTTGTCTCCACATTCTTCATCACACATCATGAAGCGTGACCATACATTAGTGAACATTTCAGCTTTCCCAGTTGCTGATGGCATCGTTTGGGATGCAGTAAATTTCCAAATTCATGGACCAACCGAGATTATTAATGTGCCAAATGTCCTCCGTGTTTCCATGGGTGATGTCGTTAAAAGTAACATTCATTCTGACGATTGGGATGTGCATGCAGTTGAATCGTTATTTTCTGATTTGAAATTTTATGCTGCATTTAATGCTGAAGATCTGTATTTAAATTCTGCAAGTTATGCTGATTTATATTGTTACCAGCATTGGGGCAACCATTTTCTCCATAAACCAAGTACTCTTCGGGGTCCTTTTAATTACACCCAATGGGAACACTGTCTGACCCCTTTGCCAGGTAGCACTCAAACTCTTAAAAATAAGTTTACTTATTTTACAGACTTTGACAGATCAAACCCTGGGTCCTATTATTTTAAATTGAATACATCATCTACGCAGAAAATCATGATGACCCACACCAAATTGCTGTATTCGGGTTCCTTTTTGAACGCGTTAGCAGTGGGTGGTTATGAACACTGGCAGGACACCATTGATTTAAAGTCCATCTGGGGCACTAAGTCATGGCAGGTCCAAAGTACAGAAGCCTTGCACCGTGCTTGCCTAATCCCGGCCCAGATTCTATTTTTAAATAGTACAATCTACCAAACAACCTGCTGGGGTTTGGCTACTTCTAAACAATTGAATGCCCCCTCCATTCCTGACATGTCTTCCACTCTCAACGAAAGCTTGCATATTAATATTTCCCTGGCCGATTTGCAAGCTTTGTTTCAAAACAATTCGTTTAATATCTCCACGATTGTTCAGTCACCCTGGTTGGTCTGGCCCGTAGCATCAAATGCCTGCCAACTGCATTTTCATGACTCAGCTCCTGGTTACAAACAGGATAAGCCAGATCCGAGGTTTTCTGGCTCTCGTACTGTTACAACATATTCTGTTGGTAAACTGTGTAAACAGTGGTTGCAGCACTCTTCATTAGATTCTGTAAAAGACCATTTATCCCTTCTATCAGGCAATATTGATCTGTCCGATTATGTTCCGGGGCCTCGTGGTCCTCGACCTAAGAGATTCGTTTATGAAGCTTACAATGAACTCTGGAAGCTTTCACAAATTGAAGCTGCTTCCCGACTTCGGGAAATTGATCAAGCAAATCTAGAAAAAGTGCTTGCTGTTGTTGACAATAGTATTAATACCCTGTCTTCCCGCATTTACACATTAGAGAATATTGTTTCATCTGTTGTTGATATTGTACAAGATGATGTGTCTGTGTTATATCATGGTCAGAATCAATTGCGTTTAGTAATGCAGTTTGCATGGACTTTGCAAACACTGAAAATGGGTAAAGTTCCTTGGCACTTTTTAAACACGTCTGCCTTGTTCTTACCGTTTAATTTGACTGACAAACAGCAATTCATGTCCATGAAAGATGCAACATACACTCTCTTACATATCGAGAAGATAGAGCCGTTACCATTCTCTGTGGCGGAGTTGGACTCTGCTGTGTGGCTAGTGCACGGGGTTATCGCTTTGCCTTTTTCTTTATTTGAGTTCAGTTCTTGCATGAAACATTACCCTGTGGGCCGTTTTCAGCCTTTGGGCAGTGCCTTCTTGCATGAACTTTGGTCCCTGCCTTTCATGTACAGGTGCATGAGAGACGGAAAAGAGGTTTTTCTCACAGGAGAGTCTTGTGATTCTACAGTGGGTCATTCACTCGTTTGTAAAAACATTAAATTGCACGGAGCTTGCAATGTTTCGGCTCCGAATCTTGCTTGTGTTTTAAAGGGCATTCCTGCTCCTGCTATATCACCTACTTTCACTGTGCTTGCAAATGGTAGCTATCTCCTTCTGAATAATCAGGACTGCTGTGGAATGCTGGCCGGCATTCCCTATATTGTAACAGTTTCCCACCGGGTTGTGTGCTGCAAAAATGTGCTTTTTCCTCCCCCGCACAACATAATAGATAGTTCCATTTGGCCTTCCATTCCAACTTTGAAGGCGGATTTCAATAAATTGAGCAGAATAAAGGCGCTATTATTGAACCAGGAGGTTATGCTCACGTCCGCACGGGAGACCTTCCTCCTCCAGGTGGCTAGTACCCACAGTGAGATACAGACCCTTTTGAACACAAACCTCCCACAACATTTCGGTGAGCTGATTCACCGCGTTTTCAATGCATCTCGCACCGAAGGTCTTGTGCACTTTTTAAAAGTTGTGGGTTCTGGCCTTGTTACCTCCTTTCAAGCTATATTTGGTGTAATACCGGCTTTTATTCATTCTATTTTTTCCAGCGTCTTTGGCGGCTTTCCGTTGATCCTAGCGTTAGCTGCTGGAATACTGCTTTTAATTTGTTTGCTGCGCAATGGCTGCAGTTCCTGGGGGCCTACTCCACCAAGGTCGACTCCGGATGCTCCATGAACGAATGCTCCACAGCTTCGGCATCCTACCATTGGCGACACTTGGGGTGTCATATCAACTTTCTTTTCGCTTTGCGTATTTCACTTGCGTGCAACCAGTGATGTCTTGCTTAAGATGTCCTTTCTCTTGGTCCTTGGATTTTTGCCTCTCCAATACGTCTCAGTCGGACACGGATTTTCACCAGTTGATGGGCCCCTTAGTGGCCCATGAACAGGAATGTTCCGGCACTGGATTGATGGCGCATGCGGCTGCACTTGGAGTTTTGGCGCAATGGGATATCTGGGCGGCTGCTCGGAATCTCCTACAACGAAGTTATCTTGAGTATCACGCAAGTTGTCCCGCAATGCTGGTCACTGCTCCCTATTCTGAGGAACATGAATGCAGTTTTGATTTGTTAAACTGGATGGCATCTCTTTTTTCAGACAATACCAATGATGTCCTCTTGGAAGGTGTGGCGTTTTTCTGCACTTACACTCTCTTGGATTAGAGAACTTTGCGTTCTGTTTTTCTGGATTTTTCTTTTTGCCCTATGAACATATTAGTTTTTCGTTCGATGAATAATGGACGTTTACATTCTGCTCCATCTATTTGAACTCTGTTTTCGTTCTATGTCTTGGCCTATGGACTGACCAGGGGAGGGTGTGGTGTGGTTTGTGGCCTCATTGGCTACATTGCTAAGTTAGCTTAGGCCTGGCTGCCATGATGCCCTTTTTGCACACGTTACTTTGTGACTTTGTTTTCCAGCCTCTGCCCGGCTATTTTAGAACTGTTTGCCTTCTTTGCCTTTCACCTATACTCATGTTCCTTGTGGGTTTCGTCTACACACCATGTACAAGGTCGAAAAACAACGTCCCTTGTTCTTGCTAATCTGGTCAAACCCTCGCTCTTAGACATAACATAATCATGCAGCTGCACTGGAAGATTTCGGGTGCCTTTAATAGGGGGATCTTGCTTTTTGGTAAGGACTTGGAGAAAAACCTTTCCAGGGAGAAGAGCTGTGCTTGTCTGATGATGTAAACCTTGCATCTAGAGATTGAGGTATGGGGGTCCGCCTGACAAAGCCCAGAGGTCTTCTGTTTTTATAATAAACCAGTTATTAGCACGGGGGTGGTAAGGTCATTTAGCCCTATATCCACTGTCTTTATAAAATGCTTTCCCCGTTTGTATTCTATGGAATTGTAACCATGCTTATTATTTTATCATTATGCATTATGCTGATAGTACTAGCACGTGTACTGTATCTTAGAGCACGGTAGTTGAAATAAACATTTTAAACTATACAGTGACTCTTATTACGCACGTTGTGGACAAGTATGAGTGAGTTATGAAAGGGTGTTCTTGCTCCCGCGAGTCCAGAGAGAGAGAAACCGTGTTCTGGGTTGTCTAAACATTGGTAGCTGCGCTACGAATGAGACGCTAAAGCTAGTCGGATTGGGATTGTGGGTACTAAGGGGCATGGTTGGCTCACCACTATACTCTGAGGTCCTATTATCCTGTGCATAGCTCTGTGTATGTGCAGAATCCCTGCAACACCATGTGGGTGGGTCCCTTCCTTTCCTCCTGCAAAAGAAACACAAACAAAAATACAATGAAAGAATAAAACAAAAAATATATACTACAAACACAGCAATACATTGAATGACTACATACACAAATAACTAGGTTTCTGATGCACTATGTGTGAGAAAATCTCTACAAGAGGCTGAGTCTATTCTTCTCTAAGGTGAATGGCAAGTTCCTCATCCTGATTCAAACCACCAGGGATCTTGGTTTGGAAGTCAGCAATGTACTTCGACTCCCTCTTCCTAAGTTTCAGAACTCTGTCACCTCCTCTGAGATCACACGTGATCTGTTCGAAGGCAAAGTAGCTGAGTTGTGTGGAATCAGAGAAGTGTCTGTCCTGAAAGTGACGGGCTACTGGATAGTGAGGGTCCCTGTTGATAATGGCCCTCATGTGCTCCAATATTCTTTTCTTGGCCATCAGGGTCGTGCTGCCTATGTACCATAGCTTGCACGGGCATTCGATGATGTAAATGACAAACGTGGTACTGCATGTAAGGAACTGGGTGATGACTTTTTTGGTTCTCCCGCGTGTGAGTTCCTTGCTAAACAAACTGTTCCTGCAAGCCTAGCAGTGTCCACAGGGAAAGAATCCCTGGAGACCATGTTAATTCCTAATCGTCTGTACTGTGATGTCATTGTGGACAAGCATATCTCTGATGTGTAATTTGGTTTCACTTGAGCAATATTTTCTTTGTATGTGACACCGTTCTAACATGGTCGACATGTTAGTATTCCTCATGTAACCATCATTTGTTTCAACCATGCATTTTTAAAGGCACCTAATTGGAATGCACATTACACATGATCAAGACTGCTGGGCAGTCGAAACGCATTGTGTAATAAACAGTTTTTGCAACTTCTTACGTGGTTCGAGTGTACTATACCCTGAGAGCGCACTTACTGGAACTTTTGTGTATATATATAACACCGCTTACCTGAATATTGCCTAGCTGTCTTCGATGGACGGCGACTTCGCAGGGGACACACTGCTTACTCAGGCGGTGTGCACAGGCGAGTATCGGGATTCCTGGCGGTGGGGTGAAGGACCCAGGACACTGCTACCCCGCTCACATTAACACCGAAGCCTTCACGAACTAGGCGGCCATGGGGAGACGGGAGCAGACACCGCCCACTGGGGCAAGTACTTACGTTGGTGACTGCTCCGCTTGGACCTGGACTCTTGGGTTCGGCTTTTCCCTGTGGCATGACGTCAGCACTGCATCAACCAAACGAAATGAGGCAGGCAGCTTAAAGGGAGGGCGGGAGAATGCAAAGTCAATTGGAAAATTAAAAGCAGTTTGACCTGAAGCCCTGCGTGTGCTCTGCTTCCTTCGCAAAAGAGGGGAGAGTGGGTGGATATATATATATTGTATATATATATGTGAGCAAGGCTGGTTTTGCCGGCCGAAACGCGTAATGACATGATGAGCTGAAATAAATTTACTTACGCCCATTTAAGAGGAGTTCGTGCCTTCTTCATCGCCGTGGGGGTGTTGGAGTTGGATCCTGTGGATATATATATATATATATATATATATTATCTACTAGCGGTCGCCAGTAGATAGTTATAGTTAGGACCTATTTTCCATAGGAAATCCGCGACATTCTATTTGAAATAACTCTTGCGTCGGTTGACGAATCTTCGCGAAATTTTCAAACTTTATGGCCCGCTCCGGTCCGCTCCTACCCTGAAAGTCTCAGGGTGATTCGTCAAGCGGGGTCCGAGAAAAAAGGGGGGTCCCAAAACGTGTTTTCCCCATTCATTTTCCCATAGGAATCTTTAGACACGGCTACAGCCCGAACTGCTGAACGGAATTACACCAAATTTGGCAAAGAAGTAGTTCTTGGTTCAGAAAGAACCCTTTTTGTTAAATGGTGTAAATCCTTTCAGTAGTTCCTGTGAAAATCAAAATGAAAATCACATATATATCTATGGCCGCGTCGGATTCGCGCACCCTGAGCGCACCCTGCGCGCACCGTCCCGATCACGAGCTGCATGTTAATTGGTTTTCAAGTGGCTGTCAACACTCCAAATCAGGAAGTGTTGGCAGCCATTTTGTCCCTCGGTAGAAACAAGTGCGCAAAGCGCAAAAAGGGGGCAGGGTAGAAACACCCTGACCACCTAGGTCTGCTCAGAGGGTCCCACAAGGACCCCCTGGGCAGAAAAAAGCATTTTTTTTTTTTTAAATTGGCAGGATGCGCTCAGGGTGCGCGGATCCTGCCGATTAGAAAAAACCCCAGAAGAAACAAGTGCGCAAAACGCACAAAGGGGGCAGGGTAGAAACACCCTGACCCCCTAGGTCTGCTCAGGGGGTCCCAAAAGGACCCCCATGGCAGAAAAAAGCATTTTTTTTTTATTTTTAAATTGGCAGGATGCGCTCAGGGTGCGCGGATCCTGCCGATTAAAAAAAAAATCAAAGCGCTTCGAATGTATTTTGCCCCTGGGTGGCCCAAGTCCCGGGGGCATGCGGGGGTGGGTTTATGTTTTATATGGGGGGCCTCTAAAGCCCCCCAAGCCCCGGGGACCACCACCCCCCGGGGCTTTATGTAAAAAATGGCGCAGGAGGGCTCTCCTGCCCTCCCGCAGCCCCGGGGACCGCCACCCCCGGGGCTTCTTTTTTTTAATTTAATAACGTGTGGGGGGGCTCCAGCCCCCCCACATGCCCTGGGGACCACCACCTCCCCGGGGCACTTAGAAAATAAATGTGGGGGTCCGTTACGGACCCCAGAGCCCCGGGGACCACCAGCTCCCCGGGGCTGTGCAATTCAAGGGAGGGGGCCGCGCGGCCCCCTCCTGGTGCCTGTGGTGGCCCTGGGGACTGCCACCCCCAGGGCCGGCTCCTGCAGTGGCCCGGGGTGCCTACCCCGGGACACTGTAGTTTGCTAGGCTCGCGTCCTGTCATAGCAAACTGCTTTGGATTTTGGAAGAGAGAGCAGGGAAACCTGCTCTCTCTTCCAAAATTCAAAGCAGATTGCTTTTCCACACGGGGAGCTGCATCTTAGCAGCTCCCCATGTGGAAAAGCAATGCCGGCTCCCAAGGGACGTGGGGAGCCGGCGGGACTGTGGGGGAATTGGGGACCCCCCACAGTCCCCAACGGAGAGGGCCAGCCCCGGGGGATGGGGTCCCCGGGGCAAGTAGTGGCCCGGGAGGGGGGCCACGCGGCCCCCCTCCCCCACAAAATAATGAAAAAAAAAAAACGGAAAGGCCGTCCCCGGGGATGGGGTCCCCGGGGCCTTAAATGGCCTGAGGAGGGGGGCCACGCAGCCCCCTCCAAATATTTAAAATTGATAAAAAAGAGGGAATGCCCCGGGGGATGGGGTCCCCGGGGCCAATATAGGCCCAGGGAACGGGGGCCACGCGGCCCCCTTCCCGTTTTATTTTAATTAAAAAAAAAATGAAAATCCTCATGCCCCGGGGGATGGGGTCCCCGGGGCCAAAAGAGGCCAAGGGAAGGGGGGCCACGCAGCCCCCCTCCCATACAAAAAATAAATAAAAAATAAATAAAAAAGACCGGCATCGTGCCGGAGGCCACGCCCCCACCCTGCAGCAGTCTGCAAACGCGTCCCCTGGCGCGTTTGCAGATGGGGAACGAATTCCCCTTGAATACTGGGGGTCCCTAGGGGCCAACCAGCCCACCAGGAACCTCCAGTATGCGCCAGGGAGCTGCGTTGCAGAGAGGTGTACAGAGGCCACGCCCCTTTTTACACCTCTCTGCAACGCAGCTCTGTGACGCTTTTTGGAGGTACATGGTGGGCTAGTTGGACTCCAGGGACCCTCAGGATTCAAGGGGACTTAATCTCCCAACTTAAAATGCGCCACGGGGCGCGTTTGCACAGTGGTGAAGGGAGGGCGGGGCTTCAGGTGACATGTGTGCAAACAGGCCCTGTGGCGCATTTTAAGATGGGGAATTAAATCCTCTTCAATCCTGAGGGTCCCTGGGGGCCAACTAGCCCACCAGGTACCTCCAGTAAGCGCCACGGAGCTGCGTTGCAGAGTGTTGTAAAAGGGGCGTGGCCTCTGTACACCTCTCTGCAACGCAGCCCCTGGCGCATACTGGAGGTTCCTGATGGGCTAGTTGGCCCCGAGGGACCCTCAGGATTGAGGAGGAATTAATTCTCCAACTTAAAACGCGCCACAGGGCGTGTTTGCAGACATGTCACTTCAGGCCCCACCCCCTTCCTTCACCATTGTGCAAATATTCCTCTAAAATCAGCCGAACTACGAATTCCGATTTACTCACCTGTTATCAGGAGAGACCTCAGTGCTGCATCTTTGAGCCCAGTACTGATCCTGAAAAGTAATTTTAACCGTACTTACCACTAACTTGAATTTCCTTCCATAGGCTAACATTGACTGGTTTCACTTGGAAATTCTTCTAAGTGTGGAGTTTTGGAACTTTATAATATTCCTCTAAAATCAGCCGAACTACGAATTCCGATTTACTCACCTGTTATCAGGAGAGAACCCAGTGCTGCATCGTTTAGCCCAGCACTGACCCTGAAAAGTAATTCTAACCGTATTTACCAGTAACTTGTATTTCCTTCCATAGGAATCCATTGTCTGATTTTCAGCAGAAAAGTTTGTGTCGATTTTTGAAACATACAAATATTCCTCTAAAATCAGCAGAACTATGAATTCCGATTTACTCACCTGTTATCAGGAGAGACCTCAGTGCTGCATCTTTGAGCCCAGTACTGATCCTGAAAAGTAATTTTAACCGTACTTACCAGTAACTTGAATTTCCTTCCATAGGAATCCATTGTCTGGTTTTCAGCAGAAAAGTTTCAGTGTCGATTTTTGAAACATACAAATATTCCTCTAAAATCAGCAGAACTATGAATTCCGATTTACTCACCTGTTATCAGGAGAGACCTCAGTGCTGCATCTTTGAGCCCAGTACTGATCCTGAAAAGTAATTGTAACCGTACTTACCAGTAACTTGAATTTCCTTCCATAGGGTAACATTACCTGGTTTCACTTGGAAATTCTTCTAAGTGTGGAGTTTTGGAACTTTATAATATTCCTCTAAAATCAGCCGAACTACGAATTCCAATTTACTCACCTGTTATCAGGAGAGAACCCAGTGCTGCATCTTTTAGCCCAGCACTGACCCTGAAAATTAATTCTAACCTTACTTACCAGTAACTTGTATTTCCTTCCATCGGAATCCATTGTCTGGTTTTCAGCAGAAAAGTTTCAAAGTGTCGATTTTCACAAACTACAAATATTCCTTAAAAATCGCCTGTATGACTTAAACGCATTCTTTCAGCTGTTTACAGCCGATGCACCGTGCTGGATACAGGATCCACCACTGAGTAAGAAAAAGTAACGATAACACTACTTACCTGCTAAGTGAATTTCCTCCCATAGGATAACATTGGTGATTCTATGTGAAAAAGTTTCTAAGTGTCAACTTTTAAATTACAATAATATTCCTTAAAAATCACTACTGTAACCAAAACGCTTTTACTCAACTGTTTACAGGAGATGTCCCAGGACTGAATCTAGGATCCAGTCCTGTGGTTAGAAAAGTAATCCATAAAGTAACTAATTGCATTTAACTAGAAATTCACATTGAGCTCAATGTTGCATTGTGTTTGAAATTGTGTTGCCCATTGCAACAACTGTAACTACTGTACTTAAAAGTCTATTGCCTATTTGCAAAGTATTTAAACTAAAGTAATTCATTCTGAGAAAGTATATTTTGTAATGTAATGTATAATGTAATTACAATGTAATTTAAAAAATAAAATATGTAAAAATAAATAGTTTAAAAAAATGTAGTAAATCAGTATCAAAAAAGTAAATATAACAATTAATACATTTAAAAATTGTCATTTACAAAACCTTTGAAATTCACTGAAAAAACCATAGGTTTTAGGGGCGTTATAGTTAGAAATTAGCATTTAAAAAACCTTTGAAATTCACTGAAAAAACCATAGGTTTCAGGCACGTTATAGTTAGAAATTAGCATTTAAAAAACCTTTGAAATTCACTGAAAAAACCATAGGTTTCAGACACGTTATAGTTAGAAATTAGCATTTAAAAAACCTTTGAAATTCACTGAAAAAACCATAGGTTTTAGGGACAGTTATAGTTAGTTGGTCATTTCACTCGTACAAAACCATAGAAATTCCCCCGTTATAGTTAGATCAGCTAACTATAACTCGCGCCCCCGCAATGCACTGCTGATGACGTCACATATTACATCACTCATGACATGGTCAGTGACATCACTGATGACATCACTGATGACATCTCAAATGACATCACTGATGACATCACTGATGACATCATCCACGTGATAATCTGATGCACCTCCTCACACCCTAATATAACCTTTGATACACCCACTCTAAATTACAGACTGCCATTCGCAAAACCATAGACACTCCAACACCAATAATTACATACCCACTCACTGATTCTTAGGTCTACACACACACATCCACTCACTCACCCGTACAGTCACTCATACTTAAGGTCACTCAGTACAGGACTATCATATGCACTCTTACTCCTATATAGACACTCAAACACCGCCATTCATCCATAGAGGAACTCACACACCTAGTCAGTCATGCAAATAATTAAACACACTGCCATTTACTCACCTATACAGTTATACACACACCAGCTCACTTAATCAAACAAATACTAGCACATTGTTACGCTCTTATACAATCACTGATACAAGCACACACTCATCCATACAGCCACTATCACAATCACTCACTCTCGCTTATAGCTATTTATATACTCCAACACACATATATACTGCCTTTCACATATGTAGTTACTCACACATGTACCACTGGGACATACATTCACTCACTAACACACTCTTACACACACTTACCCACCCATACAGTCTATCACAGATGCACTCTTGAAACCATCCACCCAGTGAATCACCCACTCACACATCTATACACAGAGTCGCACACACCCCTCCCACACAAACACTCAGGCACCCATACAGATACTCAGACAACCATTCAATAACTCATATACACACTCATGTAGCTATTCACAAACACATGCAGTCACTTACACAGCAACAGACAGACGGATACAGACATTCACCCAGTTTAGTCACTAACCCATGCATTCAGTAAGATACGTTAAATCACTCACTTATAGAGTCAGTCACGCACCTACTAAATCATCCATACAGACACTTATACACCCACTCATTCTTCAATACGTCTTTTCCGATATATATTAAAAATATTTAAACTTTAGAGAAACACACAGTCACTGCATGATGTCATCAGTGATGTCATTTGAGATGTCATCAGTGATGTCATCAGTGATGTCACTGACCATGTCATGAGTGATGTAATATGTGACGTCATCAGCAGTGCATTACGGGGCGCGAGTTATAGTTAGCTGAACTAACTATAACGGGGGAATTTCTATGGTTTTGTACGAGTGAAATGTCCAACTAACTATAACTGTCCCTAAAACCTATGGTTTTTTCAGTGAATTTCAAAGGTTTTTTAAATGCTAATTTCTAACTATAACGTGTCTGAAACCTATGGTTTTTTCAGTGAATATATATATATATATATATATCAACTGCTCCAAACTGTCTCTCCCTGTGCACTCTCGTACGGGTGCCTAATAGCACGGAGGTGAACCCGCAATAAATATTTTATTTCTGCTCCGTAGTTACTCCAAAAAGAGATCGGCATCAAGAGGGTGAATTCATAAATTTTAATGAAAGATTTGCAAACAAACGCACATCTTTCATTCAAATGAATGAATTCACCCCGTGAGTGCCGATTCCTTTTTGGAGTAACTACGGAGCAGAAACATATAAAAGAATACCTCAGACGCTGACTTTTTGATAAAGTTCCATTTTATTCATTTTCCATGAATCTCACAAGTAATTTTATTCAAAGTGCAAAAACCAGCAAAATCAATCCTCCCTCAGGCTGACGCGTTTCGGCTTCCGCCTTCTACCGGGCCTCCAGTTACACTTATATGTATGTATGTATGTATGTATAGGAATTTCTCTGACGTTTGACCATTAATAACTTTACACCTATTTCACGAATCACCACCAAAGTTTGCGAACCTATAGTTTTTTTGGTGATTGTTCAAGGAGGTGCAAAGAAAAAAGGGCGGTCCCAAAATGCGTTTTTCCACCAATGCATTTTCCATAGTCATTGTATTGCACATAGCACAAAAACGGCGGATCGGATTTGAATGAAATTTGGCAGGAATATAGATTATGGTATGTAGATGATCCTCCAGGTAAGTAGGGTGAGTGTATTTGAAGTTCTCAGGCATTTTAACTTAGTGATATTTGTGGTAACTGTAGTTTTACAAAATTTCGCGAAGGTACCATGGCACATGCTGATGACAAGGCATTATGTGATTGGCTAATAACTGCCTTTACAAAAATTAAAGGTAGCCATGTTTCTTTAAGTACACTTTGACTGTGTTCTGGGTTAGAGCCTTATACATAAGTAAGTATTACATTTGATGTTTTTTCACTACCTTTTACCATGTTATTAAAGTGTTAATAAGCAGGGAAAATTATTTATAAGTTTCTATATTTATTAAAAAAAAATCACAGAGTACCACAGAACTTACAAAAAATAAATTAAAAAATGTCAAAAAAGTTAAGCACACAGTGTACTACCATATATTTCCCAACTATAGTGCCCTACAGTGGCGCGCTTTGGTCAGGGCAATCAAGTTGAAAAATGCATCTATGATTGCAGAGGCTAGAAAGGAATATAAGCTCAGCATGCTAAAGGCCTAGAAGGAGTGAGACAACGATAGATGGCAGGAGATAGTGGAAGCATGCTCATCTAGAGACCAATCATGTTTCTGGAAGCTGGTGGCCAGTGGAACACACCCTGGGGGGCCTGAACCGCAAAACCATTTCCCACCATCCAAATGGCTTACACATTTTGCTGCTCTTTATTATGAGGAGATGGTCTCGACTACTGAGGGTGCTTTGATGTATAACTGCCTCCAGAATTTCAATTTCCCCCCATTCACCAAAGAGGATGCACTAGACTCATTGTCCACATTTGCAAGAAGTAGAGCTCCAGAGCCAGGTAATCTACCCCGAATCTGTTTGCACACAACATTGATACCTGAGGTGACTATATAGCAACTCTAATGCGATTGAATTGGGAAGACCCATCCCTGAATCTTGGCAGGTGCTGAAGTAGGTCCGGTATATAAAAAGGGTGATAAGTCACTTACGCCCAACTAAAGGACCATCAGCCTTATTGACTGTGTTCAAAAGGTCTTCGTGTGTATGGTCTTGGTAAAAATGCAAACGTGGATCTCAGACCACAATATTATAAGCCTGTTTCAAGCTGGATTTTCCACAATAGACCAGGTTTTTTGGTTTGCCTAATCTTTTGGAGGACTGTTCTGATCGGCAGGGGCAACTTGTTTGTTGCCTTTGTCGATCTAAAGTCAGCTTTTGACCTGGTCCTGCACTTGAGACTGTGGCAGGTCGTGAAAGCGATGGGCATGCCTCATGATGTTCTGTCTCTAGTGAGTAGACTGCATGAGAATAATTTTGACTGGGTTAGATGGGGATCACAGGGCCAACTCACTGATAAGAGCCCTGTGTTAAAAGGTGTGCTGCAAGAGTGTGTTCTGGCCTCCACCCTTTTTATCTTTATCTAAATGGGCTTGCTGACTATCTCTCTGAGTGCTCAGCAGATGTCCCCGTTATAGCCAATACTCAGACCCCCATTTTGCTATTGGCGGATGACACTCTTTTCATTTAAAAAAGCCTGAGCAGTCTGCAAACACTTATTAATAAATTTAAGGGGAACTAATAAGTGAAATATCCCTGGAGAGGGTCGACGAGTTTGATTACTTAGGTATCAAATTTTCAGCCGATGTGTCTTGGGGTCCACACATAAATAGGGTGGATCTGAAGCACAGATGGATAACTGGTGCCATTTTGAAAGAACACCGGGCATCTTTCACCAAGCCTATAGCGCCAGCTCTATAGGTGTGCGAGGCCAAGGCCCTACCAACCACACTGTATGGGGCTGAGCTGTGGGGCTGCATTGATGTCTCTGTGTTAGAGTGATCAGAGAACAGTTTTTTGAGATAACTGGCCTTTATTCTGGCTAGCACGCCATTGCATCATCTAGCTCAGGACATGGGAGTTAAAAAGGTAGCCCTTAAAGCATCACTACAACCTTTGCTATTCTGGCGTAGAGTAATCACCACCCCAGATCTGGCCCACTATGCTGCAGCCTTACAAGACATTATAAAGATACATGGATTTCATGAAACCTCCTTGCTATCCACGACCCAAAAAATGCTGGTCTCTCTAGGTTATGGGGGCATTTTGCATCACCTGACAGAATCCCAAATTCCTTCTAAGGGGGTGTTGAAAAAACAGTACTGGGCACTTATACTGCAGAGGGAGGAGCAAAATGTGGCAGGTTGTTCACTAACAGGGACTTTTGTGATATTTAAGTCAGTGTACGGTCTAGAGAAATAGTGGGACTTGATCACAGTGCCTCTTGACAGGAAGCTGTACCATCAATTCAGAGTAGGGTTGCTCCCTTTAGATTAATTTACCACGATATGGGCGGGTTCTGTCCCTGAGCAATGCCCCTTTTGTATGGACCAAACTGAGTCTGTTCCACATGTGCTGTTTGCATGTCCGGCCTATGGGCAGCAGCGCACCGCTTGGCTGGCACCTGTGTGCAGACAACTGGGCACCTGTAGCCATTCCACTGCTCTGAGGCTACTGAGATTGGATCCTTCCACACTTTATGCTTGTGCAGTAGCAACATTTCTGGTGCTGATGTGGGCGAAGAGAAGATTTGCTCTGAAATGATCATGATTTATATTCTGATTATATGCTTGTGATGCATTAGCTTGATTTTATTGATTTGACCAAGTTTTGATTAATGGTATTTTGATATAGTTTGGGCGTATATGCCATTTAACCTAAATTTTAAATGATTTTAGGTGGTTGTGATATTGCCTTATTACCAATGTATTGTGTATTTCATTACTTCTATTCTATTTATATTTGCATTGTATTTTATTGACTTTTATGGCTTTGCCGAAGTAAAGTTATTTTGACTTGACTTGACTACAGTGTATTTTCAATGTTTTACATTTTTAATTCATTACAAAACTGTCCATGTAGTGCCTTGGTAATACCTAAAAATTACTGTGTATTTTAAATTTTTTTGAAATATATTTTTTCCTTTAACTACTTCAGTACTTAGTAGGGACAAGCTTTGTTCACATTCACTTGAGCATTGAAATGGGACAATTCGTTTACTTAAGTTTCTCAATGGTAAACCTACAGTGGCAAAGTCTCGTATATACCTTGAACAGTAACTGGCCACACCAGGGAAGGATATCAGCATAGTTACATCAGTTGGGGGAGAAGTGGATGACAAGGCCTGTACCTTGTTCGGGTCTGGAGTGATTCCCCCATCAGAAAAGACAGGGCCAAAGAACTTGAGTTTGGTTTGATGAAACTCACTCTTTGCTGCATTTAAAGTGAGACCTGCATCAGCAAGTATATGACACATTTGTGTAAGTCGTTTGTGACTGACTGTATTATGCGACAAATGACATCCTGAAAAAGTTAGGCAGCTAATGACACTCCTAAACGTAGCCTTTTCTATCGAAACAAACCAACATGAATCGAAAAGGTAGTAATGTACCTGCAGTTTTCTTCCAAATCGAGCTGGTGATACCTTTGTTCAAATCAAGGTGGGAAAATACTTTTGCTCCATTCAGCTGCGTAATCATGTCTGCAATACGTGGACCTAGATGTCGTTCTCTTGCAATCGCCTTGTTTGCTTGGCGCACATCAACGCAGATGTGCACAGCTCCTCCACTATCATTTTTGGCACTACCACTATGGGTGATGCCCATGTCTTCAGACCAGTGGATCGCTTAATGATGTCATGCTTAAATAAGGTATCAAGTTCTTTCTCAAAAGCCTCTTGTAAATGGAATGCTATTCAACGATGTCGTTGAGCAACAGGGCGAATGTCCTCATTGATATGAAGTCGCACTTTCATGGTCTTAAGCCTTCCTCATCCATGAAACACAGATGGAAACTGGTTTGATATCTCATGATTGGCATTGACATTGTAGTTCATGGAAATCATCCCCATGTCAGCAGTAGTATTGAAACTTCGTAAGCATGCGCTCAATGAAATGCCTGGCAAGATATGAATTGGCTTTTGTACTTTCGTATTTTTATGTTTCACTGTGGCTATGAATGAACCTTGACTTTTCAGTGGCGTCGAAGCAGCCCACGTATGCACTTTGGTTTTCGACTGAGTCAAACGGGGCACTGGAGACAGTTCATTGTACTTCTCTACCAACAAAACTGTCTATGATGAGCACCCATTTACTTTCAGTGTGGTCTTGGGACACTGTCCAAAGGAATTTCACACTTGCACTTGTCAGCCTATTTTTGACCAGCATTCTTCCTTGCAAGAAGCTAACCGTATATGTGCATGTTGTCTGGCAGTCAACATTGACATCACACACCCATCTTCCTCCCTGTCACTCGACAATGACGTGACAAACTTTTAGATGAAGAATTTGATGACCATAGATATCGTTCGGTTTCTACTTGTCTCAACTGATGTTGCCACTTAGCTTTGTGGGCGTACGTAGAATGTCGCGTCTGAAACTTTCTGGCATCCATTTTGATTTCTCAACATGAAGAACTTGATCTAAACTCCATTTTGTTTTCTTGATGTGATGCATTTGATCTTTCCCTCACTTTGCAGACTGTCACAAAATGGTTCTTTTTCCTGCAACCTATGCAAACCTGTCCAATGGCAGGACATTCACCGTCATGTGGAAAGGAAAATCCACATTGGAAACACAACTTCTTTTTCTTTGAAGACTTTACTTTATGGCTTCTGCCTAGTATTTTGGCTTCCTTTTCACACTCAGCGCTGATTCAGTTTCGGTCATTCCGGTCTCCAGATTAGCTGCCTCACCCTGACAGTGATGAGTGCTCACTCCAAACTGAGTGTCTCTTTCAGCATTAGTCATCTGAAGGGATTGGAGAGGAAACCATCTATTACTCTGAGACGCACAGCCTCTTCATCATTAAACTCATTGAACTTGCAATGCTTTAGGAGCAAATCAAGTCTTTCTACAAACTCACCTATTGTTTTTCCAGCTCTCTGACTTTCCTGACCAAAAATGTACTTTCATTTTTGACATTCAGCATTGGATTTAACTTGGTGTTTAATGCTTTGATTTGAAGGTACGTCACTTCATCACTTCGCGGTATTTTCTTTATCACTTCTTTTAAACCATCACTTGCCAAATTCTGTACATTTTTAATGATCTTTCTGTCATTTGCTTCTTCAAGTGCATCAATGAAATCATCAAAGGTTTTGATCCAGGCAGTGCATCTGTCACCAATATTTTGCCTTTTGGCGGTGTTGAAGGGAAGTGTTGGTTTTAGGAATGCAGCTGCATCATAACCTGTGGTACTTCCTGCTACAGGGAGCAGAGCTTGCTCTGGCGGCATCTGCTGCCTGCTTGTACTGGCACCCTCGTCATGCACTAGTCGCATGCTGATATTTGCTTCGTTGCAACCTCTATCAAGCTGTAAGGTGCTGTCTTCTTCTTTGACTGTGAGTAGCGGCTTTGGTTCTTGCATGGGTTCTTTACCTTTCTCACCTCTTTGCATTGCATAGGATTTCTACTGGCTTTAGCGTTTCTTTGAGTTCACCTGCTTCTGTTCACAGCAATGTTTTGCACCTGGCTGTTGCGGCTGGCTGCTCTTTCCGTACTTGCATGTCACTGACTTTAGGATTTTCCTGATGTTAGAAATGTCTCTGGTTTTAGCACTTTCTCACATTCGGCTAGCACGGCCTCTAGTGCTTCTCTGTACCTGGTTGTTGCTGCCTTTACCGTTATCATACTGTATGAATGATGGCTCTGTGTGGTGCAGTACCTCTTGTCTTGACTTTATCAAGCAACTCTCTAGCTGACAACAAACACACTTTCTGTAAGACCTTCACTTTCCTCACAGACTTGGCACAGGCTGGAATGTTGCTTTGACTCCAAATACACCAATGATCGATTCACATTTTGACTGGGACACACTTGGCAACATGAGCAGTTTGCTGGACCACGGCAAACTCTCCGGGAGAGCACTCACAGTTCTTCGCGTTGCGGGGTTTACATAATCCCCTATCTCATCACATGTTGTAGCATTCTACCCCAGGTATTTATAAATGGTCACGCCACACACTGAGCTTGGTATTACACGTCTTAATTCATCAGATTGTAACCGTGAACTGAACATTCTATATCATGAAGTCAAATACCTACACCCACACACTTACGTCATTGTTCTATAGAGTCCGTCAGGAACCAAAAGGGTCCCACCATCTCTAACTCACAAGACACTGCATATGCCACTCCACTGTACGCCACTCCATTCTACGCCACTCCATTCTATGCTATTCCACTGTACCTCACTCCAATCTATTCCACTCTACTGTACACCACTCCACTCTAGGCCACTCTACTGTTGCTATGCCACTGTGCGCCACTCCATCAACACCACTTCACTCTATGTAACTCCACTACTCACAATTTTCCTGCATGGCACTCCACTCTGCCACACTTCACTCTATGCCATTCCATTCCACTCTACACCACTCCACTGTATGCTATTCCACTCTACGTCACTCCACTCTACTCCACTCCACTCTATGGCACTCCAGTCTATCTTACTCCACTTTATGCCACAACACTGTACCTCACTCCACTCCATGCCATTCCACTCTATGCCACTCTACTGTACACCATTCCATTCTACACCACTCCACTCTATGTCACTCCACTGTACCCTATTCCACTGTACGCACTCCACTCTACCACACTCCACTCCATGCCACTCCACTCAACACTACTCCACTGTATACGCTATCCCACTCCACGCACTCCACTCTACGCCTCTCCATTGTATGCCACTCCACTGTACACCACTACACTCTTTGCCACTATACTGTACACTATTCCACTGCACACAGGTCCACTCTATGCCACTCCACTTTATGCTATTCCACTCTATCTCACTCCACTTTACCCCACTCCTTTCTCTGCCAGACCACAAGATCTCAAGGTAGGAGTGCCTCTGGGCTCTGCCCTGAGCCTAATCTATTCAGCATATACCTTGCCCCCTAGCATGCTTGGCTGAGACCCTTAGTGTTAAAGTAGTCTCTTATGCTGATGACACCCAGCTGCCATTCTCATGGGTCAGAGGTGAAGCATTTCCTGGTGAGAAAAATCTGAAATTGTCTGACCAAAGTTTTTCAATGCCTCACCTTCCACCAACTGAAATGCAACGCGGGCAAGACTGAGCTTTTCTTCTTCGGTTTAAGATCAGAAGAGCCTTGGCAGTCTTTTTGGCCAAAAGATGCTCCCCCACCACTTATTCACATTAACTCTGTCAAAAATCTATGCATCAAGTTCCATGGGGAACATTTTTTTATCTCACAAGTTAATGCAGTGGCTGGTACCTGCTTTGGCATATTACGTATGCTGAGGCGTTTTTGCACTTCTTGTCTTTGGTGGCTAGAAAAAGTGGTGGTCCAGGCTCTAATTACATCTAGACTGGGCTATGGTAATGCACTTTACTAGGCCTGTCTGACTATTTTATTGACAGGTTGCAGGTTGTTCAGAATGCAGCCGCCCGAACGTGCTCAGCCTACCTCCGAGAACCATATGTCAATATTTCTGAGAGAAATGCACTGGCTTCCCATTAGGAAGAGGATTACATTTAAGATCTTATTGCTAGTCCATAGAGCACTGCATGGGGCTGGCCCAGGGTGCTTGAGACCGACAATCTGTTTCTATACTCCTCCCAGAAGTCTGCACTCTGCTAAGCTCTTTTTGGCCAAAATTAATCAGATCAATAAAACCAGAACAGGGGTAAGTCCTTCTCTTTTTTGGGATCTTTTTTATGGAATGACCTCCCTCTGGAATTAAGATGCATCACATTCTGTTCCAAAAGAGGCTAAAACATGGCTTTTTTCTAATTAGCTGTTTCTGTATCCTTTGATTCCCAGCTCCTACTGTCTATGCAGAGCGCCAGGACACTCTTTGGAGTAACAGTTGCACTGCACAAATTCCCTTTACATTACATACATTACATTATCCCACTCCACTGTATGCTATTCCACTGCTTGCCACTCCTCTGTACGCCAGTCCACTTTACACAACTCCACTATACGCCACTTCACTCTACAACTCTCCACTGTGCGCCATTCCACTATATGGCACTCCACTCTACGCCACTCGAGTCTACGCCACTCCACTGTATACCAGTCTACTCTATGCCACTCCTGTCTACACTATTCCACTGGACACCACTCAACTATAACCCACTCAATTCTACGCCATTCCACTATACGTTATTTCACTGTATGCCACACCACTCTACAAAACTCCCCTGTACTCCACTCCACTGTACGCCAGTCCATAGTACCCCACTCCACTCTAACCTACTCCACTCTACCCCACTCCGCTGTACACTACTGCACTGTATCCTAGTCCACTTTATGCCAGCACACTCTACGCCACTTGAGTCAACGCCTGCCCACTGTACGCCACTCCAGTCTATGTCACTCTGCTCTAAAGTATTCCACTGTATGTAACTCCACTGTACGCCACTTCAGTGTACGTTAATCCACTCTATGCCGCTCCACTGTACACCAATCCACTTAATCCCTCTCCATTGTATGCTATTCCACTGTGTGGAACTCCACTCTAAACGACACCACTTTATGCTACCCCACTCTATGCCAAACCACTCTAGGCTATTCCATTGTATGCCACTCCGCTCTACCCAACTATACTCCACACCACTCCACTGTACTCACCCCACTGACAGTCTATGCCCCTCCACTCTACCACACTATAGACCACTATATAGCACTCCACTGTACAACAAAGTATTCTTATCACTGCAAGTCTACATGACTCTACTTTAATCTATGCCACTGTACGACACTCTACTCCAGTTTATGACACTCTACACAACTCCCTCTATAAGGCTCCTCCCCACTTTACTATACTCTATTCCATGAGACACTACTCCACTTTACAGTGCTCCACCTGTGCACTTTACACCACTCTAGTGTATGCTAGGCTATGCCACTCAACTACACCACAGTTTATGTCACTCCACTCTACAAACTGTTCCGAATTTAAATCTACTTCACTCAACTCCAATGTAAAACATTGCAGTCCACCCTGTGGCACTCCGCTCTGCTCCACTCTATGGCACTTTCCGACACTCTGCAACACTCCAGTCCACTCCACCATATGACACACCACTACATTCTATAACACTTTACTCCACTGGATGCTGTGCCACTCCACTGTTCTCCCCTCCACACTACTCAACTTTAGAACTTGCAACTCCACTCTACACTGCGCCCCTCCACTGGACTCTACTCCACCCTACACTACTGTACAACACTTTACCCCACTCTATGCCATTGTACTATCTGAAATTAGAGCATTCATCAAAACACTTATGACTTTGCAAATCACATCATTTATCAGAACACAGTGCATTGTAGAGTGGCGAGTTAAAGATATCACTAAGTTAAAATGCCTTATAATTTTGAAAAATACCTACCATACTTACCTGTATTTCGCGAAAGGATCTATATTCCTGCCAAATTTCATTCCACTCCATTCATCTGTTTTTGCGCTATGTGTGATGCAAATGTCTATGGAAAATGCATTAGTGGAAAACACATTTTAGAACCCCCTTTTTTCTTTGCACCCTCTTGACCAATCACCGCAAAACTTTGCATCATCTGACAATGTAGAAAAACTAATAGGAATGCGGAGATTCGTGGAGATTCGTCAAGCAGGCGCAAAGTTATTAATGGTCAAAAATCCAATGAATTCCCGTGGGAATGCTAACTACACTGCCACTCTGTAATAACCACTGGGTAGCTATAGTTAGGATTGCTTTTCCATAGACATGGCAGTTTTTGGTTTGCTAATAACTTTGGTGCCATTTGACAAATCTTCAGGAAACTTTCCCAAAAAACCCAAACTTCAGCTGCTTCCATATGTATTCCATGAAAAAACAAAGGTTAGGGATGAGTTATAGTTTGAAAAATGTATTTATTCTTTCTATGCAAACCTTAGACAAACATTAGAAAGTCTAAAGTTATAGTTTTAGTTATAAATTAAATTTATAATTTATGCACCACCTTCAGAATAATATAAGTAGCGCACCTCTGTAGCCAGTGTTGTCACCCCACTCGCCACACTCCATTAACTATAACTTGAACCTTCTCGATGCAGTGTTCTCAGAACTGATGACAGTTGAGATGTAAGTGTTGTTTTGAATATTATGATTTCACAAGGTATAAGTGAAGAAATATAGAAGATTATTATCAATGAATGGAGAAGGAGCACGTTATAGTTAATGTAGTGTGGTGAGTGAATTTCCATGGTTTTTTATTTTTAATAAAACATTTGTGAAATTGCACAGTTTGTGGTTGAAGAGTGTAGTGTCACTAAGTAGAGTGTGGTAGAGAAGAGTGGTGAAGAGTGAGGTAAAGTGTACTGTAATAGAGTATAGTTTCATAAAATGGGAGTAGATTGGAGTGAAGTAGAGTGGAATGTGGTAGAGTGGACTAGCGCTCAGTGGAATAGGGAACAGTGGAGTGGTGTAGAGTGGAGTGGCGCGGAGTGGAGTGTTGTACAGTTGAGTGCGGTACAGTGGAGTGGCATATAGTGGAGTGGTGTAGAGTAGAGTAGCATAGAGTGGAGTGGCATAAAGTGGAGTGGCGTAGAGTGTAATAGCATACAGTGCAGAAGCTTAGAGTGCAGCGGAGTAGACTGGAGTGGCGTACAGTCGATTGAGGTACAGTGTGGTGACCTACAGTACAAAAGCATAGAGTGGAGTGTTGTACAGTGCAGTGGCATTGAGTGGAATAGGGTATAGTGGAGGGTTGTACAGTGGCATGCCGTAGCATGTATTGGCGTATAGTGGAATAACATGTAGTAGAGTGCTGTATAGAGGAGTAGCATACAGTGGAGTGGCATACAGTGGAGAGTGGAGTAGCAGAGAGGAGAGTAACACATTTTGCAGTGGCGTAGACTAGAGTGGCATTGAATAAAGTGGTATAGACTGGAGTGGCCTAGAGTAGAGAGGCAAAGAGTGGAGTGGGCAGACTACAGTGGTACAGAGTGTAGTGGCATATAGTACAGTGACGTACATTGAAATACCGCTTATTACAGAAGTGTTCACTGGCCTAGCATGCAGTGGAGTTGCATATAGTGGAAAAGCGTACATTGGAGTTGTGTACAGTGGAATATTGTAGACTATATTGGCATATATTATAGTGGTGTTCAGTGCAGTGGCATACACTGGTGTGTGTTAAAGTGGAGTGCTGTACAATGGAGTTGCGTACAGTGGAACAGAGTAGAGTGGATTGGCGTACAGTGTAATGGCATACAGTGGAGTGGCATAGGGTGGAGGGTGGTAGAGTGGACTGATGTACAGTGGAAAAGCGTAGAGTGGAGTGGTGTAGACTGGAGTGGCATAGTGTGGGGTGGTGCATAGTTGTGGGGTGTAGAGTGGACTGGCATAGAGTGGAGTGAGGTACAGTGTAGTGCTGTAAAGTAGAATAGCAGAGTGTGCAGTGGCATAGTGTGCAGTGGTGTACAGTGGAGTGGAATATAGTAGAACAGCGTACACTGGAGTTTGGTTGAGTGTAGTGGCATAGAGTGGAGTAGCGTAAAGTTGAATATCATGGAGTGCAGTGGTGTTCAGTGGAGCAGCATCAAATGGAGTGGAGTGAGGAACAGTGTAGTGGAATACAGTGTAAAAGAGTAGACTGAAGCGGCGTAGAGTGGAGTGGTGCAAGGTGGAGTGGGGTACGGTGTTTGGACAAAATATCGCATTCGAAATATCGAGATGCAGAAATATCAGAAAAGAATATTGTGATATCGTGATGCAGAAATATCATTGTCCAACATTTCGGTTTTTAAGGCAAGTAATTTTTTTTTCAATAATATTGTTTTTGTTAATATAATATAGTGTGTTATTATTGTTTGTATATTTGTTAATAATATTATATGCTAGGTGCCGGCTGCTGGATTCCTAGGGGTATAAGGTGAGAAGTTAATTAAGCAATAATTAATTAACAATTAATTAACAACTTATCATTAAGTATTTAATTGATTAACACATGTATATTGTATGAAATGACATATTTGAATTATATATTAGGTTCGAACTGCTGGGATTGTAGGGTTATAGAGTGGGCAGGTAATTAAGCAATAATTAACAATTAATTAGTAATGTATTATTAATCATTTAATTGATTAATAAATATGCAAATTGTGTAATAATTATATTTTTTAAGTTATATATTAGGTGCGGGCTGTTAGGTTTGTAAGGGTGTAGGGTGGGAAGTTAATTAACTAATTATTTAGTAACAATAAAAAATGTATTATTAAATGATCAATTGATTATTAATTATGTAAATTGTGTAATCATTTTTTTAAAAAGTTATATATTAGGTGAGGGCTGCTGGGTTTTGTTGGGGTATAGGGTGGGAAGTTGACAATTAATTAATTAATTAATTAATTATTAAATTATTAATTAATATTAATTGTTTATTACTTATAATAAATGTGTAACATTTATTTATTTAGTTTAGTTATATTTTAAGTGTGGGCTTGTAGGTTTTGGGGGTATAGTGTGGTAAGTTAATTAAGTAATAAATAAATGACAATCGTTTTAATTGATAATTAATTATTCATTCATCATAACTTTATTTCGATCACAATGATCTTAAAAAGTACATAAACAAAGAACATATTAGGATAGATAAAAAGATAAAAACAAGTTTAAAAGGAAACAAGTCTTCCATATATACAGATAAAAATGCATTAAAATTTCATACAATATATTAATTAATTATATATTTTGTTTACTAATCATGTGAATTGATTGCGTTTTACTTATATGTATTTTTTGGGTTAATTAATAAAGTTTATATTAAGAGTTGTATATTTGTTATAAATTAATAGGGTTATGTTTAATGTATGTTATGTATTTGAAGTGAAGTACTTTCCCTACTGTTTGCACCGACTGGAGTAGGAATAGTAATTGTTACCCCTCCGAAGTCCAACGATTTCCCTACTGCTGCATAGACTTGAGTGGGAATAATAAATGTTACCTTTTGTAAAGGCAGTCACTAGCCAATCACCTAATGGCCTGTCATCGCTGTGCACCACTATACTTCTGCAAAATACTGCGACAACAGATATCGCTAAGTTAAAATTCCTTATAACTTAAAAAATACTTGCCCTGCTTACGAGTAGTGCCCAAAAAGATCTGTACAAAATAATGTCTAATACTGCCAAATTTCATTTAAATCTGTTCAGCCATTTTTACGCTACATCCATTTCAAAAATCTGTTTTATCTCTGGATTCCTAACTATAAATAGTGAGTGGAAACTGCCCTATGTAAATACATATATTCACTGAAAAAAACAAAGGTTTCAGGGATGTTATAGTTAGGCTCAGATTTCACTCGTACAAAAACATTTAAACTGAGCAATTATAGTTACGTGAGCTAACTATAACTTACATCCCCGCAATGCACTGCTTATGACCTCACACATTACATCACTCATGACATGGTCAGTGACATCACTGATGATATCACGGATGACATCTCAAATGACATCACTGATTACATCACTGACGACATCATTCCATGTGTGTAAGTGTTTCATAAACGTTTCTGAGACTTAAAGATACATACTAAGCTACAGCATAAGTTCAATTACTATTCTTTCTGTACTATTTATTAGTCATACTATTTCTAACATATCTCATCTGAGTGGTTGTGTGAGTGAATGTCTGAGTGGCTGTATGGATGTTTAGTGGGCATGTCTGTACAACCCGAACGGCTGGGCAGAATTACACCAAATTTGGCAGGAAGCTAGATCTTGGTACACAGATTGTCCTTTTTGTGATTTGGTGGAAATCCATTCAGTAGTTTGGGAGATATTAATGGGGAAAGAATTGTATATATAGGAATGTGGATCCTCTACGGACTCAACAGTTCTCTTGTTGAAATCTGATTGGCTGCCAGCACTTCAACCAGGAAGTGTTGGTAGCCATCTTCGGACTTGGTTTGAGCTGAGTCCCACACAAAATGTAAAAAATAAATAATGTGGGGCAGGGTAGGACTACCCTGACCCACTGGAACTGGTGGTGGGGTCCCCGCCGCTGGTTTAAAAACGTTTTTTAGATCAGTTGTGCTGCAAAAATTATGGGTAGATCTGCAGATTCATGGCACAATTGAAAAAAAAGCGTGGGCTCCCTTGCATCAGTGTAAGGAAGCCCCTGGGTGGGCCAAATCTCGGGGGCATGCAGGCATTGTAAATATAAAGGATGGGTGCACATAGGGCCCCCTCCAAGGTTTTATAAAAAGCCCCAGGGACCACCACCTCCCCGGGGCAATTGTTTAATAAATAAAGTGGTGGGGCCCCATGCCGCCTGCAGCCCTGGGGACCACCACCTCCCAAGGGCTAAGAATGATAAATTAATGTGTGGGCCGGCATGGCTCCCTAGAGCCCCAGAGACTGCCCCTCCCTAGGGAAAACAATGCTAACAATGCAGGGGGCCCACTCCATCCCACTGAAGCCCCGGGGACCGCCACCTCCCCGGGGTTTTGTGAAATTGGATGCGAGGGGGCATGCGGACCCCCCTGTTGCCCCGGGACCACCATCTCCCTGGGGTTTTGCAAAATTAAATGCGGGAGATCCTCACGGCCCCTCACAGCCCCAGGGACTGCTGTCTCTGAGGGGTATTATAACATTGAATGCGGGGGCGCGCGGACCACCCCGCAGTGCCAGGGACTTTAAAATATGTATGCAGGAGGGCCAGCTAGGCCCGCCCATGCCCCGGGGACAGCCACCACCTGGGGCAAAATCATAGAAAGGAGTGGGGGGCTCACAACATCATCCAGTGATTGTGAGTGTTTTCTAAAAGTTTCTGAGTGTTAAAAATAGTAAGATACTACAAATGTTAAATTAGTAAACTTTGTATACTGCTAATGAGTGATGCTTTTTGTAACACATATTATGTGAGTGGCTGTGTGACTGTGTGTATCCATGTATGAGTAACCTCGTAACCTTTTTTTTTCAGTGAATTTCTAAGGTTTTTTAAATTCTATTTCCTAACTAAATAGATATACTTTCATCAAAGAGGACCCCCTCCCTGGACCGGTTTTAAACCCTGGGACCCCATCCCAAGGGCCTAGCCTCTTGATTGTGGGTGCCCTGGAGACCAACCAGGGCACCCAGTCACTACTGTTGGGGAACGCGGGGGAGCCTCCAGTCCCCGGCAGTCTCTGCCGCCTCTCCGTCTCTTGCTAAACATGCAGCTCCCTGTCTGTGAAAGCAATTATTTCATCTGTTTCCCTGCCCGCTTGACAGCAGGCAGGAAAACAGATAAAAACTCCGCCATCAGCAAGCGGGTGTTTAGTCACAGCTCTCACTTGCTGAGAGCAGAGTTCGTGTTTGCTCTGACTTGGCAGGAGATGTCAAAGCTCCCGTCACGTCAGAGCAAACAACTATGTACAGGGGGTGGGCACCCCGGGACAAAGCAAGAGCCGGCACTGTGGTTGGCAGCCCCCAGGGTCATATGTAGCTCCAGGAAGGGGGCCATTTACCCCCCTCCTTCTCTGAGCACGGGCCTGCCCCGGGAAGTGGTGGTCCTTGGGCTATATATGGCGAATTTGTGGCAACATTTTTTAAAAGAAAGGTTTTTTTCCCCTGCTGGGGTCACTCTGGGACCCAAAAGACCATTGCTGGGGAAGCTCCTCCGTAGCAGCCCAAAGTGAAATCAAAAAAGAAAGTCCCTCTGGTGCTCACCCCAGAGGGGTTTCCTGCTGCCAGTGCAAGGACGTCCTCAACTCCCAAACACTGCTGCGCAGGATTGATCCAGCACATCCCTAGCATGGAAGCAGTAAATGACCCAATCCCTTGGGGCAGCCTCACTTACTGTGTCCTGGGGAGCCTAACTATAACGTTACTTAAACCTTTGTTTTTTTCAGTCAATTTCTGTTTTTTTTCCAAACAAACACAGATCTTTTTATCACACTTAACTATAATGTTACTTTAACCTTTGGTGTTTTCAGTGAATATAAAAAAAAGGTTAAAGTGACGTTATAGTGAAGTAAAAATGTCAATGAAACGTAACATTTTAAACTCAAAAAGCCACTAAAATTCACCAGTTATATTCATCTGTAGGAGCTATAACTCATGTGTTAAGGAAATTATTACTTGACCCCAGCCATTCACTGCCATCAATGATTTCTTTTCAAATGTTGCAGTGATGTTATCAATAATGTTATAGAACTTGTCATGAGTAACGTAATATGTGAGCTAATTAGCTATGCATGGCAAGGGCATGAGTTATGGTTACCTTTGGGCATAAGCTATATAGTAATGGCTGCCTGCAACATTTTTTTCATGTTGCAGGCAACCAATCAGAGTGCTTGCTCTCATGCGAGTCTAACTCCTGCGGGAGCGAGCTTGTCCAAGAGGTAAAAAAGCTCCCAAGGCTAATCAGAACCCTCTATCTTTTCAAACTGAGTTTGAGGCACTAGAGTCCCTTGAGCCAAACCACCCATATATACAAATATTTTATTTACCTTAGTTCCTCAAAAACTAATAGATGAATATACACCAAAGCACAAAAAGCATACTTTCTGGACCACGACCCAGCTTCTTAACAAATTTGCTATATTTCCCTTCAACAGTTTTTGTGGTAGCGCTGCCTACAAAAGTCTACGGAAAATGCATGGGTAAATTTGGTTTTGATCCCACTTTTTGCTCTGCCCCTGCTTGATGGATCAGCCTGAAAGAAATAGAGGTGTATGAACATTTTTGGGAAAGTTTTGTGCATAATTGTCAAATAGAGAACACTCGGTGCAAAGGTGTGTGATATATAGAAAATTTTGGCTGGGGCAGCAATTATAACTTAAAGTTATAACTATAACTTTTTAATTTCTAAGGTTTGTGTAGTTTATGTTTTTTGTAAAGTAATAATATATATATATATATATGCACTTAAAAAACAAAGGTTACAGGGACGTTATAGTTAGGAAATAGAAATAAAAAAACCTCAGAAATTCACTGAGAAAACAAAAATTACAGCGACATTATAGTTAGTCTCAGATTTCAGTTGTACAACACCAGTGAAATTCAGCAGTTAAAGTTACCTAAGCTAACTATAACTTACACTCGCTCAATGCACTGCTTAGGATCTCGCATATTACATCACTCATGATATGGTCAGTGGCACCCTGGACAGTGCAGGAGCCGGCCCTGGGGGTGGTGGTCCCCAGGGCCATCTATGGCTCCAGGAGGGGGCCTGCGTGCCCCCCTCCTTTCTTCAATTGAGGCCCAGGGAGGTGGTGGTTCCCTCGGTAGGTGGCAGTCCCCGGGGCTTTGGGGGTACTCGTGACCCCAGCATTAATTACAATTAAAGCCCTAGGCAGGTTGCAGCCCCCGGGGATGCGGGTGTGTACGTGCACCCCCCACATTGTTGAAGGATATAGCCCTGGGAGGTGGTAATCCATGGGGTTGGGGGGTCCAAGAGGCCCCCCAATTTATAAATAAATAGGCCCTGGAGTGGTGGTTGTCTCTGAGGCAGCAGGGGAGACCGTATGGTCCTCCCCCACATTTATGTTTAAACAAGCCCTAGAGAGGTGGGGGTGCCTGGGGCAGCAATAAGCCTCAGGAAGGGGGGTGCATTAAAATCCCCCCAGGACCTGGTCCACCCAGAGGCCGATTAGTAACGTAGAGCAGGAGCCCTGTGCTTCATTTTTAAAAATCTTTTCTGTGGTAGCCGCAGATCCAGCATGACTCCCGCTGCATATTTAAAACAGAAATGCTCTCTTGGCCCTGCGGGGTCCCTGTGGGACCACCCCCAAGAGACCTTGGGATTCAGGGTGTTTCTACCCTGCCCCCTTTTCTTTTTTTAATGTTTTTTTTGTGACTCGTTTCAAGCCGAGTCACCAGATGACTACCAACACTTCCTGGTTTAAAGTGTTGGCAGCCAATCAGATCTCAGCATGGGATTGGGAGGGGTTGCGAATCCTCCGTGATACTATGTATACAAATTTGGATTTTCTTTTATATTTTAAAAACTACTGAATGGATTTGCACCAAATAACAAAAAGGCCCTTCCCAGGACCAACGTCTACCTACCTGCCAAATTTGGTGTAATCCAATAGCCGTGCCTAAAGGTCCTATGGGAATTAACACGGGAAAAATGGGTTTTGGGACCTCCTCTTTTTCTTGGCCCCCACTTGATGGATCACCACAAAACTTTCAAGACAGCCGCTCAATTGAGTGTCAAATTAGTTTTGAATATTTTGTTTGGATTGGTCAAATGGCGCCCAAGTTATTGGCAAATGAAAATGCACTCTTCCTATAGAAACTCGGTCCTAACTATAACTACCTACTGCCGATACATATATATATATAGATATATATGTTAACCAATGCAACAAACAGAAACACACCCTCAGGAAACAGTCGAAGTTGCAGAACATGAAGTATAATGCAATGCTTTTATGAAATACTGTAAACCCTCGCAACTGGGCAGCCATGATAGAAAGTCAATTTGCAAACCATTCATGAAAGGCCCAGGTTCACCTACAGAAAGGGATGTAGTTTGATGGTCCTACTAGACCACAGTGACACCACCATTACCAAACAAGTGACGGAGCACAACCTTCAAGGTTTCTTTCCCTGATGCCACTGCAAGGCATTCAGAAAGAGCACCATGCATAAAGAATTCTCTGCACCAAGACAGAGCCATATTAGAAATATTTTCCAGTTCCTCACATGCAGCTCCCTTTACGTTATATATATATCCTAGAATGCCCATGCAATTTGAGATACATAGAGAGTACCACCCAGATAGTGAAGAAAAGGGTCCTAGAGCACATGAGTTCCATAATCAACAAGGACCCCCATTACCCAGTAGTGAGGCACTTTCAAGACAAACACTACACTGATAGCTCTTTTCTCTCCTACTATGACATTTAAAAAAGGAGTCCAAATACATTCTTGATCATGAGCCCCGGTGGGTTGAATATCGAGGAAGAGCTTGGGGTCCATTTAAATGAACAATAGTGGTCCCATGAGGTTCTTCCCTGCTACCCTGTTTTCTCTATCTCTGGCCTACCCTGGCCATTCCGAATGCAATTTCATTTCTTCACCCAGTTATGAACATTCCATGATTTTATAGTCCTGTGATTTTAATGGTGTAATTTTTCTCTCTCTCTGTTACAGGAGGAAAGGAAAGGGCCTTCAATGTGCTCACATTGACAGCTGGATGGTTCCCTACCCTTTTCTTCATCCACATTGGCTTGGTGATGCACGATCACAGATAAGATTTAATGCACTTTCTTACACACATTTTATATTTGGCTATTTGTGTATCTTCCTTGGAATATGCTGTGTTCTGTGGCCCATGGGGCAAGGCCATGCCTTACTGTTTACATATCAATGTGGGTGACACTCCGGTCCATTGGGATATGTGGTTTTCTGTATTGACTTTGCTCTGCGAGTAAAAACACCCTCCATGTCGAACATGTGACTAGAGAAACCTTCCAGTCCAGTTGTGGATGCATCCCACTCCCGTGATTCAATCAGTCTACTTGGGCTTGACTTTTGCACCTTCCTGGATTCCCACCCTTTTTCATGAGCACCTCTGCCTTCCATTATGGGGCATTTCACATTTGGTACTCCCTTCACATGTAGCACTGGGCTATGTTTCACTTAATTATCTCCTTACCTCCAGCCGCCCCGTCCCCTTGTTGACATCCTCGCTCGCTCCAAGCTGCCTTTTGCGTGTTGGCCACTGCGCCCCACACGCTTGTTCTGCATTTACCTGTTTCTCTGGGAGCAACAGTTCTTATTGACTTTTGTGTGTATTTACTGATGTGTATTTACTTATTTGCATTCATGTTACCAATGGTACAACATATGACATGTGCGTAAGTTACTCCATTACTACCACGACCGTAGTCGCAGTTTGGTTGGTGTTTTGTTCATGCCTGATATTTTTGGAATTTTCTGCCAGGCAATTATCAAAATGCTGCTGTCACCACACTTGTTATGTTAATGTATACATATGTCTGTATATATTAATAAGTTTAATTGTACAACTAACAACCAATGCGTTTTGTCTTAATGTCTTGGTCACGGTTGGAAAAGACTCCATTATTAAAATCATGAATAAATACTGGGATGTCATTAAAAAAGATCCAGATATGGGAAAGATTCTAGGAGACAAAATAAATGTGTCTTTTCGCAAAGCACCATCTCTGAAGGACAAACTAGTAAACAGTCACTTTTTATGATCAAAGAATGAATTGTGGATGACGGATTATCAGAAAGGTTTCACTAAATGTGCGAAATGTAAAGCATGTAAGATTGGAAGTAATAAAAAACAACTTATTGACTTCAAAAACAAAACCTTCACTATCAATCACAAAATCACATGTGAAACCAGTCATGTTGTATACATGATCGAATGTGATTGCGGCCTGAAATATATAGGAAGTGCCATCTGTGCACTAAAAAAGAGAATATTGGAACATATCAGAGCTGTACACATTAAGGACACTAACTATGCCATGGCGAAACATTTAGAAACCCATGAAGGCTACACATGGCTAAATATGAGATACTATAGTATAGCCCATGTCCCTAAGCAGGAAAGAGGTGGAGATAGAACTTTGAAACCAAGACGCCTGGAATCCTGTATGATAATACTTTTCAGGACCAAACAACCACAAGGCCTGAATGCCGATGAGGAACTATATGTCCATCTGTAATTAGTACCAGCAGAGACACTGGCGTAACAGCATTATATCGTGGAATTCATGTAGTTCATTAGTAATCAAGAAATCTTGGGTTTATCACAATGACCAACCACAATTGGTATAAATGTATGAATGTTCTTCTTTATGTTTATATATAAGAATAAATGTCATAATTAATATAAGCAACAAAGGCACTCAACCAAGATATTGAGAGATCATGGAGGCAGAATATAGAATAATTGACACTATATTTTGTTTTGACATATATATTCAAGATTGGGTGAATTTACAATGAAATATTAATATGGCACGAGGCCACTACTTGTACCCATTATTTTGAATATAGTTGAATATATATAAATTATACTAGACATCCATATGTAAACATGATCATCAAACATATGAGAACCACTTATATAAAGTATTTGCCAGCTTTGCATTATGACCCATAGCAGCATAATATCTTGTTATCCACTAAATTCATTACTAATAAAGTAAACTTGGGCGAAGAATAATAATTACTTCTACAAGATATAAATGTATGAATATCCCCTCTTGTTCATACACCAACAAACGAATGATGCCAGTATGATGAACCATTAATCAATTGTAAAATCGGAGGCACTGAGCAAAGATGGTAACAGATTACGGAGTCAGTATGTAACATACAAAACAACAGTAATCAAATGCTGTTTGATACATGCAAATTGGGTTAAATTATGTTGCAATAGTTATAAGGCATGAGGCAACCAATCATACCCAGGAGGAGTTGGCCTAACGGCTAGGGCGGTTGACCTTGAATCTGGGGAACTGGGTTCGATGCTCGGTAACGACACTGAACATCCTGTGATTCTGGGCAAATCACTTAATCTCCCCGTGCCTAACAAAAAAATGAATGTGTCCTCATGTAACGCAACTGGTGCAATGTAAAGCGCTCTGATACCCGATACCTTCGGGTCAAGTTCGCACTATATAAAACTCTGTAAAATAAAAAATAAAAAATAATAAAAATAAAAATGTAATTTGAACTAACACAAAGTGTACTATACGCTCAAATGTGAAAACATGTTTATCAAACTTATTTAAACTGCTTACGTAAATTATTGATTAACCTTGTACTATGGCTCATAACGTCCTTGGAATATATGTTTGCAGAAAATGTAAAGATGTAACTGTTTTTAGATCAATGGTTAATACTACACATCCCATAAAGCAGCATAATGGGCAACTTGGGTTGTCTTGTATATATTGCAATCAAAGTAGGACTTACCCAACCGTGACATAGACTTTTAGTCGAAACGCGTTGGTTGTTAGTTGTACAATTAAAAGCACTGTCCTGGATGAACACCTGGAGTGCAGCATATTTTTTCCTTGCTTTCAATATATATATATATATATATATATATATATATATATATATATATATATACACCGAAACCAGTGGGATAATCTTTCAATGGCATCCGAGTTTTTGAAGGGCCGGGAAGCCTCAGCGAACCTTATTTTTAAAAAAAGCACCGAAGGAACAGCAAGTACTGCACAGCAACCTAGCGAGCATCACACAGTATCAAGCATTAGACAGAAGGGAAATGTGCTCGAAATACTGCGACGCAAGGAGGTTAGCAGATGGTGCGAGGCTACCTCCTTGCAGAATTATTTAGAAGTCAACAGGATCCCAAGAGGATTGAGGATCCTAATTATTCCAACTCTGAACAGTCCCAAACCCCAACTGCTAAAAGATTGGACCGACAACACCAATGAGTGCTCAAGAAATATGCTTCAAATCTTAATCAAAAATGCATGGGATGAACATGGTGAATTAATGTTACAAATCCAAGCACTAATAGATGACCTTGACAAAGAAACTGATCAAAATGAAGTAAAAAAGACCCTCACAGCCATTGAGGAACGGATGAAAAAATTTGAGAAAGAAGTTGTGGAAAGAAAACAAAACAGATTTCAACGAGATGAGAGAGACTATATTATGGGGCGGATACTCACATTCGCACGGAGGTTTGACAAAATGAGAGCCTACTTGGCAAGGGACAGAGCGTTCGGCATAGCTGACAGAAGAACATGTGAGTCCACAACAGACATCAGCTTCGACCAGGAATCCACAGACAGCAACCCCTCCAACCCTAAAGAAATAATGTATTTTTCAGAGGAACTGCGCCTCATACAGAGGAATTTGGAACAATCACACAGAGGAAAATTAAAGGGAAGAGGCAAAACAAAAGTCAAAGGCGACAACAACACCGAAGAAAAGAGCAGCAACACTAGTGTGGGAACAAGAGGCCAGACAGCGAAGAAGCAATTGTACTTGTAGTACTTGCACTTAAATTTACCCTTCAATGGGTTCTGCGTCAACTGGAGGCTCATTGAGGGCTTTGGAAATTATATGAATGTAATGTTTATGACGCAGAACCCATTGAAGGGTAAATTTAAGTGCAAGTACTACAAGTCCCAGGAGGCCATCGTTACAAACCCACCAGAGGGCGTTAAAAGCAATCAATTACGAGACTTGTACTTCGCTCGTAACTGCCGATTTACATGGACAGCCCGTGATCAAGGACCAAGAGCTCCGAAACGCGTAGGGCAAGACAAATATCCGGGAATGTTGCCGGTTCTGTACCTAATAGAGGATCCTGCTGGAGACTGCTGGTTTCGCCTGTTCTAGAGTGCGTCTTTATTTGTGGATAAAAACGTTTTGATGATATATATATATATATATATATATATATATATATCCGAACAAAGACCGGCGCGTTTCCCTTCAGGCACCGGAATACAACACAGCGACCAAGGTAGCTTGCTCCAAATTATTTTATTAGCATATTCAGAGGGCTATATATATATATTTATAAATATATTTATATATATATTACCTACAGTAGGTAGTTATAGTTAGGACCTACTTTCCATAGGAAGGCATTTTTTGTTTTGCTAATAACTTTGGTGCCATTTGATGAACCTTCATGGGATTTTTTTAACTAGTGAGCACCTGAGTTCAGCTGCTGTGTGGAAGGTATCCACGTGATTTGTGATACAGGGGGCGAGAAAAGGGGGTGTCCCAAAACACATTTTCCCAATGCAATTTCCCATAGGGATTTTATACACGACTACAGACTGAACTGATGGACGGAATTACACCAAGTTTGGCAGAAAGCTCGCTTTTGCTTCAGAAAGAGCCTTTTTGTAATTTGGTGTAAATCCCTTCAGTAGCTTGGGAGTTATTTAAGAAAAAAGAAATATATATCTAGGGACGTGAATTCTCCGCTGATCCGACAGATCTCATGTGGAGATCTGATTGACTGCCAACACTTCAACCAGAAAGTGTTGACAGCAATTGTAGGACTCGGACTCAGCCGAGTGCCAAAAAAAAATGAGATCAGGCCAAAAAACATTTAAAAAAAAAAACATTTTTGCAGCAAAAACACTTATTTATACTTTATCCCCGGGTGGGCCAGGTCCTGGGGGCAAATGTAAATATGTATATTGGGGAGGGACGAACATGGCCCCCCCTCCCCAATGCTATTTTCAGCACCGGGGACCACCAACTACCTGGGGCCAGCCTGTGCAATTTCAAAGGAGGACGGGCCATGCAGCTGCACTTCTGGAGCCATTATTGGCCTTGGGGACCGCCAGGGTGGGCAACTTGGGACATACATGTTTGCTTTTGCTTGGCAGGAGCTTTGACAGCTCCTGCCAAGTGAGAGCAAGCAGTTAGTCTGCTCCAAGCAGGCTGGAGCAGGAAAACTCTCCTCTCCAGAGTGGGGGTTAGGTGCCTCCGAACAACCCCCACCACGCACGGCCAAAGTCTGTGCATAGCACAGGGTTGGGTGCCTATGGGGGAGGTTGGCCGCAGATTACAGAGATGTTATAATTAGGTTCAGATTTTACACACACAAAAGCCTAGAAATTCAGCAGTTATAATTAGAGTTATCTCAAGTAACTATATCTCGGCCCCCCATGCACAGTTTTCTCATCAATAATTTTTCAGAATATTTTGCAGTGATATTATCAATGATGTCATAGAAGATGTTATGAGTGATGTAATATGTGGGGTAATTAGCAGTGCATGGCGAGGGCACGAGTTGTTCTAACAGCCCTTATCGCCCTCCTGGCTCTGGCTAAGCCTGTTATTATAGGCCCCCACCACAAACATATATATATTAATGAAGGGGATGTTCAAGATTAAACTCGATGCACGATTTTATGACACAAAAGAGTACAACTTATCAAATAAATATAAATAAGTTGTTTTTTTAGAGAACATTTATTTTGTAGTTCTCTCAGTTTTTTTGTAAATTTTTCACCTTGTAGTCGTAGCACACACCAGAGGCTTTTTCAAGGTTGTCAGAGATAAGGCAAAGACAAGAAATTAGTTGCTGTATGTTGTTCATAATCAATAATTGTGTCTTTTCTTATAGTATGCCTATACACGCAATGAATCACAGCATGATTTTATAGCTCATCATGTGTACAATGGCACCTATTTTGATCAGGAGATCTGTCACAGGCAATAAATAGGGGAAAAAACGATTTGAACAAATATAAGGGGGTATCAGTGTGGATTTGGGTTGCTATTTACGGCTATATATAGGCATTCACTCAAAAATGAGTCCTTAGGTAGTAATTGTGCATTAATGGATTACCTTGATTCTATATGGTGACTCTCAACTACGGTGAACTGTTTGCTCTTCTATCTGTGGTTTAACATAGGGTGCAATCTAAGAGAACACGATTGAGCATAACAAGGGGAGAATTTTACAATAATAAATTACAAGCGATTAAGGCGAATAGTTGGAAACAGGGTGCTTTTGTTAATAGAAAGATAGGGCTTTTAAAATATTAGACAGACAGGTTCTGTAAGTTTGTAGAGCCCAGGTCAGAGGTAGAGGCTTACTTACAGAGTTATATGTTAAATACCTAGCACGCGGCTATTCCTATGTGTAGGGTAGTGGATTTAACGTGGAAATAATACGTGGATAAAAGGAATCATAAGATTCAGTTTAAGAAAGTGGTCCAGGTAACTGTGGTGGTTGCCATATCTTGGGGCTTAACATGTATTGGAGTTAGGGAGCAGTGCACACACCACATTCGGCGTGAAGTGATCGTTATTTAGTGCCTATCAGGACAGCATCATGTGGGATTCAAAGATCAGCAGTAGAGGCAACTTGCAGTATGGCTTTATCGTTGTCTGCGGCCTGTTGATGGTGTGAGTCGAAGTGGACCGCCTGGTATTTTATTCCTCCTAAGCAGTAAGTCACAGGAAACCAGAAGTCGATCCACTGCAATTAGGACTACCAGGTCGGAGTGGTTGAGGTTTATAATATGCTGGGTTTAGCTCTGCAAATAGATTGGCTGTTGGAAGATGGCGGTACTTCAGAGGCCCACAAGGAGTAGTATAAAGTGGTCACAAGTACTGAGGTAATAAGAATATCTTCCTAAAGTCATGTTATGACGGGGGTTTATCAGATATGTTACAACCCAGGCAAATATGATGGACATTATATAACAGATTCTCAACTGAATCTGGTTAGGTTAGTTAGAGACGCTCTTAATTAAAGGGACTGTTAATAGATCGCATAAGTGCCCACGTTAGTGACTAGAACAGACCACTGAAGTGCAAGAGAGTCATGCGTAGGCTTTAGATGGGATTCACAGAGATTAATAGTAGGCTACAGAAATTTAGAACGGAGCAAGTGAGAGTAGGGAATGGCCTGGATTTTGTGCTTATCATAGTTATTTTGATATCCTACTAAACAGTCACTGTTGTTTCCTCTCTCATGGCAACAAGGAGAGGGTACAATAGACACCGAAGACCCTTTATCCAACCGTGGACTGTGAACGTGAACGGGTGATGCAAGAGCCTGCTTTGGAAAACCTTACTCTTTGAGCTGGTGTATATGGACCGATTGAGCCACAGTGCATTGGGCAGGATTCAAAGTGAGGTTCTTAATTTTGAGTCCTGTATGTACAAGCATCGCAGTTCCAAATTGTGCAAGGATTGTCGCACATGCGCAGTTTTCGCAAAACAGATATCAGAGGGGTAGCCTGCCAAAATTTAGTGAGGGAAAATGTGTGATAAAAAACCTGAACATTTCAGTATGATAAACAAAATTTCCACAGGTTATGCATTTTATCCTCCAAAATTAGGTATAGGAGAAAACTGCCACACCCAGTAAATACCTCAGCCTGGAAATGCTGTTTACAGCTGTTTTAAATCCCACCCATGGAAGCACCTGTAATCAAGGCCTATGTGGGTAAAATAGCCAACTTTAGATGCGACCCTGCTCAACACTGGTATGCCAAGGAGCACCAGGTATATTGGATACTCATCAACCCTTTGTCTCAGTTTTCATGTCGAACAAAACACTGCGTTATGTGGCTCTTGGCAGTTCTTTTTCATTAATCCTGGGCCTGGGGGGGTGGAGGGGGGAGGGTGACAGTGGAAAAGAAGGCTGAGACAGTTGGAACGCTCTACGATCCTCCTTCTCAGTCACAGACCACACGCCCCATGTTCTCTTTTTCTGGACCATATTTTCTCTCGACACGTCTACCCAAGGATAATGGAGCTCAGCACCTTCAAGTATAAAATAAACCTGGGTGACATTTACATCACTTCGACGTAATTCGTGTAATTTAGAAATTCCGCAAATAAAGTCATTATCTCGCTTTGCATAATCACGTGGCATTTGCAGTCAAAAATAGAAGAGAAATGTGCAATTTTTGCACAGGAACAACAGAATGTGAGCTGCTGTTGCTCATAGTGATTTTGTATAAAGACGTCTTCGTGCCAAAAATTGAGGCAAGGACACATTTCGCCCTCAAAGGTAGCACAAAAGATGAATTTCACTTTATCACTCGTAATGTTGTGAAATTTCGGGTAACTGTATGAAAGCAAATTAAGCTACTTTTGCACACCCTTGGCAAATAAAATAAAAATTTACCTGAAGATCTCATCTCAAGAGGACATGAAAACAGTAAATGCTGCACTTGCACAAACCCAACAATGGTTAGCTCAGAACCATCTCCTACTAAATACGCTCAAAACAGAATTTCTTTTGATCTCCCCATCCAATCACTCGGCTCCTACCCTTGACTGGATTAAACTTCTCACTGCCCTAAACTGCACCCCTCATGTTGTAGACTCTGCCAGATCTTTAGGTATCACCTTGGATAAACACTTAAACATGCAAGCACACATCAGTGCTACTACTAGGGGATCCAATTTCCAACTTAACACACTTAAGAAAATCAATCCTTTCCTCCCCCTGAAGACCTCAAGCCGGTGGTTCAATCCCTGATTATCTCTAGATTGGAATATGGGCTGGTGACCCTTGTTGGGCTTCACAAAGCTAACTTGGCCCCACTCAGAGCTACCTTGAACGCATCGGCTAGACTCATAACGGGGTCGAGAAAGTATGTTCGCATTTCCCCAGACCTTCTGCAACCAAATTGGCTATCTATTGAAGCCAGAATCAGACTCAAGATAGCTTGCTTGACTCATAAAGCAATACACTACAACACCCCGTACTACCTGGCAAATAAGCTTGAACTATCGGGCTCCAGCCGGAACCTTAGAAGTACGTCCACCCTTCTCCTGAAACCTCCAAGATTCAAAAAGAAAAGATCTTACAACCGTGCTTTCACTGGTCTTGCTCCGAGAATCTGGAACTCCCTGACATCCGAGATCAGATCCAATCCTTCCACTACATCCTTTAAAAAACTGGTCAAACGACTACTCCTGAACGAACGTTAACACCATCATCCTGTGATCATGCTCTTGTTCTTATTAATACCCAATTACTGTTGTACTACACTGAGGCGTTTTATTGTATGCTTTTACGTTATTTTGATCTAGTCCTCTATGGCTCCTTAATTGCATTAACTGGTGATATCGCTCTTGTTTTTGTTAAAATGTCCCTGATTCGTACTGCACTTCTCTGGTGCGTGTTATTGTATGATGTTTTGCTCTTCGTGTTCTAGGGCACTGTTTATACCCCCAACTCTTAACCTGAACATTTTCCATTATGTTGTAACTTCTCCTACTTTCACATTGTATTTGAACCCTTGCTTGCGCCAACTCTGTACGGCGCTCTGATACCCCTATGGGTCTTGTTCGCGCTTTATAAAACTATTCAAATAAATAAATAAATAAAATAAAATATATTTGGAAAAGTTTCCGTTGATTAAACAGAACGGTCCCCATTGACTTTCATCAATAGTTTATAATCTTAGATCAATACAGGCAGATGTGATTAAAAATAAGCACAGAGGGACACTTCTGGCATTGGTTAAAGTGGAACTCTCACAGAATAATAATAATAATAATAATATTAATAATAATGAAGAAGAAGAAGAAGAAGAAGGAGAAGAAAGAAAGAAAAAGAAGAAGAATATGAATAAGAATTTTCTAAAAATGAGTTTTCCACCATTTCAATAATGAGTATAAAGGCCCTCAGCATCTATATCTGCCTGCTGTCTGACAGCTTTAAGACTGCAATATTCGGCCTTATGGCTTATGTATAAAATTAGCTCCTAGTGTAGTGCAAAGAAGTCTGACAAAGAGGCCCGGATGTCATTATTCAGTTTCAGGCTCACCACTGTTCTCCTCTCCTGGGGAGTTCCCTCTCCTTCCACCGCTGCCTCGCTTTCCTCTCCACATCAAACATTGAATACATTTTGAAACAATCTGTCATGGTACTTCAGGGCACCTGTGTACAAAGCAAATTACATTAAGGCACTACGGTTGTTATTACTACTTTCCTGAAATAATTAAAGAAATCTCTATATAACATCAAACCGAACATGTTCATGGGCTGTTTTGAGACTATTTTACATTGTACCCGTCTGAAGTCTGAAAGATGGCATGAAACGATACGTGTCGTTAGAGATGTACTGCAAGTCAGAGTAGATTTATTTTTTTATTCTGAGAATAAATAATGCTTGAAGTCTGTGCTGCCAGACAGTAATGAAAATAACCTACAGTGCTGAACAGAGAGTTAACAAACACAGTACAAGTAATTATTGATACCAAGCTGTCCAAAATCTACACTTTCCAAAAGAGGACTCATTAAATATTCATATCCATACCATGGGGACGCTTTCATTTTATGAATAATGATTAATCCCAATCAAGACTTTCCTGTTGTGGGTTTTTTTCCTAAGTGATTTTTTTTTTTTTGCATCAGGCAAAGTTCTGTTTTGCATCTGTTGTAGGAAAGCTACTGTATGTTTTATATTTGAAATACGAGCTTCCGCCTCTGCAGCATAGCAATAATGAATCTGATACAAGCCATTGGCATAGTATTAGATACACTGACTTTTGAAATTCTAGAGAAACAAACAATTTGGCTGAAAAAATTCTGAAATAATTTACTTTTGATGATTGTGCAGAAATTGTAGGGAAAACACAACTAAAATAGGCTAACCTAGGACTAGAAGTATTAATAAAACAAAGAGTAGGGTTTTCTGAGGCCAGTGCACTCTTACATTATAGAGTTACCTGGAAACCTAAAATTACACTTACTTAATTTGAGAATGTTAAAAACTTAAAGCCTACTTAGTATTTAATGGCAATACAAATCGTATTTCAAATTGCACAAAACACAGGGCCTGTAAGTTAATAGCAATAATTTGCCCGATCTCAATTTGATATTGAATGTAATATTACTTTTGTTTCTTTTTCAGGTCGTTATTTCATGGTTTATTTTCTTAGTAAAATATATAATAATAACTAAATAGACTCACATGTACTGCAACTGAGCAAAACAGTAACATGCTATACACTGACTTAGTAATAATGTTTATTAATGTCTTATTTCATTATCCCTTATGGACGGTATTATCTAGCAGCTCCTCGAGCATCCTCTTTCTTATCTCAATGTGATCCCTCTTCCAAATAGTTTTATCTGAGTGTTGTTTATCAAATTAAAAATAATATTTTAAAATTAGCCAAGGTTTCTGTAAGAAAATGGGAATTTGATTGAGGTGGGTGAAGATCCTTCTCAAGCAACAACCACAATCCCTGTAAGGATGAACTGCCAAAGTCACTAAATTAAGCTGTGATTAAACCTCTGGTAGCTTGCCAGCAGTCAGGCTTAATTAACTTTGAGGCTATGTGAATTTTTGCACCACACAAACAGTAATAAAGTAAACACACAACAAAAGAAAAATAGTGAACAATTTAAAAAATAAATCAACATTAAAAAAATTCAATCTGTATAACCGGAGTTTGGATTTTTAAAGTTTTTAGTGAAAAAGAGTACCTAAAAGATCAAAACTCTAACTGTGGACATCTAGTCGCGTGAGACTGAGGAAAAGTCAAAAGTTATGACCGACCACGATGGAGTGTGGTTTGGATACACGAGGTCGATTGGGCCCGGTCTTGGATTGCCAAACAAAAATGTCTGAGAAGGTAAAGCTCAGTGGGGCAAAGTAGTCAGCGGTGTCTGAGGAGAAGGCATCTTTGTCAGGGAGTCACTGGACGAAGTTGCAGTGAAGGTTTGTATGTTATGACTGTCACTTTTTTGGAAGTCGAAAACCTTCAGTGGGAACAAATTGCAGGCTGTAAGCAACAAGAGCTCCACGAAGCAGGATAACGTTCCTGGGAGAAGTCGCTAAGCAGGATTTGCTGCTGCGGAGAAGAATGTAGCTGGATCTAACGCAGAGTCAGGCCAACCAGCGATGCACCTCAGATGAATCGATAAGCAGATCTCCTGTCAGTTCTCAGGCCACTTTTTATTGGAAAAGTTCCTAAGTCCCAAGTTTTGTGTTTTGGATGTTTAGGTGCCTTTAGCACCACTTCCAAGGGTCCTGGACTAGTGGGGAACCATTTTGAGAGCAAGACTCACTTCAGGCATGGTCCAGGTGTGGGTTCAATGTTGTTGGAGCTTTTTGTGTCTATATAGCTCAGAACTAGTCCATACAATCACTCTTGTAGTCCTGGGATGAAGCAGCAAGGCAGGCCTCAAGTAGCAGGGCAGTCCTCTGAGGGTACAAGGCAGGCTTCAAGCAGCAGAGCTGTCCTCCAGTAGCAGCACGGAAGTCCTCTGAGGAACAAAGCAGGCTTCAGCAGCAGGGCATTCCTAAGACGTACAAGCCAGTCCTTATGTGGGTCTTGCACAGGTCCAAGAGTGAACTGAAGATATATATATATTTGTATATATATATATATATATATATATATATATATATATATATATATATATGCCACGAACCTCGCTTCCAGCCTTCTTCGCGAAAAACAAAACGAGCGTAGACCCAGGTTTGGTGCTAATAGTTTATTTGATCAGCACACCATCAAGTCGCCATGACGCGTTTCGGCAGATCCCTGCCTTGATCACATGACAGCATTGAATTACGTGAGACCTCTCTTTAAAGTGCTAGTGCAATTAATTAGTACTAAACATAGAAAAAATATACTGTTCATTTCATTCATAAATGCCTATCATTAACATTATTAAAAATACAGTTATGTATCAGAGTGGATAAATATTTCAAACAAACTAGTATAATGCTAGAAAAAACTGTATTCCATCATTAATTCGTTTATCCAATCATATTTTAGAAATTTCTCGCTTAAATGCAAATCTATATATCTATGTGTATATATATATCTATGTGTATATATATATATATATATATATATATATATATCCAACGCTGTCTCCTCTTGAACAAAGCAACATGCCGTGGACAACAATTGTTGCAAGCGGTATTTATTTAGGCTTAGACAAACACCCTACGCGTTTCGGAGCTAAGAGCCCCTTGCTCTGGGGACAGCCTTTGAAGTGAAAGAAAAATTCTAGACCCTTCTCCATATCTGGTTCTCGAATTTTCCTTCCCTGCCCAGGCTCCCAGAGGTCTAGGGTGACAAACGACTGGTGTCAAGTTCCTTGTGAAGTGCTGGTGGCAGTCCCTTTGATAGGTAAGTAGGGCAGGGAACAGCTCTGCCCTTTTTATCCTGGCATTATGGCCGACCCTGCCAATATCTAGTCCCCCTTTGACTCACTGTCTGGAAAAAATACACAAGTGCCAACTGCCAACTAACTACAGTCATATGACCCAGGACACAGGCTGCAGACACCAAATGGTTAAGACAAGAAAATGTCAACTTTCTAAAAGCAGTATTATCAGAATTGTGACCTACCATTTGACTATTCCATTAAAGAGGATTTTAAATTACAATTCTTTTGAGAGCAAACGTGACTTTGGTACCTGTTGCCAGTCAAATATTTGCACTTATTAAACGTAATGAGGTAACCCATTGTTATCGTATGGGAGAGGTGCCCTCACATTAGAGAAAAAACATATTTGGGAGTTTGTCACTTCCAGGAAATATACAACTTAAAGGTGCATGTACAAGTTTTTAATTTTTTTGGGGGGGTGGAGTTTTATATAGCGCGAACTAAACCCGAAGTATCAGAGCTCTTTACATGAGCACCAGTTGCATGACAGACGGACACGTTAATTTTTGTTAGGCAAGGGGAGATTAAGTGATTTGCCCAGGATCACAGGATGTTGAGCATCCCTGCCGAGACTCGAACCTGGCTCCCCAGCTCCGAGGTTGAGCGCTCCGAGGTTGAGCGCTCCGAGGTCGACCGCTCTAGCCGTTAGGCCACATCCTCTCCCCTTAAATAAACTGCACCCTGCCCTATGGGCTGTTTTGGGCCTACCTTAGGGATGATGTATATGTATAAAACATGGAGGTTTAGCCTTGGCAAAAGGTTTACTTTACCAGGTTGAATTGGTAGTTTAAAAATTCACCCAGGATGCAGTAGCAAGCCTGAGACATGTTTTAAAGGGCTACTTAAGTAGGTGGCACGATAAGTGCTGCAGTCCCACTAATAGCATTTCATTTATATGCCCTGGGTACATGCAGTACCACTCAACTAGATACTTATAAGTAAATTAAATGTACCAATTGGGTGCAAGCTAGTGTTATGTTTCAGAGGGACAGCACAAGCACTTGACCATGGTTAGCAGTGGTAAAGTCACAGAGTCCTAATGCCAACAAAACAAAATTCTGAAAACAGGAGGGGTGAAGGTAAAAAAGTTCAGGGATGCCCCTGCACTGAGGGCCAGGCCAAACAGTTTCCCATTTCACTTTATAAAATTCCCAAATCTCAACTTGCCAAAAAAAATTTAAAAATGGCAGAGAGACATATTGGGCAAGGAGTCAGACACTGTGAAGAAGAACAGAAAATGATAGACATGGATATGCAGAAAGAAGATGTTAGAAGCAGCACTTTACTGATCTGACACTCGTCTGCAGAGGATAAGATGATACTCCTATCTTTGTGACAAAAGGTAAGCACATTAGGAAAAAGTTAAATGTAGACATGATAAGACATTCAAACACTGAGCTAGGGGAAGGGTACACAGGTAGACAGAGACTAACTACGAGTTGCATCGTACTGGGGTAAATTACTGCATAATCAAATTGCATGCGATTTTAACATTTTTGTGCAATAGAATCACCTCTAATCTACCTCTAATGTGGACTTCCAGCTGTTACACTATGTCCCTTCTCAATATTCATTGGGTTTCTCCTACCATTTATGCTTAGGACTTCCTTTCTCATCGAGCCAATGACCTCATAAATTCTGCCTATCTGCTACCAAGATAAAACATCTGTCTTAAAGATGAAATGCTGTTCAGTTTTCAGAGGTTTTGCCCGCCACTTGGCAACAGTGATCAACATCCAGTTGAATACATGAACGGGCTACCGCAGGAAATTAGTGGAAAGATGGCAAGTAATTAGGGGATGGAATTCTAGGACCAGAGTTAATAATTCTACAGCTTTTACGATCCCTTTTATGGTAGTACCTTGTGCATCCATAAGCCTTGCTGGTGCCGTTTTCTTGTGAAAGAGAAGCAGTGCCATCATACAGAAATGCTTACCCTTTTGTCAGCGTACAAGACCTAGGGGGATATTCTCAAGAACGGGCGATAATTATCGCTAACCTAGGTTAACGCAATTTTACATAACGCCGTCTAACGCAGGAAAATAACGCAGTGTTAACGGCGTCTTCTCAACACGCCGGCAACAGGCGATAGTTTCCCGATAACGCGTCAAATGTCCGCGTTAAAATTACCGGGACGCCGATAAAAAAGAAAACCCGAACGTGAAAAAAGTGGCAATGGGCCCAACAGCGATAAAAACATCAGCGATAAGCAGCGCCAGGCTTGCTATTCCCACACCAGGCATGAAAAATCACCATAAAAGCTGCAAAAAAACAAAAATAAAAAAACAAAACCCAAACAACTGAGAAGCACCATGGAGGAAGCCGGAGCAACTACAGAGGCCAACCAGAACCCCACAAACCCCCCGGAGGACCAGCCAGGGACCTCGGGGAAGGAGAAGGGCAAGGAGAAGAAGAAGAGGAACCCGCGATTCAGTCCGCAGGAAAACAAGATCCTGATTACGGAGGTGATAGAACACCACCAACAACTGTTCATCACTTCCACTGTGTCATTGGCAACTAAAAATGCAATATGGCAGTCCATCTTGGCCAAGGTGAATGCAGTCGGAGTGAAAAGAAGGGAAGTGGACGACTGCAAGAAGCGCTGGAATGATGTGAAGCGCAAAACCAAGCTGAAACTCGCTAACAACCGGAAAGCAGCAATGCAGACTGGAGGTGGGAGTCCAGCGCCACAGCCGGAGCTGGATGAGATGGAGGAAATGGTGTCCACAGTCATCAGTGGGGAGACGGTGGCAGGAGTTGGGGGACCGGACACTGCTCAACATGACCTGACCCAACAGCAACAGGGTGAGTAACGACCAGGGACTAGGGGGACGGGGGGAGATGGGCACAATGGCACACATGCACAATTAAGTATAGCACAGTGCACACCCACAATGACTCTGTATCATGTCTCTGATCTCCTTGGCATACTGCAGCACACATAGAAACAGCAAGTAGGCCCCCGTCGACAAAGTGCCCAGAGGGGGCCCTCCCCACACATCACTAATCCCACAACAAACCCATGCACATGTGCTGAACCCAGCAAAACTGCGGGTCCGTGAGCCACACTGATGATGCAAGTGACACTGCATGACGATTAGCATGGTTGCAGTCCAATTATCATGACATGGTGCATGCCACGACACTGAGGTGGCTGAGTGTGGACCACATCCGTAAAGGAGCTGGTCACACTCTGACACATCCACGTGCACTAACAACCCCTGACATCAACAAGACATCTGCGGACAAACCATGCCCAAGAATCCCAACTCCCACCAAGAGCCCAATTTACCCAAGTCTGCAACATCTCAGCACTGTATAAGCACAGAAGTGAAAGGCACACCGCCTGAAAGGGATAAGGGCCAGCAAAATCAGAGCTGCAGGGGCGACTCTCCCACAGTGCAGCACACACACATAGGAATCAGAGCACATCAACATTGACAACAATGTGGTACAAACTGCAACACTTTCACAACAGAGCAGAGACCACAACTGCTGCCACTTGTGTGTAGAAACTGGCCAATCGCATTTGGCATTGTCATGACCCCTACCATGACCCCTGTCATGACCCCTACCATGACCCCTACCAGTGTTCTGTTTTTAATGTTGATTGCACTATGGCCCCTACCAGTATTCTGTCTTTAATGTTGATTGCACTATGGAGCTGCTTTTTGTCTTTCATGTTTATATTGCTTATTGAGCTGCTCAGTCATGTGTCCCAGTGTTCAGCGACTTCTGACAATGTTGCTTGCTATGTATATACTTTGTTTCTTCTTTTTGTGTTGCCTTTCATTCTGTTTTATTTTGCCTTCTTGTCAACTTGCCTTTGCCAAGGATTGTTTGCTTCCTAGTGTAGCGCTCCCTTTTTGGACCACAGAGGTTGCCGTACGCTGTGTCAGCCTTCCTTAAATAGCGGCCACACCCTTCCGCCCTCGCAGATTATTCCTTTGACTCCAGCCCTTGGACCTTCGCTTTTCAAGCTCCCCAAGTCTGCCTGTTATTCATCCTTTGATCGGCCGTGACGGAGGGATTGTTTTTTCTTCCAGTACGAGGTTTGTTGACATCCCATGACCTTGGCAACCTCAGGTAGGAGACGACGAGAGATCCTTGCTCAAAATATTCTTAAAACACCTCAGAGTGCTCGTATTTTTTCCTTAGCGCACGTGACAATAACGTGACTCGTTTTCCAATATTTATGGCTTATGAGCTTGTTGTACAGAAATCTAGGACCCAGTCAAGGTCATAAGTAAATGGGTACATAATAGAAACATGGCACGGTGTATTTAAAAGGCTCTTAATAGAAAAACAAGGAATATTCAGCGCTCTGCAGGAATATTTAGCGCTCTGTGTAAAAGACACAAGGAATATTTTAGCCGCTGTTTTTAAGATACAACTGTGCATGAAAGTACAATATTCTTTGGTAAAGACATTTAATCATACCTTCAAGAAGAAGGTTAATTGACATTGTTGATTGAAAGCAGAGCTTGGTGGACAACTTTATTGCTTTAACCAATGCATTTTTATTCTGCACAAAGACAACGTTAGAACTAATATGTTTTCTTGAACCAAAGACAATATGTAGAACAATGGTGTTTCCTTGAATGAACCAAAGGCTATACTTGGAAGTACTACTGAGGACAAGCAGTGTCATAACTTGGATTATTATTGTGTTTTATTTTCAGGTAAAGATTGTTCTTGTTTAATGTATATATATTACATGTCTTGAATTAAGAAGAAAACTAGAATTCACCAATTGTGTCATCTTCGTTCCAGATCTCCCTCCCCGCAGTACCCTCCCTAATTCCCTTCGTCTGGCCACTTTGATCCTCTGGTGTTTTTGTGCAGAGTCAAAGCTGCCGGAAGGTGGGCTACTTGAGGGTACTGCTCCTGAGGAACTTGGAATCCTGACAGAATAATCCGCCCACGGATTTTGTTCCTCCCGAGCAGTATCGCCAAGATGGCCACATTAGAGGATATTTGCAAAATGTTAGGCGCTATGCAGAAGGACCTAACTGCTACTCGCTTAGAGACAGCTACCTTGGCTGGTAAGGTGGCTCACATGCAAGCTCAACTTCAGACTAGTCCAGCCCCTTCGGTTTCCAGTGAAAGGGTCTCAACTGAGGCCACAGCACCTACAATTTCGGTAACTGTTCCGACCACCATACCCTTGGCATCCCCGGAACGTTTTTCAGATGACCCAACTAAGTTTCAGACCTTTTTAACCCAGATCCAATTGCATTTTATGGTGAAACCTACATCATTCCCTAATGCACAGTCCTGCATTGCCTTTTTAATTTCTTATTTAAGTGGTGACACAGCAATGTGGGCGGTACCCTTAGTCAATGCAGATGATCCGATATTATACAATTGGCAAAACTTCAAAACAGAATTTGAAAAAGTATTCGACAGGCACACTGTTACTGGTTCGGCAGACCGAGAACTCTTGGAGCTCAAGCAAGGTAATAAAGATTTGATACATTACTTAACACAATTTAATAGATTGATCTCAGAAACTAATTGGCCAGAAGAAAAAAGAACAGCCCTCTTTTACCAAGGTCTCAAAGACGATTTAAAGGACTTATTAGCCTGTATCGACCCACAACCTAGGGATTGTGCAGATTTAATAGCTCTTACGTTACGACTAGACCACCGATTATCCGAAAGAAAAGGGGACAAAAAGAAATTCGAATTTAGACCCGCAGTACGAATAAGAGAAAGAACCAATGCAGTAAACACAGAACATAGTGAACCTATGGAGATTGGAGGGGTACGCAAACCCCTTACGCAAGAAGAAAAGGATACGCGTCGCAAGTTAGGAATGTGTCTCTATTGCGGGAAAAAAGGGCATTTTGTTCGGGAATGCCCAATTCGACCAAAAGGACAAAAGGGTACGGAAAGGTTCCCTCCAAAGCAGGAAAACTGAAAGACTCGAGGAACAAACAGAGGAATTCCTTGAGTATCCTATCTGATTCCTCTGACCACAGTCTAGCTAATACACTCCAGATCTCAATACCACATCTTACCTTGAATATGCTCTTTGTCAAGCCAGGGATTATTAATCAAGAAGTTGTGGTAATGGTCGATTCAGGTGCCACCGGGAATTTCATTGACTCAACCTACTGTTCCAAACTTCAAATTCCTACTATCAAAAAGAATAACATAGAGTCGGTCTATGCTGTTGATGGTTCACTCCTTACCTCAGGCCCTATCACACATGTCACCATTACCATCACTATGGTCTGCAAGGTTGCGGAAGCTGTACATTCCGAGGAAATACACTTTGATATCATGGATGCACCTCAGTTTGGGGTCATTCTGGGAATGCCATGGCTCACTACTCATAATCCCACCATAGATTGGGCCAAAAGGTGCATTACCTTCTATTCCGACTGGTGTCACCAGGAATGTTTATCTCAACCAAAAACCCAGGATACTACTAAAAAAGCTGAGCCAAAAACTGAATCATAATCCTTATCCGGAGCTCACCTTATAGCCACAGCTGCCGAGCAAGACACCGAACTACCCCCACAATATGACGCCTTTCACGATGTGTTCAGTGAAGCAAGTGCCGAAACTTTACCACCACATCGTGACTACGACTGTGAAATCGAGTTGCAACCCGGAGCTAAGATACCTTGTAGTAGAATATATGCTCTCACGGAGACAGAAAGTCAACATCTTCGTTCTTATCTAGACAAATATCTCAAAAATGGGTTTATTAGACCATCCAAATCTCCTGCTGCCTCTCCTCTCTTCTTCGTGCCGAAGAGTAACGGCGAACTTCGCATGTGTATAGATTATAGGGCATTAAACATCATCCCTATAAAAAACCGGTATCCTCTGCCACTAATTCCAGTGCTTCTCGACCAAGTACAAACCGCCAAAATATATACTAAACTAGACCTAAGAGGGGCATACCATTTGGTTCGTGTTCGATCAGGCGATGAATGGAAGACTGCTTTCCGAACTCGATATGGTCTATTCGAATATTGTGTGATGCCGTTCAAGCTCTGCAATGCCCCTGCGGCATTTCAATTTTTTTTTAATGATGTTTTAAGAGAATATCTGGATCAATTTGTCATTGTCTATATAGACGATATACTGATCTACTCCAATTCTCAGAGAGACCACGAACAACATGTAAAAACCATATTAACCACACTGAGAAAACATGGCCTGTACTGCAAATTGCCCAAGTGCGAATTTCACGTGACTCGTGTTGAATTTTTGGGATTCATCCTTACACCTGAGGGCATAACCATGGCGGATTGCAAAATACAAGCTATACAAAATTGGCCATGACCGCAATCAGTGAAAGATATTCAACGGTTTTTCGGCTTCGCCAATTTCTACCGGCGCTTTATCAAAGATTTTTCAGCTAGAGCCTCACCCTTAACTCAGCTGCTACAAAAGGGGCGAAAGTTTCAATGGAACTCAGACTCTGAAAAGGCCTTCCAAGATTTAAAGGAAGCCTTTGTTACCGCCCCTGTTCTTCGACATCCGGACCTTTCTAAGCCATTTATTGTAGAAGCGGATGCTTCCAATACCGCAATAGGAGCAATACTGTCACAACGTGATGAGGTAACAAACCACCTCCACCCAGTAGCCTTCCTTTCCAAAAAATATCTACCAGCAGAGAAAAATTACACCATAGCAGAAAAGGAGCTCTTGGCCATACGCTTAGCTTTCAAGGAGTGGCGTCATTATCTGCTAGGGTCTTATCACCCTATCACTGTGTACACAGACCATCGTAATTTACAATTCTTACGCTGTGCTAAAGCTCTAACCCCCCGACAATTGCGATGGACTCTCTTTTTTGCGGAATTCAATTTTCACATCAGCTTTAGGCCATGTAGTGCAAACAAGAAGGCACATACACTATCTCGTTATGAGGAATCTAATAACTCCTGTGTTCAACAAGAAGTGAGATCCATGATTCCCAAAGAGCACATTATTGGGGTAACCATGTCCGGACAATTTCTGACAGAAATCCGAAAAAGTATGCCTGTTTACAAAATAATTTGCTGGAAGAACTTCGACAAAAAAAGACAAATGATCGATGGAATTCCTTTCCAAGGACGCCTCCTATACGTCCCGCACAAGAAACTACAGCAAAAGCTGCTCTTATGGTGCCATTCCCATCCTTTAGCAGGTCATCCAGGTTGCACAAAAACTCTCGATTTGGTAAGTCGGAACTTCTGGTGGCCTAGCTGGAAGAAAGACACTATCACGTTTGTAAAGGCTTGTGACACCTGTACAAGAGCAAAATCAGATCCCTCACAAAAAAGAGGACATTTGTTGCCATTACCCACGCCTACACATGTGTGGGAAGACATCTCTTTGGACTTTATCACTAACCTACCGAAAGCTAAGGGCAAAACAGTCATATTAGTCATTGTAGATCGTTTATCTAAAATGGCTCATTTTGTGACTTGGAAGGATTACCAACAACAGCTGCCTTGGTGGATATGCTCTTATTTCATGTGGTACGTCTGCACGGATTACCCCGATCTATCACGACCAATAGAGGTTCACAATTCACCTCCAAATTGTGGAAAACTTGGTGTACAGCCTTACAAATTAAAAGCAACTTATCTACCAGTTTCCATCCGGAATCAGATGGACAAACTGAACGCGTCAACCAAGTGCTCAAACAATACCTGCGCTGTTACCTGGCTCAAACACACACCTCTTGGGTGGATTTGTTGTGGGAAGGAGAATTCGCATACAACAATTTGTTGCATACTTCCACCAAAATGTCACCATTTTTTGCTACACATGGTTGGAATCCTCGAGCACTTCCTTTGATGGATTCAATTGACACGCAAACCCCACATGTTACTGCCAAGCTACAAAAGATGAAAACGATAATGCAAGCACTACGACGAAATGTGACTAACGCCAAAGTAACATATAAAAGATTTGCAGACAAAAAGAGACAACCGGGTCCCAAATATCAGCCTGGTGATAAAGTATGGTTGTCCACAAGGAACTTACACTTCAAACAAAGAAGCCCTTTCCATCCGCGTTTTATTGGACCTTTTCCTATACTAAAAGGTATAAACCCAGTATCCTTCAAACTGAAGCTTCCGCAGTCCATGAAAATAGACCCGGTGTTTCATACCTCTTTGCTTAAGCCGGCACAGGTGCAGTCAAGGTCTCACCCGCCTCCGCTTTTAGTGGGGGATCAGTTGGAGTATGAAGTTCAACAAATCAAAGATAGCAAATATATGAACGGACGACTTTGGTATCTAGTTTCCTGGAAAGGGTATGGCACCGAGGAGGACTCGTGGGAACCTCAGGATGCCATTCATGCCCCGTGCCTGCTGCGTCAATTTCACAATCAACACCCCCATGCACCGGCCTAAGTGGGTAGCTCTGTTTTGGTGGGGAGGACTGTCATGACCCCTACCATGACCCCTGTCATGACCCCTACCATGACCCCTACCAGTGTTCTGTTTTTAATGTTGATTGCACTATGGCCCCTACCAGTATTCTGTCTTTAATGTTGATTGCACTATGGAGCTGCTTTTTGTCTTTCATGTATATATTACTTATTGAGCTGCTCAGTCATGTGTCCCAGTGTTCAGCGACTTCTGACAATGTTGCTTGCTATGTATATACTTTGTTTCTTCTTTTTGTGTTGCCTTTCATTCTGTTTTATTTTGCCTTCTTGCCAACTTGCCTTTGCCAAGGATTGTTTTCTTCCTAGTGTAGCGCTCCCTTTTTGGACCACGGACGTTGCCGTACGCTGTGTCAGCCTTCCTTAAATAGCGGCCACACCCTTCCGCCCTCGCAGATTATTCCTTTGACTCCAGCCCTTGGACCTTCGCTTTTCAAGCTCCCCAAGTCTGCCTGTTATTCATCCTTTGATCGGCCGTGACGGAGGCATTGTTTTTTCTTCCAGTACGAGGTTTGTTGACATCCCATGACCTTGGCAACCTCAGGTAGGAGATGACGAGAGATCCTTGCTCAAAATATTCTTAAAACACCTCGGAGTGCTCGTATTTTTTTCCTTAGCGCACGTGACAATAACGTGACTCGTTTTCCAATATTTATGGCTTATGACCTTGTTGTACAGAAATCTAGGACCCAGTCAAGGTCATAAGTAAATGGGTACATAATAGAAACATGGCACGGTGTATTTAAAAGGCTCTTAATAGAAAAACAAGGATTATTCAGCGCTCTGCAGGAATATTTAGCGCTCTGTGTAAAAGACACAAGGAATATTTTAGCGCGCTGTTTTTAAGATACAACTGTGCATGAAAGTGCAATATTCTTTGGTAAAGACATTTAATCATACCTTCAAGAAGAAGGTTAATTGACATTGTTGATTGAAAGCAGAGCTTGGTGGACAACTTTATTGCTTTAACCAATGCATTTTTATTCTGCACAAAGACAACGTTAGAACTAATATGTTTTCTTGAACCAAAGACAATATGTAGAACAATGGTGTTTCCTTGAATGAACCAAAGGCTATACTTGGAAGTACTACTGAGGACAAGCAGTGTCATAACTTGGATTATTATTGTGTTTTATTTTCAGGTAAAGATTGTTCTTATTTAATGCATATATATTACATGTCTTGAATTAAAAAGAAAACTAGAATTCACCAATTGTGTCATCTTCGTTCCAGATCTCCCTCCCCGCAGTACCCTCCCTAATTCCCTTCCCTTCGTCTGGCCACTTTGATCCTCTGTTGTTTTTGCGCAGAGTCAAAGCTGCCGGAAGGTGGGCTACTTGAGTGTACTGCTCCTGAGGAACTTGGAATCCTGACAGATAGCAGGAAACTGTGAGATGATAATGTACAAGTACAACCCCACATCCCTGATGGTGTAGAAATGTCCACTGTCCCGCATCAAATAGGCATCTCCTCCCAAACAGTCACAATGTACATTGTCATGCAGTCAGTTTGTAAACTTGTCCAATGCGTGAACATACATGGAACACACTGTTAAACTTCATCTCCCCTTTACATTGCAGAGGGAGAATCAACACCTCCTGCAGAGCAGACCGTACATCTCTTCACTGATGATGAAGAGGACCTCCACACCATCTACACCGACGCCCTCCAAAAGCTCATGGATACCCTCAGCACCGCACCCCCAGGAGCAGGGCAGCCCAGCTGCATCAAGGAGACCCCACCCCCTGCACAGACCACACAGCAGGAAGCACCCACCACCACGGCTGTCTCCCAGGACCCCCATGACCAACACATGGCATTCCAACGCCGTGTGTTAGAGGGCCAGAAGGAGATGGCTGATCAGGTGCGGGTGGGGTTCGACCTCATGGCAGCCAAACTAGTTGCCATACGTGGGTGTCTAAGTCCCATCATTGACCACTTACAGTCCCTAACGGACACCCACAGTCCGCTCCATGCTCTCCAACAAGCCATGGCTGACATCGCTGGAGTCATGACTCTGAGACAAGAACAACTGTCTAGTCAGAGTGGCTCCAGCGATGACAGCCGGGAGTTGGGACACATGCGGAGGATCATGGAGAACATGGAGCGAATGCAGGCGGAAAGAATGGCTGCCATGGCTGCACACCAGCAAGATGTAGCTGGGATCTTCCATGTCCTGCAGATCCTCATCATGGCATTGCTGTCACAAGGCCTGGCGCAGATGAATGCTGCTGCTACTACTCCATCCACATCTCCGCCCCCTGATGTGTCAGTGCCTCACAGTGCGGCAGACAATCCACCTCCGGCCCCTGATGTGTCACTGCCACAGAGTGCGGCAGACATTCCACCTCCGGCCCCTGATGTGTCAGTGCCACACAGTGCTGCAGACAAAACACCACCACCCACATTGTGAGGCACATCACACATCAGAGGATGATGATGTGGATGATTCTGCCTTTGTGGTAAGAAGGAAAAAAAAAAGACACAATTGGTATCGCTTTGCTCGCCCTAAGTTGGCAGGGTATGCCCAGACGTGGGTCCCTTGCTCACTTTGCCACTGGATTCAAGATAGCCTGGCTGATGAGGGTTTTGAACCCGAAACTGGTCCCAGGATGCTTGTTTCCGGTCCAGGGAAAACATGGCATGGCAGTTCGGGCTGGACTGTTCCCATGAGGCATAGGGTCAGACTGATTTGCATATGGCCATGTCTGAACTGGGGTGGTGGAGTGAGCTAAAGAATGATGATGGATTAAACCCAGATCAGTTGACTGGGGGTGAGTGTTTGATTTGCTCCTAACGCTCCGTCCATCATCCCCTTTAGTATCGCTTTGCTGGCACTAAGTTGGCAGGGTATGCCCAGACGTGGGTCCCTTGCTCACTTTGCCACTGGATTCAAGATAGCCTGGCTGATGAGGGTTTTGAACCCGAAGCCGGTCCCAGGATGCTTGTTTCCGGTCCAGGGAAGACATGGCTTGGCAGTTCGGGCTGGACTGTTCCCATGAGGCACAGGTCAGACTGATTTGCATATGGCCATGTCTGAACTGGGGTGGTGGAGTGAGCTAAATAATGATGATGGATTAAATCCAGATCAGTTGACTGGGGGTGAGTGATTTGCTCTAACGCTCCGTCCATCATCCCCTTTGGTATTGCTTTGCTCGCCCTAAGTTGGCAGGGTATGCCCAGACATGGGTCCCTTGCTCACTTTGCCACTGGATTCAAGATAGCCTGGCTGATGAGGGTTTTGAACCCGAAACCGGTCCCAGGATGCTTGTTTCCGGTCCAGGGAAGACATGGCTTGGCAGTTCGGGCTGGACTGTTCCCATGAGGCACAGAGGTCAGACTGATTTGCATGTGGCCATGTCTGAACTGGGGTGGTGGAAGTGAGCTAAAGAATGATGATGGATTAAACCCAGATCAGTTGACTGGGGGTGAGTGTTTGATTTGCTCTAACGCTCCGTCCATCATCCCCTTTGGTATCGCTTTGTGGTAAGAAGGAAGCAGTAGCATTCATCTTCGCCATATGGCTTGTTTCAGCTTGGTTCTGCCCTCTGCATCATGCCCTGGAATAACACCTTCCACTGTCCCCCGATACACTCTGCGACACTCACCTTGGCCCTCGACATGGACTGCCATATTTGGTTTGGTTACCAATGACACAGAGATCAGACTGCGGACTGAACTCTTTCTCTTCCGATGAACTTGCCAATCCCTAAAGGACTCTGGCTGGCCCTCCACGGGGCAACAATGTAAAGTGGGGTTTGCATGGCCATGTACTGGTCCAGCTTCAACACTCCACCGAATGTGATTAAAACATTCTAATTCACACAGATGTGTCATGTCTATGATCAAGCAAGTATGAAAGTATGGATGAATATAGGGGCAGTGATTCCAAAAATAAGGTACTCCCTGGGAACTGATATCAATGCGCATGTTTGACTGTGACCCAGATAGGCAGTGAGATGACTGGGAATGTGTGAACTAGCTGTGGCCTCATTGCTCCTAAACAACAATCTCGCAATTTCCCAACTTAGCCCCTCGTCAATGTAGGAAATAGGGCTGGGTGTAAAAAAGTCAAAGTCAAAGTTATGTGGATGCCACAGCTCGGAGCAATGATTTGTTTGAGTGTGCAGCGGTTGGACTCCTGGGATGGTCTGTGTGTAAGTGTGAAGGTCATTCCATGCAAGAGAACTGCGAGCAAGGACTTCTGTGTGTGGGGTGTGTATACGTTGGTCTTTGGTTAGCGCTGTGCGTAGTGTGGGAGTCATCATCAGCTGCTATGGTATCTCTCAGGGGGTGCCAGGCGCATGCAATTCCAAGGTCGGAGGTGCAGATGTGCTACCGCCTTCTAGCTCAGACAAAGGAGCTTTCATCCCTAATGTTAGTTTGTCATCAGCTTGCATTCTGGAAATGTGATGTGGATTTTTTGGGGGGGTGTCACTGCTTCGCCTTCCGGCACGGTTGAACCCTTACCAGCCGTGTACGTGCCCTCACGGTCAAATTTGCATGCTCTGATGTAGCAGTGGTGTTTTGCTGCAGTCTGACAGTGATGGGTACAGGTAGCTGTGAGGAGGCGCGGGACTTCTCACCTTGCACCTATTAGCTGACACTGTTCACTACTATTGATGGATGACGTCCGTGTACACATGTGATCTGTACATGGCACATATGTCCAGGAGACACCTTGGTGTGTTCTACGCAAGGTACTCCTGCTGGCTTTTTGGCTGGTGTGCATCTCCCATGTTGCTGAGGTGTTCACTGTGCCCCCATCCTCCTTACGTCCATGTTGCTCATGTTGTGGGACTTGAGTCACAGGGTGCATCTCTGCATCAGGGTGGTTCATATTTGACCCCAAATGACACACGCAATTTTATATTTGACCCCAAATGACACCCGAAATGTCATATTTGACCCCAAATGACACCCGCAATTTTATATCTGACCCCAAATGACACCCGCAATTTAATATTTGACCCCAAATGACACCCGAAATGTCATATTTGACCCCAAATGACACCCGCAATTTCATATCTGACCCCAAATGACACCTGCAATTTCATATTTGACCCCAAATGACACCCGAAATTTCATATTTGACCCCAAATGACACCCTTTTGTCTTTTTTGAACACCAATGACAGCCTTCATGTCATGTTTATGTACACATGTGATACCTCGATGAGTGGGATTACGTACTACATTTGGCACCTTGAAATGGCATTCCGAATACGTGACACCCTGAACAGCCTCTCTGTACAGAGGTGACATACCCACCATCTATTTGCTATTTGTGAGATTGTTAGCACTTAATGTTGCACTTACACTTGTCAGAGTGATGTGCCAATGGAGAGGACTGACATGCACACAGGGAATGTGTGTTGCAATGAATTTATTTGCACATGCTGTTCATGTGGTCATTTTGTACTGTTCCATGATTGCTAAGGACAGTCACAATGTGACGTGCTCACGCGAAGAAATTGTTAATGATTGTGTTCCTTCGGGCTATTCCTGCTGCAGCTGCAGTGGGGTGTGGTCCACCTGCCTCATCTTCCTCATCATCGTCCGGTGCATCTGGCACTTGGATCCATGGGGCATTGGTGCGTACACATATGTTGTGCAATACACAACATGCAATGATCATCTTGCACACTATTTCTGGGCTGTACAGGAGTCTTCCACCTGTGATGTCCAGGCACCTGAAACGTGACTTTAACACACCAAATGTGCGCTCAACAATGCCCCTGGTGTGTTTGTGGGCCACATTGTACTGCCTCTGGGCCAGGGTGTTCGGGGCTCGGAGGGGTGTCATCATCCACGGGCAGAGTGCATATCCTTGATCACCTGTGAGAGGTAAGTGAGATTAGTGTAAATTGGTGGTTCTGCATGCTGTGTTGGCAGACTTACAAGTTTTGTGGTGTGTAATTTGTGTGACTTTGGGATTCATGTTTGCCATGTATTGCTTCTGGCAAATGTGCGGGATCAATGTGTATTACGTAGCCTCACAGCTGCTCCTCCCTCCCCCCGAGCCTATTTACTTGTGTGCGCTGCGCGGTTGCATCACTTTCACTCCTATGGCATACCATTGTCATGACTGTCTGCACATGTCCGCAAGCCTGACAACAACACTGTAATGTTGGCTGTTGAAGGTGGGCGGCCACGTGTGTGTAGGCCTATGGTAAGGATAGGGCGGACACAGATGTGGAGTTCAGGCCTGGCTGAACTCACGCTGCGATTGAGGCTAAGCCTTTGGCTTATGCTGTGGCAATGAAGATACACACACAACAGTTGGCATGTATGAGCCAAGACCCCGAGCGGTCTTGCGCTCCTTTATTTATCCATTCGGGCGAGCCCGCCTTCCGGGTGCATGCTACATTGCAAGATTGTCGATTAAGGGCCGGGTGGCGCCGACACTACAACAGAGACCCACGCCATAGTCACTTTTGTGGCCAGCCCGGAACTGAACCATGCCCAGAGCCCAGAACTGAACCACGCCCAGAGCCCCGGGCCATTTCTTCACACTCCTCACACGCCTACTCGTGGGCCGCCGCCACGGCGCTGGGAAGTTGTGCGCTTCGGAGTATGTCTCCAGACGTTCCACCTAGGCTTTCCAGCGGCCTGCCTGGGACGGGGGTGGCCCTGTGACTGTAAAGGGCTCCAGTGGCGTTACCGAGGACATGCTGTTGGCTGCTGGACGATGACTTGCGGTGCACTGAGGTAGGCCCACCTGAAGAGCTGAGCGGGTGTGCAGCCTGCGATGATGCAGTAGGCCTGGGGGACGGACTGGAATGGATTTGTCTGAGACCTGCTGGACCGCAGTGTAGGCCGGAGGGAGCAGTCAGCACACACAGAACTCCACGGTGCGGTGCCGCAGGGTGCGCTGGGGGCCTGTTGTGCAGAAGCCAGCGATCGGCTGAGGAGGCTGCCAAGCTCGCGGGCCTCTGGCTTGAAAATTGCACCGGCACGTGGTGGGCCCTCTTGGAGACACGCCGGTGGCGGCAGGTGAGCAGTGAGGCCTGGGTGCGTAGGGTCGGGCAATCACCGATGGGCGCCGGGACGGGTCTGGGGACCAGCGGGCTGGGGTGCAGCAGGTGCACAGGGTCGCACAGGCACCACCGGTCACAGCGGCGGCCTCGTGGCAGGGTGAGGGGCGCCACCCTGGCAGACACGCCCCTGCATGCGATGACGTGCTGTGCGCCGGGTGGCGTGTGACGTAGCCACCTCGTCGCCGGTGTAAATTTGGCCCTTGAAGGTGGTCGGCCATGTGTGTGTAGGCCTATGGTCAGGATATGGCAGACACAGAGACACACGCAGTAGTTCTTTTGGTGGCCATCCCGGAAGTGAACCACGCACAGAGCCCCGGGCTATTTATTCACACTCCTACGCTGGACTGGCGTACGCCGCCGGCCCAGCCCACTACGCTTCCGCTTACAGGGGGGGGCAACATAGCTACATGTCCAAGGTCTTCCCCACTGCCTGAGGTAACATGGTTGCGTCCACTGTCCACAACACTACAAACACCAGCAGTATATGTCCACATGGACATATCTGTGCTCTGCATACTCAGGACTGTCCAGCACATCACTGCCACACTTGGCATTGTGTACATTCTTATTCATGGGTCCATTGCCTCCTTCGCACATTCTTGGTTCCCACCTCTCCCCACATTCTGCAATTGTGTGGCAGAGGGGCTATGCCTTTGTGGATGGTTTGTCTACATGTCTGGCCCCTGTTACCACAGTTACTTGTGTTGTCGTGTCTGGTAGGTGGGCATGTTGGTTGGCATGTTGTATGTGATTTTGTTACGTGTGCATTCCCACAGTTGTGAGTTGTATGATTGTGGAGTTGAGGTGTGTGGTGTGTTCCGTTGGTACTTACCAACGAGCAGTGCATTTCCATAGGTGCCATCCTGAAAGCGCTGGTTGATGATGGACTGTCGGAAGATGTAGGAATCATGCACACTGCCTGGGAAGTTGGCGACGACATTGGTGAACAGTCCCCGGTGGTCCACTATTGCCTGCACATTGATGGAATGCATGTGCTTTCTGTTGCGGTAATTGTGTGCAGTGTCGGCAGGGGGCACAAGTAGAACATGTGTGCAGTCAATTGCCCCCAACACGTACGGGAAGCCTGCTATGGCGTAGAAGCCTTGCTTGGTCTGCAGCTGTTCCTGCACAGTGTGGGGGAAGTGAAGGTGCTGGGGTATCAAGCTGATGATGGCATCCAAGACAGGTTGTGAGGAACTTTGATAGGGCTGGCTGTGAGACTCCTCCGATTCTGTTAGTTGTTGGTTGGAAGGTACCAGAGGCCCACAAGTGCAGCACAGCCAGCAGCTTTGTCTGCGGAGGGATGTTGGTTGTCCGCTGTGTTGGTACCGTCAGCCTGTGGGCAATGTGGGTCAGGATGCGGAGGATGGTTGTCCTTTGAGCCTGTAGTCGGCAATGACATCCTCTGGGGTTAAGTCTCTGAGGCTGGTGCGTTTTCGGAAGGTCCGCTCTCTTGTTCTGCGCTGCCTTGGTGGCAGTCCGGGGGGGGGTCCTGGGGGTGGGAGTGGTCCTGGGGGTGGTGGCGGTGGGTGTTGTGGCCCTCTTGGGTCTCCAAGCTGCATGATTAATAGCTCCGTGGCATCTGTTGGTCTTCAGATGTGGCTCTGGGCTGGGCTCCCTTTATACTGCAGGTTTTCGTCCTACTTAAGACCAGAAAAAAGCAGGTCTTACGTCCCTGCTGCTAACGTGCCTTATCGCCTGTTTTTGGACCGCATCGCCGATCTGGCTGGTCGTTGAGAATATCGCGAAGTGGTGTCATCGTGAGTTTTTGCATGGGAACGCCTACTCTGCATATGATTAGCGTTAGTTGTCGCTGTCAGCCTTGGCGATGTTTTTAGCGGCAGCTATCGCAGGTAAACTGACGATGTCGGCTGTTAGCGCAGGCTTGTGAATAGGGCGATAAATCTATCGCCACTTTCGTGGCGGAAAAGTGCCGCTAATTCGGCGATGAGTCCTTGAGAATATGCCCCTTAGTTCGCAAGTTGTCATGACGAGTTCTGTATTAGTCTGGGTTCTATCATGACAGCATCCTTCATGCTCCCCACAATGTTGGTCTTCCAGTGCAGGCTCCCATGATATCTTAGATGAAAATGATGAACCCTGGAACCTAAATGTTTTTGGCTGATTTCTGAAACTATTTGTCTGTCCTTTATTCTTCCCAGGCAATTCTGTAGTGGGAGGTTCTTTTCAAAGCTTTTTGGAGTCTAAAATTCTTTGTAATTTTTAAAATTTGCATACGTCCTGCTTGTTGGCAAATAAAGGTAGCAGGGTGCTGTTTCGGTGGTAGGATAGCTCCGTCAGAGATGTGTGAAACAAATGGTGTACAAAGATTTAGATAATTAAGACTATACAAACTACAAAGAGGATCATGACATTTGATCTTAAAAGAGGCCAACAAACGAAATCCCATGAGCGCAATACCAGGCACGTATTTGAAAGTTATCCACATTATCTCCTGCTTCACAACAGGATGCTGCCTTTGGTTTCCTTTCAGTGAAGTACCTTTATGTTATTGTCAAGATAGCTTCTGCTTAAAAGCATCCTCCGTTTGGTTCTAAGCCAGCATCGCAGCAACTCATCAGGCAAAGCAAATTCAGGTACGCCCATGACATGAATAGCACAAATGACATGGATTGCGGTGGATTATGTGGGTGAAAGTTGTGTTTTTCGGAGTGAATTCTGTCATTTAAAGCATATAATGGCAATCTGGTGGAGGAATGTTTGCAAACAATGCTCTAGTTTGTATTTTTCTTTCTCTTGGTCTCCATCAGTCTCGGGATAATAGCCAGAAGGGACTGGACCTAAGTAAAACTACGTTTTTCCTTAAGAGTCTGTAGAAGATTTATGACAACCAAACTGAAATCATAATCTACAGATTTCACAGAGACATATCAACGAAAAAACGAGCCAAGGAGCTAGTGTTTGCAACCAGCCTCCATTTGATGAGCACAACATGGTAGGATGTGTTCAGGCAATCTCTGATGTAATAAGTCGGCTGTGAAATGGCTGAGCTAATGTCAGTAGTATAATAGAGGCCATTGATACAGAGGGGCAAAGGTGACATTGTAGGAAACGTCAATTGGGTTTATTTCTTGCCAATGCATCATGTATTTTCATGTAATGGGCCTCAATCTGTCATAGCAGGCAACCAGCAGCACCACTGGACTAACCCAAGTGTTCCCATGATCCCTTTGTGAATGTTTACTTATGAATGGTAATAGGAGAGAAAGTCTGACAATGCACAGTACACCAGTAGTAGGCAAAGACAACAATGCATTTGCCTTCCCGCTGTACTTTCCTAGGAGGAGACAGGATGTCAAAATCAAATTTATAAAAGAAAAGCAACACCAGCTCCTGTCCTGCAGGGAACGCAGAAGTTGACAGAAGGCACTATAAACCTCGGATGTGAGTCGCTACTTTATTAGTGTGCTTTGCACCCAGCAACAATAGCCCCCATAATCGGAATTTGGTGTTGACTGCTAAAAGTTATTTATCTACTATTGTGCAGTGGTATTCAGGTTGTGTTACATCCATAAACAGAAAACAGTAGCACGAATCGGACTTGTGGTTTTATGTCTCTGGGTTACTTCTTGGTCTCCAATATCAACGGTGGATGCGGATTTAAAAGTAGTAGAAAATAAATATGCTGAGTTCAGCTATAAGGAGTATAAAGCACAATGCCTTCCGGTTCTAAGCAGTCTTCTGATGGGTGAAAGCAAGTGAGAAAAAAACCCAATCAGCCTTCAATAAAATACTTGAAAAGCTCAAGTTGCTTGTAATGTGTTAAGGATATGAGAGAGTCGGCCGATATGTAACCACCTGGGGTCAGATTTACTAAGATCTGGTGCACTGCAGCGTCTCAATCAAACTTGCTGTGCTACATTGCGTCAAAGGGAAAGAGCTCAACAGTGTCATATCTACTAAGAAATGGCGCTGTTTCTCCCTCCCAGGGCTCTGGCACACTCATGCCTGTCTTGTGCCTCACACACCCTAGCACCAGTTTATGATATCATCCAACTTATGACCAGCCTGTCTGCTAGTATGCTGCTGCTGGGCATCTTTCTTATTGAGGTTGTTTGTGATATTTCCTCCAGTGCCTTCCATAACTAGATGACACAAGCTCTCCACCAGTACAGCATCCTTTCATCTAGTGGGACAAAGCTGACATGAGGCAGGTCACCTCTTTAGATGAGAATTACAAATGCCCTCTGCCTACACCAAACACGCCTACAAGCACTGGAAAATCCAGCTAAGGGTATTTTCGTCAATCATATTCTTCATAAACTGTATTTTGGTGAAAATATGGTTAAACAGTATCTGTTTGTCTCTTCACATATAGTATTATGAGCTTTGAACACAGAAGGGTTGTTTGATGAGGAAATGAATGCTGTTTTTGTAGAGTAGATAATTTGTTAAACCAATTTATCTGACTAAATGTGTTGTCCAGCTAGTGAAACTCACAATTTTGTGATGTTTGTATCTGTTTATATAAAACTTCATGAAGCTGGCAGAAGGCAATCCTGCAACTTCGCACTTGGAATACTATTGCAGCTTGTGGTAATCCAACTGGGCTGTGTGAAAATGAGCTGGACTCCTTTAAAGCAGTCCTAAAGAACTGCACAAAAACCGTGAATCAGTACTGCTACTATTTCTGCATTACTACTGGCCACTGTTTCTTTTGCCAGTGGTAGAATTTTATCTTTGCATAATTTTCATCAGAGTATGAGGAAAGTGCCTGGAGCCTACCCAAGAAAGACACACTCTTTTCAGATATTGGAAGTAATTTGTAGGACTCTGAGAAGGTTTATGCCTGCAGAAGTAATGCCAAAGAAGCTCTGAAAAACAAACACTGCCACTATGGAGCTCTTTTCACGTACAGTTACATGGCATTTTCTGTAGAAAAGAAGTGAGCCCAAGTGAACTGCCAAAAGAAAAACAAGCATTAGCAAGGCCAATAGGTCTCGCCTTCTGGAACTTTGGCTTTGCCAATGCACTTGTTTGATACTGTATGGCAGCAGTAAAATGCTTTTTAATGATGCCGCACCGTATTTGCAGAAAAAAAGAAACAGAAGGAGTGATGACATGACCGCTGTTATCGGAAGTGTCATTCAGTAGGCATGCACGAGTGTGCCACTTTACTTCAGCAGATAAGGAGGAGAATACCAGCACACAAGGGAAAGAGCAGCACTGGGGCAGGTGAGAAACACATGATGTAGAGAAGAATAAGGAGCAATGGACGGCAGGGGAGTTTGGCACATTCGAGAGAGAAAGAACAGCATGTGAGGGCAGAGCCCCACATGAAGCAGAGAGTAGTAAATTGGGAGAGTGAAACATGGAATGCAGGGGGCATGGGAGTTTGGCGGGAGAGTGAGTATTTAGCAGGGAGAAGAACGCAACAAAGAAAGCTGAAAAACACAGGCACTTTCATAAAGTGTTTAGTCAAAAAGCAACAAGTTCTCTAAAGGTCAGGCAGTGAAAAGGATGGTAAAGGAGCTATATTCCAGCGGTGGTACAAAGACAAGAAGATGAAGACAAGGTACCGAGTAAAAAGCAAGCAAATGATAATGACAATAAAACCAACCAAAGGTAATCAGTGGGTGTGCTGTGAACCCACTGTAAATTCACCATCCTCCAGCAGCATACAATCCCATAATGCCTACCATAAATCATCAGAATGTTCTTACATCCAGCGTGAGCTTGTGTTTTTCTTGATCAAGGGCTCCTGCAAACCATCTCAAGGTCAAGTTCTTGAGGGGTATACGGCCCGCTACTAATCTCAGCATATCCACTTGTGGGTCGGCCTCACTTGGTATTTAAGTCTGCTGAGTTCCATCCACTAAGGGGATTTATTGAATTTACAAGATTTCTATCTCATGGACCTTCATTAAAATGCTGCCACTGTTCCTCATGAAATATATGTGGCCATCTGATTAGACTTTGTGGGAGCTCAGTCACGACTCACTTTCAGACACACATTCCTCTTGTCAAGGTAATCCTGATTCAGGCTCAGAAGCCTATCTGCACCCTTAACAGGATTGGCGCAGTAATGCCACCCCTCATGTGTTTTTGCCCAGATGAATTTTGCCAGATAAATCCTAGTTCAAACTGTGTAGGCAAAGACATGTGCAATTAACACCCTGTATTGTATGGTCTAGGGCCAACATTCTCTACAAGCCCTGACTTCAAACCTAAAACTGTATAACATGACTGATAGCACTTGGGTATTTACGCTATTGGTCAATAGAACATAATGCAAATGCTGGACCTATTGTGGTTACCAAGTATCACGATACAAGCATGCATACGAGAACAGCTCCTAGAGGAAATCCAAAATATATCACTTTAACCATGCATATCAGGCTTTAAGAATTTCTTTGACTGACAATCAGATAACTGAACTGTGTCTTCCAATTGTAACAATGCATATGTTCTGTGGATAGTTTCTTCTATGGAGTACATCTTTTCACAACTTCAATGTCAAATGTGTTGGAATTTGTATGCTTTTATTGTCATGTGATGATAGGAATAGCCGAATACCTGCTACAAAAAATATTATTATTGGCATAACGTTGAGAGCAAAATAAAGTTGTTTTCTGTCAACAGTAATGGGTTTAAAAACGTACACAGTTGATAATAGAAAATGTAATTTTATAAAAGAGAATGTCAAATAGTTTTACTTTCTTCATATTAACTCTATTTATCTATCTACATATATGTGTGTGTGTGTATACATATATATGTAGATATATACATATATATGTGTGTATATGTATATATATATATATATATATATATATCTATATATATATATATATATGACCTACTGGCAGTCGCCAGTAGGTAGTTATAGTTAGGACCTAGTTTCCATAGGAAAAGCGTTTTTTGATTTGCCATTATCTTTGGCGCCGTTTGATGAATCTTTGCGAAATTTTCAAAACTAATGTGGTGCTCCGGGCAGCTCCTGTCTTGAAAGTTTCGGGGTGATTTGTCTAGCGGGGGCCGAGAAAAAAGGGGGGTCCCAAACGCGTTTTCTCCATGTTAATTTCCATAGTAACGTTTGTCACGGCTACAGCCCAAACTGCTCAACGGAATTACACCAAATTTGGCAGAGAGGTAGCTCTTGGTCCAGAGTGCACTCTTTGCTTTAAATAGTGTAAATCCGTTCAGTAGTTCCTGAGAAATTTAAAAATAAAAAAAATCGATATCTGAGGGCCGAGGAGGATTCACGAACCCTCCCGATCACGAGCTTCATTCTGATTGGCTCCCAACACTCCAAACCAGGAAGTGTTGGCAGCCATCTTGTGACTCGGTAAAACCAAGTCTCAAGAAAACAGTAATACAAAGATAAAAAACAAGAAAAGTGGGCAGGGTAGAAACACCCTGACCCCCTAGGCCTGCTCAGGGGGTCCCACAAGGGCCAACTAGCCCACCAGGTACCTCCAGTAATCCCCACACAGTGGGATTGCTGAGAGGTGGTCCGAGGCCATGCCCCTTTTTACACCACTCTGCAAACGCGCATCTTGGTGCACTTCTGGTGGGCGATGAGGTCCTCTTGTGTCCTGAGGACCTCAGGACTAAAGTGGACTTCATCCCCCGAGCAGCAGTGCGCCAGGAGGCGTGTTTGCAGAGTAGTGTAAAAAGGGGGCGTGGCCTCAGACCACTCTCAGCAATCCAGCTGTGTGGGGCTTACTAGTGATAACAGGAGGGCTAGTTGGCCCCCAGGGACCCTCAGGAGGCAAAGGGACTTCATCCCCAACAAAGAGCGTGCCAGGAGGTGCATTTGCAGAGTGGTGGAGAAGGGAGGCTTGGCCTGTGACCACCTCTCAGCAATCCCACTATCTGGGGCTTACTAGATGTGTCAGGTAGGCTAGTTGTCTCCTAAGTGCCCCCAGCAGCGAAGGAGACTTTAATCCCCTTCCCAGAGCACGTCAGGGAGCACGTTTGCCACTCTGCAAACGCAACTACCAGTTAAAGCAGCATTTGTAATGTAATAGGTCTTGCATTTGCAAGAGTTAGAGCTATTGGCGTTGTAAATGTAAACGTTTTTCACTAATGTTTTTTGGAGTGGATGTACGTTGTGTGTAGTGGAATTATGTGGTATGTTGTGCAGTGAAATAATCTGGATAGAAAGTATGAAATATTTAGTGTATAGGAATTATGTAGAGTGGGATTATGTGTTATGGAGAGTAATTTTGTGGTATGGTAGTCTGTGTTGTGGAGTGGTAACCTCAGGTTTAGTCTTCCTAGTTTCCATAGAAGCTAAACTATGAACTCATTTAGACAAAAAAAAGAAGGAATCACTGAGGAGCACTTCTGGACCTAGTCAGAGGTATGAGCAGGGCCACTGGAATTATGCGACTGTTTGGTTGCACCGACTTTCGCACAATGATACAATTTCTGCCACATAATCCATCATGTGCTGCTGAATCTGCAGATTTGAACAAAAAAAGCCTTGTTTCTAGCTCAATCGGCTCAAACATTACCAAAAATGCAGCAACAAGTGTTACAGCGTAGTGGAAGGTCCTTTGCAAACCTAGAATGGCCACCTGTTACTTATTGCTAAATGTGGGTGTTAAATTGGTACTAATGGTGTGCAAGCCACTCTTGCTTCTTTCTGCACCTTTCTTTCTTTTTCTGCACTTCTCTTGCCTCTTTCTGCAACTCTCTTCTACTTTCTGCACCTCTTTTGCCTCTTTATGCACCTCACTTGCTTCATTGTGCACCCCTCTTGCCTCTTTCTGCACCCCTCTTCCCTCTTTCTGGACCCCTCCTGCCTCTTTTTGCACCTCTGTTCCTTGTTTCTGCACTTCTTTTGTTTCTTTCTGCACCTCTCATGCTTCTTTCTGCTCCCCTCTTGCCTCTTTCTCCACCCCTGTTCCCCCTTTCTGCATCACTGTTGCCTCTTTCTGCACTTCTTTTGTCTCTTTCTCCACCCCTCTTTCCTCTTTCTGCACCTCTGTTGCTTCTTTCTGCACCTCTCTTGCTTCTTTCTGCACCCCTCGTGCCTCTTTCACACCCCTCTTCCCGCACCCCTCTTGCCTCTTTCTGCACCTCTGTTCCTTCTTTCTGCACTTCTTTTGTTTCTTTCTGCACCTCTCACTTCTTTCTGCACCCCTTTTGCATTATTCTGCACCCCTCTTCCCTCTTTCTGCACACCTCTTGCCTCTTTCTGCACCTCTGTTCCTTCTTTCTGCACTTCTTCTGTTTCTTTCTGTAGCTCTCTTGCTTCTTTCTGCACCCCCTTGCCTCTTTCTCCACCCATCCACCCTCTTTCTGCAACCCTGTTGCCTTTCTGCACTTCTGTTCTTTCTTTCTGCACTTCTTTTGTTTCTTTCTGCACATCTCTTGCTTCTTTCTGCACCCCACATGCCTCTTTCTGCACCCCTCTTCCCTCTTTTTGCACCCCTCTTGCCTCTTTCTACACCTTTGTTGCTTCTTTCTGCACTCCTCTTGCTTCTTTCTGCACTCCTCGTGCCTATTTCACACCCCTCTTCCCTCTTTGTGCACCCCTCCCACCTCTTTCTGCACCTCTGTTCTTTCTGCACTTCTTTCGTTACTTTCTGCACATCTCGCTTATTTCTGCACCCCTTTTTGCCTCTTTCTGCACCCCACTTGCCTCTTTCTGCACCTCTGTTCCTTCTTTCTGCACTTCTTTTGTTTCTTTCTGCAGCTCTCATGCTTCTTTCTGTACCCCCTTACCTCTTTCTCCACCCCTCTTCCTGCACTCCTGTTGCCTCTTTCTGCACCTCTGTTCTTTCTGCACTTCTTTTGTTTCTTTCTGCACGTCTCTTGCTTCTTTCTGCACCCCTCGTGCCTCTTTCTGCACCCCTCTTGCTTCTTTCTGCCCCACTCGTGCTTCTTTCTGCACCCCTCATCCCTCTTTCTGTACCCCTCTTGCCTCTTTCTGCACCTCTGTTCCTTCTTTCTGCACTTCTCTTGCCTCTTTCTCCATCCCTCATCCCTCGTTCTGCAACTCTGTTGCTTCTTTCTGCACTTCTCTTGATTCTTTCTGCACCTCTGTCCCTTCTTTCTGCAACCCTTGTGCCTCTTTCTGCAGCCCTCTTCCCTCTTTCTGCACCCCTCTTGCCTCTTTCTGCACCTCTGTTCCTTCTTTCTGCACTTCTTTTGTTTCTTTCTGCAACTCTCTTGCTCCTTTCTGCACTCCTCTTGCTTCTTTTTGCACCCCTCGTGCCTCTTTCACACCCCTCTTCCCTCTTTCTGCACCCCTCTTGCCTCTTTCTGCACCTCTGTTCCTTCTTTCTGCACTTCTTTTGTTTCTTTCTGCACCTCTCTTGTTTATTTCTGTATCCCTATTGCCTCTTTCTCCACCCCACTTCCCCCTTTCTGCATCTCCTTTGCTTTTTTATGCATTTTTCTTGCTTCTTTCTGCATCTCTCTTGCTTCTTTCTGCACCCCTCGTGTCTCTTTCTGCACCCCTCATCCCTCTTTCTGCAGTCCTCTTGCCTCTTTCTGCACCTCTGTTGCTTCTTTCTGCACTTCTTTTGTTTCTTTCTGCACACCTCTTGCCTCTTTCTGCACCTCTGTTCCTTTTTTCTGTACTTCTTTTGTTTCTTTCTGCACCTCTCGCTTCTTTCTGCACCCCTTTTGCCTCTTTATGCACCCCTCTTGCCTCTTTCTGAACCTCTGTTCCTTCTTACTGCACTTCTTTTGTTTCTTTCTGCAGCTCTCATGCTTCTTTCTGCACCCACTTGCCTTTTTCTCCATCCCTCTTCCCTCTTTATGCACCCCTGTTGCCCCTTTCTGCATCTCGGTTCCTTCTTTCTGCACTTCTTTTGTTTCTTTCTGCACATCTCTTGCTTCTTTCTGCACCCCTGGTGCCTCTTTCTGCACCCCTCTTCCCTCTTTTTGCACCCCTCTTGCCTCTTTCTGCAACTCTATTGCTTCTTTCTACACCTTTTTTGTTTCTTTTTGTATCCCTTTTGCCTCTTTCTCCACCCTACTTCCCCCTTTCTGTATCTCTGTTACTTCTTTCTGCACCTCTCTTGCCTCTTTCTGCACCCCTCTAGCCTCTTTCCGCATCTCTTTTGCTTGTTTCTGCTCTTCTTTTGCTTCTTGCTGTACCCCTCTTGCCTCCTTCTGCACCTCTGTTGTTTCTTACTGCACTACTCTTGCTTCTTTCTGCACCTCTCTTGCAAATTTCTGCACCCCTCTTGCCTCTTTCGGCACCCCTCTTCTTTCTTTCTGCACCCCTGTTCCCTTTTTCTGCACCTCTTCTGCCAGTTTCTGCACCTCTGCTGCCTCTTTCTGAACTTCTCTTGCCTCTTTCTGCCCCACTTGTGTTTCTTTCTGCACCCCCATCCCTCTTTCTGCACCCCTCTTGCCTCTTTCTGCACCTCTGTTCCTTCTTTCTGCATTTCTTTTGTTTCTTTCTGCACCTCTCTTGCTTCTTTCTGCACCCCTCTTGCCACTTTCTCCACCCCTGTTCCCCATTTTTTGGATCTCTGTTGCATTTTTCTGCACTTCTCTTGCCTCTTTCTCCATCCCTCATCCCTCGTTCTGCAACTCTGTTGCTTCTTTCTGCACTTCTCTTGCTTCTTTCTGCACCTCTGTCCCTTCTTTCTGCAACCCTTGTGCCTCTTTCTGCAGCCCTCTTCCCTCTTTCTGCACCCTTCTAGCCTCTTTCTGCACCTCTGTTCCTTCTTTCTGCACTCCTCTTGCTTCTTTCTGCACCCCTCGTGCCTCTTTCACACCCCTCTTCCCTCTTTCTGCACCCCTCTTGCCTCTTTCTGCACCTCTGTTCCTTCTTTCTGCACTTCTTTTGTTTCTTTCTGCGCCTCTCTTGTTTATTTCTATATCCCTATTGCCTCTTTCTCCACCCCACTTCCCCCTTTCTGCATCTCCTTTGCTTTTTTATGCATTTCCCTTGCTTCTTTCTGCATCTCTCTTGCTTCTTTCTGCACCCCTTGTGCCTCTTTCTGCACCACTCATCCCTCTTTCTGCAGTCCTCTTGCCTCTTTCTGCACCTCTGTTGCTTCTTTCTGCACTTCTTTTGTTTCTTTCTGCACCCCTCTTGCCTCTTTCTGCACCTCTGTTCCTTCTTTCTGCACTTCTTTTGTTTCGTTCTGCACCTCTCGCTCCTGTCTGCACCCCTCTTGCCTCTTTCTGCACCCCTCTTTGCCTCTTTCTGATCCTCTGTTCCTTCTTTCTGCACTTCTTTTGTTTCTTTCTGCAGCTCTCATGCTTCTTTCTGCACCCCCTTGCCTTTTTCTCCACCCCTCTTCCCTCTTTATGCGCCCCTGTTGCCCCTTTCTGCACCTCTGTTCCTTCTTTCTGCACTTCTTTGGTTTCTTTCTGCATGTCTCTTGCTTCTTTCTGCACCCCTCGTGCCTCTTTCTGCACCCCTCTTCCCTCTTTTTGTACCCCTCTTGCCTCTTTCTGCAACTCTGTTGCTTCTTTCTACACCTCTCTTGTTTCTTTCTGTATCCCTCTTGCCTCTTTCTCCACCCCACTTCCCCCTTTCTGCATCTCTGTTACTTCTTTCTGCACCTCTCTTGCCTCTTTCTGCACCCCTCTAGCCTCTTTCCGCATCTCTTTTGCTTGTTTCTGCTCTTCTTTTGCCTCTTTCTGTACCCCTCTTGCCTCCTTCTGCACCTCTGTTGTTTCTTACTGCACTGCTCTTGCTTCTTTCTGCACCTCTCTTGCTTCTTTCTGCACCTCTCTTGCCTCTTTCTGCACCCTTCTTCCCTCTTTCTGCACCTCTCTTGCCTCTTTCTGCAACTCCCTTTCCTCTTCCTGCACACACAGGGCTACTTTTAAACTGACCTCAGGCTCAGCAGTGCACACATGCAAGTGCAGAAAAGGGCTGCTGGCCTCTAAACTGCCATGCCCTATTATATGCTTGGGACTTAGAGGTAGTTTTAATCCCCCTGCCCTATTATGTACTAGGGCCTTACAGGGGAGGTCATGCCAATCACAGGGGTACCCCAACCCATAGTGTACCCTAGTGTATGTAGGTGTTTTCACTGTATTCTAAGTGTCTTTCAGCATAGCACTCGCTCCGGACCTGGTTAGGCAGAGCCCAGGGTCAGTCAGAGTCAGTTACCACCACTACCAGTCAGCAAAAAGTTGGGGGGTGTACAGGGCACAGGATGACTTTGCAACAAGGCCTCTTTCTGCACCTCTGTTGGTTCTTTCTATATATCTCTTGCTTCTTTCTGCACCTTTCTTCCTCTTTCTGGACTTCTGTTGCCTCTTTATGCACTTCTCTTGCTTCTTTCTGTGCCTTTCTTCCTCTTTCTGCACATGTCCTATCTATGTAGGCAAAGTTAGAAATTCGCATTTAAAAAACCTTAGAAATTCACTGAAAAAACCATAGGTTTCAGGAACTTTATAGTTAGAAATTATCATGTAAAAAACCATAGAAATTCACTGAAAAAAAAACACAGGTTTCAGGGACGTTATAGTTAGAAATTAGCATTTAAAAAACCTTTGAAATTCACTGAAAAAACATAGGTTTCAGGGACGTTATAGTTAGAAATTAGCATTTAAAAAACCATAGAAATTCACTGAAAAAAACCACAGGTTTCAGGGACGTTATAGTTTGTTGGACATTTCACTCGTACAAAACCAGAGAAATGTGGCCGTTATAGGTAGTTGAGCTAACTATAACTCGTGCCCCCGCAAAGCACTGCTGATGACATCACATATTATATCACTCATGACATGGTCAGTGACATCACTGATGACATCTCAAATGACATCACTGATGACATCATCCAGTGACTGTGTGTTTCTGTAAAGTTTAAATATGTTATATATCTATATAGGCCAAGGTGTATTGAAGAATGAGTGGGTGTATGACTGTCTGAATGGATGATTTACTATGTGCGTGACTGTATAAGTGAGTGATTAAACGTGTCTTACTGAATGCATGGGTTAGTGACTAAACTGTGTGAATGTCTGTATCAGTCTGTCTGTTGGTGTGAAAGCGGCTGCATGGGTTGGTGAGAAGCTACATGAGTGTCTATATGGGTTATTGATTGGTTGTCTGAGTATCTGTATGGGTGCCTGAGTGTCTGGGTGGGTGGGTGGGGTGTGTGTGACTTCCTGCATGGATGTGTGAGTGGGTGATTTACTGGGTGTATGGGTTCAAGAGTATGTCTGTGAGGGGCTGTATGGGTGGGTGAGTGTGTGTATGGCTGTGTTGGTGAGTGAATGGATGTCTCAGTGGTACATGTGTGAGTAATTACATATGTGAAAGGCAGTATATGTGAGTGTTGGAGTATATAAATGACTATATGTGAGAGTTAGTGATTGTGAGAGTGGTTGTGTGGATGAGTGTGTGCTTGTGTCAGTGATTGTATAAGAGAGTAAGTATTTGTTAGTATCTGTATGAATAAGTGAGGTGGTGTCTGTATAACTGTATAGGTGAGTAAATGGGAGTGTGATTGATTCTTTGAATGACTGACTAGCTGTGTAAGTAACTCTATGGGTGTGTGGCAGTGTGTGAGTGTCTGTATAGATGTATGAGTGCATATGATAGTGGCTGTATTGATGAGTGACTGCATGTATGAGTGTCTGTATGGATGAGTGAGTGGATGTGTGTGTAGACCTAGGAATCAGTGAGTGGATATGTAGTAATTGGTATTGGTGTATCTATGATTTCAAGAATGTAGTCTGTATTTTAGAGTAGGTGTATCAAAGGTTATATTAGGGTGTGAGGAGGTGCATCAGATTATCATGTGGATGATGTCATCAGTAATGTCATTTGAGATGTCATCAGTGATGTCACTGACCATGTCATCATCATCAAAATAACTTTATTTCGCCTACCAAAATGGTGGCATAAAAGTATACTAAAAACAGTTACATTATAGCACAGTCATATAATTACAATTTTACATAACAAACCCTGTAATATAAAAACCAATTGATCTCATAATCTTATGCATAAGTCCATCCTTGAGTAAATATATCAAATAACAGATTAAAAAGTCAATCTTCTCTTCTTCAATGCCGACAGGAAAAAGGACGCCAGTGAAAAACATGTAAAAGGGTCAGACAATAGCTGTAAGTAAAAAGGGCCACACGACACTGTCTAAAATTCATTTTGCGTATAAGAGGGATAATAAACCTTTTTCTTTGTTCCTGATAAAATTTACAAAAAAATAAAAAGTGAAGATTATTCTGAATAGATAAATCATCACATGTACAAAGAGGCAATTCAGAAAGTGCATACATTTTGATGGAAAACCTAACATCAAAGGGATATAATTTAACCGAAATCTCACTAATATGAATCTATGTTGCTGGTTAGTGACAAAAGACAGATAAGTTGTATTAGAATCCAGTGACGTAATACTTGGAACAGCAGAAAATGTTCTAACAGTTGTCAGCCTAAAATTAGCGTTCTGCCTCCTTACTTGTAATCTAGACAGTAATTGGTATTTTAACTCTTTCTTTGAAACAGAGCAACATGACACAGGGTTAGTATACAATTCATGTAACCCAACTGCCTTAAGTATGGATTCTACATAGCATATCCATCTAATCCTACTAGCCCCATCTAACTTCTGGACATAATTTATTATATCTCTAGTCAGCGCAAGAGTGTCCTTACGCCAAATCGAATGCCACAATAAGACGGGTGAAATAGAGATTTTGTCACAGATATAAGGGACATCTAATTCAGTGTGACAAATAAAATTAGAACAGGATTTGGGCAAGGAAACTAATTTCTTCAAAAGTATCCTCAATCATTTGTAGTTTCGAGCAATCTACAACACCCCACACTGCTGCTCCATATGTTGCAACAGATACACTTTTATCCTGATAGACTTTCTTTATGGTTTCAATCGGTTTCGATCCAATCTTTTTACAAATTTACTAAGGGCCCCAATAATCTTCTCCATCTGCAGACACCTATTTTCAATCATACACTTCCAATTACATTGTCCATTAAATACAATCCCCAAATAATTAAAAGAATCTACCACTTCCATTTTACCCCTTCAATATGAATATTGGGCTGTTTCCTCTGTTTAGCACCTGCCACTAACACAAAAGATTTGGAAAAATTAATTCTCATATCCAGATCGTTCATAAATTTAATATACTCCCTTACTATCCGACGCAGTGCATTACCAGTGCGAGCTAAGATCACTGCGTCATCCGCATAAAGGAGTAGTGGTACCTGCATAGACTTAATGTAAGGGACATCTGGAAGTAATACCAATTAGGGCAGATTCAACAGCATTGGTATACAATGAAAATAAAAGGGGACAAGGACGCACCCCTGGCGTACACCTCTTGCAATTTTAAAATGTCTCGTACACTCACCATTTTTCCCAAAACGAACAGAAGCTGAGGCCCCACTATACAAATCCTGGATAATACGTATGATCTGGGTCTCAACTCCCATTGCCTCCATGATCTGCCACAGCCTATGCTGTGCCACGCAGTCAAAGGCTGCTGACAGATCCATGAAGGCAAGATACAAGTGGCCATTTTTCGCAGCCGTATATTTTGCTATTATCAGGTTCAAGTTCAGGCACTGATCCACCGTTCCTTTCCCTTTCCTAAAACCATATTGGGTAGGGATAATAATATTCTTCTCCATTGCCCAAACCTCGAGTCTATTTAAAGGAGCCGTCCCATTAATTTTGCTGTGGAATCTATCAAAGATATCTGCCTGTAATTGATTGGCAATGTCCTATCTCCCTTTTATAAATTGGGACAATTACAGTCGTTTTCCACGACTGGGGTGCTCCAGTTTGAGAAATATTGTTAAAAACATTAGTTAGAAAGCGGAGCCCAAAGGTCTTGATTATCTAAAAAGGTCGATCGGAACACCATCTGGCCCTGGTGCCTTCCCTCGTTTACATTGGCTGAGAGCGTGTTTAGTTTCGTCTACTGTAAACCAAACATCTATTCCTACGTTATCAAAGCTAGGAGGCGGAGGCTGAATAAATACCTCCTCCAAGACCCCAAACAGAGCTTCAAAATGTGTGACCCAATCCTCCTCAAGAACATGACTATCTAAAGATATAGTTAATTCGTCTTTTAAAAAGGGTGCATTTATTACGGACCAAAATGCCTGTGAACTTTTTATTAGGACAGCTTCATATAGGCTGTCCCATCATTCTTCTTTTAGAGCGTTTTGCCTTACCCTTCTGGCTTCCTTATAGACCTGCCGTAGAGATGTAATCAGATGCTGGTTACGTGGTTTTACTTTAAGGGCCACATGTAGATTTCCAAGTGCAGTTCGGCAATCTTCATCAAACCAAGTACAAGTCTTAGGGGATCTATTACGTATGGAGCGCATAAGATTAAACTTAACTTCCTCAGTATCAGTTCAAAAGCATTGACCATTCCATCAGTGATTGAGGGATCTAGGCATAGCCTTATCTCTAAGGCACACTTCCTACCTATTTTAACCAAAAATTTCTCTGGGTCAACTTTCTCCCATTTCAGGATGATCCCATTTACCCTTCCAATCACTGGTACTATGGGGAGGTTTAAACGACATTCCCCTTTTTTAAGGAAGAGATAAAAAGGTGATCGCCGCATGGTCACTAAAAGCATAAAATTTAATCTGTAGTGGGAAAAGTATTTCCTTATTGAATTAGAGACCAGAATATAGTCAAGTGTAGAAGAGAAGGTACGACTAAAAAGGTACAGTCTAAGTGCCCAGTTGAGGTATCAATAGTATTTAAAAACACAAGGTTCCTAGAGATGAGTAGTCTATTTAGCCCAGAACCATAATCAGTATGGTCAAAATGTAAAACACAATCCCCATCATCATCTAGTATCCCACATACCGGAGTATCTACTTTATCACATGGATGAGCATTATAGTCTCCAAGCCAAATTATATCACAGGGTTTGCTAAGTGTTTTCTCTAAATTAGCAATATCCCTTTCTAGTGGTGCCAATATCGCAACTTGGTTATTACCAAAATTATTATTGTAGAAATTTACAAGTAGCCAATATTTATCAGCACCCTGCTCCAAAACTATAATGTGATAGAATGATGATGTATTTAAAAATCGCTTTACTTTTAATGGGAAGCTATTAGAAAGTAAGGTTAACAAACCTCCCTTAGCGCGGCCCGATACCGACGGTTTTGCTGGTGTATGATATGAACAGTACCCATTAAGATGTATTGAATTAATTTCCCAGGTTTCCTGTAGACACACTATATCCTTAGATGTTATAAGGGAAAGCCACTCATTATTTGCTTTCTTTTGGTTAAACCCAGCAATGTTCCACGACATCACTGCTACGGAAGACGTAGAACAATCTATATAAGGCGTAGTCTGGGGCACAGTCAAACCAGATACCTTCGTTTTTGGATGTATATGGGCGTCCACAGTTAAAACAGAAACTACAGGTGATATAAATTCCAAGACTAAATCAGCTGACTCTATATGTGATAAAGTCTGCCCTGTCAGTCAATCACAGTCTTGCATACCGTCCAATGTAGAAAAACGGTTACTAGAGAGAGAGGTAAAACTGTTGAGGTAGCACATAAGTTAGGAACAGAATACCCAAGTCTATTACTCACATTTCTTCTATTTGACGAAACCTCTAGAAAGTTGTGCGGTTTATAAAAAAACCAAGTGGAAGTGCACAGATTTCTGAATGGGGTGAAGGAAAACTTGGCAGAACAGATAGTAACTGCCCCACCACATTATGGTTGTCAAAGTTAATAATAATACAATCCCCTTTAAAAGTTTTGGGGGCCTTACCTATCCAGTTAACTCTCCTGGCCATAATCACATGTCCATATATGTTAACCATGTCATGAGTGATGTAATATGTGATGTCATCAGCAGTGCATTGCGGGGGCGCAAGTTATACTTAGCTCAACTAACTATAACGGCCGAATTTCTCTGGTTTTGTACAAGTGAAATGTCCAACTAACTCTACCGTCCCTGAAACCTGTGGTTTTTTCAGTGAATTTCTATGGTTTTTTAAATGCTAATTTCTAACTATAACGTCTCTGAAACCTATGTTTTTTCCAGTGAATATATATATATATATATATATATATATATATATATATATATATTTATTTAATATGAAGAAAGGAAGAAAGTGATACTATTCTAGTTCTATGCGCATTTCATTTAAGAGGCCAAACCAGGCAAAGTTAAGTGGCACTCAAGGATTAACTCATTAATTATACCTCACATCTATCAAGCCACCATCAAAATATTGTGTTGACCACACAGACATGTTCACAGCCAGCCTAATCAGGTGTTGGAGCAAGGCTGGCTGAAAGCACGAAGGTCAAAACACCAACTGAGCCACAAGCCAACTTGGCATCCGTCCACACTGCTTAGACAAACCTCTCCTCAGTTGAAGTTGAAGGCAAGAAAATAATTACTGGAGTTCATGCTTCCTCCAAAGGTATCGAAAGCGTGTTATACAAACAGGAGGCAAACTCTGAATGTGGTCATTCAGAAAGAAGTAGTTTCTATACATTTTGGGACATGAAATCAAAACCCGCAAAGAAGAATTCTGCTGCTGATGCATGAACAGCAGCATTTAAGTATTTCATTGCACATCTCCTACAGACCATATAAGGGACTACTCACAAAGGCATTTTGAAGCACGTAAAATAATACTCCTTTACATACTTTTTCACATGTTTGTTAATTGATCCACAAACTTCTAAAATGGGAATAAAATTGAATTAGTCATATACATTTAGTACAAATAGAAAAGACTGTGCCCTCTTAACACTTTTAATAACAGGGAGTTCCATGTTTCAGGGCTGATGCACAAAGGCATGTAAGACTACGTAAAATAGTACTCTAGTAGTACTACTTCAAATACTCATAAATATTTTTGTGAATTGACCCTTGTGATGTTAGATGCTATAAGACACTTGCAAAAAAAAGAAATCATGAAAAAAACGTTACGGATATTTAGCGCAAATCTTAAAGAAATGTGAAAATCTACACTTGCAGGTTTACACTTTGGTTTGAGTGAAGGTATTTGAAATTCTATGGTTCGGAAATGTTGACTGCATAGTTTCTGGAAAGCTGCAACATACACAGCCTGCTCAAAGAAGACACGGAAAACCTTAGTCAATTCTCACTTATTTTCATGTGTAGGCATTTGTGAAGATTGTTCTCTGCAATATTTATTACAAGAATATTATGGCACACTAATTTTGGACAAAATTTCAAAAAATAAATGCTTATAGGGAACTATGGATTTACTATTCTTAACTCCACATCTATGTACCTTGAAGGTATATATATCATCAAGGTACATATTTGTGGAGTTAGGTATATCACTTTTATATTTGTATATAGTGTACATTTTTATTTGTATATGTTCATTTTTGTACAAAGGGTGCATTTTTATATTTTAAAATTTCTTAATTAGTGCTGAAGTGGGGATTCTTATATCTCAAACATCAAGAATAATCATGAAACAACCCCCACCATTGGTTGTGTGAACCTTTGTTAGTTGACAAGAAGAGTGGATAAGGAGCTATCATTTACATTAAGTTCCATAAACAGTGAAGACCAATTGGGTCCTCACAGGACACAACAAGGAGAATGAAAGTGAATTTAAAAAGATTTATTTAACAAATTAGTTCAAACAAGATAGTTTATTAAGTATTCAAACTTAGTCATCATTTTTCAGATTCAAATAATCTAAAAGTGGATGGTTCAATCTAAGATAAAATAGCACATTTGTAAGAATTACAAATATTATGCAAAATATGAAGCAAGTGTGTTCCATGAAGGAAAATCACTAATCTAAATTGAATAAGGTTTTGGCAAAAATGGCATTTAAATTAAGTAAAATAGGGTCAGGTGTCAGGTTCAGAAAACCTAATAGAGGTTTCTGATGAGTGGATAGGAATGGATATGCATAAAGCATTAGCACTCAAGCAGTGGAGATTAGCAGAGGCTAGAAGGGTCTTCTCACTTCGAAGTCAGCAAGCATCTCTAAGATCTGCTCTTCTCGTCTAAGGAACACACAGTATTATAATTCAACAAAACACTAGTTGTAACATTTCTCTTCAGTCTCGCTCTCGCAAACCAACCAGTCTTCACCAAACTCTGGGAGCAGGTAAACTCTCTAGTTTCATACATCTTTACAGTGGTTCATGCATGGTATTGTCATTGAGTTTTTACACTGAACTCTTGTAGTTCAGACAGCTCTTCCCACAAGTCACACTTCCGCGCATCTTCCTCTCCTCCCGGTGAGGACCTCACTATCAGTTGTCTCATACATAACAAAATGCCTATTCACTAGCTAACAGTACGCTTCCGGAAAAATACAGCATCTGTAGTGGAAAGAACAAGAAAAATATCTTGTTGCAGAGCGTAAAACTTTTATCTATGGGCTTACACTCCTTACTCTTCTAACCGTACAAGGCCCTCTGCGATTAGGCAGTCTGAAGCGCTTCCATTACCACAGACGCAATGATGCTCTGGTGAATCTTTTCTGCGCCTATAGGAGGGATGGAAATTAGGGTGACCAAACTCCACAATAGCTGTCGAATGTGGACCATAAATTGACAGCCAACTCACAAGTTAGAAATCAAGTTTAGGTACACCACTCTTAAGACTAACCCTGGGCGGTGAACTCCGCTCCGCTCGCGGAGTTTGCGGAGGTTTCTGCACTCCGCATTACGCGGAGATCGCGGAGTTCCGAAAAACTCCACTTCGCGTTGCGGAGCGGAGTTTTTCCTCGCTCGCTTTCGTCAATGTCAAGTTGGTGACCGCGAGCAAGGAAAATCAACCTCCCGGCGAAATTTTTCCTTGTTTGCGATCGTCAACATCAAGTTGGCGAGCGTGGAAAATCAACATCCCGGCGAGATGTTTCCTCGTTCGACGATCGTCAACATCAAGTTGGCGAGCACGAGCATGGAAAATCAACATCCCAGAGAGATTTCTCAACGCGGGGGGGTCAGGTTTCTGATTGCGAGTGGTCGCGTATGCTCACGACCGCTCGCGTTGAGAAACTGCCAGTTCGCGTTGAGAAAGCTGCCGCTCGAGTAAAAATCTACTCGAGCGGCAGAAAAGGAAAGCTTTCGTGTTGGAATGGAAACCGATCGACAAACAGTCAGCGGTTCCATCTGACGAATTTGGATGCAGCCACCCATGAGGCGGTCGTAAACATCCATTTACCTAATGCAGCTTGTGCAGCGGGCAGAAAGGGGACATTGTGCAACCTGCATTAGAAAATTGATGTTTGCAAACATCCATGCACCTTGTGACAGGCACCACAAGGTGCATGGATGTTTGGGGGCCACCACAGGTGCCCCCCCCAAGCCTCTTAGCGGAGGTCGCAGAGGGGCGGGGCTCAGCTAGGGGCCCCCAAAGTCCATTTCCATCTGCCTTTCTATGGCAGTCGGCCCGCCATAGAAAGGCAGACTGAAAGGGATATTGTAATCCCTATGGTGGTGCCTGAGAAGGCACCACCCATATTGTAGGGATTACATTCTGACCGCTGGGCCGATGGGCTCCTTGAGCCCGTCGGAACACCAGCGGTCGGTCCCTCCGCATGCTGCCCCTCACGGCCGCATCATAATGCGATGGGCAGAACACAGGGACAGATGTTGGTCGGATCGCAACCGACAGGCCGTCGGTTGCGATCCAACCGACATTGTAATCAGGCCCAAAGTTGTAACTTACAGCCATAGCTGAAATTCTATTCCCACAGGAATATTTCACTGTGAACGTTGAAAAACATTGAAGAATGTCAGGGTGTAGTCATGTCCAGGACAAAACAAGCAACATTTTACTTGAAAAGAACGATCCATTGTATTAAATCTGGGGAAAGGTCAGCATTAGAGAATAGCATTTCATGGAGGCCTTTAAGTTAGCATCAAACATTTAAATGAAATGAGCTTTGACTTTACTTCAAATATGATTAAATTAAATCACTTCAAGTGAAGAATGTATATAGATATAAAGAACTTTAAAATATTCTTATGTAGAGATGGCTACATTTAGAAATACCCTACTACCACAAAAATGTACGACATTCATATAAATGCACGTTTTTCACATTTTGTTTTACTAAAATCATTTTTAATATTTTATAAACTATAAAGTCTTTAGTATCAGTTTGCAAAATCACAAGCCTGTACTTTATTGCTACACAGTTTTGCACCAACTTTTCTAACTGGTGCATTCTCAGCAAAAAGCATAAAAATCACTAGGCCTCTTCACATAGCATTAACATTTTCATCAATATACGTTAATAAGCAACATATGCATTAAAATGTCATTAGCGCAACTTGTTTGTCTGTATTTATGTTATCTTATAAATGTGTTTTCTTCATCTCACGTTCTAAAGCGTGCTTTGACGGTGCCTGTATTACTCTTGTCTCTGTTTCATGTATCAGTGTGTCTATTCTGTGCAACGTGTACTTTCAACGTTTCATGGTTTCTGTGTATAAATGTGTTGTGTATTATGAATTTTAAAATCATGCTGCATCAATCTTGTGCAAAGCAACTGCATAAATGCGTGAACAGACCTCTCAGTCTTAAACATGTGAAATCAACGCTCAAAATGGCATTAACATTTAGGCAAACGTAATTCATTACAATATGTCAACTTGAGTGTTTGCTTATAATGGCTAAGTGTGATTACCTGCTACAAATCTTTGTGTTAAATGTGTGCATGATATTTGACCTTATAAATTGCACTTTACAATTAAATGTATTTAATTTGATAAATTAATAATTTCACTCTATCATTAGTAAAACCGAGTTTTTTGCCTCCAAAAGGGAAATATTTATCCACAAGATAAAACCCCTTTCTGCTTCAGTCCTACTAATTGTGTGAATGTTCTCTTCTCATTCTCATTCCAACCACCTAAAAAGGGATTAACTCCAGGCATTGGCAGGAGTAAATCTATATTTTAAGGGGTAAATGGTGTGAGAAAATCTTTGTGAGCACAAAGTGACTAGGGCATCCACACCCTAGAACACCTAGCCCAATTTTGAATGTTAATATGTGCAGAGGATATCAGACTCACAGGCCTATAAATATCTATTTTCTACAGCCTAGTAAGGCCTATTAAAATGGCATGATGATGAGGCACACTGAGAGTAATGGGCATTTCTCTTACAGTCTGCTGTTGAAGGAGCACAATCAGGGGCTAAGCTAACTTTTGTGAAGGAGGTTCAGTGAAACTGAGGAGTAGGGGAGAGAGAGACAATGCACTCTAATTATGACTGTTTTTTACTATCTAACAGGTGGATAGAGGCCATTTCCATTGCTTGCATAAGGGTTTGTGGAACCCTTGTGACGTCACTGAGCACAGTTTTTGAAGGGCTACTTTACAATGTTCAAAGGTACATAACACTTCTGAGGTGCACCTTTAATAAAACGTTATGCTCATGTCCATACCCATTAATTAAACCTGGGCTTGGCCTTGCCTGTAATACAAACACGGTTTGTACCACAATGAAGAATTGGTATATTTAACTGATGAAAATGAGGGCAGAAGCAAAAATACAGGCCTCAGTCTTCCAAGGAGATGAAAATACGATCAAAAAAGCCGAATGTTTAGGGTTTTACATAAGGTTGATGAGAGTCTTATATCTAGCACTCCAGTTGACAAGCCACCTACACTGCATGCCCTCACTGACACTCGTTGCTACAGCTCTAGAATCTGCACCACAGACAAAGTCACATTTGGCCTCTCACACACTCCTAGTAACAATATCATTTATGAGGTCATTTGGTGCAACCTGGTACTCTCTTTTATCATATTGCGGTGGAACCAACAGGAAGGTGCTTGATGGCTGTAATGACGAGCCAGCCCTGACACACTAAAGGACAAGGAATTTACCAAGAAGTCAGTTTTTTCTTTGCATGCTTCACATTCTACCAACCAGGGTGTGGATTGCTGTGAAGAACCCTGAGAAAGTTATGACTTGCTACCATTTTTTTCAGATTGAGAAAATTGTGTCAGCTGTCTCTAAATCACTCCTAGATGTAATGACCAATATATATACTAAACTCACCCACTCCCCACTGAAGAGCTCGTGGAGACAACTATATGAATAACTGAGGAATCTGTTTCAGATACTGTACTACTAGGACCTTCTAATCAACCTATCTATCTCACTAAGATAGTATTTGTGGGTTGTAAATTAGTAAAGTGCAATTTTATGATGCTCATTAGCACTTGTGAGCCTCACCCCAAGGTAGTTCCACATGGACCCATCATTGATTGAAGAGTAACAAGACGTTCAACAAACAACAACATATGTCAGTGAAGAAAGGTGTAAAATAATCAATCAATCAATCATTTATAAAGCGTGGCAAATCACCCGTGAGGGTCTCAAGGCGCTGGTGTTGCTAGCTGCTGCATGGTGATCTGTTCATTCAAACAGCTAGGTCTTGAGTAGTTTCCTGAATTTCTGGAGCTCTGAGGCGGTCCTGCGGTGCAGGGGAGGGTTGTTCCAAGCATAGGCTGCAATGTGTGTGAAAGAGCATCCTTTGCTGTTGGGTGAGTGTCTAAGAGGAAGAGGGAGGTGGATTGTAGGTGTCTGGTTGGTTGGCGGGAGGTCATGTGTTTGTTGATGTATGCTGGTCCTTCGTAGTGCAGGGCTATGTATGCTTGGTTCAACACCTTGAACTGACAGCTCTTCTGTATCGGGAGCCAGTGTATCTTCTTAATGTGGGGTGTGATGTGTGTCCATCTGGGGAGGTTGAGGATGAGTCTTGCCACTGAGTTTAGTATTATCTCTGTTCTCTTCAGGAGGTGTGCGGTGAGTCCTACATAGAGGGTGTTTCCACAGTCCAGCCTGCTAATGACGAGGGCCTGCATGAAGGTCCTTCTGGTGTTGACTGAGAGCCACCTGAAGATCTTGCGGAGCATGCATTGGGTGTGGAAGCAGGTGAATAAGACTGCATTTACCTACTTCCTCATGGATAGCTTGCTGCCCAAGATGATGCCAAGGCTGTGGGCATAGTCTGTAGGAGTGGGGGTGGGCCGAGTTCCGCAGGCCACCATGCGTCGTTCCATGGCGAGGTCTTGTTCCCAAAGATGAGGACTTCCATCTTGTCTGTTTTGAGCTTGAATACAGCATTCAACCCTGCTCCAACACTTGGAAGGATATGCTCTGATAATTTTGGGGTTCTTAGGCAAGCAGACAATACTCTAAGAATCACTGATGTTGGGAGAAATAGATCATGGTTCCTTTAATGACCATTGAGGCAAATATGTTGCTGTCTGAATGTATTCCCTCATTATGTTACATTACTGACAATTCTCAAGCTAGTTTATAGATGCCAATCAATATAACATCACTTTAAAGCTATGGTTTACTTTCACAGTTGAAATCTTGCCACTCCCTCCAATTGATTAGACACGACATGAAGAGTGACCAGAATCCTCAATTGTGAGAAAACTAATATTGATGGCTACAATTCACCACTCGAGAAAGTCTTTGATGATTGGGGAGTCAACATTTGCTTATGATGTTAAGTTAATTTTGTCGCCATGTGTTAAATTCATTCAGGCATGCTCTGAAATTGCTGCTAATCATGTTTTGGAAGGTTTGAATTTCACTCTGAAATTTGTTTTCAGTCCACAGAGCTTTTAATGATGATGGAGAGGTAGATTGGTTTGGCACTTTTTGGTTGTACTTTCTGTTGTGCTTTTCATCTTTTGAAACCCAGTGATTTTTTTTTCTGTAGGCATATGAACAGATAGCACAAGTAATCACCAGCTATGGTATTTCTTGTTATGAAATATATGTTTTTGATATACAGCATTTATTTTGCGCTCACAAAGGAAATTGTTCCAACATGCTGAACACCTATTCCACACATATGGGTTATTCGGTCAGTTTAGTTGGAATAAGAATATTTTGTTTCTGAAAGCAAGGAGATGTGAACTCTATGCTTGAGCATAGGAAAGCTGCTCCTGTGTTTGGAAACTTGTGCTATAAAACAAGGGTCCAGTTTCCTTTGAACTGTTTTGTCTTTGCCTATGACTTAAGTGTTATTTTATGAATCTGCACGAAATTTGTCAATCTACTACATAAAGTAAATGGCACGTCACATTTTATGCAGATCATTGAAGAGGGATAAAAAATAAAGGAGGGTAAACAATTGCATTTTCTAAGGTAACCATAGGAATATTTGCGCCTGCTGCAGCAAAAAATACCGAAATTAAATATACCACAGCCGGCATGGAACATATATGTTTTGGTTAAAATCAATCAGTAGTTTTTGAGAAGTTTGCTTTACAAAAAGGTGCGAGGCAGACTTTAAAATTTAATGAGAAAGATACTTTTTTATGGCGTGACCTTTGAAGGCAGGTAGAGAACCCATCCACTATCTCATAATCAATATGGGTTTGTTCAGGATTTAAGATGTCTGTTCTTATTCAAATTGAACACAACTATATTTTGAACAAAGTAATTAGCTAAATCAGGGCTGAATAACAAAGTAAGGCTGAAAAATCAGATGTCTACAGAAAAAGAAATAAACATTCAAGAACTAATAAAGAATCATAGAAAGGTAATAATTATAATAGCTTCAAAGGTTTTAGGGTCAGAAGAAAGGGAGACCTATTAAGAATAGGATTGTTGCTGGAATGAAAGAATGGAACCTGGAATAGTCTGAATCCAGGCGTTAAACAATTTCAAAACCGTTCTTACCACTGAATATGAGCCTGAGTGGAACTGTACTGTTATCAATAGTGGAACTTACAACCTGTCAAAATCCACTTGGTTAAACTAGGTTCTCAGAAACAAAATATGCAGTTGATGCACTACAATTATAAAAATCATAATACACAACATATTTGTAAACTGAAAACATGAAAAGCTGAAAGTACACTTTGCACACGTTAGACACAGTGATACATGAGAAAGAGACAAGTGTAGTAGCAGCACCGTAAAAGCTTGCTTTTAAATGTGAGATGAAGAAGACACATACAAATTAACACTGATACATATAAATGGGTAGTATAAATGAATTTATAATGCATATGTTGCTTATTCACATATATTGATGGAATTTGTGATGTTAAAGTGAAGTGGCCTAGTAAATCAAGTGGAACATTTAGAAAAGTATGTGCAAATTTGTGAAGAAAAGTAGATATGATCACGAACACGTGCAAAATGATATTTGCAAACATATAGATCATGAAAACCTGCAAACTATTTTTGTATCATACATTTATGAAATTACGGGCCCAATTTTGATGTCGGGCAGAAAGCCTCCGACCAGTGGTCGGAGGCTTTCTGCCCGACATCATAGGTTTCATTCCGACTGCTGTATTAGGATGGCAGTGGTGTTACCCCGAAACCGGTCCCAGGATGCTTGTTTCCGGTCCAGGGAAGACATGGCTTGGCAGTTCGGGCTGGACTGTTCCCAAGAGGCACAGGGTCAAGACTGATTTGCATATAGCTGTGTCTGAACTGGGGTGGCGAAGTGAGCTAAAGAACGATGATGGATTCAACCCAGATCTGTGACTGGGGGTGAGTGTTTAAAAAGTTTCAGCACTCCGTCCATCATCTCCTTGTGTTTGCTTTGTTTGCCCTAAGTTGGCAGGTCATGCCCAGACGTGGGTCCCTTGCTCACTTTGCCACTGGATTCAAGCTAGCCTGGCTGATGAGGGGTGTTACCCCGAAACCGGTCCCAGGATGCTTGTTTCCAGTCCAGGGAAGACATGGCTTGGCAGTTCGGGCTGGACAGTTCTCATGAGGCACATGGTCAAGAGTGATTTGCATATAGCTGTGTCTGAACTGGGTTGGAGAAGTGAGCTAAAGAACTATGATGGATTCAACCCAGATCTGTGACTGGGGGTGAGTGTTTGAAAAGTTTCAGCACTCCCTCCATCATCTCCTTGTGATTGCAGTGGTCAGAATGAAACCAGCAGGGGGATTCTGACGCGGTTCTGACGGGCTCAAGGAGCCTGTCGGAGCTTCAGAAGCCAGCATAATCCCCTAATGACGACGGAGCCAAGCTTGGCTCCGTCGACGGTTTATGATGGCACTTTCCGACAGCCATTTCATGTCGGCCTTTCTGACATGAAAAGGCTTTCAGAAAGTGTCTTTGGGGGCCCCTAGCAAGGCCCCCTTTGCCCCTGGCCCTCTGCAATGGGCCCTGGGGAGCACAAATGGATGTTTGCGACTGCCCTGTGGGTGGTCGCATCGGAATCCTGCAGTGGTAACCACCGACCTATGGTCGGGCGGTTTCTTACCGCAAAAGTGTTGGGCGGACGTAAGTCTGCTCGACATCGTAGTTAGGCCCTACATGTTTATATCAATGTTGTGAAATTTTGTGGTAGTAGGGTATTTCCAACATTAGCAATTTTCATGTAATAATACTTGGTGAACGTTTATATAATCTTCTTATTTTGAATTAATTGTACTTCATTATATTTACTATTTCACTTAACCTTCATTTCATATAAATGTACAGTGCTAACCTAAAGGCCTTTTCAAAATGTTTTTTCTCTGGTGCTGCCCTTTCCCCTGATTTAATACAATGGGTCATTTTTTACAAGAGAAATGTTGCTTATTTGTCCTATACGTGTGCACACATTGACATTCCTGAATGTTTCTTTACCATGCACCAGGAAATGTTCCTGTGGGAATAGAATTTCAGCTATTGCAATGTTTCTTTTCCTATTGATACTAGACCTGTGTGAACTCATAAACATTGGTTTCCCATGACTAGCATGGGAAACCATCTCGATGTTGCGAGAGCTCTATGTGGCTTTACGAAGACACCCACATTTGATAGTCTTTCGATGATGGTGTGTTGCCATCTCATTGGGACAATCTTAAAAATCTTATAAAAGAAATAACCTCGAAGGAGGGGCAACGCCTTGGATTTTTGCTTCACGACGACCGCCATTCTCATTTTCCTGCTGGAGATCCGGATGCTTCGCTCATCGAGTTTTGCACTATCTTTGCTTTTGGACAGTCTTGCTAATGCTACAGTCGGTAGCTGATGGACTGAACATTCTTTGCCGAACCATGTCAAATTTTTTATTTTTTAAATTCTTTGGCTTTATGCTAATGGTCTCGCCCTTTATGGACTTTAAATTCAAATCCATCCTTTTCCTTTGTAGGATCTGAGCTGTTAGGTGAATGGATTATCCTTCTGCTTTCAATGGTATTTGGACCTTATAACTCTGTATTTTGATTTTATGACAACTGTACGAAAAGCTTTACATAACTATTTGGCCTTTTAATTGGAACTGTGATGTTCTCCACTGAAATCCTTAAAAAATTGCTTGTTGTTATTAATTTTGAATCTTTAATACAGTAACCAAATTAATTCTCAGTATGAGTCGGTTATTGAATCTTGTCAGTTCCTTCTTTTAAACTGTGCTATGTTTATGATGTTTTAGATGCTTTGTAGGGAGAAATAGGGAGCCTTTTCGGAACACCAAGTTCTGCTTCTCTTATTTTTGGCACAATAGCAGAGCTATTTGTTTGTATGATTTTAGTTCGACTTAACTTCTTCAGGAGGTTGAGTCTTCCTGTTGTGATTTTTTTTATACAAAGCATGGTTTTGAGGGTGGTGTACCTAAATTTGATTTCTAATTTGTGAGTTGCCTGTCAATTAATGCTCCTTATTGCACAGCTAAGTTTGTACACCCTAATTTCCACCCTCCTATCGGCAGAGAAAGATTCTTCAGAGGATCATTGCCTCTGTGGTAAATGGAAGCATTGTGGTTTGGAAAATCGTAAGGACCCAGTGTGGTTAGCTTACACTGCAACATGGTCTAATGATGATCGCAAGTTGATTCCTTGTCAGGAAATATCCCAATATTAGATGGCAGCTAGGATGTAAGAGGGAAGTTGAGAACCTTCATCACATAAGTGACATGTAAATATGTAGACAAATTATCCCACTTTAATTTGTCATGGGCTAGCTCATTTGCATATGACAGACATTCAACTTATTTAGCCCCCCATATTTACTTTGTACATCTAAACATCTTGCATCGTAATTTCAAATCATAAAGTATACCTTGAACTCTCTTTTTCATGCTAATGCCCTCCTAGTTTCTGGGAGACATTGCTCCTAGTGATATCATGTTTTGATAATTACTCTCTGGAGTTTTGTTTCCTTTTGTTGAGTTTAAGAGAGCTTTATTGAATTAAATAAGAACAAAAGGTACAACATTACAACAATGATGATAAGAAAACTACAAAAATAGTGTACAATATGTATGTCCATAGGAAAATGAAAACCTGATTTAATTACTATTATCAAAAAACAAAACAAAAACTAGGAACAGTAATACAAGATTAGGTACCTTAGTGAATTAGCATTTTACGTTTTATAAATAAAGAGACAAAAGAAAAGAGAGGAGAAAATAAAGAAAGAAAAATCAACATCCGTACCAAATATACTTACTAAGAAAATCCGATAACAGGCACTATAAATGTTCAGATAAAGTGGTAGTAGTATAATATCTTGATATGAACAATATATAAAAATAATAAATCACAATGTTATGCTATGTTATGTTATTTAAATTTATAAGGCGCGCAGCTACCCCAAGGGGTTTCCCGGCGCCGGCAGGTAGGAGTGAAAGAAAAAGTGAGTAGAAACAAAATTATTGATTGAACAACCAGGTCTTCACTTGTCTACGGAAACTACTAAAGACAGTTTCTTCCCGTATAGAAATAGGAAGAGAGTTCCACAGGGTGGGGCCCAAGAAAGAGAAGGACCTACCGCCCATCCTGGTCAATTTGATTCTAGGGATATCAAATTTAGACTGTCCAGCAGAACGCAAACGACGAGAAGGAGTGTACAACTGAATTAACGAATGCAAATATTGTGGGGCTGTTCCGGATTTAATTTTAAACATAAAGCTCAAGGCCTTAAATTTAACACGGTTCTCCACTTTTAGCCAGTGTAATTTGCGATGAGAGCCGGAGGCTGACACCATCCTGGGTACCTGACACAGCAGTCTGGTAGCTGCATTTTGCACCACCTGCAACCTACATATTATAGTTTTATTGGAGCCCAATTATAAAACGTTACCGTAGTCAAGTCTAGACGTAATCAGGGCCTGAACCACAGTACGTTGAACACAGAGGGGTAACATCCACAAGATTTTTCTCAGCCATCTCAGAATGGTAAAGCATGTCGCAGCCACTTTTGTGATTTGTTGCTTCATTGACAGATGGTCGTCAATGATAATACCCAGGTTACGAACTTGACATACTGGTTGGGGTAGCAAGTCCATTTCAATGGGCCAATGTTTCGGTCCCCAGAGGTCTTGGTCTTTACCTAAAATCATAACCTCAGTTTTATCTCCATTTAGTCTGAGCAAGTTGTACTGCATCCAAGATGCGATTTCCCTCAGACCAATCTGGAGAGCAGAGGAGTCAGATCCCCTAGATGAAGTAAGGGAAAAGATTATCTGCGTGTCATCCGCATAAGAAAAAAGGGACAGCCCGGCCTCCTCAGCAATATATGCCTACGGGTGCACATAGATATTAAACAATAGTGGACTCAGCACAGAGCCCTGGGGAACTCCATAAGGAGATCGATGAATGTTAGAGCTAGCCGAGGTAGAGAAAACCTGAAAAGTTCAATCCACCAGGCAGGAGCTAAACAATTGTAAGGCTGAGCCTCCAAGGCCTAAAGAATGCAAGGCTTTCAGCAAAACTGTGTGAGACACTGTGTCGAAAGCGGCACTAAGATCAGGTAGGACAAGAGCCACCGTATCCCCATGGTCCAAATGCCGTCTCAACATTTCAGTAACCCCAAGTAATGTAGATTCAGTGGAGAAACCTGCTCTAAAACCAGACTGAGAAGGATGAAGGAAACTCAAAGACTCAACCAAAGAAGTCAGCTGAAGGTTGACATGTTTTTCAAGAAGCTTAGAAAAGACAGAAAGCAGAGAAATAGGATGAAAACTAGATGGCATAGAAGGATCCGCATTAGGCTTCTTTAAAAGCGGAAGCACCATGGCATGCTTCCAGTCAGGGGGCACAAAGCCTTCCTGCAAGGAGGCATTAAGAAGATCCATAATCAGCCAAAGCGTCGATGCCTCAAGCTGTTTCAGCACGGAAATGGGAAGAAGGTCTCTGGGAGAGCCTGATTTAATGCTAGCCAAGAGACTGTTAAGAGTACTCGGTTCTAACAAGGGCCAAGATTCCACCCTAATGTTGGATTCTACACTATCCTGAATCCGAGAGACTTCCGTACTCACAATAGTGGGTGCGGTATTGGGAGTCTGCGGAGAACCAAGCTGGTTGTCATAGGTTTGAGTAGAATAAATAATACTCATGGCGGCTGAAAAACAAAAGTACTGTCTTTGTTACGCATTACAGGTCAGGATAAATAGTTAGTGAGTGGAGACCAAAAGGCTTCTTTTCGAAGAAGTTGGTGAGAGGTAGTGGCAGAAGCTCTATCCAGCCTATGATGATAACAGAGAAGGTTCCACCAGCCAGAAAAGGTGACCTTAGTGGTATCCTTCCAATTAGAGGTAAAAACCTGAAAGCCAATGGCAAGTAACAAATCCACAAATGAACCCAACTTGTGTGCTCCAAACCAATTTGCAGAGTTACTACCTAAAAATATGGAGTCAATCTCAAAAGGAAAATTAATAGAACAAATGGAGGAGATTGATTTACAAACCTTAATCTAAAAAGAGGTAATGTTAGGACAAAGAAAAAAGGAATGTAAATATGTGCCAGGAGTGTTTGTGCAGGTCCAACAATCAGGGGATAGATCGGGACTGTATTTGGAGATAGACAATGGGGTTAAATACAACCTCTGATAGAAGTAATATAGAGTTTGAGTAGTGCTAGCATTACAGGAAGAGCGTTGTATTCGTGTCCAGATAGAGTTCCACGTGTGTACAGAAAAAGTGTGCTGCAAATCAGATTCCCATAAAAGTTCAACCTTACTCTTAGGGCGATTAGGAAGAGAAAAATGAAGATATTTGTAGATATGGGAAGCCCAAAAGGGCGGGGAGGTAGATAGCCGTTCTAATGGGGGAATCTAAGGAAGTAGAAGAAGATCAAGAAAGAAGAGAGTACTGCTGAGTTAAGAGCGTTCTTAAAGATTCGTACTTAAAAGAGGAGGTAGTGGGCAGGCCAAATTTGGATTGGACTTCCTGAGAGGAAAGAAAATGCATGCCTTGAAACAAATGTTTAACTTGGACTATCCCTTTAGCAATCCAATCCTTCCAGAAAATAGTACGGTTTGAAAGTTTCATGGATTTATTATGCCATAAAGAAGAATCAAGGAACACTTGCAGAGATGAAAGAGATTTGGTAAGGACCGGGTAAATGGTTGATATAAATTGTGAAATGGTTGGGAACTTAAATGAGCGAGGGGGATGCGAAAAATTAGCTAGCGAAGAAAAAGGAAGGGGGTGAATCAAGGAGTCCTCCCGTCTACGCCAAACCGATAAAGAGGGTGCTTCCAAGGGAGAAAGATATGGTAAAACTTGACGTATTAGAAAAGAAGAGTGGTACTGTCGGAAGTTCGGAAAATTAACACCACCCCGATCCTTAGGTGCAGATAAAGAGGACAAAGAGATGCAGGCTTTCTGATTATTCCATAGGAATTTACTTAGAGTACTATTAAGAGTTTTAAAGAACGTCAATGGAAGACTCACTGGTAACATGGACAAATAGAAGTTAATAACAGGGAGCATCATCATTTTGATTGTGTCCAACCTACCCCACCAAGATAGATATAAGGGTGACCATTTCCCTGACATATGAAGCACTTTCAATAAAACATCCTCCAAGTTAAGTTGAACCATTTTGGTGATTGAAGAAGAGTATTTGACCCCCAAACAAGTAATGTAATCGGTGTTCCATTTGAAACCCGTATCTGCGAACATGTTTTTTAAGCAATATTTGTTTAGTGCAAGAACTTCAGATTTTGTAAAGTTTAACTTATAACCCGACAAGATGGCGTATGAACATAAGATGTCAGTGAAAGCAGGTAGAGAGACAAGGGGATCAGAGACATATAACAAAATGTCTTCAGCATAAGCTGTGAATTTGATTTCAGTGGATTTGTGAATAAAACCCCAGAATAAAGAATGAAGAAAAGGTTCAAGGGATAATATAAAAAGCAAAGGAGAAAGAGGGCAACCTTGACGGGTGCCCCTTTGAAGAGTAAAATATAAGGATTGGGATCCATTAACAAAAACCGAGGTAGTTGGGGAGGAGTAGAGAAAACTTATAAAAGACATAATAACAGGGCCAAAACCATGCCATTTAAGTGCCCGCATCATAAAAAGCCAGTGAAGGTGATCAAAGGCTTTTTCAGCATCTAGGGTGATGGCTGCTAACGGCGAGGAACTCTTAGAAACAAGATGAATATATTCAAAAAGGTTCTGGAATTATCAGCCAAAGTTCTACCTCTAACAAAACCGGTCTGTTCGGAACCGATCAGGTCTGGAATTACCTGGTTAATGCGAAGGGCCAACAGTTTTGCAGTCTAGATTTATTAGAGAAAAAGGGCGATAGTTGGCACAAGATGAAAGGTCTTTATCCTTCTTCAAAGTGCTGAAAGAAAGATCGGAGATGTGGGAGAAGAATCTGTGATAAGCAGGAATAAAATTCGGCAGTAAAGCCATCAGGGCCAGGAGCCTTATCCTGAGGTAGCTGAGCTAAAGCTAACTTATTCTCAGAAAGGGACAGATCTTGATCCAAAAAGGAACAATCAGGCGAAGGAGAGGAACAAGGAGGTAGAGATTCGAAGAATTAATCCAAGACGATGTCTGAGGGAGAGGACTCAGGGGTATATAAATTCTTATAAAAATCTGTGAAGCATTGTAATATCTCTTCATCTTTAAAATGATTAATACCTTTATCATCGATGATATTAACTATTTTGGATTTTTGAGATTTGACTTTCAAGTAGTTTGCTAGCAATTTACCAGCTCTATTGCGTCCACCGTAGAATTTAGAGTTGATCTTTAGTAATGTCCCAGAGGCTTCCTCTGTTGATTTTCTATTAAAATTTAATTTAGCCTGAACTAGCTGTTTAAGAGTAACTTCATTATTAGAAGAATAGTATGCATGCTCAAGTTGCTTAATAGAAGATAATAAGGAAGAGGATTCCTTAAGAAGTTTTTTCTTCTTGACAGCCACGTAATCAATGATAAAACCTCTGGCTGTCGCTTTAAAAGCGTCGCAGACAGTATGGGATAGTATGTCTGGGCTGTTGTTGGTAAGAAAATATTTTGATTGAAAACCTTTGAAGCGCTCTGTAAAGATAGCATCTTTAAATAAATAGTTGTTAAAGCGCCATCTACGGGGTTTAGAGGTTCCAGATGAGAGATCTAAATCAATAAAAACAGGCGCATGGTCAGATATAAGTATGGATCCAATTTCGGCATGAGTTAGGTTAGTGATAAGATGAGGAGTCAAAAAAATGTAATCAATTCTAGATTTGGAATTGTGTGTGGGGGAGTAAAAGGTGAATTCCAAACCATCCGGTTTATATATCCTCCATGCATCTACCAAACCTCTAGAATGGACAGTGCTTGTTAAGGTTTTTTGCATTTTATTAGGGATATATCTAGAGGTGGATTTCCTGTCAATGAAAGGATCCACTACCTGATTAGAGTCTCTACCCACCAAGAGATTGGAGTTAGAACAGGAATGAAAGATATGAGACATGGATTGCCAAAACTGTGCATCTATACCAGTGGGACCGTAAATGTTAAGGAGGGAAAGAGGGGTGCCTTTAATGACGAGGTGAAGAAGAAGCCATCTACCATCAGCATCCCTCTCCTCCTTTTCTATAGTTAAAGAAAGGGACTTGTGAAAAAGTGTCACCACTCTGTTCTTTCTTTCCCTAGCAGGGGAGCAATACACATGCCCCACCCAGTGCTTTTTAAGAGAACTAATATCATTTTCATTAAGATAGGTTTCTTGTAGCATCGCGATCTTACACTGTAATCTAGATAAATGAGTAAGTACTCTTTGTTTCTTAATGGGGTTACGCAAACCCTTCACATTCCAAGACACAATACGAACATTATCAGTCATAATGAGAAGGGAAGAACATTAGGAGTAAAGATGAGCATTCTAAAATTGATAACAGTATGAATTCAGCATGCAAAAATATTAAGGCAACATGGAAAAAGTGTGTAATAATAATAAGTACGAGAGACGGATGTTAAAAAGATAAAAAATAAGATAAGAAAAATAGATGAAAATGACTTGAGATAGATAATTAGGGAAAAAAAGGGAGAGAAGAACTACAATTCAAAGAATAAAGAATGAGAAAAAAAGACCAAGGATAGAGTAGTAAAAGAAAGAGGAAAGAGAATAAGGTGTGAATTATAGAAAAAGAGAAGTTGACAGGAAGCCAAGAGACTTCAGTCAAAGCAGACAAAGTACACTTCCAATGTGAAGGAAACAACATGAAGAGGTAGGGAAACGCAAAAAGGAAGACAGACAGCAGAGTCAGCGAAGTCAAAGAGAAACGACGAAGACCACTAAAAAGGTCAATGAATATGAATAGAATAAGAAGCCGCAGTTAGGAAGAGCTAGTAAGCGGAGTTAAGCCGAATAGATAAATGGTACAAAAGACAAACATAAGAAACATGCATATTTAATGAAGGGAGTAACACTTACCAACATATGAAGAGGAACTATAAACACTAGGACTATGAAGGGAGGCACAGTGAGGAAGGAACATCAAGGAAGGGTATCTGTGCTAGACAAGAGACATCTGTAAAGAGAAACCGCAGAATTATTGGGCAGAAGCAGCCTGAGAAGGCAGACAAGCAACAACCACAAGTTAAACAAGAGAATAGAGACAGTAACTATCAGTTCCTGTAAATTAAAGAAATGTTATGAGAATAAGAACTGAAACATGTTGAGAGAGTCCATATTCAGGATTTCCCGAGGTCCATGTCTTCACCTTTGTGGCGAAAAATAAACTGTCTTAAATCCTCTGGGCAGTCAAATGAGTGTAAGTGACTTTAAAAAAACAAGGATGCACTAGACCATATCTTGCATTCATGAAACGAAGAGCAGGACGTAAGGAAAGGAACTCCTTACGACGGGCGGCAGTAGCACGAGCCACATCCTGAGAAAAGAAAACTCTCTGGCCAGACCATAGCATTTGCTTTCTCTGCTTAGCCGCGGACAGAACCATTAAGTACTCAATGTATTCCAAAAAAAGGACAATTATCCCTCTGGAGCGACTGGCTGACCATGCAGAGGAAGACCCTCCAAGTTTGGGTCCAATGCGGTGCGCACGTTGCAGGTTAAGATTAGTACCTTCCTTAAGGCCAACTATTTTAGGAATATGAATTTTAAGAAAGGCAAGCATGTCGAATCCCTCCACCCCTTTAGGAATACAATAAATTCTAAGGTTATTGCGTCTGTTGCAATTCTCCAAGTCTGCCGTTTGTTGTTTAAGAAGAACTATTTCTTTGGTCATAGCATCAACTTTAGGGAACACGTCCTGTACATCACTGATCTTTTGCTCTACCACCGACACTCTAGACTCTAAATTAGACTATTTCTCCTCTAGTCTCTGAAGAGTAGCATTGGTGTTGATAACAAAAGGTTTCAAAAGTTTTATTTCCTCCATGAGGTCATCCAGCGTTATGGGTAATGGAGATTTTGTAGGAGAGCAAGGCTTCTTCTTTTGGCGTTTTGAGGCAGCAATAGTAGAGTCTTTGCGGAGGGAGGACCTGTTCGCAGAAGCACCCTTTTGACTGGAGGAGGAAGGCGGCTCCTTGGAGAGAAAAGAGAAGATAAGCCACGTAATGCACCACAGCCTCAAAGTTCACCCAGATATCAGGTGCGCACCTTAATTAAAAAAACTCCAGAGGAAATCCAAATTCCGATGAGAATTCAGCTGGGAACCAGTCTAGCAACTCTTGTGAAAAAAACTATGAAATTAAAAACAGGTGGGAGGCAGAAAAAAGCAAAAGAGGCTCATGAAAAGCTACCACTGGTGAACCAATAAATCTGAAAGGCTTTTAAGCCAACAAAGAGGGTTAATTTGACCAGTGCGCCGCCAAAAAGTAGTTAAAACCTACTCTAAATATGTTTAAGGCGTGCCATAATAACCAGAATTGCGCGTCAGCGCATGCAGGAGCCGTTCACCGCCGCATTCCGCGGTATAGAAAATGGCGGCTGCAACCGGCAATTCTGAAGAGAGCGCGGCGCGTGGGAAACAGGGTCGAAAAATGGCTTAGTTGAAGCCAAAAGAGAAAGCTACCTGTCCCCCCGCGTCCTCGCGTTCAGAGCTTCCACTCCATGTTGCAGAGAGACATGTGCTGCCACCCCCGAGAAAACAATGGTCTCGGTCGAGGCGCGGAGCTTCACTGAGTCGTGGCCATCTTGCTGCGAATCAAGCCACGCCCCCCCGCTCTCTGGAGTTTTGAAAAACACATTCTGGGGTCTCCAGGATTTCATTCTCAGGCTGCGCTGTGAAAATCTGAAAGTCACTCTATCGTGAAATTAGGAAAACTGCCTCTCACTCTGCATTCTAGAAAGATCTTTAAATGCCATCTATTTTCAACGAAGAAATTCCTAACACTTCCCTCCTCTTTTATCTCCTTTATTGGCAGTAGCTCTTCAAAGATATTTCATACTACTGCTTCATTGCTACATACTGAGCACATCTCAATGTTTACACATTTGATGCAATTCTAAAGCTGACACTTGTAAAAATAAATAGACATGCTTTGCAATCTTTACGTTAAATGAGGAATTGCTGCTGTATTTGAAATTGTTTCTCGTTTGTTTTAATATGTATTATATATTTTTTATTTCCTATGACTTTATTTTTTTACATTTTTATTAGGACATCAAACACAGAAAATACAATGTGACATATACTCACATAAAGAAAAAAAGCACCATATCCGATGACCAAATTTTAGATTTTTACCCGCCCCACCCCCACCCCGGTGGATACCCACAAGAAAAAATTACACCAGAACTAACATGGGGGTACTTCCCATCATAGTAGCAAATCATCCTTATTTAACCATTTAGTTAAAGGTTCCCAAATCTTTTCCCCTTTTGCCCTTGCCCTACTTCCCCTTCTCCTAAACACAGAAATCTCCCAGTTATAAATAAATAATAATTTACTAAACCAAACATGTATCGAAGGAGGATTCGGATCAAGCCAGACCGTGGCCAAACAAAGCCGCAATACAGCCATTGCTATATATACCATTTTCCTGTCGGCTTCCTCCATTTCTTGATTGGAAATCCCTAACATGATAACCTGGGGGTCAATGGGACTAAATATCCCAATATAAATTCTAAACGCTGTTCGATTTTAGCCAACAATTGAGAGAGGCCAGAACAAGTGGCAAACATATGTGTACTGTCTGCAGCCAGCAACCCACACCGAGGACAATGTATCCCCGAGGTCCCCCCATCGATGAATACGCGCCGGAGTTATATATAAGTTGCACCATGTCTTGTAACATTGTACCTGCAGATTTGCTGAAATACATGCCGTTTGACTAAACAAAGAGAGCCTTCACATTCACCCTGCCCAGCTTGTAAAATCGTTTGCCATCTATCAAAATGTTTGGCTAAATCATCACCCATCTTCTCATTTACAAGTTTATATAAAGAAGATGTTGTAGATTGGCCCCCGTTAATCAAGTCTAATAGAGGAATTTGGTCCCGATTATTAAGTCTTTTAGTGAGGAAGTCCCTTATCTGTAAGTATTTAAAAAAATATTTATTCTCAATCCCGAATCTCTCTTTGATAGCCTCAAAAGTAAGCATTTCAGCATTAGATATAAGATCCCCTATACACTGAATACCTTTCTCAATCCAATTTTTGAAATATACATCTTGAAATATTTCCGGAAGTAGAGTATTGTTGACTAGAGGGGAATATAAATGTAGCCGCCCAATCCCGAACTTTTTTGTAACAGCTGTCCAGACCCTATAAGCATCAAGCAGAACCTTGAATTTGACCCTCTTAAAATAGGCAAAATCTATATGGCGCATAAGAAGTCCCCTGGCTTCAATCCCATAGATTAGGTGGTAGATCGAAATTTCCACACATCCCGGATTTCCCCCATTTAGCAGTTCCCCCATCTGTTTCAGCGCGGTTGCCCAATAATAAATTTGAAAGTTAGGGACAGACCACCCTCCCCTGTCTCTGGGTAGAGTCATATATCTAAGACCCCTTCTTGGGCACTGTCCAGCCCATAAAAACCATGAAACTAACTGGTCTAGCTTCTGAAACCAATTTTTTTTTATATCTAAAGGAATTGCTCTAAAACAATATAAAATTTTGGGCAGGAATATCATTTTGACAACATTGCTTCTACCAATTAATGTCAAATGTAAGTTGTTCATTCTTCGAGAATCTGATTTGATTTTTTGTAATAATGGTTTCAGATTAATATCAACAATATCTTCAGATTTGGAACTTATTTCTATGCCTAGATATCTGGCACTTGCGACTATCCGCTGATCCACTAATGTGACTTTATCATTAATAACGATTTGAGTTTTACAATCATTTAAGTGATAGCCAGAAATCTTGCCAAATTGCAATGTTAAAATATTTATTTCATCTAAAGCCAGGCGGGGAGCATCTGTTATAATGGCTAGGTCATCCGCGTAGCCCAAAATTTTGACGTCTCCCCCTCTAGCATGGACAGGTTGGATTATTTGGTCTTCCTGGATCTTCCTAATTAAAGGGTCAATGTAGATGGCAAATAACAAGGGGGAACACGGACAGCCTTGTCTCGTTCCTCGCATTATGTTGATTACCCCCGACTGTGCTCCCATCAGAGCAATTTTCGCAATTGGATCTTTGTACATACTTTGGATTGCTCTTATAAATCCTTCCCCTATACCATAATACTTCATAACAGCCCATAAAAAAGGCCAGGAGACCCTATCGAATGCCTTTTCTGCATCTAACAGAATTAAGGCCATAGGGTCTCCTGTAACCTTGGTATAATCAAACAATGTTATTGTCCGATGAATGTGGTCAATAGTTTCCCGACCAGGCACAAAGCCATGTTGCTGGGGAGATACCATTTTTTTAATGACTGACGCCAATCTATTTGCAAGAATCTTGGAATAGATTTTTATATCGCTATTTATCAGAGTAATGGGCCGATATGCCCCTGGATCGGTCGCCACTTTCCCTTTCTTTAGAAATATAACAATCTTTGCAGTCCTCCAAGACTCTGGAGGTGTGTCTCCACTCTGTACCAAATGAAACATCTCAAGCATTGTTGAAGCCAGCTGTGTTCGAAAGATCTTGTATAGTTCACCTGGTATAAAATCAGGCCCAACAGCTTTACCTGATGGAAGTGAATCTATAGCACGGAGTATTTCTTCCAGACTAATCGGAGCATCCAAAATATTCCGATCTGAAGAAGTCAATTGATTCAATTTGACCGCCTTGAGATATCTCTTAATTTCAACTTGTATCCCACAGTTATCACTTATATCCTCCAGATATAACTTCTGGTAAAATTTCTTAAAAGCCAAAAGAATTGTTCCTGCATCGGTTACTAAACCAATATCTGGATCTAAAATACCTGTGATCCGAGTTTGTGCCTCTTTTTCTCTAGTCCGAACAGCTAACATGTGACCCACCCTTTCATTGCTCTCATAAAGCTTAGACCACCAGGCTAAATATCTACCCGCTGATTTAGCAAATGAAATTTCAATTATGGCAGATTTCGCGATTGTAATCCTAGTTTGAGCTGTTTCGGCCTCCCCACCCTCCGATAATACATTGACGAGGTTAGTCTCAGCTTTCCCCAATGCTTCATACAGCTCATGGATCTTATTCCTCTCTTTCTTCTGAGTCTCCCAACCAAACTGCGTAGTCTCACCCCTGATCCCTGCTTTAAGGGTATCCCAGACATTCTGAATACCCGTGCTTCCCATATTCTCCTTTAAAAATCTAGTGATCCACATTGCCATATGCTCTATATAGGAGTTGTCACTAAACAAAGCCCTGTTGAAAGTCCAGCTGGTTACTTGTTTCTTACATTTAATATTCACTTCAAGTACGAGAGGGTTATGGTCAGACATTACCCTGGGAAACTTAGTAATTTTACTGCCCTGCACCAGACATTGAGAAATAAAAAAGTAATCCAATCTTGCATGAGTTCTGTGCGGAGCAGAGAAATAAGTAAACCCTGGGTCATTACCCTCTAACTGTGCCCACATATCTACAAGCCCATGCAACTCTTTCAATTGGGAAAGAGACTTGAAAACTTTCGGTTTCCGCCCTTGATATATTATTTCAGGGTGATTAGATACCGCACAGCCCAAATTTATATTAAAATCACCACACAATATAATCGGGGATGGCCAACCCACCAGTTCTAAACTCAACCAATTATACAGTTCAGGATCATCTAATACCGGTCCATAAACGGAACATAGTGTGAACATGCTGTTGTCAATTGAACATTGTATAATTGCCCATCTGCCAAATTTGTCGGAGAAAGAACGAGTAAAGTTGGCCATACCCCGACGTGCAAATATAGCTACACCTTTAGTCTTAGCCTCCTGCTTTGTCCATGAAATTAATTGAAACCCATCAAACTCCATGATTTTATTTCTACTAGCTTCTATGTGTGTTTCTTGGAGGCAGATAATATCTGCCTTCAAGATTCGAATGTCTTCCTTTATCCTACGCCTTTTTACAGGGTCATTTAATCCACAAATATTAATGGAGGCTATCCTAATACACCCCATTAAAGATAGCGAACAGATCCAAATACATTATATCCCTAATCCTCATAAAAAACACATCAGAGCAATCCAAACCTACACCACCTGAAGTCCCCTTTTTCCCAAATAGGATCCACCTCCCTCGCCCCCACCCATCCCCCCCCACAACCCGCACTAGTGCAAAAAAGGTCCTCAGACCCTTGTGATGCCTCCCGCGTTCCAATGTGCGCCCCCTGTCACTCCCCAACCTATCTAGAAACCCCCCCCCCAAAAAAAAAGAGGAACCCAGCCCAATTTGAGATTTAAAACAAGCCAAAAAAGCAGTAATCACAAATATGCAAACAATATACCACATCCCTTTGCTTCCACCCTACTCTCTTAAGAAGACAAAAGGAGAAAACCCGAAAATCCCAAACTCAGTCAGCCACCAGTTACCTCCTTTAGGTAGTTTTCCGCCTGAATCTCGGAAGTAAACACCCTAACCCTCCCTGGTAAATAACTTTCAACCGAGCAGGGTTCATCAAGTACACTTCACATCCAAGTTTTTGGAAGGGGCTGATCAGCTGCCGTAGCCGCCATCTTCTCTCCACTGTTGTGTGGCAAAAATCTGGCCGCACAAAAAATGTCTGCCCCTCGACTGATCTTTTTACGTCCGGTCTTGCCTTTTCAAATATCGCCTGCCGCAATAGAAAGTTCCCAAAAAAAATTAAAATTGCTCGGGGCTTTGGGTTAGGGCCAAGATTACTTTTTACCATTAGGGGAAATCTATGTACTCGCTGGATCTCTGCTTCCCAGTTCCAGTCTGATAGTTCTGGGAAGGCAGATTTAAAAAGCTTTAGCACAAATCCTCGTACATCGCTCCCCTCGGCTTTCTCTTCAATACCCAGCAGACGTAAATTGTTTCTCCGCTGCCTATTTTCAGATTCTTCCAGTTTCCACAAAATATCCATAATTCTAGCGTCATTTGCAGTTGTTTTTTGCTCAGTACTTTCCAAACCGGCCTCCAGTCCTACTACACGTTCCTCCAGGGCAGTAGTTCTTGCTACAACCTCCGAGCAGGCTTTTGTTGTTTTGCGAATAGCGCCCTGGATTTTTTTAGTCGCAAGTTGTGCTCTTTTATGCTCCTGACGAGCCTCTACTTGCATTGCCTTAAGTGTTGCGTAAATTAAACCAATTGAAGGGACCGGTTCAGGTTTACTATCAGAAGCCCTGAGATCTTCCTCCTGAAATCCAGGCCCTGGCCCCCCCTCAGCTGCCAGATTGGTAGTGGAATAGTCCCATTGGAGGTGCTCGTTAGTATCTGAGTGAGAACTTTCGTGCCGTGAGCCCTCGAGACTTTTCTTTCTAGAACGGTTAGATCGATTAGTAGCCCTCCTTAAGGTGTCTGCTGTCGTAGGGGGGCTATCGCTGTCATCCCCCGAGGCATCAATATCCGTATTGTCAGGATCACTAGCATTGTTAAGGTCGGATTCTTCTGCCAGTGAAAAAAAGTTTTCTCCATCTGGAGTACCGGGCACTATATCCCCCAGCTCCTGCAGCTCACCGACACACTCACTGAGGGCTGGAGTGGCAGTTACATCTGCTCCCCCCTCCTGTTCCCTCCTGTTGGGTATTCCTTCTACCACCCCTGTTAGGGCGTTTAAAACCTCTGGAACATTAGGCAGGTTGCTAGTCTCTACAATACTGAGGGGGTCCGATGTAGCGATCTCTGTCATATCCGATACACTGTTGCAAACGGTGTTAGTAATAGTACCAGAGCCTATGCCTGTGTTTTTCAATTTGTTTGGTATTTTCTCCAACAGCGGCTTGACCTGTTTACCGCTTACCGGCTTGCCGGAGAACATCCCTGGGACCGTCGGAGTCTTCCCTCTCACAGCCCCGTCTGAAGAGTACCGTTCACTCCCGGGAGTCCCGTTCTTGCTCCCCACCCTCTCCACTCTCTCCTGAGTGGGAGTGTGAGCTGCCTCAGACTCCTTTGGGACAGGCAACTTTTTAGGCACCACAACCGCCTTAGAGCCGGTCGCTCCCTCCCTTGGAGCAGCTCTCCGTGGAGCCATCCTGTTTTGGCTCGCGCTCTCACTCAGCTGCTTGCTCCCGGCAAACCACGCCCGCCAGGCCCTCAGGTACGTCCGACTTCGCAGAACGCTGACACCGAGCCTCGCTGCACGTAGCCACAAGTTGTATAACTCTTGCAAAATAATCATCCGGAATGGAAGAGGTTGCGATTCCGTTTCCTCTATACTCTTGAAACTCAACTGGGCATTAGCTCCGCAAAATACCGATCAAAAAACCACAGCGGTCGGGGGAGTGACACTCGCACAGGTCACGCAGCCGCCATCTTGCCCACCCACCTATTTCCTATGACTTTAAACGTTTTCTATTACTTATGTATTTTTATTAATCAAGTTATATTGTTTGAGGACCTGACCCACACAAGAAAGATGTGGCCTAATGGCAAGAACAGTTCTCCTCGAAGCTGGGGAACCAGGTTCGAGTTTCAGCAGGGAGCTCAACATCCTGTGAGTCTGGGCAAATCACTTAATATCCCCCTGCCTAACAAAAAAATGTATGTGTCCGTCTGTAATGTAACTGGTGCTCATGTAAAGCGCTCTGATACCTTCGGGTCGAGTTTGTGCTATATAAAACAAAACAAAAAAAGAAAATTTAACGAATACATAAATAATAATTATACTGACGAAATTGCTGACTGTGGAAATAGAAGGGAAGTGTAGGAAATCCACCTTCTCATCCCAGATTGTTTGCCTCTTAATGACCCTATTTTAGTGGTATCATGGCTCTGCATACAGTGACATGCAGTGACACTCTCAGTTAAATGTACTATGTGTACTCTGCCCTAAACATGCGGTGCAAAATTGGTTTTACACAGTTAGTTTACTTATCTTGGGTAAGGCAACTGTAAGTTGGTGCAAGGAATTGCACAAGTGGCATGGCAGTTAAATGTTATATGTGGGCTTCGATGTGTAGATACACCGCCCATATAAATGATAAATGGGGTTGGCTCCAGAGAGCAATTTTAATCTGGTTGGGCAGGGGTTCATTTGCAGTTTGTCCATCAGCTTCCTCGTTGGTTATTCTGCTCTTCTCAAAGTTTCTTCCTTATGCAGCGGTTTAAAATGGAGTTGGAGAGCTCTAGAATGTGGGAGTCCCTACACAATCCAAAGATGCCACTTTATCTCACCACCTCTGACTAATATTTCCTACCAGCATCTCACAATTTGCTAAACACATGCAAGTCTTCTGGGAATTTCCAAGGAGGCAATGTAAACACAAGTTGAGCAAGACCTCACTTCTCAGTCTCATTCCTCTCAGACAGGAGTGGTTTCTTCCCTCGAAAACTTGAAAGCGAGCACCTGGCACAAATGGTGCATGAGTTCTGCCTGTCTTCTTCCGACAAAGACTTGAAAGGAAACCCCTGGCGCAAATTGTGAAAGAGCCCTGCCTGTTCTCCATTTGTCTACGTGAACATGCCCAGACTTGTCAAAGAAAGGCATACAATCACCTTTGGTAGAGTACTCTCCTGCCCCTTCCTCTACTAGGAAAAGTATAATCCTGGCAGGGAGAACAAGCATTGGAAATGCAATAGGTCTCGCCTTTGTTTAAGTTAGAGCCATTTGCTTTGCTAATGGTATTGTATTTTAGCTATGTCTTATTAAGTGTATGCGAGATTTTTTGCTATTGGCATTGTAAATGGCAATGCGTTTTATAATATTAAAAGGCATTGTCATTTACGATACCAGTAGGTTAAACTTTGGCAAAAGTAAGACCTATTGTATTGCAGAGGTGGTGTCTGTGAAGCGGGTGCCATGCTCACCAATAAAGTAAAAAAAAAAAAAATAATTGAAACTGAGCGCAGGGTCCCTAAAGTGGGTGCCGCGCTCAGCATGCACGTTTATTTTTAAACAAATAAAAGATAAAAGAAAAGTGCCTCTCAAAATGAATAACTGTCACTAGGAAGCTTCAGGTGATCATATGAATTAAAGCCTTGACTGGCTCCTAAGGAACCTTTAGATCTGCCAATTAACTAACTGCACACATTTACATTTCTTTCTGGTAACAGGACACCCTGGAGAGAAGGCTTGTTTCTTCTTTAGTTGTCTGTTTTCTCTCTCTTCGCAGTGCAGGGGACCGCTGTTACCCTTTCAGCCAGAGGTAACTCATGCTCAGCACTGACCATACAAAACAAACGTTGTCTTTTTTTTCCAACAAAAAGTATGGGAACTGTTTTGGCAGCATTTTAAAAGCTTAGGAATGTTGTTGCCAATAGACCCTTTCCACTTCAACCTTTGTGAGTGGCTACAGCTCGTCGCTAACTTCTATTCGCACCCATTTGCCATCATTTTGCATATTTAACAGCATCACTACCTCGAGCATGTTGCCATATGGATTACTGGGCCTTCTCCAATTACTCCCAGCCCCTTTTTATGCACACGCACAGTGCATCCCACTGCCCCTCTGGATACCTGCTTACATATTTTAGTCCCCACACCAACGGGAGTACCTATAACATAGACCATTCAGGTAAATCTAAACCTCTAGTATAACAAAAACTTAGAAACATAACACTGGACTTCCAAAGTAAATTATAATCATCAGCTAATTACAAATATTTTTCCACGCCTATGCATCGCACCTCCTAGTACATCACACTGCTAAGCAATACAGGAAAAAAGCACACATCTGATCACTGTTTGGTGGCAACATAGCTGTACAATAAAACACTGTTAACAACGCGCTCTTCCCAGTGTAGCCTGTTACCTGTCAGAGAAGGCGTTCCACAACTGAGTCTGAAGTGCTATTTAAATGCTACAATACAATCAGTGCTTGAAATGGAAAACCAGAAGCACCGGTACTCACTGTCCCAGGGTACCTGTTTGCTACTGAGAAGTACTGCTTCTCTCCAATTAAAAGTACAGCAGCCTTGCTATGAAGTGCAGGTACTTAGCAACTGTTCATTCAAACCACTGACTATAATACATCTACCGAGAACAACAGCACACCCAAATTCCCATATCTGGACCACGTTCCTTACCCTCTTCGTCCTCCGGTTCGGAAACACCCCAGTCCCGACCTGATGGAGAGCCGCCCGCTTCGTCCTCGCCTCCAGACCCCGTGCTGAAGTCGATGCGCTGTGCCAGGCGAGCTAGGTCCTGGGACATGTCCAGTGGCTGCACGTAGGTCTCGGATCCATCCAGACCCACCTCCTGCACCTGCTTTTTGCAGGCCGACTCAATGCTGATCCGCACAGCTGGCACGGACCCTGGGCCCGACATGATCCCAAAAGTGGTGTTTGCTAACGGGGTCAAGAAGAAAACTGCACCGAGGACCACGAAACACGGAGCTGTGCAGATGAAGCCCAGTACGGATGCTCTGCCAGGACAAAACTCTCACGCTGCCTTTACTTCCGAGTAGATCACTGTTAACTAGCACAGTATTTCAGATGGCGGGGCTGAAGCGAGGAGAGGCTCCCCGAGCGACCATTACGAGCGTGCAAGACCAAAAAAAAAAAAAAGAAGGGTGAATCCGCAGCGTGCGAGGAAGCCCCCCCCCCCGGCCTCAGTAAAAAAAAAAAGAAACAGAGCGCGGTGTCCCTGAAGTGGACGCCGCGAAAATATAAATAAATAAAATGAGCGCAGTGTCTCTAGCGGGCACCGCGCTCTTTAAAGTAATTTAAAAAAACATACAAATCATTATTAGACAAACGTAACACAATGCTAAACGCACAACCCACATGCCAGTAATGGTAAACAAAAAAGTGCCGAGCCAGTAATTATAAAACAGACCGTCTCACGCCGCCAGTAAAGAATCCAGTCCGGGTGGGCGGGGCTAAAAGAGGACAGAGCGGTAACCAGGAGGGACTAAAAAGCCTCAGTTACAATCAAAATACACCGTTTAGCTTAACGAATTAATGCAAACCAATCAAAATAACGGGCGGAGTCGAAACACCACTTCTGAAAGTGTATTGATTACAAGAAGCCCTCGCAAAGCGAGCAGCGCATGCGCGCTGCAACGCCAGGCGAGACCTAAAAAGGCATCTTGTTCTGGGACAGGCTTTAAAATGCTAGATGGCCAGCTGAGTAATTACCTTGGCTCAGTAGGCTAGTTTAAAACTTAAATCTACCTTGTTATGGCTGGTTCAAGGAATTATCGCCAATTTTAAAATTCTGAAACAGAGTCATAAAGTGCTAAACTGACATTGAGTATGGATCCAGGACTCAAACAAATTGTACATTTCAGTTGCCTTTTACCTGAAGTGTAAAAAGGTTGAACAATCCAGATTCTAAACTTGAGCCAAAAAGAAAGGAAGATTTATTTTCTTAAAGCCAACTAAACTATAAATCCTTAGCAGGCCATAACCAATTTAGGCTAATTCCCATCAGTGGCAAGCCTACTGGTGTGCAGATATGAGGCTTTCGGACGACAGTCTGCTTTGTGCAGCCTGCACTTATATGTGCACAAGTGTGCACAGGTTCACATGTTGCCAGCCCAAAGCTTATTAACCCAGCTGCAAGCCAGCAGACCTTATTTTCAAAGATGGCCACAGCTCAAAATCAGAAGCTAACAGTAAGTGAGACTCCTTCAGGGTATACATACAAAAAGCACTGATCCAGAACAAGGAGGTTCAAAAGTAAACAACTGTAGAGTTTTACAAGTCAAAACCACTTTTCGACACCTTGCAATTGGCAAATTAGTCTATTGTAATAGCCTGCTATTGGGGCCTTCATCAATTCTCCTCTCCACAAGACAAGGTACTATTTTTGTGACCTCCAACCTTATTCAGCTTTCTCAGATGATTACCCACCTTCCCCTTTCGTCATGAAACAGGTTGTCTATCTTCTAAAAACAGGGCTCTCTCACAACTGTAACTGCTTGTACTGAAAGTGGTTCATGGCAGCTTCTGCACCACTTCGTCGAAATCATGACCTGTTGCACCCACTAGAAACTGGAGATCTGCAAACCAGAAAGTGCTGGTCACACTAACATGACTCTGTGTGACATCCAGATTTTGATCTGTTCGTCTTGTAGGCACACATCACTGGAGCACATTGTCTCCTGACATCCAAGCATGCCCTGCACTTGATAAGCTTAAAATTAGTTGAACGACTCATTTCATGAGATTGGAGAGAAAAAAATACACAGATACACAATATATCTAAAGTGGCCCTCATTACAATGGCGGTGGGACGAGCAGCCAACCACCATCGTATTGGGATGGAGTGGAGACTGCACAACATTATTACCACCTTACTACGATCTGACAGCCGTGAAGGTGGTCGGAAAAATGCCTTTTTTAATTGTGACTTGTGTTGCGGCCCGGAGCAACACAAGCCACAATCAAAAAAGGCATGTTTTAAATATCCATGCACCATGTGCCAGGTGCATAGATTTTTGGGGGGGTCACCACATGTGCCTCCCAGGCCCCATAGCGGAGGCCCCCGGGGGACGGGGCCCTGCTAGGGACCCCCAAAGTCCCTTTCTGTATGCCTACGGCAGTGCTTCTGCAGGCACCGCCCCCATTGTAGGAAATAGGATTCCGATGACCACCCGATGGGCTCCTAGAGCCTGTCGGAGGTGGTGGTGCGCTCCGTCCTCTGGTATCCTAATCTGGCGGTCAGACTACATCCTCAGATGTCGGATGGACTGCCACCAATGGCCTGTTGGTGGCGATCAGCCCGACATCATAATGAGGCCCTATATACCTTACCTATGTTGTAATTGTTTTGCTGTATTAGTATCTCTGATCCTAATTCATAAAGAAGCATCTGTGTACAATGCCTCAAACATTTACTCTGGTTTGTGATTCCTACCATTATTGCATTTCATGAAATGTTGCATTTTTTAATGTTCCTATTTATGGCATTTCTGTTTGCAATTTCAGACTACGTAACTGTTAGGCTTGGCTTTTCCAGCGGGTTTATCCACAGACTTTTTGCTTATGATGGTTTTATGACTCTGGGCACTTTACCACTGCAGATCAGTGCTAAAGTGCATATGCTCTCCCTGTAAATTGTGTTTATGGATTAGTGTTTCCATAATTGGCTTATTTGGTTTACTGTTCAGACCCTAGTACAGTGTACTGTGTGATCCCAGGGCCTGTAAACCAAATGCTGCTAGTGGGCTTGCAAAAAGAACAACTGATGGACAGAATGCAGAACAATGTCATACATTCACCCCAGTACAGAGATCTGGGCCTAAATCCATCGTTTTTTTGATCACCATGCCATTCCAGTTTGAACCCAGCCATATGCAAATCAGTCTTGACCCAGTGCCCAATGGGAACAGTCCAGCCCGAACTGCCAGGCCACTGATTGTGCCACCCACACAAGCAGCCTTGCAACAGGGTCTTAGACCTGCCACTGCAGTGTCTGTGCGCAGTCTCTACTGCCATGTCAACCTGGCAAGTGCACCCACTTGCCAGGCCCTAACCTTCCCTTTTTCTTATATGTGAGTCACCCCTAGGGTAGGCCCAGGGTACCCCTGTGGACAGGGTGCAGTGTCTGTGAAAGGTAGGACATGATGGGATGTGTGTAACATGTCCTGATGATGAACTACAGTGAATGTAGTTTTTCACTATTGAAAGGCTATCTGTCCCATAGGATAGAATGGGAGTTTATTTATAACATCTTATAAATATAACTTTCCATTGGGACGGTAAAGTAGTATGCCTGAACTCAGACTATAAAGATGCATCTTTTAGTAAGAATGATTTTTACATTCTGGGTTTGAAAATACCACTTTTAGAAAGTAGGTATTTTCTTGCTTAGCCATCCTGTGTGTCCCTGCTGGTTTGTGAATTGACTGTCTGGCTTTGGAGTGACAGGGGCTGGGGATGTGCATTTATTGTAGACAGCCACCGGGGGAGTTGAGGTATGTCCTGCCTCTCCTGGAGGAGTCAGGGCTGGGCTGAATAGACCTGGGTTGCATTTCGAGTAGAGGGAGGAGATTTCCTTTCACCTGGGTGTGCCTGGTCTGCCTTACACAATGCTGTCTCCAACTCCTGCCGGGAAGTTGGACAAGAGAGGACAAAACTGGTTTAGACTGAGCACAGGGCTTCTCTGCCACCAGAGAACAAAGAGAATTGCTGTATAAATATTGGGGCCCAGACCCCAGAATTTTAGATTACTTCTGGAATTCAAGAGGAACCTTTTCCAAGGAGAAGAGCTGGAGAAACTGAAGGAGAAGTACTGCCACTTTGCTGTGTGCTGTCTGCGATTGGCCTGCAGTGGCTGTTTCTGCCAAGGAAAGGACAAGGACTTTGCTGTGTGCTGTGTCCCCTGCTTGAGGAAGATCTCCAAGGGCTTGAAGTAGAGCTTGCCTCCTGTTCCGAAGTCTCAGGAACACAAAGACTTCACCCCCAGCTCCCCTGAACTTCCTTGCTGGGAGTTCTGACCTGCCAAGTGGTGCATGCTGCTGTTCTGGGCCTCTGGAGGTTGTTCCTGCTGCTGGGAGCTGGTAAATCGTCACAACTAAGAGAAGTGCAATGCATCCGCACCTGTTTCTGGCGCATCGCAGCCATGTGGGAAGAAGTTCCATGCATCGTCATCGTGCCGCTGAAGAAACCAATGCATCGCCTGCCTGTGCTGGAGAAATTGCTGCACGCCGCATCGAGTGTACCAATCTACGGAGCCCGAGATCACTGCACCGATTCCGGCGCAGGCCCTGCTGTGCGGCTGCAAGAACCAACGCATCGTAGGACCGCGGCTGAAGAAACCAACGCAGCGCCGTTGCTGGCGCCGCATCACGAACCGATGCGTCCCCGATCCCCACGCATCGCACCGAGGTGCCAAGTCTACAAGGACACCGGGGCCGCAGTAAGAACGCATCACCTCCCCTTCAGTAAGAAACCGATGCATCACCTCCCCTTCAGTAAGGAACCGAAGCATCACCTCCCCTGCGTGGCAGTATGGAACCGATGCCTCACCTCCCCTGGAGTAAGGAACCAACGCATCACCTTCCCTGCACGTAAGGAACCGACACATCTCCTTCCCTGCAGCTGTTCTTGTTTTTGATTTTGACGCATCCAAGGTACTTTGTGTTAAAAGTGTCGCATCTGTAGTTTGCTAAGGACAGAACTGTTTTTACCTTCTGAGAAGCTTATTTTGAAAACTGTATTGTGGATTTTTGTCATTTTGGTCTTGTTTGGTTTAGATAAACATTACTTATTTTTCTAAACTGGTGTGGTGTCCATTTGTAGTGTTTTCACTGTATTACTGTATGTGTGCACAAATGCCTTACACACTGCCTCTGAGATAAGACTGTCTGCTCATGCCAAGCTACCAAGGGGGTGAGCAGGGGTTATTTTAGAAGTGTATCCCCTTTACCCTGACTAGGAAGAAGGGTCCCTTCTTTCACAACGGTACAAGCCATTGCCAACTAGAGACCCCCATTTCTAACAGTAACTTAAATGGAATAATACATACAGAGGGCCATATTTATCAAGGGGTTGCGTTTGTTTTGCACCATGCAATGTGTTGCAAAAGCGATACAACCCCTAAGATACGATTTATCAAGCCACGCAAAGCCCCCTTGGTTGACCATGAGTGGCTTGTTAAATCTGGAGTAACGCAAGGCAGCGCACAGCAAATCTCTGTGTTGCCTTACTCTGCCCCAGTAAGGCGTTCCATGGGTGTTGCATTGGTGTTCCCACACAACACCCATAGATTTTGATGCATTCCCAGATGTACCATTACTGGTAGACCTAGGAATGTGCGAAAATGCTATGCCTTCCCGGAAGAGGTGTAACGTGGAGAAATATCTTTATTTCTCCTCGTTATTTCCTCTTTCTATTTGTGCTGCACTCTGCAGCACACATAGAAAAAGGAAAATGCCTCTGGGCATTGTTTTTGTGCAGAAGGCTGCCCCTTTCTGCAAAAAAATGATCCAGCCTGCAAGCAGGCACCCTTGCACCGTGGTGTAAGAGTGCCTGAGTTGACGCTAAGCAACACCAGCGCTGGAAAAAGGCAGGAATGCACCTTATTGGGATAACTGTGGTGCATCCTGCCCTTTCTCTGTAACGTAGCGCAGAGCAGCAAGATGACTTTCTTACGTTTTGATAAATATGTTCCATAGTTCACAACATAAAGACATTTTAAAACATTTTTCTCTTCCATCAACACCTCAAATATTTTAAACCCCTATTAAGTTTGAGTATTCATTTGTAGATCTATGCAATGCCAACCTAAGGATGCTCCTGGTAATCTGATCTTGTAATAAATAGTTCAGTAGAGTTTGTAGCCACTACCTACAATGTGGTCTGTATAGAAGACAAAAAAATGTTTTTAACAAATGTTCGTGGAAAAAGACAGTGGCACTAACAATCTGTGATTTCACGTTAAGGTGTTACTTATTATGCATACTTTTTGTGAATAACACACACTGCAGGTAATCAAAAATATAGCACAATCTTGAAGAACAATGAATGCCCTATTGTTAATACTTGTAACAACATCCAATAGCACCCTGGCAACTGGAATTGTTTCTGGCTGCAACATATAATTGCCATTCTGGGTGAATAATAGATATCTTACAGTGCAAAGTGAAATGTCAGTAATAAAGGAGGATGATTTACTTATGAATTGTTCAAGGGGAGAGATTAATAAAATATCCCATGGTGTCAGACGTAATCCTTGGACTCTCTTCACTGCAGGATTACGTTTTTTTGTAGAAACTGTACTTTTCAATCTTCAGTCATATCACATACTGTAGGTAAATTTTATCCTTAATAACACAGACTTTAGGGTATATAAAAAAATAATTTTACGAGTAAATATTAAATGTTGAGTATTATATTGAAGATAAAATACTATCACATGTTTGTTATATATGCTAATAAATTCCAAAATAAAGTGAAGGTGAAAGGGAATTAAGGTTGTCTAATATGTTGGCAGTGGGTTTGCCATAAAAACTAAAAGGTGATGAAAATCACAAGTTAGATTGCCACCTTCACCTCTTGTCACAAGTCAACTTTAACTCACACCCCAGCATAGTTTGTGGAACATCACACACCATTTCAAACAGAAAGAAAAGCACTGTACAATATATAAGATCATTAGCTTCATCACATGCCATCACGCATACTATCATATTTCCACAATGGGCGGCTCCTCCATGTGAGCGGAGGAGCTTTGCACCACAAGCCCCAGAGCAGAAAAATAAAATGATAATAAAGGTTATTTATTACCATTTTAGTGTTCAGCAACCTGTCCCGAACTGAGTATCAGGACAGGGTGGGGCCAATGCTGCCGAGTAGCAGCAGCAAGGAGCTGTGCGCTTTAAAATGCGCATGTCTCCTTGGCCGGCCGTCTTGGTACGGCCAGTCAGACATGCACATTTTTAAGTTCTCTAACCTAGCTGTCTTAGATAGCTGGGTTAGAGAAAGCACAGGTCTCCAGTGGCCTTAGGAGCGATGAGAGAGCCTGCTCTATCCAATCCTGCTGCTGCTCTCATGCTGTGAGAGCAGTGCCAAGATTGGGTAGTGCAGGTTCCTGCAGCCGGCATCCAGAAGACACCCGAGGGAGGAGGACGTTGCGCTGCAAGTGGAAGGTAAGTCTATTTTCTTTCTATATGTATTTTTTTGTGCCGCACCGCCCTCAGTACATGCCAGCTGCCACTGTTTACACATGCTCAATATCACACAACAACAAACCAACCCACCATAAAATGTCACCACTCTTGCCTTCATATAGTTCTCAGCGGTCCATCTTCTCTTGATTAAATGATTTTCATGATTCCTCGCAGATGCTCAGAAAATGTCATGTCAGAGAATTTCACATCCAGTGCTGTCCCTTTGCACCATAGGAGTGACTACAGTCACCGGTCTCTAAGCTGTAGTGCTTAGAGACCCAATCAGGAAAGTAGTGCACTATATAAGCGTTTTACACTTAACATGCTAACAAGTAAGTTGTATGTAGTTTTGATGAAAATTGTTCCTATTTCTGACCCTTATGACATAGAATCTGATCATCTGTAACAATATTCCAATGTCTTTAAAGACTCATGCAACAAACATTGAGAATTCTGTGATTGGAATGCTTTATCTTTAACCAAAACAAATGTTTGAGCTTTCAGATTAAGAGTATACCAAAGTAGGCATGAGGGCTACTGAAATGGAATCCATCAGTTACTTTTTACTTAGATATGTCAACTAGAGAACTTAAAATAATTTTAAAATTACTTTATGATAATGATGTCAAAATTCAATAGAATTATGAAATAGTAGTCCTGAAAAGTCCCAGCATGAAGGGTGGCCTTAACAAACATTGTTTTTATCAAAGGATATAATGCATTCAATCTTTTTGAGTTTACCATTCAATTCACCTCAACTCAACTATCATTCGGTCATATTATACCACAAAAGTACCATACAATCATGTAACACAAAGCACAATAAAACAGTGAAAATTCACCTAAAATCCTTAAAAAATAATAATAAATTTAAAGTCAGGATAAGTATAAAACGCAATCACCAAGTACAATATTTATGATATCATCAATTTAAGAACCTACTTATAAACCTCTATGACAGAAAAATTAGCCACAAAAAAGTTGTCGTAAATAGCAGGTTACATCTTGCAGTGTGATTGTAATCAAAGGATAAGACATATTTCATGCTTGTATTAAGATTGCAATTAATACAGTACATCACGGCAATACAAGAATATCTAGGTGTCAAAAATTGCATATTCGAAAAAGCATCTAGACATCTAGAACCAAAATATATAAAATGCACACAGCTGTATATGGTACTACCCCAGCAATATCCTCAATTTTAACACCAGCTTCAGAAAGGTATACAAGGTAATTGCAGTCTCCTCTGAACCAAGAGATTGTAGAAAGTGCAGTGCTTCTGTGAAATGGCACAAAGAATACTTAATCAATAAAGGCTTTAAAACAGAGGACCTATAATGAGAATTAAAAGTACAAAAAAACATTACGTGTAGAGTGCTCTGTGGCTGATTTCTGATCACAGGGGCAGGGTGGAAGATTTTGCGACCAACCATTACACTGGGGGAAATTGACTAATCTACAAAATGGACTCAGTTGGAACCTGAATATGATAAAGTGCTGATAGTGCTGTGCGTCATGCAACAAAATTGACTGGATGTTCCTAAGTGGTTTGAGTTGCATATATGAAGCAACAGAGGGAGGTTCCGATACCCTTGCCCATCTCTCATCCTCCCAATGGGTGTAGCACATAGCACTTAGGGCCCGATTACGAATTTGCCGGTGTGGGAGCGGTTCCGCCATGCCACTGCCCCACTCCCACTCCCAAACCGCCAAAGCCGTGTGGGCACCATCCGACAGATTACGAGTTTTCTCGTATCTGGCGGGCATTTCTTTGGCGGTGCCTTGAAAATGGGCACCGCAATGGGAGCACCAAAGGTAGTTCCTACACAGCATGGACTCTGCAGTCCATTCTGTGCAGGAATTGGGGTGCATGCACACAGGGGGGCACAACATGTGCCCCCCTGTATGCACCCCCATGCACAGGGCCAAGAGCTTTCCTCACCGCCAACAGTTTCATGGAGTAGGAACCTCCATGAGACTGTTGGCGGTGAGGAAAGTCATAATATGCTTGGCCTGGCCACAGCGCACAACCAAGCATACTGCGGCCCTCAGACCACCGCACCACCGCCAGGGATCCCTAGCAGTTGCAGCAGTGCCATGGTGATCTGACTGCCCAAGTTGTAATCCGACGGTCAGACCACCGGTACAGTGGTGGCTGGACTGCCATCCCTGCGCCACCGAGAGTTTGGCGGTCCAGGAACCGCCAAACTCATAATTAGGCCCTAAGTATTTGTCTATCATAGGCTAAGATCATAAAGGGTCTTCAAACAAATCCCAACTCCCCAAGGCCATGCATTGTCCCTAATTCCCCCCAGCAACAGAATCTCTAGACCTCAGAACAGGGTCAGGCCATCCTCAATTATCATTCTATTTAGGGAGAAGGTGTTATTGACAAAGACCCTTCGACATAGCATCATTGATTAGGTCCTTAATATGTCTTCAAGATGTGGAAGCTTTAATTCCCTGTGACTGTAGGATGAATATTCTTGCTCCTTAAAGTTGTCAGTAGATTTATTTCAGACAATTGAGGATGTAGCAGAAGCCCTTGTTATCATTTGACTCATCCAAGCAAAATGTGAATAGAAGGGAACTCTCTATGTATGTTACATAGGCTTTTGGAGTCATTTAGAGCTAAGGAGTAGAGCGATGTGCAATAAAATAGACAATGTCTTGTCTACTTACATCTGTGTTCCCACACTTCTAGTGCAGAGTAAGTTATTGTTTCCATTGCAGAGCAACTACTAGCTCCAACATTAGGCACACACTTTTGGAGATTATGGCACTCACTGTAATAGCATTGTATTTACGGCCTACTTAAACACAGCTTTGCTGGCATCATTTATATCTGTGTCCATTCGGTTAGGGACCACCATTGAAACCATGGCTACCCTGGCAGAAAACATTGTAAATTTCACCAACAGGCAAGAAAAAAAAAACTCCCATTGTGGAAAAGCATGTTTTATGTAATTTCAGAAATTGACTTATCTCCAGAAGCCACTAAAGTAATGATTGTTTCACCATGCTGGTACTGAATAGCAGAACTGATATCATGGTGGTTTTTCCACCGAAGTAGCTTAGGCAATGCTTTTGGGAGCTATTTTGGGAGACAACTAACACAACTTGGTGGGTATCCTCATATTTTCCCAATAAACCTGAAATTATGCCTCACAAACTGAACTGTCTTCAAGATTATTGACAGAATCTTACAATGAGAGGACCTGGGAGAGCTTGGTATAAATAGGGCATAATTAAAATAAGTTTTTAGAGCTGCATAAAATCAACTATGCATAGATATGCTAAAATATGAGAGAGAACATAACAAATAGGTTCATGGGATATAGAGGTGGTAACAGGCCAGTGTGCTGATCCTCCTGCTGTTTCAACACATTGTAAATGATGATTGGAAACATAATTTGAGAGTAAAGTCAGATACCCAATCATTTGTATGGGGAAAATCTCAGATTTTTTTTGAGGATAATGAAATATTGATTTGAAACATAACAAAACATGTGCATTTGTAAGCGCATGTTCACCTGTAGGCATCTTGGCGCTGAATAACAGATGTTTATTGTTATCCAACTAAATGGTACTCATTTTATTGACCTCAGATGGATGAAAGGCTGAGTGGACCCGCTGGGATTTGAACCTGTGACCATGGGGTTGAGCACAAGCCCCTGTAGTGGATGCATTAGTCCACTGAGCCACCAGATGTGGCCAAGAGACTGATATGGGGCTCTAATGTTTATTGGATACTTGTCAATGCTATTGTGGTAAGAAAAGCATGGCATCCAGCATTCCAAAAACAAATTATTGATTTAAGGAGACTTATATTTTATATTTAACTCAGCTCTTGAGGAGGTAGACTGATTTATATATCTGGGGGTTGAAGGCATGCTGGACTCACAGCCCAGCTAGTGGCGCAATCAATGGTGCATAAGAACTCAGGCATACTCTGATTCATTCAAAAATATGAGGGCTACACAGTGGGAATAGTGGGCTAGTGTTCCATCCAGTGCTTATATGGGGCAGATATTTGCTGGTATAAGAATTGTCATATATTGAAGGTGAAAGCAAGCTCCTGCCTCTGAAATCTGTTTTGCGTTTGGAAAATGGATAATACCAATGAGGCTAGGATTGGGGCACAAAGAGGCTGATTTCAGTGGCTAGGTTAAGGCAAATCCTCTATTGGAGAAAGGATTGGACCAGCCTTTATCTGACATCTTACCAATTAGCAATGGAAAACAGTTTGCCAAAGTTAAGAGTCAACCTAACCACATTGGGTTTGGTGAAAATTGGACATAGACATTGAGGATAACCACAGCTTCCAAAAATGTGATTAGTGATAAATTCCAGGTGTTGGCATCAAATAATATACTGCATTCTCTACTTGAACCAGCCTACTGAAGACTAGATAGCTTGGTTGTAAAATCATGGTTGGCATGGAGAAATATTTTGACCTTCTTGAGCTGTTTGTTTGAAATCACTGTTTATCACAAGCCACAGCAATAGCAAAATAGAAACTGACTCTGAAACCCGGATCACAGACATAATAATCATCACAACAATATTGTGATAGAGAAAAATCGCTACAAAAATATACATTACTAAAATATCATTTCCTATACTTTTTTTTTCCAGTATTTGTAAAGCGCGATCAATTTCCCGAGGGTGTCAAGGCGCTGGGGCCGTCGGGAAGATTAAGCAAGCTATTGCCCAGAGTCACATGGTGCTGGGCTAACCTGCCCCCGTGTTCCAGAGTCAGGCGCCCTGGCCGCAGCGCCACACCTCTTCCGTCTTATAAGGGTAAGTACAAATATATCGAAAGAAAAAATATTGTTTCACACTAATATAGTTAAAAAACATACACACATATAGTTTTTTAATATATATAGTTTAAAATAGTAAATCTTAAATATTGTGATATATAACACTAATATAATGTAAATTAAATACATTTGCAGAACATTTAATACTATATATAAATATATACTCATAAACATACACACATAAATATATACGTCTCTGTATATGTTTATATACATATATATAATATAGCACTATTATTAAAAAATATATTGTACATTATATTACATTTTTTATGTTTTTTATTTACTACTATCAAAAGCATATATGTGTACACATATAAAAACAAAATTAACAAATTAAATGCAAAATATTAAATAAATTACCAAATTAAAACAGATATCTAAAACACACATTTACAAAAAATATTAAAAGATATATATTAAATATACAAATAATCTAAAATTATACAAATAGACAAATAATAATATTAGATATACTTAAACAATATTAAAAGAAGCATTAAAGTCTGGGAATAATAGATATACTATACCCACTCCAGTCTGTGCAACAGTAGGGAAAGTGCTGGACTTTGAAGGGTTTACATTTACTATTCCCACTCCAGTCTATACAGCAGTAGGGAGAGCATTGTACTCCGGATGGGTAACATTTACTATTCCAACTCCAGCCTTTGCAACAGTAGGGAAAGTGTTGTGAAATGTTGTGGTGCACACCCATTTTACGGCAAGAATTATTAATAAGGCACTATGAGACCCAGCCTGCTTTGAGGAAACCAACTCACTGGAGAGGTCCACCGGAGGGCAATTACCAAATTAGCATGCAGAGGAGAGTGAAGTGCTGTGTACTGCCAACTTCATTTGTGCCTGTGAACAAGGATCAGGAGGTCTGAAACACGTGAGGCAAGGAATTCATCTTGATGCCAACATGCCGGTTTACCTTTGAAGTTCATCTGCTGTGAGAGTGCGTCTGCTTTTCAGACAACCTTGGTATGATATATACATATCGACGCTGGGGAACCGGGTTCGAGTCTCGGCAACGACGCTCAACATCCAGTGATTCTGGGCAAATCACTTAATCTTCCAGTGCCTAACAAAAATGAATGTGTCCTTGTGTAACGAAACTGGTGCTATGTAAAGCGCACTGATACCCGATATCTTTGGGTCTAGTTCGCGCTATATAAAACTGTATAAAAAAAAAATATATATATATATATACGCTGAAAAAACCACAGGTTTCAGGGACGTTATAGTTAGGAATTAGCATTTAAAAAACCTTAGAAATTCATGGAAAAAACCCAAAGGTCACAGAGACGTTATAGTTAGGCTGACATTTCACTTGTACAAAACCAGAGAAATTCAGCTGTTACAGTCAGCTGAGCTAACTATAACTCGCACCCCCACAATGCACTGCTGATGATGTCACATATTACATCACTCATGACATGGTCAGTGACATCACTGATGACTTCACTGATGACATCACTGATGACATCATCCAGTGACTGTGAGTGTTTCTAAATAGTTTAAGAATGATATATATATATATATACGCCAAGGTGTATTGAAGAATGAGTGGGTGTATGAGTGTCTGTATGGATGATTTAGTGGGTGCGTGACTGACTGTATAAGTGAGTGATTATACATTTCTCAGTGAATGTATGGGTGAGTGACTAATCTGTGTGAATGTCTGTAACAGTCTGTCAGTTGGTGTGTAAGTGGCTGCATGGGTTGGTGAGTAGGTACATGAGTGTCTATGTTGGTTATTGATTAGTTGTCTGCATACCTGTATGGGTGCCTGAGGCCCTCCCGAGGCCGATTTCCATCCCGGGGACCCCATCTCCCGGGGCATGCCCTGTATTTTAGATTTAATTTAATTTTGGAGGGGGGCCGCGTGGCCCCGCTCCTGAGGCCAATTTCAACCCTGGGGACCCCATCCATTTAAAATTAAATAAAAATGGGTAGGGGGGCCTGCGCGGCCTCCCTACCCAGGCTGATATTGCCCCGGGGACCCCATCCCCCGGGGCATGGCCACATTGCTGGGGACTGTGGGGGGAGCCTCAAGGCCCCTGTGGTCCCTACCAGCTCCCCGCCTCCTGCGGGTGCCGGCATTGCATTTTTCATGCTCTCACTTCCATGAAGTGAATCAGATCTTGCTATGGCTTGGCAGGAGCAGTACTCCCGCCAATCCATAGCAAACTGCAATGTGCCAGGGATGAGTACCCCAGGACATTGCTGGAGCCGGCCCTAGGGTGTGGCGGTTCCCATGGCCATGGAGGGCTCCTGGAAGGGGCTGTGTGGCCCCTTCCCATCTACTTTGTAGCCGGGGAGGTGGTGGTCCCCGGGGTGGGGGGTCCGCAATGGACCCTGCTCTTTACTTAATTTGTGCCCAGGGGAGGTGGCAGTCCCCGGGGCTGTGGGGGGCCACATGGCCCCCCCACATTACAAAATATTAGCCCCGGGGAGGTGGCGGTCCCCAGGGCTGCGTGGGGGGGCTGGAGGTCCCCCACACATTCTATTATTTATGTAGCCCCGGGGAGGTGGCGGTCCCAGGGCTGCGGGGGGTCCGCGTGGCCCCCGCATTACAAAACATTAGCCCCAGGGAGGTGGTGGTCCCCAGGGCTGCATAGGGGAGCTGGAGCCCCCCACGCATTCTATTATGTATTTAGCCCCGGGGAGGTGGCGTCCTCCGTATTATTAATTCAATTGCCCCCACCGGGACCTAGTCCACCCAAGGGGCCTAAATAAACGAAGCGCGGGAGCCCATGCTTTGTCTTTTTTTTTTCCGATGGGATTCCCTGATCCACCACGATTCCTGCCAAATTATTATTTTACAATGCTTTATTTGGGCCTTGTGAGCAGGCCTAGGGGGTCAGGGTGTTTCTACCCTGCCACCTTTTCCTGTTTTTTAAAGTTTTTTAACCTTTTTTCTTGTGACTCGGTTCAACCGAGTAACAAGATGGCTGCCAACACTTTGTGGTTTGAAGTGTTGGCAGCCAATCAGATCGAAGGCTCGAGAGCGGGAGGGTTTGCGGATCCTCCGAGGCCACAGTTGTATATCTGAGAAATGTTTACATTTCTCAGGAACTACTGAATGGATTTACACCATTTAACAAAAAGAGTGCTCTCTAGACCAAAAGCTACCTTTCTGCCAAATTTGGTGTAATTCCATTCAGCATATGCCGTGCCATAGAAAACACTGCTTGAAAAATGCTCTCGCTTCCATGAAGCGAAGCAGAATTGCTTTTGGGCAGAGTGAGCTGCGTGTTTGCAGCTCGCTCTGCCCAAAAGCAATGCCGGCTCCCGCAGGAGGCGGGGAGCTGGCAGGGACCGGGGGAGCCTTGAGGCTCCCCCCACTGTCCCCAACATTGTGGCCATGTCCCAGGTGATGGGGTCCCCGGGGCAATCTCGGCCCAGGTAGGGGGGGGCCACGCAGGACCCTCTACTGTTTTTTTTAACATAAGGCCTGGCCCCAGGGGATGGGGTCACGGGCCGAAATTGGCCTCAGGAGGGGGGCCGCGTGGCCCTCCCTCCAAAAATTTGAAAAAAAAAAGATGGGGCAAAATGGGCCCAGAAAAGGGGGACCACGCAGCCCCTCTTCCTTAAAAAAATAAAAATAAAGAACGAAAATGGCTGGTGGGGCGATGAGGTCCCCTTTTGTCCTGAGGACCTCAGGACTAAAGTGGACTTCATTTCCCAAGCAGCAGTACGCCAGGAGCGTGTTTACAGAGTGGTGGAGAAAGGGGGCGTGGCCTCTCACCACCTCTCAGCAATCCCGCTGTGTGGAGCTTACTGGCGGTAACAGGTGGGCTAGTTGGCTAATTCCTAACTATAATGTCCCTGAAACCTGAGGTTTTTCCAGTACATATATATACCTTCATACATATATACATACATATAGGTAGTTAGGGCCATGTTTCCATAGGAAAAGAGTTATTAGACTTGCATATGTCTTTGGTGCCGTTCGTCAAATAGTCACAAAATTGTCCAAAAAAGTGGGCTGGTGATTCTTGTTGCGCATGAAAATTTTTGGAGAGATCGGTCAAGGGGCGGCCGAGAAAAAGGGGGGAGAAAAAAGTGTTTTTCCAATGTTAATTCCCATAGAGATTTTAATTGCGACTACAGACTGAACTGCTTGACGGAATTACACCAAATTTTGCAGAAAGGTAGATCTTGGTCCAGAAAGAACCCTTTTTGTTATTTGATGAAAATCCGTTTAGTAGTTTTTGAGATTTTAAAGGGAATGTACATTTGTATATATAGAGACGTGGATCCTCCAAGGATCCAACAGTCCCGTGCTGAAATGTGATTGGATGTCAACACTGTAAGCAGGAAGTTTTGGCAGCCATCTTGGGACTCGCTTTGGCCATGTTCCCCACAAAAATCGTTAAAAAAATGAGCATGTATTTTTCTTTGGCTGGAGTAACGCTGCATACGTGGCTCCCACCAAAAAATGTAAAAGAAGGAAGCGTGGGCTCCCGCACTTCTCTACTATTTAGCCCCCAGTGGGCCAGGTCCCGGGGGCATGCAGGCATACATCATATTTAAAGGAGGGGGCACACAGGCCCCTTCCTTGGGCATTTTTATGTCCAGGGATCACCACCTCCCCGGGGCTTATACTGTGTAATGGGGAGACTGTGCGGACCCCCAGGCCATGGGGACCGCCATCTCCCAGGGGCTAATTCTAAATAAATTGGGGGGCTCGCAGACTTTTTCAAATTGGAGGGGGGCTGCATGACCGCCCTCCCTGGTCATATTTGGCCCCATGGACCACCAATTCCCCGAGGCAGGCCCATGAACTGCAAAGGAGGGAGGCCAAGCGGACCCCTTCCTGGAGCCATACATGGCCCAGGAGACCGCCACCTCACAGGACCGGCTCCTGCTATGTTCCTGGATGCCCACTCCCGGGACATAGTTGTTTCCTGTGACTTGGTGGGAGCTTTGACAGCTCCTGCCAAGTCTCAGAAAACACTCTGCTTCTAGCAAATGAGAGCTGATAAATGCTCTTGCTTGCTGGAAGTGGAGCTTTTATCTGTTTCCTTGCACGCTGTCAAGATGAAAGGATTGCTCCTGCATGGATGGAGCTACCTTTCAGCAACTCCTTCCATGCAGCAGCAATGCTGTCTCCTGCAGGAGGCAGGGAGCCGGTAGGGACCACGGGGGCCTTGAGGCTCCCCGACGGTCCAGGGGGAAAATAGGCAAAATAAAGGTCAGAAACTAGCTGAAAGAGGAAGAATAAAGGTCAGAAACAAGCAGAAAGAGGCAGAATAAAGGTCAGCAATGAGCAGAAACAGGCAAAATAAATATCAGAAATGAGCAGAAAGTGGCAGGCTAAAGGTCAGCAATGAGCTGAAAGTGGAAAAATAAAGGTGAGAAATGAGCAGTAAGAGGCATAATAAAGGTGAGAAGTGAGTAGAAAGAGGCAGAATAAAGGTCAGCAACGAGGAAAAAGAGGCATGATAAAGGTGAGAAACGAGCAGAAAGAGGCAGAATGGAGGTCAGAAATTAGCAGAAGAGGCGGAATAAAGGTCAGAAATGAGCAGAAAGAGGCAAAATAGAGATTAGAAACAAGCTGAAAGAGGCAAAATAGAGGTCAGAAACAAGCAGAAGGAGGCTCTCAGCAGCCAAGGGGACTTCATCTCCTTACCAGTAGTGCACCAGGAGGCGTGTTTGCAGAGTGGTTGAGAAAGGATGTGGGGCCTCCAACGAGGTCTCTGCAATCCCAATGTGGGGGAGTTCCTTGTGGCAACAATAGGGGTTCTTGGCCCCCAAGGACCCTCAGCAGCCAAACAACCTTCATCCCCCAACCAGTAGAGTGCCAGGAGGCATGTTTACAGAGTGGTTAAGAAAGGGGGCCGGGCCTCCAATGAGGTTTCAGCAATACCACTGTGAGGAACTTACTGGTGGCAACAATAGGGATTCTTGGCCCTCAAGGATCCTCAGCAGCCAAGGGGGCTTCATCCCCCAACTAGTAGTGCTCCAGGAGGTGTGTATGCAGGGTGGTTGAGAAAGGGGGCAGGGACTCCAATGAGGTCTCAGCAATCCCACTGTGGGGGACTTACTGGAGGCAGCAATAGGGGATCTTGATCCCCAAGGACCCTCACCAGCCAAGGGGGCTTTGTCCCCCAACCAGTAGTGCACCAGGAGGCCTCTTTTCAGAGTGGTTGTGAAAGGGGGTGTGGCCTCGGAAGAGGTCTCAGCAATCCAGCTGGGAGGGACTTACTTGTAGTAACAATAGGGGTTCTTGGCCCACAACGACCCTCAGCTGCCAAGGGGAGTTTATCCCCAACCAATAGTGCACCAGGAGGTGCGTTTACAGAGTGGTTGAAAAAGGGGGCGGGCCCTCCAATGAGGTCTCATCAAATCCCGCTGTGTGGGACTAACTTGTGGCAACACTAGGGGTTATTGGCCCCCAACGACCCTCAGCAGCCAAGGAGACTTCATTAGGAGTGGCCGAGCAATACTCCACCTGCTCAATCAATCATTCAATCAGGGGCTTTTAAAGCACGCTACTCACCCGTGAGGGTCTCATGGCGCCGGGGGGGTGCAGCTCCGGGTCAGCCGAAAAGCCAGGTCTTGAGGCTCTTCCTGAAGGTGAGCAGGGTAGAGGAGCGTCTGATGTTGACTGGGAGCTCGTTCCAGGCCTTGGCTGCAACGTAGGAGAAGGCTCTTCTGCCTGCTCTGGTTCTGCGGATGCGCGGGGTCTCTGCTAGGGTGAGGTCGGCGGAGCGGAGGTTTCTTTTGGGTACGTGGAAAGAGATTCTTTTGTTGAGGTATTTGGGTCTGATGTTGTGGAGGGATTTGTAGGCGTGGGTGAGTATCTTGAAGGTTACTCTCTTCTCAACGGGGAGTCAGTGGAGGTCTCGCAGGTGTTGGGTCATGTGCTCGTGTCGTGTGGTGCCAAGGCTGAGTCTGGCTGCAGTGTTCTGGATGGTCTGGAGTTTGTGTAGCAGGGATTTGTTGATTTCAGGGCATTTCCGTAGTCCAGTCTGCTAGTTATGAGTGCGTGGGTGGCGGTCTTTCTGGCTTCGGTTGGGATCCACTTGAAGGTCTTGTGGGGAAGAGGTGTGGCGCAGCGGCCAGGGCGCCTGACTCCGGACCACGGGGTTCACGGTTCGATCCCCGGCAGTGGCGTTAGGTTAGCCCAGCACCATGTGACTCTGGGCAATAGCTCGCTTAATCTTCCCGACAGCCCCCAGCACCTTGACACCCTCGGGTAATTGTGATAACTACTGGATTTCAGGATGTGGGGGGAGTTGAAGCAGGTGGGGGTGACGGCGTTGATCTGGCGAGTCATGGTGAGGGAGGAGTCCAGAATGATGCCGAGGTTCCAGGCGTGGTCCGTTGGGGTGGGTGGGTTTCCGAGGGTGGGGGGCCACCAGGCGTTATCCCAAGCGGTGGGGGAGGGTCCAAGAACAAGGATCTCTGTCTTCTCCGAGTTGAGCTTTAGGCAGCTGTTGCTCATCCAGGCTGCAACGTCTTTCATTCCTTCCTGGAAGCTGAGTCTGGTGTCTTCGGGGTTCTTCGCGAGGGAGAGGATGAGCTGGGTATTGTCGGCAGAGAAAACTATGCTGAGCCTATGCTGTCTGACGATGGCGGTGAGGGGGGCCATGTAGATGTTGAAGAGTGGGGGGCTGAGTGATGATCCTTGGGGTACTCCGCAGTTGATCTCTGTGGGCTCGGAGAGGAAGGGTGGGAGTCTGATCCTTTGGGTTCTGCCGGTGAGAAAGGAGTGGATCCAGTCGAGGGCGGTTCCCCGTATGCCCGCATCATGGAGTCTGGCTGCAAGGGTGCGATGGGAGACGGTGTTGAAGGATGCGGAGAGGTCTAGCAGGATGAGGCCGTGGGGTGGCCCTGGTCGAGTCGCATGCAGATGTCATTGGTGGTGGCGAGGAGGGCGGTCTCGGTGCTGTGGTTGCTGCGGAACCCGGACTGGGAGGAGTCGAGGATGGCGTTCTCTTCAATGAAGGTGGTCAGCTGGGCGTTGACGAATTTTTCTGTGACTTTGGCTGCGAAGGGAAAGAGAGTGATGGGCCGGTAGTTTTTCAGGTCCGTCGGGTCAGACAAGGGTTTCTTGAGGAGGAGCTTGACCTCTGCCCGCTTCCAATCGTCAGGGAAGATGCCGGATTCGAAGGTGGCGTTGATGGTGTGGTGTAGTTTGGGCGCTATGGCGGCAGCGGCTTTGTGGAAGATGTGAGGCGGGCAGGGGTCCGTGGGGGCTCCTGAGAGGGTGCTCTTCATGGTCATGGTGGTGTCTTCGGTGGTAACCGGTGTCCAGGTGGTGATGGTGGACTGGCTGTCATTGCTGGAGGGGAGGGTGGTTTCTGGAGTCTGTTCGCTGAAGTTGTCGTAGAGGGCCTTGATTTTCAGGTGGAGGTAGGAGCCGAGCTTGTTGCAGAGGTCCTGGGACGGTGTGATGTCCGTGGCTTCGCTAGGGAGTTTGGTGAACTGCTGGATGATATTGAAGAGTCCCTTTGAGTTGCTGGTGTTGGTGAGGATTTTGTTCCGGATGAAGGTCCTCTTGGTGGTTCTTATGAGTTGGTGGAATTCTGTCATGGCGTGGTTGTAGGCGGTCTGGTCTTCGGTGGTTTTACTGTTTCTCCATTGTTTCTCAAGATGTCTGCAGGAGCGTCTGGCTTCTTGGAGGTCGGTGGTGAACCAGGTGGCCTTCAGGGGGCGTTGTCTGTCAGGGTGGCGGAGGGGTGCGAGCTTGTCTGCACAGCTGGTGATCCAACGGTGTAGTTCTGTGGCTGGAGAGGTGGTGTCGGTCGTGGCAGAGGGGGGATCGTGGCTGAGGGTGGAGTTGAGACACTCCTCTGAGACCTGGCTCCAATTCCTTTATGGCAGGTGCGGGGCGGGCTTGTGAGCGGTGCTGGTGCTGAAAGAGAAGTGTACGCAGTGGTGGTCTGTCCAGAGGGGCTGCGAGGTGTGGCTGAAGTGGATGTTGGTCCCTCCTGCGAAGATGGGGTCGTGGATGTGTCCAGCCTTGTGGGTGGTGGTGGTGACGAGCTACTTCAGTCTGAGGTTGGCACAGTTGTCCAAGAGGGTGGTGAAGTCGGGGTCGCTGAGGTTGTCGAGGTGGAAGTTCAAGTCTCGGATGAGTATGTAGTCCGTGGAGGAGATGGAGCGGGGTGTGTTGATGTCAGCAATGGTGGTGGTGAAAGGAGAGCGAGGCCCTGGGGGGTCTGTAAGCGAGGGTGCCGCGGAGCGTGGTTCTGGGGCTGCTCTGGATCTGGAAGTGGAGGTGTTCAGGATTAGAGAGGGAGTCGCTCGTGCTGGAGGTGCAGAGTAGGAGGGAGCTCTTGTGTGCGATGGTGAGTCCTCCTCCTGGGCGGTGGGGGCGGTCCTTTCTCTGGATCTTGTAGCCATCGGGGATTGCGGTGGGGATGTCGGGGGCGGAGGTGGCGTTTGTCCAGGTTTCCATGAAGAAGGCGATGTCTGGCGAGAGAGTGTCAAGGAGGTCCCAGATCTATACGGCATGTCTGTGCAGGGAGCGCACGTTGAGGAGGATGCACTTGAGGGTTTCGGTAGTGCGGGTGTCTGGCGTGGGTGCGGAGGTCGTTGGGGTCCTGTGGATGGTGAAGGAATGTCGGCAGTGTCGGCAGGAGAACTGGCCGTGGGTGGTATTCGGTGTCAACAGCTGGCAGTTATTGTTCCTTCTGGGGTTGAGTGCGAGGAGGGCAGCTGGGTTGTAGTGGTGGAAGGTCAGATATCCAGGGTCCCTGGTGCTGGTCACGGTCAGGTCGCGGACGGGCGCAGACAGGCTTGCCTTTGGCATGACAGCAGCTCGGCCGCGCAGCAGCCGCCATTAAATAGGGGAGGAGGAAGAAAGTGGAGGTGGGAGCAGGAACGGCAGGGAGGAGGGGCCGTGGGGGCAGCAGATAAAGGGATGAAGGACCAGAAACGAAGGGCACAGGCACAAACCACGAGAAGAAGGGGCAAAAACAAACAATAAAACAGAATCACAAAACTCACAAAAAATAGCACAACAAATGCAAGGGCAAAGGTCAAAGGGCACAAAGTGCTCACAGAACTCTGTGGAATTTTGCGGAGTTTTTCAGTAACTCAGACTGAAACTCCATGAGCTCTGCCCAGGCCTACGGATAGTGAGCAGAAAATTAGCCGAACCCACTCAGGCTCTCATGCACACACTCACAGAACAACTCAGACATTCTTACAACCACTCACAGACCCATTCACTCATGCACACACAGACGAACTCACAAATGTACACCCACGCACAGACCCACTCAGACACTCATGTACCTACTTGCAGCCCCACTCATACTCTCTCACACCCACATACAAACCTACTCAGACACTCATACACCCACTGAGACACTCAAACACTCACTCACACACTCAATGTCAAAGGTTAGCGGTTACGGTTAGGAAATAGAATTAAAAAAAAACCTTACAAATTCGCTTAAAAAGAAATGGTTACAGGGACGTTATAGTTAGGAAATAGAAATTTAAAAACCATAGAAATTCACTGACAAAATCAAAGATTACTGGGACGTTATAGTTAGGAAATAGAAATTTAAAAACCATAGAAATTCACTGAAAAAAGCAAAGGTTACAGGGACATTATAGTTAGGCTCAGATTTCAGTCGTACAAAAAAAGTAAAATTCAGCAGTTATAGTTACCTGAGCTAACTATAAATTACGCCCCAGCAATGCACCGATTATGACCTCATATATTCGATCATTCATGACATGGTCAGTGACATCACTGATGATATCATTGATGACATTTCAAATAATATCACTGACAACATCACTGATGACATCATTGACAGAACCACTCACACACCTACTCATACCCCCATACAAACTCTCAGATGCCCACTCACATACCCACACAACCACTCATATACCCATTCACAGACCAATACGAGTACTTACACAACCACACACTCATCCATAGAACAACTCATACAAACACTCACTCTTCCAAACAGCCACTCACACACCAACTCACTTAACCAAGCACTCTCTCAACCAGCCACTCACTCATCCATACAGCCACTTACACACCCAGTCACTCAGTCATACAGTCATTTAGACACCCACTCACTCTCTCATAAAGTCAATGACACACCCACTCATCCACCCATACAGCCACTCACACAGCCACTCACTCACCCACCCATACAGCCACTGACATGCCCACTCATCAATAGAGCCACCCACACAGCTACTCAGACACCCACTTATACACCCATACAGCCACTCACACACCTGTACAGTCACTCTGACACCTACTCACACACAGATACACACAGTCACATAGTGACTCACATAATCTATGTTAAAATAAGGAATCACTCATTAGTACTACACAAAGTATAGCAATTTAACTTTTGTGGTACCTTAGTATACACACACCAAAAAGTTTAGAAAACACTCTCTATCACTGGATGATGTCATCAGTGATGCCACTAACCATGTCATGAGTGATGTAATATGTGAGGTCATAAGCAGTGCATTGTTGGACATAAGTGATAGTTGGCTCAGGTAACTATAATTGCTGAATGTTCGGGGTGATCCATCACGTGGGGGCTGAGAAAAAAGGGGGGTTCCAAAACATGTTTTCCCCTTGTTATGTCTATGGTGATTTTTCATTTTTTGAACACGACTACAGCTCATACCGCTGAATGGAATTACACCAAATTTGGCATAAAGCTAGATGTTAGTCTAGAAAGCGTGCTTTTGTGATTTTGGTGTGAATCCGTTTAGTAGTTTCAGAGATATTTAAGTTTAAAAAATATAGATCTGGTAGCCCAAAAAACTGCTGAAATGCTACTAAAACTTGGATGGCTGCCAGCACTTCAACTATGAAGTGTTGACAGCCATCTTGGGATTCGGTTGAGTCCCACAAAAAATAAAAAATAAATAAAAGGGAGCAAGATAGAAAGACCCTGACCCCCTAGGCATCTTGGGGAGGGTCCCACTGGGACCCCGCAGGGCCAAAACAAGCGTTTTAAAAACAGATTCGGCAGGATCCGAGGGCCAAGTCACAGGGCATTCTTTTTAATAATGGAGGGGGCGCACAGGCCCCCCTCATGTGGCTCAATATCGCCCCAGGGGCCACCACCTCCCTGGGGCTTCTTTAAAAAAATTAAAGTGGGGGAGGTCCGTGCAGGCTTCCCGGGGCTTAAAGTTTTATAAATGGGGGGCCTCTTGGAAACCCCCTGCAGCCCCAGGGACCGCCACCTCCCCAGGGCTTCATCTTTAAACAAAGTTGGGGGCTAAGCAGGCCCCCCCTGCAGCCCCAGGGGCCGCCACCTCCCCTGGGCTTTAAATTGAAATAATGCAGGGGGGCCACGTGGACCCCAGCGGAACCCCGGGGACCACCACCTCCCCGAGGCTTTAGCCAAAACTAATGTGAGGCCACGTGGCACCCTGCAGCCCTAGGGACCACCACCTTCCCGGGTTAAATTAGAACAAAGGGGTGGACTTCACACCTCCCCTCTTGTAGCCAAAATGGCCCTGGGGACTACCACCTCCCAGGGCCGGCATCTGCAATGTCCCGAGGTGCCCACCCAGGTCCATTGCTGTATGCTATGACTTGGTGGGAGCACCCACCAAGCCATAGCAAACACTGCTCCGCTTCGTGCAACCGAGAGCATGTAAAATGCTCTCGCTTGCACGAAGCGGAGCAGAATTGCTTTTAGACAGAGGGAGCTGCATGTTAACAACTCCCTGCAGCTCCCTCTGTCCAAAAGCAATGCCGGTTCACTGCAGGACGCGGGGACCCGGCAGGGAACACAGGGGCCTTCAGGCTCCTCCCGGTGTCCCCAACATGAGAAACTGGGTGACCTGGGGGGGACCAGGGCACCCAGAAGTGTCCCAGTGTTTAAAAATTAAAAAGGCAGGCCCCAGGGATGGGGTCCCCGGAGACAAAATCAGCCACGAGCCCCCCCTTCCTTTATTTAAAAAAAATATTTTAAAAAGCCCAGGGAGGGGGGCTGCATGGTCCCCTCCCCATTCTGTAAAAATACCTGGCCCCAGGGGATGGGGTTCCTGGGGCCAAAATTGGCCCAGGGTTGGAGGGCCACATGGCTCCCTTTACTTTATAATTTTTAACAAAAAGTTAAAAGGTACCAGCAAGCACCAGAGGCCCCACGCCCTTTCTGCACTCTGCAATCGCATCTCTTGGTGTGCTGCTGGTGGGGGGTGAAGTCCCCTTTACTGCTGAGGATCCTTGGGGGACAACAAGACCTTCTGAGGGCCTCAGGACTAAAGTGGGCTTCTTTCCCCAACCAGTAGTGCGCCAGGAGGTGCGTTTGCAGAGTGGTGGAGAAAGGGGGCATGGCCTCCAACAACCTCTTAGCAATCCAGCTGTGTGGCACTTACTGGTGGTAAAAGGAGGGGTACCTGGCCCCCAAGTACCCTCATGAGCCAAAGGGACTTCATCCCCCATTTAGTAGTGAGCCAGGAGGTGCGTTTGCAGAGTGGTGGAGAAAGGGGGCATGGCCTCCAAAGACCTCTAAGCAATCGCACTGTATGGGACTTACTGGAGGTAACAGGAGGAGTGGTTGACCCCCCAAGGACGTCCTTGTGGGTCAACTACCCCTCCTGTTACCTTGCCATTCGAAATTCATATACTTATGAATCCTAAGTGATGAGAATAGCTGTCACTAAGTACTTTAAAACCTTATTGTGGGAAAAGAGACCAAAGAAAAAAGAAGAACTAGGGGGGCTGCAAAAAGGCAATAGAGAACAACTTATGAGAAAAAGTTTTAAATGACAGGCGTTAGGCAGAAAGTGTGTGCACATTCCTAAGTTTCTAACCTAAATGTACTACAAGTTCCTCTTCAGTGTTTAGGCCTAGAGATTCCTTGGTTTGCAAGTCCAATAGATATCAGGACTCCAGACGCCTCAACCTTGCTATTCTGTCCCCTACTCTTTCGTGCAATGGTACATGGTCAAGACAATAAATTTGTAGTAGATCCCTATGACTTTTATGATGGATCTCGAAATATCTTGCGGCGGGGTATGTTTGATCTCTGTTCGCAATTGCACATGCATGCTCTAGGATTCGACATTTCCCTGGATATACAGTACACCAATATATTTTAGTTGGCATGGACATTGGAGGCAATAAATAATATACAAAGAATTACAATTAATGAATTTGTTTATGGTCCTCAGTTTCCTAAATCCGGGTACCGAATATGTAAATATCTTTGTACTGTTTTTTCATGCTTTACATTTGGTACATGGAAAAAGCCCGCAATATCACAAATCCTGGGTTCAATTGTTTCAGTGGGTAAATGACTCTAAACTATTTTGTCTTTGATTGAGTGTCCTTTTCCTCAAGTTACGCTGGGACGATCCTGTATTGTGTTTCCAATAACAGGAGCAATATTCAAGATATGCCAATTGTGTTGCATGATTTGACTTACAGCACCTGCATCTTTGGAGAAGGTAGTGATCAATCTAAATTTCTGATCCATATCCTCCTTATTGATCTTTTCTAGGAGTAGATTTTCTCATGATTTTTCGCAGCCCTCTCTAGTACACTCTCTAGCACTTTCTTAAAATGTCCTCTCAGGATGAACCTATTCATCACTTCTTGCGCCACCTTCTAATACTCTTATACTCTAGTGCAGTTTCTCTTTAGCTGGAGTAGCTCCCCAGAGGGGATACTCCACTTCAATGTGGTTGGATGGATGCAGGTCCCCTGCAGGATAGAATTGCCAGCTGTGGACATTCGATACAAGGCTGTATAGATCTTTCCGCCAGCAGCAAATAATTTTAGGTCTAAGAAGTTTACTATTGTTGCACTTAGTTCCCCGTCAACTTCAAATTAACACTGTTGTCATTCAATGCCAGAAGGTATTCTTCTGCTGATGTTTGTGAACCCTTCCATAGAATAAAGAGATCATCTATGTATCTATACTAACAAAGTACTGCAGTCAACACACATCGCATTGGACTCTGACCAGGCCACCTTCTTCTCTCACCAGCCAACTAAAAGGTTTGCATAGCTGGGGATGAAGCAGGTGCCCATGGCCATCTCAGGCAGCTGTTTATACAGTTGATTCTGAAAGAGAAAAATGTTGTTAGTTAGACAAAAATTTACAAATTCCTATAACATCTTGTTGTGTTATGAAAACTTCAAAGATATTCCCTTCAAGAAATAGCAAGCTTTTGAGGATATATTTCGAATTGTCACTCTTGTATGCCTTTGAATTGCTATGATATTGGAAGCTGAACAAATCAGCTGTGTTTATAATGAATTGAACGGTTTGTACCGGCTAAACGTTGAGAAAGGCGTCAGCCAAAATGCACTCATATAACTTGTGCAATCAAACAGGTTTTTCTTCCCTCTTCCTAGAGTGCTGTCTCTTCCTTTTGGGAAGTTGTGGAGCTGCAAATGTGTATGTGTGTGTGTGTGTGTATATATATATATATATATTATCTACTGGCGGTCGCCAGTAGATAGTTATAGTTACAACCTATTATCCATAGGAAATCCGCGACATTCTATTTGAAATAACTCTCTTGCCGGTTGACGTATCTTCGCAAATTTTCAAACTTTGTGGCCTGCTCCGGTCCGCTCCTACCCTGAAAGTCTCGGGGGATTCGTCAAGCGGGGGCCGAGAAAAAGGGGAGTCCCAAAACGCGTTTTCCCCATGCACTTTTCCATAGGAAACTTTAGACACGGCTACAGCCCGAACTGCTGAATGGAATTACACCAAATTTGGCAAAGAGGTAGTTCTTGTTTCAGAAAGAACCCTTTTGCTTAAATGGTGTAAATCCGTTCAGTAGTTGCTGAGAAAATGAAAAGTAAAAAGTTAGTGATATCTATGGCCGAGTAGGGTCCGCGTACCCTCAGCGCACCCTGCGCGCACCGTCCCGATCACGAGCTGCATGTTAATTGGCTGTCAGCTGGCTGTCAACATTCCGATTCAGGAAATGTTGGCAGCCATTTTGTCCCTCGGTAGAACCGAGGGACAGAAACAAGTGCGCAAAGCGCACAAAGGGGGCAGGGTAGAAACACCCTGACCCCTAGGTTTGCTCAGGGGTCCCACAAGGACCCCCTGGGCAAAAAAAATTTTTTTAAAAAATCGGCAGGATGCGCTCAGGGTGCGCGAATCCTGCCGAGAGAATCGAAGCGCGGTCTCCCGCGCTCGATAGTTAATTGGCCCCCGGGTGGCCCAAGTCCCGGGGGCATGGTGGGGGGATAATTTAATGTGTGAGGGGCCTCAAGGGCCCCCAAGCCCCGGGGACCGCCACCCCCGGGGCTTTTTAAAAATGGTGCGGGAGGGCTCTGAGCCCTCCCGCAGCCCCGAGGACCACCACCTCCCCGGGCTTTTTTAAAAACATTATAAAACCTGTGTGGGGGGGGCTCCAGCCCCCCCACACGCCCCGGGGACCGCCACCTCCCCGGGGCACTAAACATTTTAATATGGGGGTCCGTTACGGACCCCAGAGCCCCGGGGACCACCACCTCCCCGGGGCTGTGTACTGAATGGGAGGGGGGCCGCGCGGCCCCCTCCTGGAGCCCTTGATGGCCCTGGGGACCACCACCCCCAGGGCCGGCTCCTGCAGTGTCCCGGGGTGCCTACCCCGGGACACTGTAGTTTGCTATGGCAGGACGGGAGCCTCGCGGCTCCCGTCCTGCCATAGCAAACTGCTTTGGATATTGGAAGAGAGAGCAGGAAACCTGCTCTCTCTTCCAATATCCAAAGCGATTGCTTTTCCACATGGGGAGCAGCATGTCAGCTGCTCCCCATGTGGAACAGCAATGCCGGCTCCCAAGGGACGTGGGGAGCCGGCGGGACTGTGGGGGATTGGGGACCCCCCACAGTCCCCAACGGAGAGGGCCAGCCCCGGGGGATGGGGTCCCCGGGGCAAGTAGTGGCTCGGGAGGGGGGGCCACACGGCCCCCTCCCCAAAAAAGAGAATTTTTTTTTTTTTTTTAAATGGAAAGGCCGGCCCCGGAGATGGGGTCCCCGGGGCCTTAAAATGGCCAGAGGAGGGGGGCCACGCTGCCCCCCTCAAAAAAAAAATATAGAGGCCATGCCCCGGGGGATGGGGTCCCCGGGGAAAATACAGGCCCAGGGAAGGGGGGCCACGCAGCCCCCTTCCCGTTTTTTTTTTTTTTGGGTAATTTAAAAAAATGGGGTAGGCCCTGGGGGATGGGGTCCCCAGGGCCCAAAAAGAGAAAAAAGGAAGGGGGGCCACACAGCCCCCCTTCAGGGGACAAAAAAAAAAAAAACGATCGGGCCCGCAGGCCCCGCCCCCTTACTTCACCACTCTGCAAACGCGCCCCCTGGCGCGTTTGCAGAGGGGGAACAAATTCACCTTGAATACTGGGGGTCCCTGGGGGCCAACTAGCCCACCAGGAACCTCCAGTATGCGCCAGGGGCTGCCTTGCAGAGACGTGTAGAGAGGCCACACCCCTTTTACACCTCTCTGCAACGCAGCTCTGTGGCGCTTTTGGAGGTATATGGTGGGCTAGTTGGACTCCGGGGACCCTCAGGATTCAAGGGGACTTAATCCCCCAACTTAAAACGCGCCACGGGGCGCGTTTGCACAGTGGTGAAGGGAGGGGCGGGGCTTCAGGTGACATGTGTGCAAACAGGCCCCGTGGCGCGTTTTAAGATGGGGAATTAAATCCCCTTCAATCCTGAGGGTCCCTGGGGGCCAACTAGCCCAACAGGTACATCCAGAATGCGCCACAGAGCTGCGTTGCAGAGAGGTGTAAAAGGGGTGTGGCCTCTCTACACGTCTCTGCAACGCAGCCCCTGGCGCATATTGGAGGTTGCTGGTGGTCTAGTTGGCCCCTAGGGACCCTCAGGATTCAAGGGGACTTAATCCCCCAACTTAAAACGCGCCACGGGGCGCGTTTGCAAAGATGTCACCTCAGGCCCCGCCCCCTCCCTTCACCATTGTGCAAATATTCCTCTAAAATCAGCCGAAATAGGAATTCCGATTTACTCACCTGTTATCAGGAGAGACCTCAGTGCTGCATCTTTCAGCCCAGTACTGGTCCTGAAAAGTAATTTTAACCGTACTTACCGGTAACTTGAATTTCCTTCATAGGCTAACATTGACTGGTTTCACTTGGAAATTCTTCTAAGTGTGGAGTTTTGGAACTTTAAAATATTCCTCTAAAATCAGCCGAAATACGAATTCCGATTTACTCACCTGTTATCAGGAGAGACCTCAGTGCTGCATCTTTCAGCCCAGTACTGATCCTGAAAAGTAATTTTAACCGTACTTACCGGTAACTTGAATTTCCTTCATAGGCTAACATTGACTGGTTTCACTTGGAAATTCTTCTAAGTGTGGAGTTTTGGAACTTTAAAATATTCCTCTAAAATCAGCCGAAATACGAATTCCGATTTACTCACCTGTTATCAGGAGAGACCTCAGTGCTGCATCTTTAAGCCCAGTACTGATCCTGAAAAGTAATTTTAACCGTACTTACCGGTAACTTGAATTTCCTTCATAGGCTAACATTGACTGGTTTCACTAGGAAATTCTTCTAAGTGTGGAGTTTTGGAACTTTAAAATATTCCTCTAAAATCAGCCGAAATACGAATTCCGATTTACTCACCTGTTATCTGGAGAGACCTCAGTGCTGCATCTTTCAGCCCAGTACTGATCCTGAAAAGTAATTTTAACCGTACTTACCGGTAACTTGAATTTCCCTCATAGGCTAACATTGACTGGTTTCACTTGGAAATTCTTCTAAGTGTTGATTTTTGAAACATACAAATATTCCTCTAAAATCAGCCGAAATCCGAATTCTGATTTACTCACCTGTTATCAGGAGAGACCTCAGTGCTGCATCTTTCAGCCCAGTACTGGTCCTGAAAAGTAATTTTAACCGTACTTACCAGTAACTTGAATTTCCTTCCATAGGCTAACATTGACTGGTTTCACTTGGAAATTCTTCTAAGTGTGGAGTTTTGGAACTTTAAAATATTCCTCTAAAATCAGCCGAAATACGAATTCCGATTTACTCACCTGTTATCAGGAGAGACCTCAGTGCTGCATGTTTCAGCCCAGTACTGATCCTCAAAAGTAATTTTAACCGTACTTACCGGTAACTTGAATTTCCTTCATAGGCTAACATTGACTGGTTTTCAGCAAAAAAGTTTCAAAGTGTTGATTTTCACAAACTACAAATATTCCTTAAAAATCGCCTGTATGACTTAAACGCATTCTTTCAACTGTTTACAGGAGATGCACCAGTGCTGGATCCAGGATCCAACACTGAGTAAGAAAAAGTAACGATAACAGTTTTTACCTGCTAAGTGAATTTCCTTCCATAGGATAACATTGGTGATTCTATGAGAAAAAGTTTCTAAGTGTCAACTTTTAAAATACAATAATATTCCTTAAAAATCACGACTGTAACCAAAACGCTTTTACTCAACTGTTTACAGGAGATGTACCAGGACTGAATCTAGGATCCAGTCCTGTGGTTAGAAAAGTAATCCATAAAGTAACTAATTGCATTTAACTAGAAATTCACATTGAGCTGAATGTTGCATTGTGTTTGAAAATGTGTTGCCCATTGTAACAACTGTAACTACTGTACTTAAAAGTGTATTGCCTATCTGCAAAGTATTTAAACTAAAGTAATTCATTAAGAGAAAGTATTTTTTGTAATGTAATGTATAATGTAATTACAATGTAATTTAAAAAATAAAATATGTAAAAAAAAATTGTTTCTAAAAATGTAGTAAATCAGTATGAAAAAATTAATATAACAATTAATACATTTAAAAATTGTCATTTACAAAACCTTTGAAATTCACTAAAAAAAACGTAGGTTTCAGGCACGTTATAGTTAGAAATTAGCATTTAAAAAACCTTTGAAATTCACTGAAAAAACCATAGGTTTCAGACACGTTATAGTTACAAATTAGCATTTAAAAAACCTTTGAAATTCACTGAAAAAACCATAGGTTTCAGACACGTTATAGTTACAAATTAGCATTTAAAAAACCTTTGAAATTCACTGAAAAAACCATAGGTGTTAGGGACAGTTATAGTTACTTGGACATTGCACTCGTACAAAACCCGTGAAATTCCCCGTTATAGTTAGTTCAGCTAACTATAACTCGCGCCCCGCAATGCACTGCTGATGACGTCACATATTACATCACTCATGACATGGTCAGTGACATCACTGATGACATCACTGATGACATCTCAAATGACATCACTGATGACATCATCCACGTGATAATCTGATGCACCTCCTCACACCCTAATATAACCTTTGATACACCCACTCTAAATTACAGACTGCCATTCGCAAAACCATAGACACTCCAACACCAATAACTACATACCCACTCACTGATTCTTAGGTCTACACACACACATCCACTCACTCACCCGTACAGTCACTCATACTTACGGTCACTCAGTACAGGACTATCATATGCACTCATACTCCTATATAGACACTCAAACACCGCCACTCATCCATAGAGGTACTCACACACCTAGTCAGTCATGCAAATAATTAAACACACTACCATTTACTCACCTATACAGTTATACACACACCACCCCACTTACTCATACAAATACTAGCACATTCTTACGCTCTTATACAATCACTGATACAAGCACACACTCATCCATACAGCCACTATCACAATCAGTCACTCTCGCTTATAGCTATTTATATACTCCAACACACATATATACTGCCTTTCACATATGTAGTTACTCACACATGTACCACTGGGACATACATTCACTCACTAACACACTCTTACACACACTTACCCACCCATAAAGTCTATCACAGATGCACTCTTGAAACCATCCACCCCATGAATCACCCACTCACACATCTATGCACAGAGTCGCACACACCCCTCCCACACAAACACTCAGGCACCCATACAGATACTCACACAAGCATTCAATAACTCAAATAGACACTCATGTAGCTATTCACAAACACATGCAGCCACTTACACAGCAACAGACAGACGGATACAGACATTCACCCAGTTTAGTCACTAACCCATGCATTCAGTACGATACGTTAAATCACTCACTTATACAGTCAGTCACGCACCTACTAAATCATCCATACAGACACTTACACACCCACTAATTCTTCAATACGTCTTTTCCTATATATATTAAAAATATTTAAACTTTAGAGAAACACACAGTCACTGGATGAAGTCATCAGTGATGTCATTTGAGATGTCATCAGTGATGTCATCAGTGATGTCACTGACCATGTCATGAGTGATGTAATATGTGACGTCATCAGCAGTGCATTATGGGGCGCGAGTTATAGTTAGCTGAACTAACTATAACGGGGGAATTTCACGGGTTTTGTACGAGTGCAATGTCCAAGTAACTATAACTGTCCCTAAAACCTATGGTTTTTTCAGTGAATATATATATATATATATATATCAAATCCACCAAACGCCCTCCTGCACTTCCTTTCGGCGAGAATGCAAGTGGCTCCGCTGGTGTCCTTGGAGATAACGGAGCGGAACTAAGTTGGCGAGTGGCAGAATGGGGGAAGTTGTCTCGGACATATCCTGATATTACAAACATTTACATTGAACAGAAAGATGCCAGCAGCCCATGGAGGTTTTATGATTGGACATCTAGTCCCAGAATACTTTGTGATTTCTCTCACCTGAGTGTGTTTTGCCTAATAAAAGGGAGAACGCTGGAAAGTCTGTTTGTTGGTATACATCTGAGCAGTAAGCCTATGAGGAAGGGCGATAGCCTGAAACGCGTCAGGTAACTGTTGACGGCGGGTGTGCCAGGAACCTTCCCTGACCCAACAACGCCAACCTATGAGTGTGCCTCGCCCTGCGGGAACTTGTGAGTTTTGATATATATATAAAATATATATATATATATATCGACAAACCCGAAAGACTCTCCAAACCTCCACACGGCGAGAAGAGAGTAATGGACTCCAATAGGTAGAATGGCAAGTTTTTTATTCCTCACACTCCTCCGTTATCTGACGCGTTTCGAGCCACAAGTGCCCTTGATATATATATATCCTTTGGTTCTTTCAGTGAATTATATATCACTGATATAAATGGATATATATATATATATATTCACTGAAAAAACCATAGGTTTCAGACACGTTATAGTTAGAAATTAGCATTTAAAAAACCTTTGAAATTCACTGAAAAAACCATAGGTTTTAGGGACAGTTATAGTTAGTTGGACATTTCACTCGTACAAAACCCGTGAAATTCCCCCGTTATAGTTAGTTCAGCTAACTATAAATTGCACCCCCGCAATGCACTGCTGATGATGTCACATATTACATCACTCATGTCATGGTCAGTGACATCATTGATGACATCACTGATCCTTGTAGGACCCCCTGAGCAGGCCTACGGGGTCAGGGTGTTTCTACCCTGCCCCCTTTTTGCGTTTTTTGCATCTGTTTTCGTCTTTTCTTGTGCCTCGGTTCTACCGAGGAACAAGATGGCTGCCAACACTTCCTGGTTTGGAGTGTTGACAGCCAATTAGCATGCAGCTCGTGATCGGGAGGGTACGCGGACCCTACTCGGCCATAGATATATATGTGATTTTACTTTTGATTTTCTCAGGAACTACTGAACGGATTTACACCATTTAAGCAAAAGGCACGACTCTGAACCAAGGGCTACCTTTTTGCCAAATTTGGTGTAATTCCGTTCAGCCGTTCGGGCTGTAGCTGCGATGAAAGGTTCCTATGGAAAATTGCATGGGGAAAACACGTTTTGGGACCCCCTTTTTCTCGGCCCCCGCTTGACGAATCACCCCGAGACTTTCAAGATAGGAGCGGACCGGAGCGGGCCACAAAGTTTGAAAATTTCGCGAAGATTCGTCAACCGGCGCCAAAGTTATTTCAAATAGAATGTTGCGGATTTCCTATGGAAAATAGGTCCTAACTAAAACTATCTACTGGCGACCGCCAGTAGATAATATATATATATATATATATCCTTCACACATCCTCCGAGCATAGGAGCCCCCGACCCTTCAGGGCAGCCTCTTCAACAACGGGCATGGAGAAGCCCATCAATTCACCACATGAAACAAACAGTGAGGCCCATTTCCGGAGCCATAGCATTTTAATCAGAGATACAGCAGCACCGCATGCTTCCTTTCACCCTACGCGTTTCGGCGCTCTGCCTTAATCACGAGAGGAAACAGTTGGCCAAGTGCGTACGTGCGTGCATTTAAAAATCTTGGGTCACTTGACTTGTGTAAAATACATCTCCCATAGTGCATTAAAAAGTTCAAAACGAAACTGGTGTTTTGAAAGTTCTCATTGTATTAGCATTAGATCTCATAGTGCTTACTTCCACTTTAACATGCACTGCTGTTGTTTCAATCCAAATGGAACACAGTCATTAAAGTTCTTTCTTCCAGCATAATGCTTGAATATTCCAATATCTTTGATAAATGTTTCTACTCCGGAACGATCGGTGCAGGATCCTCACCAAATCCCTTCCACGCTGTTGCATATTTCGCTGTGTTAGCTTTTCCTGAGTAGGCATGCAAACCGCGAGTGGGTCATGCTCCCGATTCAATATATTATATATATATTATATATTATATATTATTATATTATATATATTATATATATATATATAATTCAATGATATATAATTCACTGAAAGAACCAAAGGTTATATGGACGTTATAGTTAGGCTCAGGTTTTACTCATACAAAACCAATGAAATTCAGCAGTTATAGTTAGCTGAGCTAACTATAACTCGAGCCCACACAATGCACTGCTGAATGTTTTTCTTTCTTTGCAGGGAAGTATAGAATTAACATTTCTTGAACACTGCCCATTCTAACTCTGAAAGTAAATAAGTTTATTTAAAACATACATTGCTGTACTCAAGCATGAATAGTAAGCACTTTGTGAAAATAAAAATGCACGTCTGATTCTGCATGTTTTAGAATAGTCTTTATCTTTAAGTTTACTTTGTATCCACTATAGGTTTCAAGAAGCACCGTCTTTTTGTAAGAAACAGTCCAGCAGATCATTTTTCTACTTTACCCATGTACATTGTTTTTCACAAGGAGGCGACATAACACTATAGACATAAGAAACTAGAAACAGAAGAAACATATTTGATATTTTATGGACTCTGTGAGCCTCTTGACTTAACTGCTGGATTGAGAAGTGCCTCTATTATAAGCAGGACCGGACTGGGAACCCATTGCAGCCCTGCCTAATTTTTTCAGACCATCCACTGTACTTTGAGAAGAGAGCTAGTGATTCTGACTGCTACAAGCAGAGTTGGTGGGAGTTCTCCCCCATGAAAATTTGGAAAAATGAATAGAAAAAGTGGAGCAGTCTGTAACACATTTTTTGCTAAATATTCAATTTTTGTAGCTTTTAAAGCATAGTAAACGATGACCTTACAATGCACCAGGATATGAGACTCTTAGTTGGGGCACTTCTTTGATTCCCTTTTTCACATATATTCCAATTATTTTATGGTGCTTCTCATACCAGTGTAGGGTGTTGGAGCACTTTACACCACACACACATAGAGACAATGAATAATACGTGTGCAAATCAGTGTATAGAAAATGTTACATAAGACAAAGGGTACTACGAGGTGTAGGATTCACTGCATCCATCCTGGTAGTAGTGATTGGTCTGGAGAAGCACAAACTCAGGACAAAACCCAGTAGTAATGGTTGGCTTTACTAAGCAGCATGTATTTTTACAGAAACAACCCCTTTTTTAGCAACATTAGGATAATGAAAGACTGGGAAAAAACATAACTTTTCTAACCTTTACCATGCAGTTTGCATGCAGCTCTTTGATGGCAGTATATAGCTCACAGTGCTAGATCACAATTGTAACTTATGAACTGCACAGTAACGAAAGCAGCGTGATAAAAGTAGTTAACCCCCTGAGCTATGCACAGAAAATACAGTTCTGTAATCTGAATGTGCACGATCTTGCAGCAGGAATATTAACCCTCTGCTCTAACTTAGATGAGTCAACATTGCCACTAGACCAAACTCCTATTTCTCTCGTGCAGGAAGATTAATCAACAGAGATATCTTGACAATTTTATTGTTGCCTGAAAACTGCTGGATATACAAGGAACACTGCAGAGGGTGCTTTTAAAACCTTAAGATATTTCAAAACACATGGAGGCTGGAAACAAAAGTGAGTGCTGAGTGGATTATGTGGGCCTGCTGATTTTGTCACTAGAGGCCGATATTGCAGCATTGCTGCAAAACTGGCCCCTAGTGATAAAACTGGTGAAGTCGAATTTTAAATCACAATTTTGAAAATGGCAATTTTAGGAAATTGGCACTTTTTGCCTTAGCCATTTGGCGCCTGCAGCTTGTATCTGGGTCATATGACTGGGTACAGTTGACAGTTGGGCTTTGTGTATTCCTCATAGACAACCACACAAAATGAGGAGCTTTGGTGTGACTGGATACTCATCCTGGATAGGATGGATGAGAAGCTGGACCCAGCCCCACTTACACTTGAATAGGCTGTGTCCTGCCTCCACATGAAGGGCTGCATAATCTCTGTAGTTAGTTTGGAGCCAGGGCGAGGAAGGCACGGCACCTGTGCACTTCAAAGGCATGCATCTAGAAACTTCTCCCCACTTCACAGGCACAACTGGGTATAAATACTGGACCTCAGACACCACCACTTCAGTATGCTTCTGCTCCTCATGGATACTCTGCCAGGAAGGACTTGATCTGCAGCTTTTTAACCAGAGTGACTTCAAGGGCTAGTTGGCTTGCCTCCTGATGTGAATCCTCAGGGACACAACATGCTTCCAACAACCTTGCACCTGCACTTGGACTTTGTCATTTGTGAGCCGGCCCTGCCACGTGGCCAAGTCCTGGACCCTTAGAAGTGAGCTTGAGGTGCTCTGCCAGCCTCTGTTGATCCAGCAGAACTGATGCATTTCAACTACTGAGCAGCTCAACCCCAAGCAAAGCCAACATATCTCTACTGCTGTGTGGATTAGACCAGTTGCAAAGACCCTACTCTGCAGCCCGCAACGACTCTGCAGCCCGCAACGCCTTTGGAACTGCCGCTGCCCGACGCATCCTTGGTATAGACTCTCGCATCCCTCATCGATGGCAGCCTCAATGATGACAAAGGACTCCGCATCGCAGCCACACAGCTGTTTGGAACCGACACATCTCACTAACTGCGTGCAGCATCCACTACACCTGACTTTGCATTGCAAACACACATGCCGGGATCCTTGATGACAACGCAGGCCCTCGCATGCATTCTCACTGCATCTCAGAACTAACCCTGGATGGAGTTTGCAGAGTGGCACTCTGCAGGGTTAAAAAAAAAAACTCTGTGGAACTCCGCTCCACACTGCTCCGCTGCTCCCTGCCAATGAATAAACAGAAAATAAAAACACTTACCTGCTCTGCTGTCTCCGGGCTGCCCTCCTCCTTGCCGTGGTCTCTCCTCCTCCTCACCTTCCTCGCCGGTCACAGCATACCCCTACGTTTTATCTCTTGTGAGGACTGTGCATGCGCGCACGTGCCCGCATGCGCAGTCCTCCCAAGATGTACAACGCAGGGGTATGCTGAGACCGGCGAGGATGACTAGGAGGAGAGACCACAACAAGGAGGAGGGCAGCACAGAGATGCCAGAGCAGGCAATGGTTTTTATTTTCTGTTATTGGGTGTGGGCAGGGGTGTGGGCACGGCGGGGGCTAACTCTGTGGAGTCGGAGTTTTGCCTGAACTCCATGTTCCCAATGGAGCACAGAGTTGGCAAAACTCTGCAAACTCCGCTGGCAGAGCGGAGTTCGCCACCCGGGCCTGCTCGGAACCAATGCAACGCTTCGGCTGCCTGACACATCTTCGACGCAGAGCCTCGCAACCCTCTGCAAACCAGGATTTAAGGTCCTCTGTTCAGCTGGCCTAATTGGTTCCTGTAGCCGGCCTGTGCTTCATCACAGTTGGCCTGAACTTGTGACTCAACCAGATATTCACAGTTGGCACTTTGCACTTTTTAGACAAATTTTCACAAACAACTTTAAATTTTAATATCTCTAGTTCTACTGACTGGTTTGGTGTTATGGTCTTGTTTTAATGATTAAAGAAACTTTTATTTTTCTAACCTGGGGTAGGATACTTTTTTTTCTTCACTTTATTACTGTGCACATTGCCTCTAAGTTAAGCCTGATTGCTCTGTGCCAAGCTACCAGAGGACTGGAAGTACAGTTTGATTTAGGACAGGCTGGCGCCTCATCCTGACAAGATCTGTGATTGTTATTTGACTGGGGCTCACACCCCAGTCAGCCAACAACCCAATTTCTTACAAGTACCCTAAGTATTTTAACTGAACTAACCATGTTGTTTCAATTTGACTTGATTTGACTTAGATTTCCCTCAAATTCTGAATTAATTCTATAGCTTGCCTTGCCTCCCTCCCCAATAAACAAACTGTGTAAGAAGAAAGACTTTTATTGCCACTCTCTGCTCAGAGACCTTTATCCACATTCTCAACAAACCAGCAGGATGTTGCTTTTCTTTTAATGCTTAATATGGTCCCAAACTACTGCATCCAAGCTCTCTTTTCATCTATATCTCCCCAGCACCATACTGAACTCAAACTGGCTAGAAGGCTTTGCCTTCGACCTTAGTTTTTAAGTGAGCCCTAGACTGTATTCATGCCTGTCAGCACCAGTGTTATCAAATCCAAAATATTGGCCTAATGAATAACTGGGGTGTCTTGACGAAAGGACACTTTTACTACACAGTCACAGGTTACAGGTCATCACAGCCCCTAACATTCCATAACTGCCACATTTATATGAGGCTGATTACTGCAAGCCACATAAGCTTAGTGTACTGGAAGCTAATGCCAATTGGATGTGTAATCATCTTTGGTCCATACCATCTTGTTACATCCTCTTATCCCAATCCTTTAACATGGCATAATGTCAGCTCCAATTAATTCTACACTTGCCTTCCCATGTATGAGAAATGGTACCTCTCCCATTCCCCTTTCTTGTCTCCCCAAATTATACACCGTCTTGTTATTGTTATTGTTAATTGTGATTTATAGAGCGCTTAATACCTGCAGGTCTCTAAGCGCTGCGAGAAGATCAGCTATAGTCCCAGAGTGAGTGTAGTCTCTAAGTGGTAGATGCTATGCCCAGGCTTCTGTGAAGAGTAACGTCTTCAGTTTCTTCCTGAACGGGAGAAGGGCTCTTTCGGAGCGAAGATGGGCTGGCAGCCTATTCCAGAGTTGCGGGATGAGGACGAGAAGGCTCGGCCACCTTTAGTGGTGTAATTAAACCGTGGACATTTCAGTAGGCCCTCCGTGGCAGACCTTAGGGTGCGGCCAGGGATGTATTTCACCAGACTTTCTTTGATGTATTTTGGTGCCGGGCCATACAGGGCCTTGTGGGTGATGCAGAGGCCTTTGAATCTAGCCCTCTATTTAATGGGAAGCCAGGGCAATTGTTGCAGTAGGGGTGAGGCCCGGTGCGTCTGGGAAGCTTAAAAATCAGCCTCGCTGCATCATTCATCACCACCTGGAGTTTGCCAAGCAACTTGTCTGGCATTCCGATGTAAAGTGAGTTCCCATAATCAAGTCGTGACAGGATCAAGGCGGCCACCACCGTCCGCATGGCCGAGAAAGAGAGGATAGGAGATAATTTCCTCAGCTGTCTAAGCAGACCCACACAGGTCCCGAACACGGTAGATACTTGGTTGGCCAGTGAGAGTTTGGCATCTATTTTAATGCCCATGCTTTTTACCACCAGAGCTGGAGACGGGGTGTCTCCCAGCTCATGAGGCCAGTATTGGGTGGTCCATGGGTTACAGTCCGTAGTGACGGCCAATACCTCCGTTTTATCGGGGTTGATCTTGAGAAAGTTGGCTGTGAAATGAAATGAAATGAAAAGGGACTTGTAGAGCGCATGGCTACCCGGGAGCATCCCAGCGCTAGACGGAGCCAGAGTGGTAAGCCTGAAGGGTTATGGGAATAGCCACGTCTTCAGCTGTTTGAGGAAGTTTTTTTGCTAAGTGTGGGAGCACCGAGAGGATTTTGTGAATCATTTTGAGCATACCATAGCAAGAGGCGACCGTCTTCCTGACTTGGGTTTTGAAGGACAGATCTTGGTCAAGCCAAATGCCTAGGCTTTTTATCTCTGATTTAGGAACCGGGGCTATACCCATACAGGGTGGCCAAAGAGCATTTAGATTGGCACTTTGACAGTTACCAAGCATCATAATCTCGGTTTTATCACCGTTAAGTTTAAGATGGGACAGACTCATCCATTTTGCCGCTTCCTCCAAACAAGTGTGGAGGTCAGTAGGCGACTGGTCAGCTTGATTCAATGCCACGACCAACTGTGTGTCTTCGGCATAGGACACGATATGGATTCCAATGGGGGCAACCAGGTCCGTCAGAGGGGCCATATATACATTAAAAAGGGTCGGGCTCAGGGAGGAGCCCTGAGGGACTCTGCACAGCAGAGGTAAAGGGTCTGAGGAAGTATCATCTTCAAACACCTGAAAGGTCCTACCTTCCAGGAAATATTGAAGCCAAGAAAGAGCCAAACCCGACACTCCCACGTTCTTGAGACGGTGAACCAGAATTTGATGGTTCACCGTATCAAAGGCTGCACTAAGGTCGAGAAGGATGATGGCCGAGGAGCCTCCTGAGTCAAGAATCTTTCTTGATTCCTCCACTACCACGAGCAGAGCAGTTTCGATTCCTTGGCGAGGGCGGAAGCCTGTTTGTGAGGGGTGGAGCAGATCATGTGACTCAAGAAACGCAGAGAGAGTAATATTAACATATTTTTCTGCGATTTTACTCACTCCGGGGAGGAGCGAGATAGGCCGATAGTTACCAAGATCCTTCGGATCCAGATGGGGTTTCTTTAATAGAGCTTTAACCATGGCTCTTTTCCATTCAAAAGGGACCAAGCCTGAGGTAAGGGAGACGTTAATCACATTAAGAATGTAGGGTGCAACAGTGGGGGCTACTAATTTCAAAATGTTGAGAGGTGCAGGATCAAGTGGCGACCCACTATCATCCAGTTTACTACAAATCTCAGTATGTCTTTCACCCGTGTGTGGGCTTGTGGGGTGTTTTCTATTTGTAAGATAATTTGTGTGTCGTCCGCATAGTTGAATACCTGGCAGTCCATCTGGGCCAGATCCCTCACTAGTGGTCTGAGGTATATGTTGAACAGCAGTGGGGACAATGCTGACCCTTGCGGGACTCCACAGGTAATGGACCCCCTATCGGACACACAATCACCCATCTGTATTATTAGGGTGCGATCCGTCAGGAAGGAGGTGATCCACTGTAGAATTGTCCCCCCAATGCCAATGTCCTGGATTCTTTGTAGGAGTTGGCAGTGGTTGACCGTGTCAAACGCTGCCGACAGGTCAAGGAGGACTAGCGCGCACATCTTTTTGCTGTCAGCTGTGATACTAATTTCATCCAATACTGACCGCATCACCAGCTCGGTACTATGGTGGGCCCTAAAGCCTGCCTGTCCCCGAGTAGTTGGTGTTCTTCCATGAACCTCGATAAAGTTCGCAGAACATGTTGTTCCATGATTTTGGCCAGAAAAGGAAGTTGGGATATGGGACTGTAGTTTTTCATGTTGGTGGTGTCTGCTCCTGTCTTTTTGAGAAGAGGGATTGCTCTTGCTTCCTTAAATTTCCTGGGGACCTTCCCTGTTTCCAGCGAGAGGTTCATCATGGAGAGACTTTCTCCCTCAATCGCCTGGAGTGCTAATTTAAAAACCCTTGGTGGACATGGATCTGCGGGTGAGCCTGATTTTATTCTGGTCGCGATGCGGCGCAGAGTCTCCTGGTCGAGTTTTTGGAAGGAGGTGATCAACTCTACCCTATCTTTATGTGGCTCAACCCTTTCCACAACATGTTGGTTAAAGGGGGAGTTGTCAATGTCTGCCAGGGTGGCTTGTACTTTGTCTAAAAAGAAGGACAGGAACTTATTGCATTGTTCCCGGCTGGTGGGCGCTTCATACGTCTGCTTTTGACTCAGCTCCTTCAGGATTTTAAATGTTTCTTTTTGCTTATTGGCTGCCTCCAAGATCCTATGTTCATAGAATTCAGCCTTTCTACTAAGAACGGTGTTTTTATAGATGGAGAGTTTGGCCCTGTACTCTATGAGTGCCTGCGGCTCAAAGGCTTTGCGCCACTGTCTTTCGTGGTGACGAAGGGTTCGTTTCAGTCCCCTTAGCCCTTCCGTGAACCAGGGGGCGCCCTTCCCCTTGTTTTCCACTCTAATTTTCCTAGCTGGCTCCAGTTTGTTGATGGCTGTTACTAGCTGGCTGGAGATGGATTCACTCCACTCTTCAAGATCATCTGTCCCCAACCTCCTTGGTGTGTTCTCCCGTAGCATGTCCCCTAAGCTTTTTCCCTCAATTTTGTTCCAGCTTCGCACCATTTTCCAATTGGGCGGTGGGCATGTATAAGGACTAGCTAGGGGGACTAGGAGGCTGATTAAGTAGTGGTCTGACCACTCACAAGGAGTTGTGTCCACTAGATCAACCAGTGGCTGAGTCGACCATACAAGGTCTAAGGTGTGCCCTTTCTCGTGGGTAGGGGTCACCACTAGCTGCTGCATCCCTAAAGTGGCCAACGTTTCCTCTAGCTGTTGAGCCTGTGCCTCTCTGGGTTCTGGGTCTTCTTTTCGTACTTCTTGCTTTACTTAACACTACCCTTAGAGCTTACATAGCTGTCAAATATCCCTTCTTTGAAGCAGAAATATATCATTGCTTCTATTTATTGTAAGTGGTCTAGTGCTTTCCTGCACAGGGCCGGCTTTAGGGCAGTGCAACGGGTGCGGCCGCACTGGGCGCTGACCTGTGGAGGGGGCGCTGACATGGGGGAAGAGGGGGCACTGTGTTTAGCAATAACTTATGATTGGAGAGATGAGGGGCACTTTTGCCTGTGGTGTAAGAGAATCCGAGGAGGCGGTCATGGGGTGTGGGGGCGCCAAAATGATTTTCACACAGGGCACCACCAGCGCTAAAGCCGGCCCTGTTCCTGCACCCATATTTTCTGGTCATGGGAACACTGGATCCGATTGAAAAATTAGCTGCATTGCAGCCTGGTCCTGCCCCCAACCCCCACCGAAACATCCAGTGAGTGTCTCTGCACATATATTCTCTTAACTTGTAATTGGTTCCTCTATGTATAGTTATAGCCTCAGCAATTTCCTAATTTTATAGTAATGTGTAATACGGATTTTCTTGTGAGTCAATGGAGTGAGGTATTGTTTTTTTAATAGTAAATATTATCTATTAGATTTTGAAAGTCAACATCACAACAATTAATAATATTTCCTATTTTATGTACTCTTCCGAAATAACATTGCATAATATTTGGTCCTTTGCAGTTGACTAAAGTAAGCTGGTGAAATGGCTTAGTGAGTTACACATTCACCTCTACTGTGATAAGCACATCATGAGTTTGAATCCCAATTGAGACTTGCATCTATTTGATTTTAATATAGTGAGTATCAGCAACTAGATTAATAGTCACATTTCTGCCTACCTTTGGTTAGAAATAACTAAAGTGTGGTACAAAGCACTACGTACAAATATGGTTCATATTAATGTAATCCAGATACCCATGCAATCGAAGCACACCAATTACAATATGCGTTGCCTTTTTCCTCAATGTTTAATAACAATTGCTTTTTCTTTCATTTTAGCTTCTGAGAATAAGTAGCCCCGATGCCCCTGTCAATCTCAATAATTTTATGACTTTGGCCCTAATTACAAGTTGCACAGTACTGGTTGGGTGCAAACTCCACACGTTTAATTCCTGTGCGGTACCACCCTACCAATAAAGTGTAATTATGAGTGTAATCTCACAGAATTGGAAACAGTACAGACATGGAATTATTGTGGGATATTATTCAAAGTATTCCTTTTTCCAAGGTGTTTAATACACACTCTTACCACATGCTCCCAGCATGTGGTAAATGTGTCATGCAGTTTCTATGTGGGGCAGGAGTGGAAAGAGAAGGTAGGGAAGGTAAAAGAGGTGTAAGGTTTACAGAACCAGGCCTTGCTACCTAGTGCCAAGGTATTGTGGGTCACTGAGCTCCTACGAAATGCACCTTTTGAAGGGACACTCGTGGAAGATGAATAGTCAATCTTCAAACTAGTGCAACCACCAGCTGATGGGAGATCACAGCAAGTTATGAGTTCCATCATTAAGGGTTGTTCAGCGTAAAGTCCCAAGTAGAGGCTGGAATATTGGTTGGATTCCCAGTAACCGTTCTGGAAATACATTTGCTTTTAAGTATTTGTACTTTTCGGATTTTGAGTTGTCCTTCCTACAACTAGTAAAGGTGAGAGGAACAATGCAGAAATATGTGCAGGCTAACTGATAGGATGTTGAAAGTGATGTATATCTGGTGAACTGATACATTGTGGTCTCCCAGTTCCACGCTTTCAATTGCTTTGAAATGGGGCAAAGACTTCACTTCTGTGCACTCTACCTGAAGCTTTTCTTGGGCCCCGATTACAAGTTAGGAGTAAATATGTGCAGAAATACTCGCTGCGGTAATTACCTTTTCTGACTGGTTATCTCCATACATATTTACTCCCATTATAACTATAAGGTAATCCTGCAAAATCAGGAATTGCAGTGCGTACCTGGATTTACAGGGTGGTATTCTGTATGGACTTCCGAACTGCAAGAGGATTTAATGCGCATATTTACCACTATAAATTGAACTTGAAAGCATTGTAAATAAAAGAGCACACCTAGATATAGTGGGCAGCATTCAGCATTAAATTTCCCATTTCTATCAGGTCTAACACACACATTTACCACTTGCTCTGAGCAGTGTTTTCTAAATGGGTTTAGGTGCCTGGCAGGGGAGAGAGGGCATTGGGAAAGTATGGGTGAGAAGGTGAAAATGTTTCCTGGCAGAGTGGAGAATTAAAATCTCCACCAGTACTTTGGCTTAGGACGGCGGAGAGGAGCGGGGTGGCGAAACAGATCTGTGCTACACTGTAGCCCTATTCCAAATTCAATGAATCAATCAATCAGGATTTGTAAAGCGCAGCTAGTCACCCACAAGAGCTATGCTGCATCCGGGTGGCTCAGTTGTACATCCAGGTCTTGAGTCCCTTCCTGAATTCCTGAAGAGAGGTTGAGGTCCTGAGGTGCAGGGGGGGTTCATTCCAGGGCTTTGCAGCGAGGTGGGAGAAGAAGCATCCTCCGCTGTTGCTTCGGCGGTTGCAGTGCGGTGTGCGAGGGAGAGGGAAGCAGAGCGCAGGAGTCTGGAGGCTGGTGGAAGTTCAAACGGTGGATGATGTAAGCTGGTCCTTGATTGTGAAGGGCTTTGTACTTGTGGATCAGCATCTTGATTTGACATCTCTTCTGAATGGGTGAATGGGGAGCCAGTGGAGTTTCTTGAGGTAAGGGGGAATGTGGGTCCGTCTGAGGAGTTTGAGGATGATTCTGGCTGCCGACTTATGGTCTGCAGTCTCTTTAAGAGGTGTGTGGTGATCCCTACATATAGAGCGTTTCCATAGTCTAGGCAACTAGTGATTAGGGCTTGAGTGACAGTCCGTCTGGAGTTGACCGGGAGCCATTTGAAGATCTTGCAGAGCGTGCGAGGAGCGGTGGAGAATGCGTTGATCTAATTCTTCATAGTGGGCTTGTCCAAGAAAATGCCAAGGTTGCGGGCGTGGTCGGCATAGGGGAGGGCCCAAGCTTGGGAGGTCACCAGGAGTCGCCCCATGGCTAGATGTTGTTCCTGAAGACCAGTACCTCTGTTTGTCGGTGTTGAGTTTTAGACAGTTGTGCTTCATTCAGTTAGCGATGCTCGTCATGCACCTGTGGAAATTGGCCTTTGAGGTGGAGGGGTCTTCTGATAGCGACATGATGAGCTGGGTGTCATCTGTGTAGGATATGATATTTGGTCCATGGATTCAGACAATGTTGGCATGGGGTTCATGTAGGTGTTGAACAGAGTGGGGCTAGGGGATGAGCCTTGAGGAACGCCACAGGTGATTTTCTTGGCTTCTGATGAAAAATGGTGGCAGTCGAAATCTTTGGTTTCTTCTAGTGAGGAAGGAGGCTATCCATTTGAGGGTGCCTCCTTGGAATTGATTTTATTGGATTGTTTTCCTGGCTTATAAAATGAGATCTGGTGCCCCACCCCCTGTAAATATGGGTAAGGGAACATCAGCCATCTCATAATTGTGCATCAGGCCTTTGGTGTCCATATGTCAGCACTGGACAACAGCAACCTTTACCTTGCATTAATTTTCTAAAGCTGCACATTCTGATAAGTGCTGAGCTGTGGTACTTTTAAAATGGGCAGTGTCAGCACATTTTACAATGAGAGAAGCACTGAAACAAAGAGAAACACTGGCACCTTTTTTCCAATCCAAACACTATCTCCTAGCAATAATCACCTAGTAATTTATCATAAACTCCAGATACTAATGTCAATTTTATGACTAATGAACCCCACTAAATCCTTGTGATAGGCGGTTAACATGATTACAGTGCAGTGTGCTCTTAGGCGTCCTGGTTAAATTGGGCATATTTGCTGTTATTACAGGAGAAGTGCATCTATAAAGGAAATGGGATGACTAGTACTTTCACATGTCTTTTCATGTTAACCTCCAACTGGGACTAAAAGTGTCTCATAAAAAAGGGAATTTCAAAGTGAAAGTTTTATGTACCCACAATTACACAAAATAGATTTGTTCTTCTAATGGCAACTGTGATCAATAGAGTATTTCAGAATAATCCTATCATATATCTAATCTATCCGGTGAACTATGAACCATAGTTAAGCTTTAAAAGCGACTTACAAAAAAAGATAATTAACAAAACCTCTGTCACAATACCACGTCTTTTATAAAGCACAAAACCAAGGAGGCGATCTTTTGGAAGTAGCTATATTTCCAGCCATCATTTTGTAAGGGGCTCAAATGTCTGGACATAAAAGTCTCAGTCTCCAAGGCATACCTTTAAGGGTTGTGCTGCCAGCAGCGGGGTCCAGCTGGGATTTCCTTTACAAATTATTAATGAATATATCTCTAACAAGAAACATTAGTTTATTTTTAGTGCCCACGAGGAAGCAGGGCATGAAATGGACATCCAAGATTCAATGTCTATTGGAGAGCATATATTATTTATATATGTCTGTTCGACACAATGTTTGCCTCCTGCTAAAACTTGTTAAAAAATGAAGGACTTCTTATATACAACTGAGATACAGTGTTTAAATGGCAGCAACCCCAACATTTCAATGGAATGCATCCACCACACTGCAGAGCTTCCCAGTAAGCTGTACAGTCATGGCTGATAAATCCAGAAAAGATAGTACTACTGGAGTGCAAAACATGTGAGGATATTTATTAAATTTAAATTGTGAATTTTCGGTAAATATAATTTGCTAATTTTAGTAAGGTCCATACCAATTTGTAACATTTATTTTGTCTGTTGTAATATTTGTTGCACTCATTTTTAACAGAGGATCTGAGAAATACATGAATTTGTAGAGTATCCTGTAGTAAAGGAAAGGAAACTACCTTTTCTAAGTATGGACATATAATACTGTGTTAAGTAGCTCAATTAAAAAAGAGATCAAAAGCTTGACATACTTTATTATATTGTGTACAGAATATAAAGGCAGATGTATGTGTTACTGTATGTGTTACTAGCATCTCATTGGCAACCGATGTTCTACATACTTGGAGATAACCATACATAATTTTTCTACTGAACTGGTGTTTGTTTGTGCTTGATAATTTTCAGTACGGTCCAGCAGTTGCTATTCATCACCTGCTCACAATATTTTGGTTGATTTCCTCTACCTTCCGCCTTACATTTGAAGGTTCATCTTAAATAACAGTGAGATTTCATATTTATTGTGCCAAACACATACCTTATGTGAAACACTATTGCCCATAAATATAGATGTGCTATATTATGAACATTGACTTCTGCCCCTGGAGCACAGGGAAGGAATAGAATTGGTGGCATTAGATCTACAAATCATCAATAGTGCTGTAACATTGCTTTCCAAACACTGGTGAGATCCAGTTGATTTTGGGCTGGGAAGCTCACGTGGAAGTAGCTATCTGTGCCTGGTGTAAACTGGGGAAACACGCTTGTGTTATTTTCCTGTAGGTCATGAATGTTCAATATTGAGGGCCCCACAAATGAATGATTCTATTTTGGCTGCACTATGCAAAACATAAGATATAGCAATCTACCGATGTCAGGTGCGAGTGGCATGAGCAGAGAAGATATCTCCATATAGTGCCCAGGACAATGAGTAAACCTATTGGATGCTGTAGTGGAAATGGATGGACGCATGGACTGGGAGTATTTTGTTGATGTGATGGTATGGCAAAGATGGTGGATAGCTCCACAGTGTGGGTGCACAGCTGGATCAGTCTAGGTGTGGGTAAATGGATAGATGTGCAATGCTTCTTGCATATATAGACAAATGAACGGTTGTAAGTGAGTGAATACAAGTGTAAGTGGAATAGATGTATGAATGTGCTGGTTTAGATGTAGGGAAAGAAAATAAATGCATGGATGAGGTGGTGAAATAATGCTTACTAAGGGAAAAATATGTTTTAGGGTGAGTAGATGGGAGTGGATTAATGGATGGATTAATGAGGTAAACCGATGAAGCAAAGCTTTAGTAAATTAAAGAATGCATGGGTGCAGATAGATGGATGAAGCAATTGTATCCATGTGGGTATGAATGAATGTAAGGTATGGTTTGATTGAAAAATGAATGATAATGTGAGAATGGATGCAAGAATAAATGAGTGAGACTGGATGTCTGTGGGTAAGTGAAGAAAGAAATATGTTTTTTGGTGGATGAATGGATGTTGGAGTGGGAGACTTTGCTGGATAGATGGATAGCACATGCATGTTATCTCATGAATAAATGTATGTTGAGAAGAAATATATTTGTTGGGAGGAGGAATGGATCCAGAGAAACAGACACATAAAGAGTACAGTTGGGTAGTACCTATTCTCACTTACTACCACCTTTTTCTTTCTTCTTTGATTTCCATTTCTTACCTCTGCACATCTTACCAAGATCTACTTCATCAGCAGCAGCATTCATTATCAGCATAGGTGAATTCTTCAGTCCATGAGATCCACATTGCCACCTCCACCAACAATAGCACTCAACCATAAACAAGGACACACTTAGGAAACTTCTCCACAGGAGAGAGGGCACTAAAATAAGAACAAGGACACTCTGAAATGGGAACAGTGTATATAGTCACCAACAATGGCTTAAAAAAATACACCAACATGGAATACAATGCCACTGGGATATGGACTACAGTGCCTTGGACATAGATATACTCTTTCACAGGAACTGGGACCACACTTAAATTGCAACAGGAAAAAGACAAACTCTCGAGCCTCAATCAATTATATGAAGCAGTGAACACACTTAGACATTGGACAAAAAAGTCTTAACACTTTCACATGGGAAACACATATACTTACTTATGTTGGGACAGGGTATACAGTGGCAAGGAAAATTGGACAAGGAGACAAAGACATTGAGATAAAGTGACACATATGCTGGCACTCACTCACAGGTGCATGATGACACAGAAACTAGGGCAAGATAAACACGGGGCAAGAAAACACACACAGTGGGACCCTGGTACATGAAACAAGCTGTTACTGGCAGAGGTTGCACATATGCACTGGAAGAAAAATTAACTGGCTCCGGCACAGGGTATACACCCATACTAGAACAAAGAACTTACTTTCCACTCAACATCTCTCAAATGAAACTAATCTGGACAGGCACTGTGATGGGGAACATGCAACTATTGATCTAAGGAGTGAGAATGAACTACACAAATGCTTCTCTGAAAACCAAAAAGAACTCACAGTATCAGGCAACACCTGTTTTGAAAACTACAATCAGCAGACAACAATAAGCACACCAAAAAAAACAGAGACTGATTGACAAGTACACTGCAACTAAAGCATGAACGCTACTGCCCACTGTCACATAGGTCTGTGGGAATACGAAATACCTCACTTACCTACAGAGAACACTAGTCTACATGTCAAGGTCACCAGCTTGTGCAGGGAGATGGGCACCCAGAACCTGTAGCACAAGAACCACTTACTGAAGTTGATTACTGAAAGGCTGCAAGATCTTCTTCCCAGTGTCCCCCAATTCCTCAACACTTAGAAAATCCCAAAACAAATAGTAATAGACAAAATAATGATAACAAGATCTGTTCATTATATCCAAAACACAAGACCTATTGCATACACTTGTAAAAGTTGGTGGAAGGTTCCAAGACCTGCACCACTAAGAGTCAGCCATAAAAAAGACTTAAACACAAATCTGCAGACATTGAGAAAACAGAGACACAAACATATACATCATTAATGAATAGATGACTCACTGATCAGACATTCATAGGTTAGTGAAAGGTCAAATGCCCCGCACTGGGAATAACTGCAACCAGCAGACAAGTACACTTCATGTACTAGAAGTCAATGACTCCAACTTTAATCGAAGCACAAGAAACATTGACCACTGTCATACAAATTGGTGACAAGTCATAAGACCCAAGCAGCATCTAGACACTGGGGAAATCCATAAAAAAAGACAATAATTTACATAGTGACACACTCAACCATAACAAGAGACCAAGAACTGGCAGAAAACGCAGAAATTGTGTAACTTAACATAAAGACCACCCATGACAATGAAAAAGCCAGATGGATTTGTGTGGACTAGCCATCTGTGCATGGAAAAAGGGGCGGGCAGATTGGGTCAATATTGCTATTGTATAACACGTGCTCTTTCGAAAATAACTATGGGTTTTACGCATTAATTGGTCATCTGTTTGAAAATAACATTCATGCTATCCCTTTGAGTACAAAAAGACATGCAAGATACAAGCTCATTGCATTGGCCATACTGTTTCTCAAATCATGCTTTAAATGTTGCAGGCAGAGTTTATGCAGCTGAGCACATATCCAGTTTCAAAGTTCCAGCAAAACACTTTCTAAATGAATCCCCCCACCTTCAGCAGGCCTCCACCGAAACCGACTTCACTAGGGGAATATCTTTGACGATGCGACGATCTTGCTCCTCATCGTCCGGACCTCCCGCGAGGCTCCGCTCGATCACTTTGAATCTGCTCAGCTTCTGCTTGGTTTTTGCCTTAGCGCAGTTTTTGCCCAGTTTCTATCTCTGATGTCCACTGACTTGAATCTGATTTTGCTACGCGGCCCGTTTGCACAACCGGCCGCTTAGCAGCAGCGAGCTACCAGGCGCGAACGGCCACTCCACGATATTGATGGGTTAGTGCCAGTTCAGGGCATCATCTTCCACGATCTCGTAACCCCATGTCCTTAAAATGGCCGCCCCGCTCTTCTCAGATAGAACCTGCTCCCCTTCCCTGCAACCCCAATCTTCCTAAAATGGCCACCCCAGATCTTCTTGGAAACATCCGGATCCCTTGTTAGCGCATTATCCCCGGAGTCCTCCCATCCCCCCTGAGCCCCAGCTAGGCGCCAACATTATTACCATTATTTTTAACTTAACTGCCAGATCCCAGGTCACCGTATTTACCTGTAACACCAAATCCTTGTCATCTCTGTACCCTTCATTTTCTCCTATTCCATCCCTCTACCCTGCTTCCTCTCACCTCTATTGGCCGATACCTCAGCAACACCACATCTAGCACAACTGTTGGAATCCATGTCATCTCCCTTCCCTGCACTTTCGCCTGTGCGCCCTCTCTACCCTGCTGATACCTCAGCAATTATTAACATGCAACACCACATCTAACACAACTGTTGCAATCCATGCTAGCTCCTTTCCCTGCATTTTCGCCTGTGCCATCACTCTACCCTGCTTTCCCTCTCCACTATTGGCTGAATGCTACGGTCTCCTACTGGCACAAGCCTCCACTGACCTTCATAGTCTAAAAACTACATTTTAGAGGCCCTACTATTGCTATTACTGCTAGCACCGGTTCCATTAGTTTGACCGCAATTTAGAGACCCTCTTCATTTAATAACTGCAACTTAGAGGCCCTACTATTGCTATTACTGCTGGTATTAGTACCATTAGTTTGATCGCATTTAAGTGGCAACCGCAAGGCCTACCCCCTCTAGCTTGATCGCATTTAAGAGGCAACCGCAAGGCCTACCCCCTCTTATGCATGCCCCAGCTCTCTCTTGCCAAAATGGATCCCAGACTAGAGAAGCTAGGCTCGAATAGCTACACAATTAAATACCCAACTCACCTCTCCAAAAACGCGACCAAATCCTTTAAACACAGGCTACTCAAAGCTAACCCCGAAATCCTTATATCTGACCCCTATTTCTGCCAAAATAAAGGTGCTATTACTAGCGACCTGATATTTTACACTAAAAGAAGAGTGCAATGGAGAACGGCTCTACACTCTATACTCAAAATCGCCTTGGCACAGAATTTTCCTTACGGTCTAAGACTCTTGGCCGTGTCGTCACCCACTTTTAGAGCAAATGCTACCATTTCCATCTATAACAATGGAACTATACTAATACAGGCCACAGATCGCAACCTGCGCATCTTCGATGACAGTTTCCCCCTCATTAAAAAATCGCTAGGCCTAAGCAACACCTCTAGGCACTCTAGAAACGCCCTTCCCCTATCTCCCACTCGGGTACACCAGGATCCCTCTCCAGGTGGCCACAACCTCCCGAGGACTGACCCACCTTCCTCGAGCAACGCCCACAGGGCCGCCCGGGCTCTACCAAACCTAGGCCCCCCTGACTCACCCGCAGTGCCCAGACCAGAACTACCTCATGCCTGCATTGATGGGGCAATTGTTATACCTAGAACCGACCTCCCCATCCACACCACCCCCACTCCCTCGATCACTAGCTCTAGCCAACATAATTCCATCTCCCCTCAGACGACCCGCCCACTCTACACCAGGACTTCAGCTCCCACTAACACCCCCCCATCACCCAATCATTGTGCTCTCCCATCCATCAGGAACTGATTTCTACCCCTGCTGTGGGACCCAACCTCCCAATGACTGACCCACCTTCCTCGAGCATAACGCACAGGGCCGCACGGGCTCTACCAAACCTAGGCACCCCAGACTCACCAGCCATGATTGACCAACCTTCCTCGAGCAACACTCACAGGGCCGCCTGGGCTATACCAAACATATGTGCCCCAGACTCACCCGCCGTGCCCTGACCAGAACTACCTCATGCCCGCATTGACGGGGCAACTGTTATTCCCAGATCCGAACTCCCCAACCACACCTCCCCCACTCCCACGATCACTAGCTCTACCCAATATATCTCCATCTCCCCACAGATGACTCACCCACTCTACACCAGGACTTCAGCCCCCACTAACACCCCCCCAACACCCAATCAACGTGTGCTCTCCCATCCATCAGAGATGGATTTCTATCTCTGCTGTTGACTCCCCTCCCCTGTGTCCTCTGGCCTCGTACTTGCCCACGATCTCCACAGGGAACATCCCTCCTCCTCCCCTCAAGACCTACTGTCTACATCCGGACCCCGTTGCTAAACTCTGGGAAATAAACCAGGAACTCCGAAATCTCAAAACCCTCATTCACAATCTCATTAACTCCACTGAGGAGCTGGCTCTCGATCTCTCCTCCAACAAGACCGCGCTCGAGATCCGGCATATTGGCCAACTCCACCTTACTCCCCCACCGCCGTCCACCTGTTTACTAAGTGTCCCCGGGCCAAAACCTCCAGCCCAGACCAGAATTACCACGCCCCACCCGAATCACCCTTCTAGACCCGTCAGATCCAAAAATCAATTATCAGAAGCAGACATTCTCTCCCTCCTCCGAGCTTATAGCACCCCGCCCACACCTACACCAGCCCCTCCTAGAACCTCACTAACCACCCCTCTAAATGCCACTGGCTCGGCCCATCCCAAGCTAGGGAACTCGGGAACCATCCACAGCATCACCTCTAATCCTCATAGAGCACCCAGACGCAACGCCAATGCCCTAAACCTCAATAACCTCACGCAGATCCCCACGTCGCAACCCCTGATCCCTGACAACAAACCACACCTGAAATGCATGTTATTCAACTGTAGATCAGCGGTGAAACATGCCTCAGACCTTGCAGATCTCATCCTTGCTCAAGAACTTGACCTCCTTATCCTTACCGAAACTTGGCTTACTGATTCCTCTGGCCCCATCCTGGATATTCTTGTCCCCCCCAGCCACAGCATTATCAGACTCGATCGAGGTAAGAAAACGGGAGGGGGCATAGCTTGCATCTACCACAACTCCCTGTCTGCAAAACAATCCACCTCACCCAAACTTTCATCCTGTGAATATTTATGCTTTGACATTACTATCACACATAGACCTCTATGCACCCTGCACATCTTCTACCACCCATCAGGAGACAACCTCCATCTCATTGGACAAACTATGGAAACCATCTCCTCCAGCCTTGGCCGTCACTGCCCCCAGATCTTCCTTGGAGACTTCAATCTCCATTGGAATGACCAGAACGATCAGGCGGTTAACACTCTTAAAAACTTCCTATCCGACCTCTCCCTGATTCAATTCTGTGACAGACCAACCCACAACCTAGGCTCCACCCTTGATCTAATTATCTCCAACCCTAACACCATCCACCTCGATTCTATTCACCCCTGTGACTGGTCGGACCATCACTACATCAACCTCCGCATCCTTGAAAGCTGGAAACACAAAAGTTCACAACAAATAAAACAAAAACATTGGAAAAGGTCACTCCATAATACAAACGTGAATGAGCTCATATCGCTCTATAACATCTCCCTACCACCGCCTAATAACATTACCGACGTCCATGACCTCACTGAACACTATAATAACGCCATGATGTCTGCCCTAAATGCAACTGCCCCCCTCCAACTAAAAAGAATACCCATCAAAGATTCCAAACCATGATTCAATGACAGCCTAAATGATGACAGACGCTGCCTGAGACTTGCAGAACGTGCCTGGAGATCCTCTCCATCCATGGCCCGCCTAAAATCGCTAAGACTAAAAAGAAGCAGATACAACAAACTCATTAGAACCGCAAAAGAAACCTTCTTCAAAGACCAATTGGACAAAGCCAAAAATCGCCTGAAACGACTCTTTCAGCTTATTAAGTCACAATCCAATAACACCTCTAGCCAATCTCTGCACGTCTCCTGCCCGCAACCGAACTGTGATGTGGTTGCAGACTTCTTCCTCAGTAAAGCGAGAAAGATCGAATCAGATCTTAAGTCTGCTCTAATTGAACTCACACCCTCCCCTAACCCCTCTTTACCCACGACACCAACCACACCGCCATGTCTCTCCCCCAAAAACAATGCCTCCTGGAATCAATTCACACCCCTCAATAACACAGCCATCCTCAAAATACTCTCGACCCTGAAACCTTCTAACCACTTCAATGACCCACTTCCCCCTAACTTCTTCAAAGAAATGTTAGGATCACTGGTCCCGCTTTGGTCCAAAATCATCAACGCCTCTCTTCTTCAAGGTGAAATCCCTGACTGCCTGAAGGCGGGCCTTGTGCTCCCTATTCTCAAGAAACCCGCAGCGGACCCCAAAGACCTTAATAACTTCCGACCTATCACAAACATCCCTACCCTCGCTAAACTCCTGGAAAAATGCGTTCATGTTCAATTGCACAATCACATTGAGCAATTCCAACTCCTTGACCAATTCCAATCAGGCTTCCGCACCGGCCACAGCACTGAAACGGCCATCACCCATATTGTTGATGACGCTCTTACTCTGCTTGACCAGAACGAAACATGCCTACTAATACTACTTGATCTCTCTTCTGCTTTTGACACGGTCAAACATGACAATCTACTTAACCTACTGGAATGCAGGATGGGGCTCTCAGGCACGGTCCTAAAATGGTTTGCCTCTTTCCTCACCAACAGAACGCAAAGAGTCAAATCCAACCAGTCTTTATCCAAATCCAGCCCCTGCATGCTGGGTGTCCCCCAAGGTTCCTCACTCTCCCCCACGCTCTTTAACTAACCTTTTCATTGAACCACTAACTGTAATCCTCAAAGCATCCAACATGCAATATCACATGTATGCGGATGACACCCAACTGTACATGAAATTATCCTCCCCAGACGACATCAAGTCACGCAACGGAACCCTGCTCAAAACAATCAACTGGCTAACCACTAACCACCTCAAACTAAATGCCCTCAAAACGGGATTCCTACTCATCTCACCCTCTAAGCAAACCCCCACTGCTGTGAAATTTCTAAGTAACCTCACCGCTCTCAACTGTACACCACACATAATTGACTCCACGAAATCACTAGGAGTGGTGCTAGATAAGAACCTTAACATGCAAGGCCACATAGGAGCATCTACCAAAGGAGCAAACTTCCAACTACGCGTCCTCAGAAAAATCAAACCCTACCTTCCACAAGAGGACTTCAAATCGGCGGTGCAAGCATTGGTCATCTCGCGACTAGAATATGGCAGTGCTACTTTATGCGGACTCCCAAAACTCAGCCTAGCCCCCCTCAGAGCATCACTCAATGCGGCGACCAGACTCATCACTGGCTCCAAGAAAACCAACCACATCTCTCCTGACCTGAAATCGCTCAACTGGCTTCCATTTGAAGCAAGGATCCACTTAAAAATTGCTTGTAAGACTCATAGAGCCCTACACTTCAATACACCACTCTACCTGAAAAACAAGCTAGAACTCTCCGGCGGCAACCGGCCCTCAAGGAGCACCAGCACACTGCTGCTTAAGCCAAAGAAATTTAAAAAACTAAAAACATACAATCGCACATTCTCTGGCATTGCCCCGAGAATTTGGAATGCCTTACCAGCGGAAACAAGACTGATTCCCTCAACATTTGCCTTCAAAAGTGAAGTTAAGGCCCTCCTAATGTCCAATGCGCTGATCTAGAACTTGTTCTCCTCCTGCCTCGGTTCCGGTTTAGCTGCTTTTGCTACGACCTGGCATCTTTTACAACCCGCGGCGCCCTCCAATATAGCATTGTGTTCCTGTTGCATATTGCCTTTCCGGTTCCTATGTATTTGGTTTTGGTCACTATGTTCCTATTGCAAATTGCTTTGCTGTTCCTGTTGTATTTGGTTTGGCTTTTCCCTCCTCCCACCCACAGATATTTGCCTTGTCTTCCTCAACCCATATGTAAAGCGCTCTGATACCCGTCTGGGTCATGTTCGCGCTATACAAAACTTTTTTTAAATAAATAAAATAAAATAAATAAAAATCCAGGTCTCCTGCAAGCAAAAATTACATGATCAACGTAAACGTAAGGAAAACAGAAATTGCGCCTGATATGCACAGTTGACTGATCAGAGTTAATGTGAGAGTACATTAAAATAAAAATTACGCAAACGCCTACCTAAAAATCACTTTGAGATAGACTGTGCCTAATTCACATTTGCCTGGAGGCATTGACACAAATAAGGTGTTTGGTTTTTCCCCTTCAATTTACAGTGATTACATTTGACCTCAAACTTTCTTAGAAGCACTCTGGCTAAGCTTTAGAGAAAAGATATTCAAAAACACTTATCTTTCAGACAAGCTTGCCAGCTCTGGTGGCTCTCAGCAAACCTGCAGCTGGGCCACCATCAGACTGGAGACTAACAAGTGTCAAAAGGAAAAAAAACAAGGCAACAAGCCATTTCCATCTATGCACCCAGGATCTGAAAAGATTGTAATAGTGAATATTGAGGAAAACATTTCAAATGGTCATAATATAGTGACCAGAATATCAATAGACAACACATTGAACAGAGAAGTGCAAAGAGGGAGGTAAGGATTCACTTTTCTTGACTCCACATCTACATACCTTGAAGTTATATAGATCACTAAGGTACCTAAATGTGGCGTTAGGTATATAAAGTGTATACAAACTTACTTTTAGATATTTGTTCGTTGATAGTCTGGTCATGATATTATGACTATTTGATATTTGTACTCACAATTCCCAACCTTTACTATCTGAAATAGCATTCACGTACCCATAAGGACGCCCACAATGCTACACCAATCTAGGAAAGAGCTGAAGACATACCTCTTTAAAAACATAATATCACAATGCAGTAACATTCCAATGCCCAGTTACGTCTCCTTTCACCAGTTGACTGTATGCAAACCTTTGACCAGTAACCGTATTCCACTGCCTTTTTGGCTAGGTTTGTGATATACAATTCCGCACACATAATCCAAACATACAGACATACAATTGCCAAAATAGACACAGACCCATCCTGAAAGCCGTCCTTAAATTTGGGCTGCTTGGCACAGCAGGAATTTGAATAGCATTAGTAAAACCCACAGGGAATACATTTTTCAGTACCTGAAACAATTAAATCGCATCACATTCCAAAGCTTAGGAGCTCAAATCTTTCCAAAATATGCATATCATCCCTAGTCAACTTTGCACATTGCTATCACGGAAAGGATCAATACACAACATTTAAAAGTCAAAACACCTCACAGTGCACATGGCAGCGCAATGGTTTGTAAACTAATATGCGCACTATTGCACACTTTCTTGAATGTCCTTCAGTTTATTATTTATCCTTTTCAATGTTTCTATTTTTATATGTAGAGATTATGTATCAAACTGTTTGCTGACATAATTCTAGAAAAAACACATCCATAATCCATATCTATTATGACTTTGTGCTTTGCCCTACCCTGGTTAGAATTTTGAAGATACTAGTACACTGATTAAGAAGAAGAAAATAATTGGACACATAAAACAACATATACATAATAATACAAAATTAAATAAAAATTCAGCACCTCCTCAGGGATAGCTAGTGCTATGTAAATGCACTTATAATAGAATACAGTGGACACAATATCATACAATAATCTGTACATCTGAAAAAATAACTTCTGCCTTCTGATATTGCAGCACCTCCCAGCCACCTTCAAAACCATCAACAATTCTAACCATGTACACTCGCTGGCAGCCCAACTCTGATTCATTGTCAAGGTCCTTCACTTGCTCTTCCCATATATCCAACTGATACCAGCTTGTTCACATGGGCACCTCCAGGTCCCAGAAGGTCTCTATCATCTCAGTCACTCTGTGTTCCTTGTTGTCCTCCTGTCATCCTCAACCTCTATATGGAGGCCCTTAGTACTTTATTCTCGGATAACAGCACCAAAATGTATCAATACACTGACAACAGAGTCCTACTTAATAGCCTTCCCTACAGACACCCAACAACCCCTGTATCTGATAGATGCAGGTTTGATTTTAAATATACCATATAGATATGCAGGTTTTTAAATGCATGTATTATTTTTGCTTCACCAAGCATGCAGTGACAAAAATATATACCATTTAAGATAAATATTAGCATATAATTATCTTCCAAGAATGACAATGGTAACATGAGGTGATTCCACAAAATGACAAAGCAGAAAAGATATTTGCTGAAATAACAACATAACATTTCAAGTTCAACTTCCTATATATTCCCCCTCGTTTTAATATCACTAATAAAGTCACAACTGATGAAGAGGCACAAAATAACATCATATACAATTATAATTTAATGAGAGTTCAAACCTGCAGCCCAGTGTTCAAAGGTTTGTTGTTTAGGTGCACTATAACAATCAAGTGTATGCAAACACATAAGGAGGAAGTCTTCTTGGGTAGAGAGGTTCACTTGCCTTTCATCAAAGTGGCAGCTCAAGGGTGTATGACGAGATTCATCCCCCAAAAAAGTTATAAGGAAGTAAGGGTCAAGTGATTATTATATCAGGCTTCAGTGTTTCCGAAGAATATGTCTTAAATCATATTTTTGAGGAAACGTCATTATAAATGACAAAACAACGCTTTAACAGTAGCTTCAAGAACAAAAATTTCAAAGTATATATTTTATGAAAATCAGTTTAATTCTTATTGATTTCACCAGAAGGTTTCACACTTATTTTTCAAAGTTTATATCTGCTGAACTGTTTCTTGCATTAAAAGTGTCAGCCTCTCACATCTTCGGGAGATGCAACTGTGGCACCCTTTTTGATTGACATGTCACATGATCTGCGACAGCCGACGAGAAGCCATTTACCAAAGATGATTGTACATTGGTTCTCAGGTAAGATTGTGTCTTAGCTGCGGATTTATGTGCTACATGAATGCTGGAGGAGTGGTGATATATATGCTTAGATATTTACATGATAGCTGGCTGAAATAGCTAATAGATTCAGGAACTACATAGATGAGATTGTTTTATGGATGGTCATAACTATGCTGAAATGAATGCCGTCCAAAGGGGCAATCAACCAATGTGTCATTGAGGTGTTAATTGGCAATCTGTTTTTCAATATTTGGTCCCCTTCTTTTGGGCTTGTATTCATGGACTAAGTTTAATTTAAGTTTCTCCAAGCTCGCATGTTTAGAATTCTGATGTGACTGTTGTGTTTTCTGCTAATTGTGGGCCCGATTCACAAAGGCAAACTTAGACGTTTGGTCTAGAATTAGACCGAACATATAATTTACGCTTTGGGAATTTACAAAGGGCATTTATGAGTACTATCTTTATGTCCGCACTCGGGCCAGATCTCTGCCCTGAGTGCGGACATAAAGCTGGTATTCGTAAATACCCTCAGTGAATTTTGACCAAACATCTATGTTTACATTTTGTGAATCGGGCCCTCTATGTGAGGGCCCAGATTCACCAAGAATTTGCATCAGGTTTGTGTAACTTTTGTAATGCAAAAACAGATGCAAAGTCTCTTGGTGTGATTTACAATCCAATGCAAATTTGCGTTGGAATGAAATCTAAAATAACGCAAGGCAGCACATTAAGTTGATCAAGTGATTGTTTATTTTCTGGAATAGTTGCATTCAAGTAACACTGACTTTTTCTGTTATGGTTGATCAGGTAAATGCACAAATTTGTTTGGGATTGGAAGGGGAGTACATCAGGGATATGTTCTTGCCCCTTTTCTTTTTATACTCTATATTAATGACATTGAGCCCTATGTAAGGTTGATGGGCAAAGACATGCCTTAGATAGGCTTCTGCCCAGTTTCTGTGATTCTGTATGCCGATGGTGCAGTTTTAATGGCTCGTGCCACAAGCGTATTGCAAATACTTTTAGAATGTTTTGCATTGTACCTGAAGAATGTAGATTTAAAAACAAATTTAAGTACATCTTATTTTTTATGGTTTGTAGGCCAAAGACTACAAACATTAAACTCATTCTGTAGAGGATATCCCAAATCAAAAAGTTGACTTTTTCCAATATTTGAGAGTCCTTATGACTGTGCTTTTAAGTGTAGTTACTTAAGGAAGTCTAGATTGCAACAGTTTGGAAGATCTATTAGAAGCAGAGTTTTGCTTCTCTAGTAAACTGGGTTTAAAACCAATTAGAGAGATGCTCTCTATCTACTCCAGTAACTGTGTCTCCGCTTTAACATATGGAGCACAACTCTGGGCATATATTGACCTGAAGGGGTTTCAGGCAGAAAATGCCTTTTACGAAGACTTTTGTCAGCTCCATAGAGTACATTTTCTTTTATATGTCACAGATAACTGGGAATTGGTTACTGATAGTTCTAGCCCGGTTCCACCCACTGGCAGTCTGGTCCTGTATATGGACTAAACAAGAGACTTCTTTCAATCATTTCAATATTACTGATTGTTTATCTCTTGAATATGGCCTCTTGATTCCTTGGTTGCAAATTGTTAAAAAAAACAGGGTTTTATATGATTGGGAAACCATAGGTTGTCACTGCTCCCACCCCAGGTAAATTATCCACGAAAGCTGAGTTGAAAGTTTTATTTGAATCTAGATCCACTGAGGATGGGACTGATTTTGAGATGCCCAAATCAACTGTAAATTCCTACCTTGAACTTTCAACATCTGTGAGTATCGAACCATGGCTAGTATTTATAAATAATCTGCAGCACTGATTTCATTTACCTTGTTTCAGATTTATTCTTATCCATTTATTAATGACCATTCCTGTGAAGGGCCAATGGAGAGATCGTGCCCATACTCCCTGTGACAATCAGTCATTTCAATCAACAATTCGTTTTGTTCTATTTTCTCATTTTTATATAAAGTACAAAGGACTAGATATTTGCTCCCCATTTTACGCAAGAACAATTATAGATATCACTGACCTGCTTTTGTTTCCTAACACCACCTTTCTTCAGAAGCCTTGTGTTTGATGATTATTAATTTCCTCCAACACTCATTGAAAGTTTGGATATTATTGCTATGTGTCATTTCATGAAATGCTTTGTATGTATTTTTATATTTTTAAATGGTTTTAAAATGTATGTATTTTAAATGCAACCGTTTGCATTGCATGCTTATATTTATTGAGGATTTTTTATATATCATTTTCTTTTTTTGTATCTCTTATGGCATTTTTGCATATAAAAAATTATTTGACTGATTAATTGAGGCCTTTGACTTTGTGTAGTTCAGATTGATTTTCAATATCGAACACACCATTCAAGGGGCGTCAGATGTGAGCTTGAAGTGTGCAATAGGCTTGTGCTAGCAGTCGCTTCATGGTGTAGTGCTGCCTGTGAAGTGTTGTTGAATACTGAAAGTTTCAAATCCAAAAATATAATTTTGTGTTGACTGATGGTATGTGTAAACTGTAAAATTCTGATGGTTTTTAACCATTTTACTTTTGCATTTCGTTTACATTGATCTGTTCTCTTCTGAAGTGGTAATCATGCCATCCATATATCTGTGCCATGTTACAATTTCTTTGGCATAATATTCATTCTCCGCTGTCTATATTAAGCTTTTTTCCCACTGCTCCTTAAGGATGTTGTTGTGACTTGTAGTGATCTATGCCCCCATGGCAGTTACACATTTTTCATTGTAGTATGTTTGCTGTAACATGAATATGTTGTGTGTCAGACATTATACAATAATCTCCAATAGCATTTCATTATGAGCTAAATAGTGAATTGTTGTTATTAATCTCATCCTGATGACATATAGATCTATACATTGAGTAAATACCCAGTGTTATCAGCCAGTAAGCACTATGTTATGGTATATATGTAATAGCTGTAACAAACTAATCACTATCTCTGATATAGGAAGGTAAACATTTTATAGGCATTTGAAGAAAAAAAGTCAATACATTCAGTACATTTTTTGTTTTGATTAGACGTCCCATAAATTATGCTATTGGGCATCAAGGAGGGGAATCATGATTTTGGGGATGACATAAAAGAAAAGTACTTTTTACTCAATTTCTTTGAGATTCTGATGTTCCTCATATTCAAAGAGTCCTATCAAACTATTTAAAGGTTACTCATGGCTATCTTGTATCTTTTTTGTATCTCTTATATATATGAGCCTCATAACTAGATGTCTCACTGTGTTTACTCATGGCTCCTGTTATATATCGTTATTTTGATAATATTATCACATTTTCACCATTATCAGGCGGTTTTATTACCACATTGTTTAATTGGGTAAATTCTCAGTGGCCCTCTGGTGTTCAGATTTCAGATTGTGAGTCTAGTCATGTAATAATTCCTTATTTTTTTTTTTCAGATTGTGATCTAGTCATGTAATAATTCCTTATTTATTTTTTTAGATTTCTTACCACTGCTTTTTGAAAACACGCATAGCATCGAATTTTGCCTTGGCACATATTTAGAGTTTCCTTTCTACCCAGAGAATCAATAAATGCTGCACCAATCCCAGTTTCTCTTATTCAAGTGTTAGATGTTTCATCAGTTACAATTTTGGTTACATGGTATGACATTGCAGATCTTGCACGATGGACATTTGAAGTATACTAGTCGGAGGCGTAATTTAACCGCTTTGTTTGGACCCATTTTGGGTATGAATATTTGCTACTCTGAGTTTTCTGGTATATTTGAATAAAACATCCCTTGCTTTGATATAGTAAAAGTGTTTCAATGGACAGTAAATCAGGGCCTATGTTTCCAGTTCCTGGAGTGTATTTTGATCATCTGTCAAATTGATTATTATACTTTCTTGGTTCTTATCAGTATTGGTCAATCGTCTCACTTTTGTTTGTCTCGCTTATTTTGGTTGCATATAGCAGTACTGTTGTTTTATTTTCCTTCACCTCCTTTGATGTCTTTCTCTTCTTCGTGCCTTTTTGTTTGTGCTGGTAGACATCATCTCCCTCTTAATTCTGGTACTTGATCTTTTCCGATGATGCAAAACTCATGCTAAAAAAGTAACTACCATGTCTGTTTGGTTCTTCCTCTACTTTACCTATAGAATATCCTACAGTCAGTGTCTTAGATACAATTTAGTGGTTTCTTTTTGATTTGTTGATGTTTGTTTCATATTTGTCTAATGTGAAGGTTAAGGTGAAATGATGGTAAGCTTTGGTTATAACACATTAATATATGGTAAAAAACTAAATGAATTTACAAAATCACAGTTAAAGTGCAGGTATTGTTACAAATTAAAACAAAAAAAACTGAAATTCAAACGTTATGGTAAAGAAACAGCAATGCACAACATAAACACACAATCGCTAAGCACACCAAACCTCACACACCACATGCAATGCTCCTGACCTCATCCTTTGATGTGACAGATAAAATTACTAATGTCATAAATAATTTTACACATTAGATGACATATCATATTATCGTTAAAGCAATGAAAACATGGCTTGAAGTTATGAAAATCTAAGACCACAGGCTCATCTGGCCTGGATGGCATTGTCATGTAATCTGGCCCTGAGTTATAAGGGAATGATGTACAATTTATGAGTAAGTCTGATCCGTGGTTTGGTTTGGAAGGTCACCAACCATCAAGTCAACTAACACATCGATGATTTATGCACAGTTGTTCACTGTGAACAGGGTATCAAACTACTGTGAGCATGTATGCTTTCTTTAGGGTTCATAGGCCGACTTGTTCTAACGATAACAAGGCTTGTCTCTTCTTGCACAGTGATCCGCCGGCATTCCCTACACTTTTCTATGTCTCCTTCAGGTAAAGGTCTTGAAGAAGCTTTCTGTTACCTATAGATGCCATAGGCAACCCGTATGATATTCAAAATTACACTTGGATCATGTCAGGGGCATCCTGTGGGTTTCAATAAATTTGATAAAAGTGTGCTAAAGAACGTGAAAGTGAAGGTGAATTGGCATTTAATGCGCATTTACGCGTCATCTAATTAGCCCATTTCAGACTTTTTATTTAGTTCATTAATATATTACCAAGATTTTAAACCTAATTTGGACAACAGTGCACTTTCTTAAAAATCACATGATGGGAGCACTGTTGGAGAAGGGTGCCATAAATGTGCACTGAATCCAAAGCGGTACACATTTACAAGGATGCCATAAATGTGCACTGGGTCAGAAGTGGTACACATTTACAATGTCTCAGTGGTGGCTTATTTGAATGAGTTCATACCTCCGTTTTATGGAGCAAGTGCGCGTGCATTTGCGTGAGACTGCAAGGCTAAGGAAATGTAAACAACAAAATAACGGATCCAAGTGTAAAACACACTAAAATGCACCCACATATGTACATAAACATACAAATATGTGAAAGCATGCGCAAGAACACAAGGACACTCAAGCATGCTTAGGCACATACATAGAAACCTACAAATACGCACAATATTTTCTAAATGCTTTCCCATTTTCTAAAGAAATTATTTATTTAAAATGAAATCAGATTTAAATTACTTGTGAGAAACGGTAAATTTTCTGCTTGAATTCACCCTGCATTTATCAATCCATTGTAACACCATAATTTTAAGAAAAACAGTAACCACAATTTGATGCAGGTTCATGAACACAGAAGAGCAAATCATCATAGCTCCCAGTTTGGAGATAAATCCGTACAATTTTAAGGATCTCTTCCTAGCTGCCTCTTCATTATTTTTCAGTCACATACCAGTCCTGTTCATTGCACGTATATTATTCATAATCGCACCTTAGTCCAATGCAAACGCTGTAGTTATAGATGAAACTTTTACAGTCAAATCCATCAATTGCTTTTTTTTCTGACTTTTTAGCAATTAAGGAAGTCTCTGGAAAAAAGACCGAATGTCACGAAGTCTCTCTGAACTACCTATATTTACTCCTGAAAGTGAATTCTTTATAAGACCTTGGATATCAAAGAAACCAAGGATCAAAGAAGTTTTAATAAGCAACCCAGTGTTTGTAGAACCTGTACTTTCATGTATCGTGTTTTGTTGAAGCTCATAACTTTGGTTTCTCACCAAAGAAGACACTTACCAGGAATCACATTGTCATCTTCAGTCCTTTGATTATTTAGCATGTACACCTTAGTGTAACAAAAGTGCTCCCCCTACATATTTGGATTTCATTGTTTGATATGTTTCTTCAAAATATATCTTTTCCATAACTTTTCTTTGATATGTTTAGCAGTTGTGCGTTTACATCAGAATGCGTTGTGTGTGTTTTGTAAGCCTCAGCGTGTCCAAGCAAGAATCAGAAGGTTTTAGTGGGAAGTGTAATTAAATAAATTAACTCGTCGACCAGTTAGGGTCTTTTCAAGTGGAACCCCATTTAACATTGCAACGTGAAAAGGATGCAGAAGACATTTTGGAAGGCATCGAAGCTCTAACATACTGACATTTCTTGCTTCTTTACTTTTAATTTTCATTTCATATTGTTTCGCAACATATTTTCTGTTATGTAACCTTCATGCTGACGCAATATGTCTCACTTTCTATTCGTATCTGTATATGTCTCAATAGCTGTCTCTGCCTCGACCCTATCACTATATCTCTATTTTTTCTCTTTCTCTATCTCTATCTCTAACTCTCTCTCTATCTCTATCCCAGACGATCTCCTTCTATCTCTTCTGCTACCTCTCTCTATATTTCCCACTTTTTTTAATCTCTCTTTTTAGCAGCCTCTCTCCCTCGCACGTCTATAGGTCTTTCACTGTTTTTATCTCAGTCTCTCCTTTCTTCTCTCTCCCCCTTCTCTCTCCCCTTTCACTAAATTACTCTGTGTTAGAAATTACATTACTGGGTGAGCCCTGGTCAAGGAGCAACCACAATCCTAGTCAACATGAGGCATAAGCAAACCCTAAATTAACCTGTGCTCACACTTTGGCAGCTTGGCATAGAGCAGTCAGGCTTAACTTGAAGGCAATGTGTAAAGTATTTGTGCAACACCTCAAACAGTGAAAACACCAAATAAAACGACCAAAACAACAAAAATCCAGTCAGTAAAACTGGAGATATTGAATTGTACAATTTTAAGGTAAAATAGCGCCAAAAAGCACAAAGTGCCAACAAGAGATATCTGGTCGCACCACATTGGGACAAAGTCACACATTCAGGTCGACCGCGATGGAATGCGAGATGGCTACAGGGACCCAAGGCCCGCTGAACAAAGTACCTTAAGTCCTGATTGTGGAGCATTGCGTGGATCCGATACGAAGGAGCGCTGCGCAGTTAAATCGATGCGTTGGTTCCGAGATACAGTGAAGCTGCTGTGCGAGGTCCTGCTGTGTCGGATTCGAGGATACTGTCATCTGGGCTTGCGATGTAAAGTCAGGGTATTGAGAATGTGGCGAGCAGCTGGCAATGCGTTGGTTCCGAGGAGCTGCAACGCTGCAATGCAGAGGCTGGTGTTGTCTTTGAGCTGCCGTCAATGAGAAATGCAAGAACCTGGGTCGGAGATGCGCCATGCATGATGAGCAGCAGTGATGCATCAGTTCTGCTAAAGGATACGCCACTCAGCTGAGGAGATGTGTCACTTCGGCTCGAGGATGTGCCATTCAGCCGAGAAGATGCATTGGTTCGGCTTGGGGATGAGTCATTCAGCAGAGATGATGCTTCAGTTCTGCTGGTAAGCACCTTAGGCCCACTTTCAAGGGTCTAAGACTGGGGTGCACTACTTGGCAGGATAGACTCACAGATGGCAAAGTCCAGGTGCAGATGCAAGATTGTTGGAAGCACGTTACGTCCCTGAGGCTTTAGATCAGTAGGCCGGCCAACTAGCCTTGCAGTCACTCTGGGTTCCAGAGATGCAGGTCCAGTTCTTCTCACCCAGGCAATAGGGCAGCAGGCAGCAGGTCAGCACAGCAAAGCAAATCAAAGCAGGAGCCCAGCAGAGTAGCAGTCCAGCAGAGTGGGGGTCCTTTCAGCAGCACAGCTGTCCTTCTTCCTGGCAGAGTATTCACAGGTCTAGAAGTATATTGAAGTGGTGGTGTCTGAGGTCCTTTCTTTTTTTAGTGCCTTTGAAGAAGGGAGAAACTCCTAGAGACATGCCTTTGAAATGCACAAATGTCCTGCCCTGCCAGCTGTGGCTCCAGACTAACTACAGGGGGTATGCAGCCCTTTGTGTGGGGACAGGACACAGCCTAATCAGGTGTATGTGAGGCTGTGTCCTGCTCCTCCCTCTCATCCTGTCAGGAAAGCCCACTCAGTCACACCCAAGATCTCATTGTGTGTGGCTGTCTAGGTGGAATACACAAAGTGCAACTGCCATCTACACCCAGTCATGTGATCAGAGACAGGCTTCAGGACAGCCTTCTAAAAGTGGCATTTTCAGAATTGTAATTTAAAATCCAACTTCATCATAAGTTAGGATTTTATATTAGGATTCCAGAGAAACCAAACATCAACCAATAATTTCTTCCTATTTGGATTTTACACTTAGAAAATGTAATACGGTGATCCCAATGTTATCCAATGGAAGAAATAGGCCTTGCTGTAGTGAAAAATGAATTTAAGAGTTTTTCACTACCAGGACATGTAAAACTTAAAAGTACATGCCCTGCTTTTTAAATACATTGCACCCTGCCTTCTGCGCTGTCCAGGGCCTATCCTAGGGGTGTCGTATGTGCATTTCAATGGAAGGTGTGGGCCTGTTGGCTGCTTAGAATACCGCAGTAGCTGCTCTCCTTGGCTCCAGCCTTAACGGAGAGAATGGTGGAGGAGCGAACCCGGCTGGCCCCTTAAAATAAAGATTACGAAATGCTGGGAGATATGCTGCCACCAAAGGAGTACAGCGGTACCTGAAAGGGAAACTCAGAGACGCGGAGCCCAGCGGGGCGAGGGAGGTCATCTCACTGCTGCTGCGCTGGTGGTGAGCTTGGCTCTGTTGTTTGCCAATTGAGGATCCGGCTTGGTCGGAGAATGCCCCCGAAATTAAATAAGTCTGTGAAGGAGCGGGCCAAAGCCTTGGCTTCAGCCACGGCACACACAGCGACTTAGGCTCGGTAGACAGCTGCCGGGCGAAAGGCGGTGGAAGCTGCCATCCCAGCGATAGAGAAACGCAACATGGGGGTGCTGTCGACAGGAAGTTTGAGCCACAGAAAGAGAAATAGCAGCAGTCTAGTGTTGAGCTGCCGAGGGAGAAGCAACCGCTGATCCTAGAGATCTTTCCAGAAGAGCTGCAGGACTTTACTAGAAGAGATCTAGCGGTCAGGGGTGCATGAATCTGCACCGAGAAGCACGATAAGATGTTGGTGGCCCTTCCCTGGAACCTGTGAGTACAGACTTATTGCCATCACCTCCACATAATGAAAGTATCAGTGGGGAAGGGCCAGTTCCAAAGGAGGGGCTGGAAGAGGACAGGCAGGGGGCCCCCATTGGTGTGGGTCTCGGAGGCCGAGGCTGGGCGCTCGGTAACCCCCGCAAAACTGTCTTTGGGCATGGAGAGAAACCCGGAATCAAAGACATGGTTGCAAGGTCTGATGGTAGGAGGGTCCCCGGAAGGTGGCGGAATTCTATTCACTCACAGATGAGTCAGACCTCTCTGGAGCTAGTGAAGTCTTGACAGAGGAGGACTCTGCTCCAGGCACTTCATGGGAGAGCCCCATTAGCTGTCTTGCTAAACTGCTCACACAAAAGTGCATGTTCTCTCACAAAAAATGAAGCGAGAAAGTTAGGTCTAGCAGAAGGGGGTATGATTTGGACCTGAGCACCACCCGGTAACTCAAGTGGGATTAGTCTGGCACACATCAAGTGAATGAGGAGGAAATGTGGGGGCAATTGGCACTCCGTAAGGGGGGGCCGTAGAAAGCTCTGGAGTAGTAGATGCTCCCACTATTGAACTCATCTACTTTACGCTAAAGCAGCTGCAAGGAGAAGCCCGGATTGAGAATAAGAGAGCTCATCTAGCTACAAAGAAACTACAAGGGGCAATGCGAAAATTCAACAATATCTGCTCGGAAATGACTGAGAGAATCACAGCAGTGGAAGAATGGACAGAAATATTGGAGGCGGGGGTCGGGACGTAAGAGAAACAGCATGACATACAGGAATCCCAAATGACAGGTATGATGTGGAAACTGGATGATTTTAAAACCCTCCAACGTAGGAACAATCTAAGGTTTTTCACAAATGAGGTGCTGTAATTTTTGAGGGATGATGTCGAAAGGTAGATTGGGGAGGGGTCAATATTGGGAGTCTAATCTCATTGGCTTATAGGTGTTATGTACCCTCCTAAGATGTGTTGTTTGTTTTCCCCCTTTTTATGTCTGTTTTCCCTTTATGGTGTGGTCACTTGTGGGTTATCTGGTTGGTAGGGCTGGGGGGGCCTGGGGATGGTGTGTTAGCAGGAGGCATCTTTGGGGCCTTTGTTGTCCCTCTTGCTTGAGGTAGAGGGAGGGGGTGGGAAGGGGTCTAGGGGTGTGGGTAGAGGGGCACTGGGGGATTGGTGGATGGGAGGGGGAAATCCAAGCAGATGGAAAGGTTCTTTTAGGCATAATGGTAGGTGGTAAGATATGGTTTGGCTTTACTCAGATTCAAGATGAGCAAGTTACAGATTGCTACAATTAATATATGTGGCTTAGATAACCCCCTGAAAAAGCAAAGGGTTAATGTGGGTACACAATATCTGAAAGTCGATATAATATGTATGCAGGAGACCCATATTGAGGCATCTAGACTGAATATGTTGGAGTTTATGGGTTATCAGATCATCTGCAACACTACGCAAGGGACACGCACACAGGGGTCGCAATCTTAGCACGGAAAGGTGGGTGTAACTTCCCTTGATGCACGGCAGATAAGTATGACCGATGGGCTATTGCAGAATGTTGTTATGTAAATGGATCTTTTACACTCTGCTCTGTATATGGTTCTGTAGTGGATGATCCCACAGTGTTTGATTGGCTTAATAACAAATTGGTTGGGTGGCCACTCCGGAATGTTATCTGTGGAGATATTAATATCAACAAAAATGGGGGGTAGTTAAAGGCAGGATGTAAGTTTTCTCAAGGCTGCAAGCTGAAGGATTTTAGAACTTTGAGTAATTTGGGGGTGGCCCATGGATTATCTGACGTATGGGCTGAGAAGGAGATACTTGATCCTGGATATGCGTTTTTTTTGGCTCCCCATCGGGTACATGTCCAACTGGATTATTTCTTTATCTCTAACAGTGTATTACAGGTATGCCAGATGTATAAATATCCAAGGGTAATGTTGGATCACAATCCATTAGTGCTAAAGGTAGACTTGAGCTCTTTATCCCCCCCCAGTACGAAGCTGGTCTTTCTAGAGGGCCTTATTGTTGGATGATGATTGCGGTAACCATATGATAAATTGGATCCCGATGTTTATGGTGGTGAACAGAGAGTGCTTCTACAGGTACAATCTGGGATGCCCATAAGGCGGGTATTTGGGGGGAGATATCAAGATTTAGCTGGACCCATCAGAAGAAGGAGAAAAAACATCTGTTAGAACTAAGTGATACTTTATCGGCGGCAGAGATGAAGCTGATAGAAGCAGTAGCAAGGGGGTTAGAAATTGAAGAGGTTCAATTGAATGTGGCAGTTGCTAAACCCGATATTGTAGATATTTCGGTCAAGAAAGCAGCGGATAAATACATGGCCTGGAAAAATAAGGCATATGAATATAATGAAAGGGTGGGGCACTTGCTTGCAATACACTCGAGACAGAAGACAGTGCAAGGAGAGATCATAGAGATCTGTGACCCTCATAGTGGAATAGTCTCTGACCCGGTAGGAACATGTGCTACCTTTCAAAGGTTTTATCAATGACTTTACATCGAGGAGGTGGGTTGGGAACCCGAAGATATTAAGGGGTATTTGGATCTAGTGACATACAAAGAGTTAAGTGAAGAGGACCGGGAATCTTTAGATCAGCCTATCTCAATTGAGGACGTTACTATGGCCATTTCAAGCTTACCATCAGGGAAAGCAGTAGGGACGGATTTGATTCTGTGTGAATTTTATAAGATTTTTACTGCCTGTCTCAAAACGTATATGCTAGAAGTATTTTTACAAACTCAATGGGGGGTTGATTTACCAGAGTTATGGGTGACCGCAAATATAATAGTTTTCCCCAAAAACGGTAAATCCGTGCAGGAATTAGGGTCCTACCAACCAATTACATTAGTTAATAGTGATGCCAAAATCTATGCACAGATACTTGCTATGCGATTATCGGGGGTAATAAAGAAGATAGTCTACCCTGTGCAGCATAGGCTTACACCAGGAAGGGGAACAATCAATCATATCCTCCGGGTCATTACGTTATTTGATGTGGCCAAGATATCAGGAGACCGTATGGCTTTAATACTTTTGGATGCTGAGAAAGCGTTCAATAGGGTCTCCTGGTCTTACATCTGGGCGGTCATGGATAAGAAGGGATTAGGGCCTGGATATATAAAATCAGTAAAAATGTTATATCGAAATCCAACTGCTAAGATATCATTGATGGGTGGAAAGTCTGAGACGGTGGCGATTCAACGATGTACGAGACGGGAAACGGCCACTACAACGCGGCCGTTTCCACGCATAACTTAACCACGCATGCATTACAACGCATGCGTGGTTACCACGAATAGCCTTTACCACGCATACCTTTACTACAAAATACATAGTAAAGGCATGTGTGTTAAAGGCTAAAAAAAAAAAGGGGGGCTTGGGGGGTCTCCCCCCCCCCAAAAAAATGTGAAAAAAAGGGGGATTGGGGGGGTTTCCCCCCCAAAAAAGAAACCGCACCTATTTAAGTAGGGATGTGGAGGCAATCGGGAGGCAATCAGCGTCGTTAGAGGAAACGGAAAAACACTTCCGTTTCCTCTATGCGGCATGCAACGTCAACACGGAAGAAAAAAGAGAAGAGACGACGTGGAGAGGTAAGGGGAATTTTAAATTTAATTTTAAAAACAGCAGGGGTCCGATTTTAGGGTTAAGGGCAGGGGAGGGGTATTTGTAAGAAGGGTTTAGGGGTGGGGGAATAACCTTTAGCAAGAGTATGCCCTTACCATGCATGAATTTACAACGAAAATCGTTGTAAAAGTATGCGTGGTAAAGGAATATTCGTGGTAAAGGTTATGCGTGGGAATGGCATTTGCGTTGTAACGCATGCGTGGTAAAGGCATGCGTTGCAACGGAATGCGTTGTAACATCATACAACCGTACGAGACAAGGATGCCCATGCTCCCCTCTATTATTTGCCCTTTATATTGATCCTCTGATTAGGAGACTCAAGGGTAATGTAGCAATTTTACCGGTCTGGGCTCATGGATGGGAAACTAAAATTCTGGCATATGCCGATGACCTGGCAATTGTTACCCCGGATCCAGCAGCAGCAGTAAGGGAAATAGAGTCAGAAGCAATTAAGTTTGGTTGTTTCTCTGGGTATCAACGAAACCACGACAAAATGCAAATTGTTACCAATGGCAATTTACAACTGGATGACAGGCGGGTAGTGTCAAATGCAGTTTATCTGGGGGTTATTGTCACAAAAGATATCGATAAAATTGTGGAAATGAATCTAGATCTTTTGATTAGGAAAGCCAAGACAGATTTTGGGATAATGAATAATCTCAGGCTCACCCTAATCGGTAGAAGTCATTTAGTTAAAATGCTGTTTTTACCTAAAGTATTATTTGTTTTAGGGCCATTCCCCTTGAGGACGAGAATTATTGGATTAAGGTTTTGGACCAAATGATTTCGAGGTTTTTATGGGCCTATTCTCATCCTAGAAGGGCACTGAAGATTTTGACGCTCCCGAAGGAATGGGGGCGGATGGGCAGTGCCGAATTTTCAATTGTATTACTGGGCCACCACTCTGCAACAGACGGCTTTAATGATTTATAGTAAAGAAGAAAGAGAAATTTTAGCTTGGGGCTCCCTGATGATTTAAGAACTATTAATAGGAGAGGAGGCTAGGTATGTATTTTGCATCAGCTAAACTTTGGATACTTCAAGAGAGTGAGGTTTAAAACACTAACCTGCGCATATCAAATATGGTCCGCTGTTCGGAAAAAAGTGGGAATTGGCCGTTTTAACTTTTATACACCCCTGCAGAAAAAAACACTCTTATCAGATACCTTTAGGGACCCTTATGTCAGACTCTGGAAAGAGCGTGGTCCATTTACTCTTGGGGATTTTGTGGGGGACAGTGGTATAATCACGTTCAAAGCCATTAAAAGTAATTTCGATCTGGGTTCACAACAAATTTTTCAAACATCCACAGATAAGGGACTTCATAAGGAAGAAACGAGGGGGGTTAAGCAGGTTTTGCAGGGTCGAATTAGTAGATGTAATTATAGAGCAAAAGCCTGCAATTGGTTTATTATATAGGTTGTTGGTGATATAGATAAACACACTAGACGTTGGCACAAATTGTTGCAGATGAAAAATGAGGAAAGCACAGAAACATTAGGCTTTGCTTACTCAATTTTATTGTCTGCCAATCTGCAAGCCCAGCATTTTAAAATGTGGTTTAATCTTTATATTACTCCGGGGGAAATTGTTAACTGGGGAAGGGTATCTGGCACGAACTGTCCTCGTTGCCAGTGTTACGGGGCGGCTCTAATACATATGTTTGCAAACTGTCCCAGTTTGGATGGATTAAAAAAAGATATCAGCAAATTTCTGGAGATGAAACTGGGCTTGCAAATTGAGGTCACTCCTCAAATAATTGTACTAGGGGTTCAAGAGAGAGAAGTCCCCCCTTATGCCCAATCTTGTACATTTCTTGTAATGGCAGTACTAAGGCACTGTTTAGATACAGCGTGGCTAGATCCTGTCCCTCCCTCGTCTCATCAATGGATACTCTGCTTCAATCTATATATCATATAAAAATGGCAGTGTATGCTAGGAAAGGCAGAGCGGCCAAGAAAAAAGGGTTACAAGGCTGGGCACCAATGAAGATGTGGTCAGGCAAGGAGACTCCCAGACTTAAGATTCTCTTGTTTCAAAAGGGTATATTAGTAATGGTGTCACTTTGAGGTAGGTACCCCAGAACAACAAAACATAAATAAAGTTAATGAGGTATAAGATTACTGGTTTCCTGGTCAGGTGATCTTGGCCTTGGTGGTCCTCTTCCCCGGACTCTCGTCTTGGACCCTTCAGTGATGTGTTCTCTCTCCCTCGGAATAAACAAGAAGAGAGTCAGTTTTAGGATGAGAACTCCTCTACACTAATTCCGTCACCACGCCAGTGACTCTCGTGCACTATTTTAACCCAGGCTGCACCCTCTGCTGCATCAGCCCTGGTTGTGCTTGTCGGATAAGCCCTGGCTGGGCTCATGCTGTGTCGTGCCCTGTGCCTTTCCCTCCCACCAACGTCGTATAGAGAAGTACCAAAAGACTGGTACTTTCCTGCGGCCACTACCCTCCAAGATCGTGGCAGGGATCATCTCAACGTCCTCTTCTCCTTGTGGACCACTGGACGGGACAGCGTTATCGAGATACCTTCCTCCGTCAACCTCGAATTGGTCTCTCTGGTTGGTCCTCACAGACTCCTCCTGCTCTGCGTCTTTACTCCCCCTGGTTCCGGTGTTCGGCTTGGCGTCCCTCTGGTTCACGCCGCCTCCTTCCTTCCCTTGGGGACTCCTCTCAGCGTTTCTCCTCTCATTGTCTTTACTCTTCATTCATTGGTCGCCATCGGAATCCCTGCACGTAACTTCCTGATGGCTTTTCATTGTTTCTTTCCTTGACATCGCACTGACGTACACGTCAGCTATCGGGCTGCTGGTGTCTTGTCTCAGTGTGGCAACATGGGCAGCCATCTTGGAATCCCGACAGACCGGGAGGGCCAGATCACATTAGAATTGGATTTTGGCAATGTCAGAGGTGGTAGGGGGAAGGAATAATGGAAATTACGATATTTAGTAGCCGGGTTAAATAGAGGGGCGGAGCAATATTCAGATAATATGAAGTAATGCACAGTAGCACTTTATAAGGGGTGATAGTAATGAATTTGGGTTCAATTCTTAACTACTGTAGAATATTCTGTGTTTTATGTTGACTAAAATATGCATTTTGTATTCAGAGAATTTCTCTGCTTGGAAGGGGTGGGTGGGGTTGGGGTTTAGAGGTTGTATTAAAAAAAATAAAAGTCATTAAAGATATTTTTAAAAAAGAAAGTGTGGGCCTGACAAGAGGTTTAATTTGCCAGGTCGACATGGCAGTTTAAGTTACACATACAGGCTCTGCAATGGCAAGTCTGAGACAGGTTTAAAGAGCTACCTAAGTGGGTGGCACAATCAGTGCTGCAGGCCCACTGGTAGCATTTAATTTACAGGCCCTGCGAACAGGTAGTGCATATAACTAGGGACTTATAAGTAAATTAAATATGCCAGTTGTGGAAAAGCCAATGTTACTACATTTTAGGGAAAGAGCACAAGCACTTTAGCACTGGACAGCAGTGGTAAAGTGCACAAAATCCTAAGGTCAGCAAAATGAAGTCAACAAATACAGGAGGTCTGAAGACAAAATATTAGGGGAAACCACACAAATGATGCCAGGTCTAACACTCTGTTATTAAGGTCATGGGAAAATCGTAAAATATCCCTCAATAGCGTCAGGTCTGAAAACTGAATTCATTACACCTGATTCAATAGCCTTGAGATTACAATCAATCAATCATGTCACTTATAAAGCGCACTACATACCCGCGAGGGTCTCAAGGCGCTGGGGAAGAGGGGGTGGTGCTGCTACTGATCGAAGAGCCAGGTCTTGAGGAGTCTTCTGAAGGCCAGTAGGTCTTGGGTCTGTCGGAGGTTGGTGGGGAGGGTGTTCCAGGTCTTGGCGATGAGGTGGGAGAAGGATCTGCCGCCGGCGGTCGTTTTCCGGATGCGGGGGACTGTGGCGAGGGCGAGGCTGGTCGAGCGGAGCTGGCGAGTGGGGGTGTAGAAGCTGAGTCGTCTGTTGAGGTAGGCTGGTCCGGAGTTGTGGAGTGCTTTGTGTGCGTGGGTGAGGAGCTTGAAGGTTATCCTCTTGTTGACAGGGAGCCAGTGCAGATCTCTCAGGTGGGGTGTGATGTGGCTGCGTCGGGGGATGTCGAGGATAAGACGTGCAGAGGCGTTCTGGATGCGTTGCAGCCGTCTCAGGAGCTTAGCCGTCGTTCCTGCATAGAGGGCGTTTCCGTAGTCCAGCCTGCTGGTGACGAGGGCCTGGGTGACTGTTTTTCTTGTTTCGGTGGGGATCCACTTGAAGATCCTGCGGAGCATTCGGAGGATGTTGAAGCAGGATGAGGAAACGGCGTTGACCTGCTTAGTCATGGAGAGGGTGGGGTCGAGGATGACCCCTAGGTTGCATACGTGGTCGGTGGGTGGCGGGGCTGTTCCCAGTGATGCTGGCCACCAGGAGTCGTCCCAGGCTGAAGGGTTGGAACCAAGGATGAGGACCTCCGTCTTGTCCGAGTTCAGCTTCAGGCGGCTGGTCCTCATCCATTCGGCGACGGCCTTCATTCCTTCGTGGAGGTGGGCTTTGGCGGTGTGAGGGTCTTTGGTGAGGGAGAGGATCAGCTGGGTGTCGTCGGCGTAGGAGATGATGTTGAGGTTGTGCTGTCGGGCGACGTGGGCGAGGGGTGCCATGTAGATGTTGAACAGCGTTGGGCTGAGGGAGGAGCCTTGGGGTACGCCGCAGATGATCTTGGTGGCCTTGGATCAGAAGGGGGCGAGGCGGACGCTTTGTGTTCTGCCGGAAAGGAAGGATGTGGTCCAATCCAGGGCCTTCTCTTGGATCCCGGCGTCGTGAAGGCGTGTTCGTAGTGTGTGGTGGCAGACCGTGTCGAAGGCGGCTGATAGATCCAGGAGGATGAGGGCTGCTGTTTCTCCGTTGTCTAGCAGGGTCCTGATGTCATCGGTGGCGGCGATGAGGGTGGTTTCGGTGCTGTGGTTGCTGCGGAAGCCGGACTGGGAAGGGTCCAGGATGTTGTTCTCCTCGAGGTAGCGGGTCAGTTGTTTGTTGACGATTTTCTCGGTGACCTTCGCGGGGAACGGGAGCAGAGAGATGGGTCGGAAGTTCTTGAGGTCCTTGGGGTCTGCCTTGGGTTTCTTGAGTAAGGCGGTGATCTCGGCGTGCTTCCAGCTTTCCGGGAAGGTTGCTGTCTCGAAGGAGATGTTGATTATTTTCCGGAGATGGGGCGCGATGGCTGTACTGGCTTTGTTGAAGATGTGGTGAGGGCACGGGTCTAGCGGTGAACCGGAGTGGATGGTGTCACTGGACTTAATCATTGTTGTTACTTTTGGCATTGTCAATGGCATCATCAATAACACTACTGATGACATCCTGCACCGGTATCTATACTTGGACCTTTCAGTTTCTCTACTGTTAGCTCTCATATTCAACAGTCCATAATTCCTACATTTCACCCACAGATCGCTAACTCACTTGCTAACACACTGTAACAAGAGGTAATTTCATGTTGCAATACATATGAAGTATGTTTATAAATACACATACATGAATATGAAGGTGAGTAGGTGATTGAGAAATAAGTTGAAAGAGGTAGGAAGTTAGAGATTTGGCGAGGGAGAGTGTGGTTGATTGAATAAATTAATAAGCGGGTTAATTAATGAGTGTGTCAATTGATGACCCTGTGTGTGAGTTGCTAAATGTACAAGTGAGTTGATGAGAAAAAAGGAGTGAGATGGCGAATAAGCCACTAAATTACTTGCTAATGTTTGTAAATATGTGGATGGCTGAATGAGCGGAAAAAGAGGAAACTATATAAGTGTTTTGTGAGTTATTATTTATGTAAGCTTAATAGTTAATACCTAAATGGTGGGTGTGGACACTGAAGCTCTGATGGCATTGGTCATTAATTATGCCATTGTTGACGTTGTTGTTGATTCTTTCTGGACAAAAAAAAACTTTAAATGTGTTGTGCAATTGTAAATTCCTAGGACCAAACTTTACCAGTGCAACAAATTTGCATTTTCTGTTTGGTTAAACCAGACGTTTTGTCATGTGCCCGAGGTAGTCCTGATAGGAAATAGTGCCAATTTACATGTACACGGTTCTTTCCTAACGTTGCCTTCCTTTTGTCGCATTGACTTTTAACACACATTTGCATTACGACACTTTGCGTGAAGTTTCTAAGGAGGTCATTACGATGGCGGACGGAAAAACAACCGACTGCCATGGTAACGGGAAATCACCGCCCGTCGCTACCGTGGTAAAACCGACGGCTAGATTATGATCTTCTGCGGTAAAAATCCAACCGCGGCGGAAAGGAGACCCGAGAAACCGCTGTTCGCCTGCGGAGAAGGGCCAAACCCGTCCGCGGCGGTCGGTCTTGCAGCGGAAACAGCCCAAACGACCGCAACCACAGCGGAGACACCGCCATCGAAATTATGATATTCCGGACATCCCCGCGGTGCAGTGCGCTGTTACCGCCCGCCACGGTCGACAACATTGATGAATCAGTGAGACGGCGGAAGCGCCGTAGCCGAGCCACCGCTGCGGGCGCTCCGTTAAAAAAATGGCGGTCGCGAGAAAATCACACAACATGGCCACAAAGTGCACCAACCAAACAAGGCATGCACCCAAAAATACCTAACACAGCCCAAAGACACACCCCCATGGGAAACTCCAAAACTACAAATACCAGGTTCACACACACACCACACCTGCTACCAATACCCCATCCTGACACACCCACAGACACCAGTATAAATCCAGCCCCCAACAGACCACAATCCTTTGCAAAACTCCACAACTGAGGGGACATCCACCACAGATGATAGGAGAGGCAAATCTGCACAACACACACACATCACCACCACCACCACCACCACTTCCACACCTGCACCTCTAACACCTTTGCACAGCACACACCATACACATCACAACCACCACTACCACTTCGAAACCTGCACCTTAAACACCTTGACACATCACACACCATGTCACCACAGAGAATGCCCAAATTCACTGAGAGTGAGTTGAGGGTCATGGTTGATGAGATAATCAGGGTAGAACCACAATTGTTTGGTAACCAGGTCCAACAGACACCACTAGCAACAAGAACGCTAATGTGGAGAAGGATAGTAGAGAAGGTAAATGCAGTAGGGACCGTGCCACGCAATAGAGATGAAATCGTGAAGAGGTGGCACGATCTGAAGGCAGTGGTCAAAAAGAAGAGAGCCAAGAACCATGAGCTGGCTCACAGGACAGGCAGTGGCCCTCCCGTTCCACTCAAAACATTCACTGAATGGGAGGAGAAGGTGCTTGGCATTCTACATCCAGAGAGTCTCTCAGGAATACCCGGGGAGTGGAGGCTGGTAAGTAAAAACAAATGCCTAACATCACACAAATGTACTGTCTTGCACTACTACAAAGTAATAGCTCCTAGGTACAAATGTATTCATGTGCACAACACTCCCCCAACACATCTCTCACAGATTCAACAGACACTCCCCCTGAAGCCCCCAAAGGTAGCTAGCAACATCACCATGGGTACATGTGTACATGCTGCCAGCACTACAACTCCCACCAGGGCCCCTTGTCCCACAGCTGAGCAGGAAGGAGCCCTCCCCCCACCCAGAAGCATGCCTCAGCCATTGTGTGCTTCACCCTCACCTAACAGGTAGATAGCCACCTTAACAGGGAGGTGTCTGTGGAATAGGGAGGCCTGCACTACAACTCCCAACAGGCCCCCTTGTCCCACAGCTGAGCAGGAAGGAGCCCTCCCCCTACCCAGAAGCATGCCTCAGCCATTGTGTGCTTCACCCTCACCTAACAGGTAGGTAGCCATCTTCACTGGGAGGTGTCTGTGGAATAGGGAGGCCTGCACTACAACTCCCACCAGGCCCCCTTGTCCCACAGCTGAGCAGGAAGGAGCCCTCCCCCCACCCAGAAGCATGCCTCAGCCATTGTGTGCTTCACCCCACCTAACAGGTAGGTAGCCATCTTTACAGGGAGGTGTCTGTGGAATAGGGAGGCCTGCACTACAACTCCCACCAGGCCCCGTTGTCCCACAGCTGAGCAGGAAGGAGCCCTCCCCCACCCAGAAGCATGCCTCAGCCATTGTGTGCTTCACCCTCACCTAACAGGTAGGTAGCCATCTTCACAGGGAGGTGTCTGTGGAATAGGGAGGCCTGCACTACAACTCCCACCAGGCCCCCTTGTCCCACAGCTGAGCAGGAAGGAGCCCTCCCCCACCCAGAAGCATGCCTCAGCCATTGTGTGCTTCACCCTCACCTAACAGGTAGGTAGCCATCTTCACAGGGAGGTGTCTGTGGAATAGGGAGGCCTGCACTACAACTCCCACCAGGCCCCCTTGTCCCACAGCTGAGCAGGAAGGAGCCCTCCCCGCACCCAGAAGCATGCCTCAGCCATTGTGTGCTTCACCCTCACCTAACAGGTAGGTAGCCATCTTCACAGGGAGGTGTCTGTGGAATAGGGAGGCCTGCACTACAACTCCCACCAGGCCCCCTTGTCCCACAGCTGAGCAGGAAGGAGCCCTCCCCCCACCCAGAAGCATGCCTCAGCCATTGTGTGCTTCACCCTCACCTAACAGGTAGGTAGCCATCTTCACAGGGAGGTGTCTGTGGAATAGGGAGGCCTGCACTACAACCCCCACCAGGCCCCCTTGTCCCACAGCTGAGCAGGAAGGAGCCCTCCCCCACCCAGAAGCATGCCTCAGCCATTGTGTGCTTCACCCCACCTAACAGGTAGGTAGCCATCTTTACAGGGAGGTGTCTGTGGAATAGGGAGGCCTGCACTACAACTCCCACCAGGCCCCCTTGTCCCACAGCTGAGCAGGAAGGAGCCCTCCCCCACCCAGAAGCATGCCTCAGCCATTGTGTGCCTCACCCTCACCTAACAGGTAGGTAGCCATCTTCACAGGGAGGTGTCTGTGGAATAGGGAGGCCTGCACTACAACTCCCACCAGGCCACCTTGTCCCACAGCTGAGCAGGAAGGAGCCCTCCCCCCACCCAGAAGCATGCCTCAGCCATTGTGTGCTTCACCCCACCTAACAGGTAGGTAGCCATCTTTACAGGGAGGTGTCTGTGGAATAGGGAGGCCTGCACTACAACTCCCACCAGGCCCCCTTGTCCCACAGCTGAGCAGGAAGGAGCCCTCCCCCCACCCAGAAGCATGCCTCAGCCATTGTGTGCTTCACCCTCACCTAACAGGTAGGTAGCCATCTTCACAGGGAGGTGTCTGTGGAATAGGGAGGCCTGCACTACAACTCCCACCAGGCCCCCTTGACCCACAGCTGAGCAGGATGGAGCCCTCACCCCACCCAGAAGCATGCCTCAGCCATTGTGTGCTTCACCCTCACCTAACAGGTAGGTAGCCATCTTCACAGGGAGGTGTCTGTGGAATAGGGAGGCCTGCACTACAACTCCCTCCAGGCCCCCTTGTCCCACAGCTGAGCAGGAAGGAGCCCTCCCCCCACCCAGAAGCATGCCTCAGCCATTGTGTGCTTCACCCTCACCTAACAGGTAGGTAGCCATCTTCACAGGGAGGTGTCTGTGGAATAGGGAGGCCTGCACTACAACTCCCACCAGGCCCCCTTGTCCCACAGCTGAGCAGGAAGGAGCCCTCCCCCTACCCAGAAGAATGCCTCAGCCATTGTGTGCTTCACCCTCACCTAACAGGTAGGTAGCCATCTTCACTGGGAGGTGTCTGTGGAATAGGGAGGCCTGCACTACAACTCCCACCAGGCCCCCTTGTCCCACAGCTGAGCAGGAAGGAGCCCTCCCCCACCCAGAAGCATGCCTCAGCCATTGTGTGCTTCACCCCACCTAACAGGTAGGTAGCCATCTTTACAGGGAGGTGTCTGTGGAATAGGGAGGCCTGCACTACAACTCCCACCAGGCCCCCTTGTCCCACAGCTGAGCAGGAAGGAACCCTCCCCCACCCAGAAGCATGCCTCAGCCATTGTGTGCTTCACCCTCACCTAACAGGTAGGTAGCCATCTTCACAGGGAGGTGTCTGTGGAATAGGGAGGCCTGCACTACAACTCCCACCAGGCCCCCTTGACCCACAGCTGAGCAGGAAGGAGCCCTCCCCCCACCCAGAAGAATGCCTCAGCCATTGTGTGCTTCACCCTCACCTAACAGGTAGGTAGCCATCTTCACAGGGAGGTGTCTGTGGAATAGGGAGGCCTGCACTACAACTCCCACCAGGCCCCCTTGTCCCACAGCTGAGCAGGAAGGAGCCCTCCCCCACCCAGAAGCATGCCTCAGCCATTGTGTGCTTCACCCCACCTAACAGGTAGGTAGCCATCTTTACAGGGAGGTGTCTGTGGAATAGGGAGGCCTGCACTACAACTCCCACCAGGCCCCCTTGTCCCACAGCTGAGCAGGAAGGAGCCCTCCCCCACCCAGAAGCATGCCTCAGCCATTGTGTGCTTCACCCTCACCTAACAGGTAGGTAGCCATCTTCACAGGGAGGTGTCTGTGGAATAGGGAGGCCTGCACTACAACTCCCACCAGGCCACCTTGTCCCACAGCTGAGCAGGAAGGAGCCCTCCCCCCCCCCCAGAAGCATGCCTCAGCCATTGTGTGCTTCACCCCACCTAACAGGTAGGTAGCCATCTTTACAGGGAGGTGTCTGTGGAATAGGGAGGCCTGCACTACAACTCCCACCAGGCCCCCTTGTCCTACAGCTGCGCAAGATGTAGCCCTCCACCACAACCCATGTGCCAACCATAGCATTGCTCACCTGAACCTAACAGGTAGGTAGCCATCCCTACAGGGAGGTGGGTGGGTGTTTGGGAAGCCTGCACTACAAATCCCACCAGGCCCCCTTGGCCCACAGCTGAGCAGGATGGAGCACTTGTCCCACCCAGAAGCATGCCTCAGCCATTGTGTGCTTCACCCCACCTAACAGGTAGGTAGCCATCTTTACAGGGAGGTGTCTGTGGAATAGGGAGGCCTGCACTACAACTCCCACCAGGCCCCCTTATCCTACAGCTGCGCAAGATGTAGCCCTCCACCACAACCCATGTGCCAACCATAGCATTGCTCACCTGAACCTAACAGGTAGGTAGCCATCCCTACAGGGAGGTGGGTGGGTGTTTGGGAAGCCTGCATTACAACTCCCACCAGGCCCCCTTGTCCTACAGCTGCGCAAGATGTAGCCCTCCAACACAACACATGTGCCAATCATAGCATTGCTCACCTGAACCTAACAGGTAGGTAGCCATCCCTACAAGGAGGTGGGTGGGTGTTTGGGAAGCCTGCACTACAACTCCCTCCAGGCCCCCTTGTCCCACAGCTGAGCAGGAAGGAGCCCTCCCCCACCCAGAAGCATGCCTCAGCCATTGTGTGCTTCACCCTCACCTAACAGGTAGGTAGCCATCTTCACAGGGAGGTGTCTGTGGAATAGGGAGGCCTGCACTACAACTCCCACCAGGCCCCCTTGTCCCACAGCTGAGCAGGAAGGAGCCCTCCCCTACCCAGAAGCATGCCTCAGCCATTGTGTGCTTCACCCTCACCTAACAGGTAGGTAGCCATCTTCACTGGGAGGTGTCTGTGGAATAGGGAGGCCTGCACTACAACTCCCACCAGGCCCCCTTGTCCCACAGCTGAGCAGGAAGGAGCCCTCCCCCCACCCAGAAGCATGCCTCAGCCATTGTGTGCTTCACCCCACCTAACAGGTAGGTAGCCATCTTTACAGGGAGGTGTCTGTGGAATAGGGAGGCCTACACTACAACTCCCACCAGGCCCCCTTGTCCCACAGCTGAGCAGGAAGGAGCCCTCCCCCACCCAGAAGCATGCCTCAGCCATTGTGTGCTTCACCCTCACCTAATAGGTAGGTAGCCATCTTCACAGGGAGGTGTCTGTGGAATAGGGAGGCCTGCACTACAACTCCCACCAGGCCCCCTTGTCCCACAGCTGAGCAGGAAGGAGCCCTCCCCCACCCAGAAGCATGCCTCAGCCATTGTGTGCTTCACCCTCACCTAACAGGTAGGTAGCCATCTTCACAGGGAGGTGTCTGTGGAATAGGGAGGCCTGCACTACAACTCCCACCAGGCCCCCTTGTCCCACAGCTGAGCAGGAAGGAGCCCTCCCCCACCCAGAAGCATGCCTCAGCCATTGTGTGCTTCACCCTCACCTAACAGGTAGGTAGCCATCTTCACAGGGAGGTGTCTGTGGAATAGGGAGGCCTGCACTACAACTCCCACCAGGCCCCCTTGTCCCACAGCTGAGCAGGAAGGAGCCCTCCCCCCACCCAAAAGCATGCCTCAGCCATTGTGTGCTACACCCCACCTAACAGGTAGGTAGCCATCTTTACAGGGAGGTGTCTGTGGAATAGGGAGGCCTGCACTACAACTCCCCCAGGCCCCCTTGTCCCACAGCTGAGCAGGAAGGAGCCCTCCCCCACCCAGAAGCATGCCTCAGCCATTGTGTGCTTCACCCTCACCTAACAGGTAGGTAGCCATCTTCACAGGGAGGTGTCTGTGGAATAGGGAGGCCTGCACTACAACTCCCACCAGGCCACCTTGTCCCACAGCTGAGCAGGAAGGAGCCCTCCCCCACCCAGAAGCATGCCTCAGCCATTGTGTGCTTCACCCCACCTAACAGGTAGGTAGCCATCTTTACAGGGAGGTGTCTGTGGAATAGGGAGGCCTGCACTACAACTCCCACCAGGCCCCCTTGTCCTACAGCTGCGCAAGATGTAGCCCTCCACCACAACCCATGTGCCAACCATAGCATTGCTCACCTGAACCTAACAGGTAGGTAGGCATCCCTACATGAGGTGGGTGGGTGTTTGGGAAGCCTGCACTACAAATCCCACCAGGCCCCCTTGGCCCACAGCTGAGCAGGATGGAGCACTTGTCCCACCCAGAAGCATGCCTCAGCCATTGTGTGCTTCACCCCACCTAACAGGTAGGTAGCCATCTTTACAGGGAGGTGTCTGTGGAATAGGGAGGCCTGCACTACAACTCCCACCAGGCCCCCTTGTCCTACAGCTGCGCAAGATGTAGCCCTCCACCACAACCCATGTGCCAACCATAGCATTGCTCACCTGAACCTAACAGGTAGGTAGCCATCCCTACAGGGAGGTGGGTGGGTGTTTGGGAAGCCTGCATTACAACTCCCACCAGGCCCCCTTGTCCTACAGCTGCGCAAGATGTAGCCCTCCACCACAACCCATGTGCCAACCATAGCATTGCTCACCTGAACCTAACAGGTAGGTAGCCATCCCTACAGGGAGGTGGGTAGGTGTTTGGGAAGCCTGCACTACAACTCCCACCAGGTCCCCTTGGACCACAGCTGAGCAGGATGGAGCACTTGTCCCACTCATAGGCATGTGACGTCTGTGCAGCCGCACATGACACCATGCCACTTAGTCCACAGTCACCGACACAAATAATGCAAAACAGTTGTGTTGTAGTCACCATGCACAAGTCTCTGTTCAAAATTGACCCACATTGTGTACACTGTGCCAGGCATCAAACACTGCAACACTAACAACGATCATGCTGCCCTGCAGCAGTGTCTGGCCTTTTGTTTTGCAAAGTGCAAATCACCCATGTCATACCACAGTGTTGCAATGTAAACAGTGGAAGTGCACTGTACCCAAAAACTACACTGTAGCTGGGACTCACAATGCTAAACTAAGCACATCTCAAATGTCCTGCAACACACCCAGCTACCACAGTGCTGCACTGAATTGCAGAACAGCACCTTGTCTGAATAAAATTGTCAAAGGTGTCTTGTTTGGACCACCAATGTGTGTATACATTGACAATGTTCACATCTCACACTGTCTGTCTGAACAGTGCTGGTATAGTCTGGCCCCAAAAACACACATTGTCTGCACAGGGCTGAGTACATCTCACACACACACCACTGTTGACCACAACATGTCAGTGTATGGATGCCCTGGAACAACTGCTTCACCAGTACTGTGCTCATGTTTTCAGGTCCCCAAATACCATGAAACCATGACAGTGTGGAAATGTATGCTGGGTGAGATGTTCACCCTGCTGTCTGTCACCACTGTGCTACGAGACTATACCCCTTGCCCTATTGTGCCTTCAAATGTTGGGGGACTGAACCCCACAGCCAGATAGGTGGGACAACAGTGATGGGGGGCTATACCCCATGACCAAATGTAATCTGAAATCAATGGGTACAAAAAGCCACACACACATTATGCTCACCACACGCACATTCCATCCAAAGATTTTTACCAAGTCACATAGCCATGTCATTGCTCACCTCCACCTCAAACGGTAGTTAGCTATCTTCACAGTGAGACAGTGTAGTGTGTTTGGCTATCCGTCCCACAAAATGCAACATGCATGCTGTTCCACCACTATGGATGATGGGACACTACACCCCCAATAAGAATCATGTGGCAGGCAATGTATGCTACCCACCCAACTCACAGGTAGGTAACCGCATCTCACAGGTCGTGGTGTGTGGGGCTGGGAAGCTTGCACAACAACTCACACGGGCCCACCTGACCGCCAGCACACAAGACCCATTACTTCCTGGCACCAACATGCATGTGTCAGTCATTGCAATGTACACTGCAAAAGAACTGGCATGTGGACATATCATGCTGACTTGTCCCACACTGGACCAAGATGGAAGCCCTCATCATACACACACAGAGAGGTCACTCAAATACAAGGAAAAAACAGCAAACACAACATATCAACAGCCACAACATGCAGCCAGATATGCATTTAAAAAAACATGTTGGCATAGGACACCAGGCCTCTCAATGCACAACTGCACACCCAGATAGCATTGGCAACTATAGTGTGCACACACCTAAGAAAATGAAACTGTGACAGCAACCAAAGTGTGAAAGTCTGAAACACACGTAGATGGAACTCCGAGCACAACCATGCACACCACTACATGCCATCTGACAGTAGCAGTGGTCCAGACCACCTAGGATCTAATTAAAGCAAACTTAAGCATTTCTGGAATTGCAAATACAGATATGTACACCACATTGCAAAGGTATGCTTGAGACTACAATGTTCACTCAATGTGCAGAGTAAACCACTGCAAGGGCTCAACAAGTGACACATACGCGTAAATGGATGACATATGATTGATCAATAACTGTATGCCAACATGAGACTGTCAATGTTAAACAATTATATTGTGCATGTCATGTCTTGACAACTCCCAATATGGACAAGTAATGCATGTACCACAACAGCTTGTAATGCATCACTGGATGTCGGTCAATGCAAATTTGTACAGTGAACAACTGCTGGATGTACAAACAGTTGATGTAACACTGCTAACACAAACTTTGCTGGGTGCAACACAATGACCATTTCTCATCTGACCCACAGGTGACCAAGAACTCACTGCAGAGGATGACACCACCCTGCAGAGCCAGTCCCCCCGGAACAGAGACAACTGGATGAGGACTCCCTGGATTCCCTGGATGAGGAGCTCCACGCTGGCCCATCTGGTGTGGCAGGCCGCAACCAGTCCCAGGCACCCATTGTCCCCCCAACCACATCAGCTGCAGCCCCTGACCATCCTCTGACAGCTGCTCTCACGGCCTGTGTGTCAACCACTACCACCACCACCACAGCTGGCTGCAACACCCTCCCTGCCCCAGGGGTTGAGCAGCCCACTACATCGACTGCGGAGGCCAGGGAGAGGATGCAGCTGGCCAATGTGAGGACCGGACAGGACCGTGGCAGCAGTGCAGGTGGTCAGGACAGGGTCATGCAGAGGGGGACTGATCCTGGGACGGAAGCCCTGGGCCACATCGACAGAGTCCTTGGGGCCTACCAACAGGCCCAGGGACGAATGGGCCGGTTAGAGGAAGAATCTCGGGAGCACCTCTTGCTGCTGAGATCCATGGACACACGCATGGGACAGATTGTGGACCTCTTGGGGCAGCTAGTGGCGGTTCTGAGGGACAGGCCAGCGCAACATTCTACCCCTCCGCCTCCCCCTGTTGGGCAGCAGGATGACACCTCATCATCCTCCCCTGCGTCCACAGAGGGGGGTGAGTCCTCAGACACCACTGTCCTGCAGCAGTGGCCCCTCCAGTCAAGCGCAAAAGGGGCCGTCCAAGGAAAGGCCAGGGGGACCCATGTGCCAAAGCACCTGCCAAACGCTAGTCCCCGAGCCAGCTATGATGACAGACCACTGCACCACTGCATTGACCTTTTGGACTATCCTTCACCACACTGCCATGTGAATGGCATCTATCCGTTGGACTGGGTCTCCACATCATTATGGGGACCACTCAAGTATCTCATCTACCATGACTGTCAACTCACTTCTTCAATTTCCCCCTTCACATTTTCTCCACCCTCGCATGTCACCATTGTAAATAAATACACCTTACACATATGTTGTTGTGTCTGCTCCGTCTTTAATACAGGATGTGCAACCTTCACCGTGTAGGACATGGTCCAGGGGAATGGAATGTAGGTAGGCAGTGAGATGCTGAAGGGACCTAGGGAAACCCGCAGAACAAGAGTCACTTGTATGGGTGTGGCATCGCACACATCACACAACACTTGTCAACAAGGTACTCAGATCTACAAACTTTACACAGAGCAACAGTCACCATAGAGACATTCTGTATCACACTAACCAATCACACATACATTGGCAGGCAGCAATGAGTCAACACAAAGCTGCAGTCAGCAAGCTCACATACACCCACACAGCAACTGCAACACCATCAGCCCATTTTGTCCCTTCTACATCGTCACTCACCTTCAAGTGAAGTAGCGGGTGATGAGCTGTCGACGCATGTCTACCCCTTCCTCCTCTCCACTGCCCTCGTCACTGGATCCGGGTTGATTTGCATGCGGGGGCCTTGGCTGCTCATCATTGTCATCAAGGATCAGGGGTATTGCCTTGCGAATGGCCAGGTTGTGGAGCATGCAGCATGCCACCACTATCTGACACACCTTCCCTGGCGAGTACATAAGGGCACCTCCAGTACGGTCCAGGCACCGAAATCTAGATTTTAGGAGACCAAATGTCCGTTCTATCACACGCCGTGTCCTCCCATGGGCATCATTGTATCGCACATCAGCTGGTGTGACGGGATTCCACAATGGGCTCAGCAACCACGGGCGGTTTGGATATGCCGAGTCACCTGGGTGTGAGAGACACAGATTAACCTTGCAGTCCCAAAATGCCACATGACAGCATGTCACACACACACCACTCTAATCCACCATGCATACTCACCCACAAGCCATGCACGCTCCGGAAGCAGATTGGCCATCAGCTGAGGAACGATGCTGCTGCGCAAGATGTGGGCATCATGGGCTGAGCTGGGAAACTTGGCACACACGTGTGAGATGATCATGTCGGCCAGGCACACCACTTGAACATTTACCGAGTGTGAATGCTTCCTATTGCGGTAAACCTGTTCAGGTGCCTGTGGTGGCACAAGCCCAACATGTGTGCAATCAATTGCACCAATGACATGGGGGATATGTCCAAGGGCATAGAAATCGCCCTTCACAGCCACCAACACAGGCCCCCTGGGAAAATGGATATACCTGTCTTTGTAGAGCATCATGGCCGACAGGACATCCCTCAGCACCATGCTGAACATCGGCTGTGACATCCCGCCTGCACTTGCGACCGTGTGCTGGAATGAGCCTGTTGCATAGAAATGCAGGCATGCCATCACCTTAGATGTTGCGGTGAAAGCTGTTGGATATGTCCGACATGGCTGCAGGTGGGGCTTCAACATGGCACATAGGTTCTGCAGGGTTTGTCGGTCCAGCCTGAATTTGCGGATTATATCCTCATTTTCCATGTCTGCCAGGACTGTGAACCGACGATGGATATTGGGCCTCCTCCTCCTAGGACAGATCAAAGTGCACAGATGTCAATGCAGAAGAACATGAAATGTGCATCACATCAATTGTTTCTACAGACACATTCCCAAGTCTTACAACATGCACCATTAACCGACAGGGCACTTCACAAGTAGGTACACATCAGGCACACTACTCGTACACATGTCCCCTTACCAGCAGCAATTATCTGAGCACCCCTCCGGCTCATTCGCATGCACAGTGTGATATACCAACAGATATGTGTGCATACCTGTGAGTATGACCCCCAGCATATGTTAATAATTGCAATACTACCCGAACACACCATGTTGCTGGCCCTGATACACCTCCCAACACAGGTTGCACATGGCACACATCAACTACACACTGACCATCTGCTGAGCGTGGGGGACATGTGTGTGCATGTGCATTGGACAATGTGCCAGTTGCTGATGCCCCTAGTTCAGTAAATGAGACGACATTGTGCGTTACATTGCACACACAGACATTGACCACTATCTCCATATGCTATGCAACACATAAACTGGACAGTCTACATTTCATTACACAGCACATGTGACATGTGCGAGTGTATGTGCCCATGCAATGTATTGGCGACCCATATATGGTATGTGTTGGTGACGTGGAGTGACATGTCCCTTTTATGCATTTGCCCTCATGAGGACCCTTCAATTGTTGAGACACTGGGCACTGTACATGTTGGCCTATGCAGAGAGCTGGAGGACACGTTAGGTGCAGCACAGCTACTCCACAACTCCATTAACGCTCACTCCAGGCACTGTCTGACAGACATATGGCGGTGCCTACCGCCTGGCCCCTGAGGTGTGTCACCGCCCATAACCCATGTACGATCGTGGGAGTCACCGCCAGATATGTATGTAACAATAGCGGTCACCATGCACCGCTACCCAAATCACGGTCACTCCAGGCACTGTCTGCCAGACATATGGCGGTGCCTACCGCCTGGCCCCTGAGGTGTGTCACCGCCCATAACCCATGCACGATCGTGGGAGTCACCGCCAGATATGTATGTGACAATAGCGGTCACCATGCACCGCTACCCAAATCAAGGTCACTCCAGGCACTGTCTGCCAGACATATGGCGGTGCCTACCACCTGGCCCCTGAGGTGTGTCACCGCCCATAACCCATGCACGATCGCGGGAGTCACCGCCAGATATGTATGTGACAATAGCGGTCACCATGCACCGCTACCCAAATCACGGTCACTCCAGGCACTGTCTGCCAGACATATGGCGGTGCCTACCGCCTGGCCCCTGAGGTGTGTCACCGCCCATAACCCATGCACGATCGCGGGAGGCACCGCCAGATATGTATGTGACAATAGCGGTCACCATGCACCGCTACCCAAATCACGGTCACTCCAGGCACTGTCTGCCAGACATATGGCGGTGCCTACCGCCTGGCCCCTGAGGTGTGTCACCGCCATGGACCATGCCCTTGCAGCCAATGGGAAGCAGCCTCGCGGTAGTCTGATGAGAGTTTGAAAATCGCGGTAGGCGTGCACCACCCCCGCAGAGGTGGTCACTGGAGGCATTCAAAAGATGCACCACCGCGGTAGCGCTTGCCTGGCCACTACGGTGTATCACCGCCATGGACCATGCCCTTGCAGCCAATGGGAAGCAGCCTCGCGGTAGCCTGATGCGAGTTTGAAATCGCGGTAGGCGTGCACCGCCACCGCGGAGGCGGACATTGGATGTATTTGAATGAGGCAGACCTAGTACACCAATTGCAGCACCCTGGGACCACTGACACAGCCCCAGGGGCCTATATATGTGTGGGAGGGTACACCACATTCCCACAGCTACCAGGGACTGCTGACTGACAACCCTCACCTGCTGCTGCTGCCTCAAGGGACTGCTGGCTGCCACCCTGCACCTGCTGCTGCTGCCTCAAGGGACTGCTGGCTGCCACCCTGCACCTGCTGCCTCAAGGGACTGCTGGCTGCCACCCTGCACCTGCTGCTGCTGCCACATGTCCATTGTGATGTCGAGGACTCAGAAGATGCGTGCCAGTCCCTTCACCAGCGAGGAGCTTGGGGTCCTGGTAGACGGGGTGCTTGCACAGTACCCAAGGCTTTATGGCGGCCCTAATGTCGTGGTAAGTCTCCCAGACTGTGAGTGAGGGTGCAGGGTGGGCACACGTGAGGTGGAGGTGCTTCGGTATGTGTCAGTGGTTGTGGGGCTCTGACATGCACTGCCTATCATGTTTACTACAGCGGGAAGGGCTTGGTGGGCTCTTTCACACGTTACCCTGCATGCCTATCCTGAGTGGAGGGACATGTTCTGTAGTGTCAGCCATACAGTGCAGCTGCATTTTGGTGATGCAGGAGTCTGGCCAGTTATCGTTTGTGTGAATGGCTGTGTTGCTCCCAATTTACCCACTCAGTGTCAGTCCACCTGCCCTGCACAGTCCCCGCCGAATGCCACATGTCCACATCACTGCATGTACAGTGTGTTCCATGTGTGTTTGGTTCACGCCTCTTCATCTAAGTCCCATCTCTGCCATGTAGATTGCACAGGAGCAGCTGTGGGAGAAGGGTGTGTGTATGACAGTTGTTGTCACTCTATGTGAGTTCCAGGACACAGTGAGGCTTTCACAGGGCTAGGACACTTAGGTCTGCGCAGTGTTGGACACAGTGAGTCCAACAACAAGACACATGTATTGCTATCTTCTCTATGTGTAGTTGTAGGTAACTGCAGACAGTAGCTGCGGCCAGACTACATGTTGCTGGCTGTGTTGGTATCCTGCATGTGAATGGGATGTGGAGGTACTGTGTCCACCATCGAACATGCATGCCTGTACGTCTGATTGACCAATGACAATGTACCATGTTCCCAGCAATTGTTGGCTCTGTTACAGTTGTAGCTGGAGTTTTGGATGAGTCACTGTCGTGCTACTGCATTTTCGTTGTGTTGTCATTGTGCACTGTGTCACTGGAACCTCACCCCTCTTGTCTCCCATGCCTGCAGCTGAAGGTCCACCAGCGTAAAGCCGTGTGGAGGGCCATTGCCTCCAGAGTCCGAGATCTGGGTGTGTCAAACAGAAGGCGCACCCACTGTCATAAAAGGTGGGACGACATTTGCCGGCTGAGCAATAACGTGGCCGAAATGACGCTGGGGCTGCTCCCTCGGACTGGCAGGTTGGCTAGGCACAGCATGACACCACTAATGGCCCACATCCTGGCTGTTACACAACCTGAGCTGGACAGACAACTGAAGGAGCATCAGCAGCAAGCCAGGGGTGAGTATGTGTTGCAGGCTGCCTTTGGATGGGAGTGGGTGCATGTGTCTACAGAGTGTGCAAATTGTCAGCTGTGTGACGTTGGTTGTGTGGTGCAATGTTTTGTGAGTGGCCTCTGTGCTGGGTGTATGTGCCATGCATTTGCCCAAACGGTGCTTCATGAAGTCAGTTTTAGCACTGTGCATCTCTCTTACATTTGGAGTTGTGGCCTTCAGGTACCTTCTGCTGTGGGGTAGTGTGTGAATTCAGATGGATGGGAATGCCAGTGTGCCAACTGTGAATGCGTTTCAATGTATGCGTGCTATTCCAGACCTCAGATGTCTGCCAGTCAGACATCTGAGGCCAATGTGCAACAGTAGATGTGCCCATGAACTCGATATGGTGGATGGCATGTGTGCAGGGTCATTGTGGGCTGGTATGTTGTGGTCTGTGTGGTCCCCTACTGCTCCATACATGTAGGTGATGTGCACCATGTTGTGGTGTTCATCCTTGTCAATATCGGGACAGTGTGTGTGCACAGGCCATTTTGTGGCTGTGTCTGATGTGAGCCAACAGCAGGATGGTGTGCTGTGTGAGTCACCTGGGGCACTTATGGCAGGATGTGTGTCGGACATGCACCGTTGGGTTGATATTTTGGGTGGCAAGATATATGTGTGCACAGGGTGGCATGCGATGTGCTGCACACCTCTTCTAGGATGCAGATGTATTGGCACGTGTTAGTTCTGTTGATGCCACTCATCTCACAGTACTTCTCTCTCCTATGCAGCAGCTCCCGTATGTGCAGAGGGAGAGGGGACGGACACCAGTGGTGAGGCTTCCAGTGCAACAGCCGGACCGGAGCAGACTGACACAGATGTGACCAGCGCCGAGGAGGGGGACAGGAGTCTGCTAGAGGATTCACAGCCAGAGACACAAAGCTCTACCTCATCTGACGCCAGCGGTGACGCATCCATGTTGGGGGGTACAGGTAACAGGGACTCGGCCTCCTCCTCCGCCACACAGCGTCCAGTGTGCAGCCTCCCTTCAACCTCCACTGGTGCTGCCCGTGTCTGCATGACTAGGAAGGGAAGAGTCACCTTCACCCCAGGCACAGCTGCCCCAGCCCATGTCAGCCCTGCTGCCCTCAGTGCAGAAGCAGTCGAGCTATTGCGCCAGCTGTGTGTGGGGCAGACAGCACTTCTCAATGCCTTCCAAGAGCACGACAAAAAGTTGGGGCAGGTTATAGCTTTCATGGAGGGCATACATTCCGACAGTAGGTGGTCTACACCGGTCTGTGCAGTCCTTGTCATCAACTGTGACAGCAGCCCTGCAACAGGCACACAGTCAGGGAGCGGCTCCCAGCACTCAGTCAGGCCCGTGTCACTGTGCACCTCTGACGACAGTGACAATGCTCAACGGACCACAAAGTCCCGATACAGAACCCGCAGCACACAGGAGCAGCAGCAGCCCAAGCGTACTAGGGAGCAGACACCATCCCCACATAAGAGTAAGGCCACCCCAGAGCGCAGAGAGAAAAGCCCATCAGGCGACAGCAAGGGCCACAAAGCAAAGAAACAAGCATCAGGGTCACAGGCCTCACCTTCCTCCCCCGCCAAAGACTCCCCTGTCCCAAAGACGTCTCGCAGAGGCAAAAAGACAGTTTCCACACCCATTGAGAAGGTGTTGACTGCAAACATTACACAGGATGAGGGCCCCATGGATAATCCATCCTTGACCTCCACTCCCATCCCAAGCCCTGTGAAGCCAGCACGGGAGGACACTGTAGGGGGCAAAGCTGGTAGACAGAGGGAGGCAGGGCGGCGGCAAACACCAGGCAATCGCACAGCGGGATCGAGCATGTCCCCAGAGGGAGGGTCAACATCCACACCAGAATCAGCTTTGGTAGTGGGGTCACCTGTTGTGTCTGCCCCAGTTCCCCTCAATCCCCAGACAGGGAAGCCTTTCAGGATCCCCAAGAAGTGGAGAGGCACCCCTCCACAATCTCCGGCACACACTGTGTCTCACCAGGGCATGAGTCCACCTCCCCGGGCCACCACCCCACCTGGTCCAAGCAGCCCCCCAGCTCCCACAAGGACAGTTGGCTCTTCCACAGTTGTTTGCCCCTTGCCTGTGCAGCTTCTCATGTACCTCACCTGCACTTTGGAGTGGCCACTGGCCTTGCTGTTCACTGCTGTTTGCCCCTTGCCTGTGCAGCTTCTCATGTATCTCACCTGCACTGTGTCCTGGCCACTGGCCTTGCTGTTCACTGCTGTTTGCCCCTTGCCTGTGCAGCTTCTCATGTACCTCACCTGCACTGTGTCCTGGCCACTGGCCTTGTTGTTCACTGCTGTTTGCCCTTGCCTGTGCAGCTTCTCATGTCACCTCACCTGCACTTTGGAGTGGCCACTGGCCTTGCTGTTCACTGCTGTTTGCCCCTTGCCTGTGCAGCTTCTCATGTACCTCACCTGCACTTTGGAGTGGCCACTGGCCTTGCTGTTCACTGCTGTTTGCCCCTTGCCTGTGCAGCTTCTCATGTACCTCACCTGCACTTTGGAGTGGCCACTGGCCTTGCTGTTCACTGCTGTTTGCCCCTTGCCTGCGCAGCTTCACATGTACCTCCCCTGCACTTTGGAGTGGCCACTGGCCTTGATGTTCACTGCTGTTTGCCCCTTGCCTGTGCAGCTTCTCATGTACCTCACCTGCACTTTGGACTGGCCACTGGCCTTGCTGTTCACTGCTGTTTGCCCCTTGCCTGTGCAGCTTCTCATGTACCTCACCTGCACTTTGGACTGGCCACTGGCCTTGCTGTTCACTGCTGTTTGCCCCTTGCCTGTGCAGCTTCTCATGTACCTCACCTGCACTTTGGACTGGCCACTGGCCTTGCTGTTCACTGCTGTTTGCCCCTTGCCTGTGCAGCTTCTCATGTACCTCACCTGCACATTGGACTGGCCACTGGCCTTGCTGTTCACTGCTGTTTGCCCCTTGCCTGTGCAGCTTCTCATGTACCTCACCTGCACTTTGGACTGGCCACTGGCCTTGCTGTTCACTGCTGTTTGCCCCTTGCCTGTGCAGGATCTCATGTAAATACTGTGCATATTGAAATGCCCACTGGCTTTGCTGTTGCCCAAATTTGTTGTCTCAATATGCAAATTGTGAATAAACACAGTTGGTCCTGCTGTGAGTTGTGTCAGTGTCCTTCCTGAATAAAGTTATTTCTGTGTGTGCATGGTTTACTGTGTCACATGCTCAGTATGCCACTTCAACATTGCCAATGGGTTGTCTCACATTTCATTTTTTTTGCAGGGGTGGGAGGCACTTCATTTGTACCTGACTGTGATACTTATGGGTGCAGTGCAGGTGGTTGGCAATTAATTCTTGTTGTCATCTTCCTTCTTTGCTCATGTTATCTATGGTGAACACATGTCAGGTTTGTGGGCAATGGCAGCACAGGGTGGGAGTTTGGGCACAGGCTTACAGGCAGGCAGGCCAGGGTCATGGGGTCTGTGTGAGCTTCCTTTCTGTGTGCCAATCAGTGTCGGTGTATGGACATCTTGTGGTGATGAGTTATCCAGGTCCCATGGCTTACTTCCAATGTGTGCACTTGGGTGGTGGAGAAGTGTATGGTGTGAAGGGGTGTTTTTGTTGTGACTGGGGATGTGTGTGCACCTGCATTGTCAACTACTGCCATGTGTCACCCTGGAGTGGTGTGCCTGTATGTGTACTTGTTGAGCCCTGTGGTTGTGTTTTGTGCACATGGCAGTATTGTGTGTTGCTGTTGTGGGAGGAGGTATGTGTGACATATCCTACTTGTGTTTGGCTGTCATGTAGTGTGTCACTGGGCCTTGTGTGTTGTGCAGCAGACATTCTCTTGTCCAGTATTTGGATGCCTATGTGTGTCTGGTCAGTGTTTGAGTTCAGGGCCTTCCTTACATCCCTGTGCCTATACATGGGTGTCCTTGCTGTCTCCAGGAGTTGTTGCATTGGGGTGACCGTGGTTTGTGTTGACTGACTGTGTCAGCCATGTGTGCTGTGATGGGCTGTGTGTGTTCTCACATGTGTCTTGTCTTGCATGAGCATCACACATGCTTGATGGTTGTGTCACTGCCCTTCCATTTGTGGGCACCTCACTTTGGCTTTCCTATTGGTTGTCCTCCCTTACTGCTGGCATGTGGTGTGTGTATGTAGCTGTGAGTCAGGGTGGTGTGTGTGTGACTTGTCAGGTAGTGTGTGCAGTGAAGTGTTTGGTCCTCATCTGTGTGTGTGTACATTTTGTGCCTGGCCTCAGTGTTCTTGGCTTGTGTGTGATGTTGTTGTGGTGTGTGTGTTGGCTGGGGACTGGGCTTCTGTTCTATGTGTTCCTGTGCAAAGGGTCCTGCTGTGGCTGTATATGCAGTTGTTGGGACGTGGGGCATGGTGTGGCTGTAGTTGTGTGGTTGTTGTGCAGGAGTGGCACTTGGGAGGCACATGTTGTGTCCCTTCAGGGAGGTAGCTGGTGTGTTGTGGATGGAGTTGTGGCTCTGTGCGCTGGCCCTGGGCTCTGCGCTGGCCCTGGGCTCTGCGTTGTGTGCATGGTTTCATGCACACTGACCGCGGCGGTGACGTGACCGGGATATTTGTTCATGATGGCGGTATATGGGTGGGCAGTATGTGTGTTTGTCACAGGTGGAACATGTGTGTGTGCAGTGATGGCTGTGTGCCTGTCCCCACAGGGGTGTGTGGTGTTCCCAAGCGAAGTTTTTCCAGCCTGGAGCTGTGTATTGTGTTACTTGCACTGTTGTGTCTGTACGTACCTGCGGTAGCGTCCGCGGCGGACGGTGACTTGCAGGTGGTGTATCATGTACAGCACCGGGAAGGCGTGTAGGGCAGGATCCATCGCGGTGTGTCCCGGGTGTCTCTTTTCTGTCTCCGCTGTGGTGTCTCCGCCGTCTTTAGCTGTGCGGTTTCTCTGTCGCGTTCCGCTGCCATGTTTCCGGCATCGTGATATCTTCGGTGTACGGGATGTCATTCCGCACGGCGGTGTGTGGTGATTAGCTCACTCCGCCGCGGTGGCGGGTGCACTTTGGCGGCGGTCGGCGTCACACCGCAGCGGGCGGGAAATGGGCAATGTGTGGCCATCCTAATATGGCGGGCGTGAGGACCGCTGCCGGTGCGCGGTAAATTGCATTTTTCCGCACCGCCAGCATCGCGGAGGTGCATCCGTTAGTCATCGTAATGGACCCCTAAGAAACACCAACCTTGCTCACACAAAAGAACTTTGTGAGAACACTATCATATTGCCTTGGCATTATGTGCAAGGTCTTCACGTGCGTGATATAAAAGTGTTTATTATTATGTCCATATGGCGACGCGGCTATCTGCGGAATACAAACAATAGGCAGCATGATCACAATCACGGCCCAAGGCAAAGATGCCCTTTTGTTTCCAAATACAATCAGAGGAGGCACTTCTGCTGACTTCGAGGAGTACCGGCATGCTGAAGCTTTCGCCTAGTAGCTGACTGACTTAACCGTGAAGGGTGTCCAGTTCATGACCAAGAGGGGGCCTACATACCACCAGGAAAATGGGTTAGATCACCCAGAAGGGGATTTCTTGGCAGACCATACATTCACACCCATGACATGCAGTTTAGAGTTTACATCGTAGGAGTATGCTAGATTGTTATAACTTTTGTCTGCTTCTGTCTATTAATCATTGCAGCACATATCTTCTATACAAGAATCACTACGGTTCAATAAATATTGAGAAACATCCCTTTGTGCATTCTTTGCATATATCTCTGAGTGAAAGAGAGCATGAGTAACAGAGCGAAAAATCCTTGGTCTGTCACCACGGTTCCTGAGGAAACAGGGTTGTCATGCTCAGTAGTTGCCAGGACTGTTCACTCCCTGCCTAAGCTTGGGGGGGGGGCTAACAGCGGCACTGTGAGCTAGCTGGTCCAAGGGACAAAATATCCTGCGGGGTGCATGGAATCAGTCTGGCACCATCCTAAGTTTATGTCATCCGCAAGTGCGCAGTTCCTACTGATTTGTGGAAACTACACAACATTTTCACATATTTTGGTATTAAGATAATGTGTATTGTTACACTGCTACTCAGTGTCATAGTGTATGTGCTCTGGCCCTACAATCATCGATAAATTGTTTTCAAGCAAATTGGTCTAATTAACTTTAATTTAATACCATAGTAAATGGCACAGAAAATGCTTCAATGGCATGGAAGTTAAATGTAATGTGTGAGTTGTACATATAAGACACAAATATATGGCTGTCAAGACCATACCTGTGCTCTTGGTACTGCAGTTTAACAGTACTGAAGTAACACATGGCAATGACATGGGCCTTAGTCATGTAGGAGAAGCTATTTTCACGTATTATTAAAGCATATTTAAACAGTGCCTCGCAAATCCACATGGCATGGTGATTAAGGTGTGTGCTGACAGTGACTGAATGCCCCCAAACTATTTAACTGTGTAAGTTCAGCTAAAAGTTCGGTAAAACAGTCCTTGGTATACTTTAAAAAAATTGGTCAGAATCTCTGCCTGGAAAAATGCTAGAAACCATATTCAAAGTTATTTCCCCATTTCATTTTCAAATCTTATTTAATGGTGAAAACAGATTTTTGATAACTTGACTGGAAAAGTAACTCCAAAAAGAAATTTAAGCTGCCTGAGCCAGAAGTGGCTTAAAACCATTTCCACTCATCACACTTCCAGAGCTGAAATAAACATCCTTGGCTGGTAGAGTTAAAAGCTTTGGTTCAGAAGACAATGGCCTGCTACTGAGCCCAGAAAGAAGAGGGTAGTAATAAATGCTGGCCACTTAGCAGAGAGGAGCCAGGTTGGAGGGCACAGGACAGTTGACAAAATAAAGAGAAATTTGAACACATCTTCTTTTCAGTTGGGGGTCTTCTCGTATCCAATCCCAGAACCCTCCGAGAAAAACTGGCAAGCTCTGATACAGTTTCAGAATTTCTGTAATCACTGCCAGATGGCAGACAACCCAAACACCACTTCACAGAACATTCCTGGATCTGAAAAGACTACACCTGACAATGAAGGCCTGGATGGAAGAAGAAAGAAGACTCCTGATTTCTGACTCCTGATTCAGCTTAGAGAAAGAAGGCTCACTCAAGGACTCTGGACTGCCACTGGTATCCAAGGACTGGAATTGATCTCCACGGTTCATATAGTTGGCCTCTTGTATGCCTGCTTCAGGGACACAGTAAGCTCTAAGAGCGTGCCCTGTTGATCACACCCTGTACCCTGGAAGAGACCTGGCTAGGAGAGACCTGGTACCAAGAAACCTGCCCTGAAGGGCTAGTGCTGAAGGACGCACCTCACAGAACTTTCCCAGTAGTTGGAAATAATTGAGACTTAGTCATTTCTTCAACAGCCAAAAGAATGGCACAAGCTGCTGAGGCTTGGCCAAGAAAGTCACATACAAGTTAGGCAAGACAACCAGGTTCGTCATTCTCAATGTTCTTTCTGCACAGAAAACGAGTTCAGTGAAATATTGTGGTAAAGATATCTGGTTTCCGTGGATCTCTTTGACAATGTATCCGACTTCAAGGAACCCTCGCTGGCCTCAACCTTTTGCATTGCCCCCCTGAAGGAAAAAGTATAATCTTTGACAGAGGTGGCCTACTTTGTATATCTGGTCTCTGCTCCATTTTGGTCAACGTTAAATTATGACTAGGTCCAGGTCAACAGCAAACTGTTTTATTTCAATGGTGCTTTGCAAGGCACTTTTTGCACTAAGATTTTTAAAAATCATATCTCCAGTCCCCTTATCCTATTCTGACCATCTTGCTGTCTTTTTTCTCATTATTTTTTTCTTTATGTTTGTAAATTGGGTTGAGAATTTTATTGTGTTGTTTTCTTTACTTTAAAACTGTTGGCACTGCTTGAATTTAAGAAGCACTTCTCTTGCTATTGCCCAGTGCTTGTGCAACAGGTACCAGTGGTTGAGCAGAGATTCTCTCTCAACTGTGTATATTAAGTTGGCGGGGGTCACTCGGAGTTCCACCTTAATATCCACTTGGCATTATCATTGGTCAATAATATTGTGGGAAAATATTGTTTTGGTGAAAATATTGTGAGATTTAAAAATAGAAGTAATAATATTGTTATTTTACTTGGAAAATAAATTAAAACAAAATTATATTATACTGATTACATTAATATTGTCTAAAATAATTTTGACCACAATTTGTTTACATTTTGCAAATTGTATAAAACATGAAACAATGACATTATGTTTTTTGACACATCATATTTTGAAAATAATATTTGTGCACTTATTTTCCATATTTGTAATAATTTTTCATATGTTATTTACTTTAAATATAAACGTTTTTAATCTTATAATACACTCAATAATTATTTTTCCTATTTTTCCAATGGAGAGAATGTCTTTATTATTTCAATTTTGCCACCATTTTCCTGTATTTGTTTTTTTTCATTGTTGGTGTTTGGTGATCGTTCTCCATGGTAGCAGTTCCTAGTTACCATTCCCCGGTGCAGGTAAAAAAAAAAAAAAATTAAAAATCATTTCTAAGCTATAATGGGGGTCCCACAGGGAAATTAATTACTTTGCTTTGTTAAGGTAGTCTTGTTTAGGAATTTTAGTTAGTTAGGATTGGGAAACTTAGTTAGAATTGTGCCTACGGTAGGCCTTAATATGTAATGTAAGTTCTTAATATGTAGCTTAGGGATTTATCTTATTCATTTACTTATTTCTATATTTGAAAGTTATGTTTTATGTTTTTGTGGTAATGTTTTATGTAAGGGTTAATTAGAATTTTTTTGTATTTTCCAGGCTTTTATGATCATCAACTGTTGTAATTTCAATAGGCCTGGGCGGTGTTCACGGTGTTGCGCTATGCGGAACTCCACAAAGGTGCAAAAAAACTCTGTCGCACTACACGGAGTTCTGCTTGTGAGTGGAGTTTGCCAGTGCGCCTGTTTGTGTTGCAATGGAAATGCGGAGTGCGTTCTTGCATTTCAAATCGCACGCGAATGGCACCACGCGGTTCTCAAGTGCATTCTCGCATTCCAAATCACAAGCAAATGGCACCACACGGTCTGCATGGGCCATCTTGTTTTTCTGCTTGCTGCTATGGTGCTGGGCCTAAAGTGTAATCTCTCTTTCATGTGTGTAATTCCCCCCCTTAAACTAATCTACCCCTCATTTTTACTTTTTATATTAGTGTGTGTCTTTGTGTTTGTGTATTTTACATTTTTGGTGAAACAAATATTTTTTCGGGACTTTTGGATTTCCTCTTGCTTCCTTATTTCTTTCTTTTTTCCTTTCCCTTCCTTTTCCTTTTTTTTTGTGAACCTACCCAGGGCCATGGCAGAGGCAGTGCGGCTATGTTGCAGGCGGCACCGCTGGCCAGGTGTGCAGCCCTGGGTGATCTTTGGTGAGGAAGAGGTGGCAGCACTGTTTTTTTTGTGCAGCGCCACCTCCCCTCCATGATGGCAGCGGTCTGCAGGCTCGGTAGCGGACACCCCTGCGGGAGTGTCAGCAGCACAGGGGGACGGTACGCCAGTGCATGCGGTGCACCAGCCAGTTTCAGCCCACTGCCCAGCAGCTGACGCTCCCCTGGGCGGACAGATCCTGCTTAACCTGCTAGGAGTTGAGATTCCGGGGCTCGGTGAGTATTAATAATTTATTTGTTGTGTTTGTGTTCTACAATGCTAAAAAAAAAATCAAAATAGCATGCTGCTCACACTCAGAGGTAAGTTATGTGTAGTTTGCGTTGGAATATTATTGTGTGATCCAGTTTCTAGTTTCTGCTATGCAGGTGCTCAGTGCAACCTAATCGTACTTATCATTGGCGCTTGCTATGCCTGATTAATTAAGAAGCAATTGCAGACTGTTCTCCTGTCACTATAGTGTATCAGTGAGTAGCGCGTTCTCCTTGTAACTTAGTCTGTTTATGTGGCTCGTACAGATCCTTGTTATTTCACAGCGATTTGTAGTATGTGTGTGCATCGAAGCATTGCAAAAGAGGGAAACTGAGTTGGTCCATGAAGGGGGTTGAGAAATGGGAATAGAATCAAAGATCATTCACTGCAAAGCACTAGTTCCAAATTGAGTTTTTGTTAAGGCAAATTGGAATAGGGATTTCAGGATTAGTATGGGCAACTCAACAATAGTCGATATACTTTAAACTAGTACAACAGGCGATCCGTTTTAGAGAAGTATAATGTGACTGCGTTTTCTTGTCATAAACATTTTGTGGAGATTAACTGAATTACTAATCTATATTTTTCTATATTCTTTTTATCTTCATTTCTTACATCAACACCCAAGGGCAAGAAGAGGGACATTGTTGAGGGTCCCGGAGAAGCTAATCAGGAGGCGCCGACCACCAGCGCCACTGCCGAGGGCTCTGCTGATCCCAGTAAGTACTATTATTTATTACTATTATTTCCCTAATGTTGGGTTTTAGGATTGTAGTGAGCGTAGGGTAGAATCTTGGGGTATTGGAATGTTGGTGCTGGGTTCCAGGATGGGAGTTGCTGCCTGGAGTCTGGTGTTTCTGGTGAGAAATAAAGTTTCTCTGAAACCCTTACCTGCCGTCTTCCTTCCACGTGGCTATGAGGACGGGATACAAACCCACTCATGCAAAGTACAATGGATTCCATTTTTTTTTCATTTCTGTTATACCTGCATTATCTTTTTTTTCCTTATATTATATGGTTTTCTTTTTTGGCAGCTGACTTTTTCTGGTCTCTACTCTAGTCTCTAGTTCACTTAGCTTCAGCTTTGTTGGTAATCTTTCCCTCTCTCCTATATATCTTGTGGTACTGTAAGACTAAGAATAACACATATTGGTACTCTACTGTCTAGCGTGAAGATTTATTTATTTGATTTATTTCTATAGCGCTGAATCACCCCATGAGGGGTATCTCTGCGCTTAGGACGGTGTGCTACAGCCCGACCCAGGAAATCAGAAAAGGAAGGTTTTTAAAAGCTTCCTGAATAGAGGGAGGCTCTGGCACTCGCGAAGCTGGAGGGGAAGTTCGTACCAGAAAGTAGGGGCAAGATGTGAAAAAGCTTTGCCACCCTTGCGAGCCCTTTTAATTCTGGGAGTGCACAGAAGTAACTTGGACCCTGATCTAAGGGTTCGCGGGGGAGTGTACCTGATGAGTTTGTCGGACAAATATGAAGGCCCCAGACCATTGAGGGCTTTATAAACAAAACAGCCGATCTTGAACTTCACCCGCTTTCTCACAGGGAGCCAGTGGAGTTTGTTAAGGAGGGGGATGGAAGCCATTCTGGGAGGGGCATTAGCTACTAGTCGGGCAGCCGTATTCTGTACAACCTGCAGCTTGTTTAAGGAGGCCTCGTTAGCCGAAGCTAATAGTGCGTTACAATAGTCCAGGTGGCTCAATACCAGGGCTTGCATCAAAGCTTTTTTTGTCGAGGAAGGAAGTAGAGGGAAGACTCTTCTAAGTAGGCTGAGTGTATGGTAGCAGGTGCCAGCAATGGTTGTGGCGTGGGCATCAAATGTGAGATTGTGGTCGATTTGGAATCCTAGATTCTTGGCTACTTCTTTGGGAGAGGGAGCTGCGTCCAACTCCTCAGGCCACCACCTGGGAGTCCAACTTATGGCTGCTCCTCCAAACAGCATGATCTCCGATTTCTCGGCATTCAGTTGGAGGAAATTGGTCCTCATCCCGGCCGCAATGGTCTTCATGCCCTCCGAAAAGGTGATTTGTATATCGGGGTTAGATTTATCAAAGGTGAGGAGGAGATTGCAGGCCCAAGGAAGCTATTATTATAAATAATATTCACCATGTATGTTTGTTGAGAGAAGGCTTTCTTTTTCCTGCTCATGCTCTAACTGTTGAGTTCACGAGAGAAAAGCCATGGTCCTTATGACCACCCCCTCCAAGTTAGTGTACTGCTGTCTCATTCATTTATACAGTATACCAGCAGTTCCCCATGACAGTGCAGCATGGCTGGAAAAGAAGTATGATGTCCCACGCCCATTGCATTTGCCAACCAACACCATATGTCTTTCATTGACCATTATTCCATGCCTGGCTTGTCTAACCTTGTGAAACAATCAAATGCCCAGAGTAATATTTTTGTTAGAAGATACTGCAGTGCTAACTGAACTGTAGTGATGTATTGCAGTTGTATTGGGGGAGGTGTATCTGGCATCTAAAATATGTATCTAGCCACACAGAACACCAGTGAGGCTGGCTCCAGTGCCACTGCAGGAGGAGACGAGTCAGTTGGAGGGGGAGAAGCGGCAGCAGGGACGGGCACTGGTAAGTCACATAATTTCCTGCAATTACTATACTTACAAGACACGTAACCGTGAATCCCCCCCAGCTTTACTAGTTGCTGCTGTGATTGAGTTATTATTATGGCCTCTTCTATCTGCAACTGACCTCACCAAAACCTCACATAATGAGCCTTGATGGCTTGAGGGAAACATGAAAAAACGGAAGGTTAAAAGAAAGGAAATGGTATATGAGTGAAAGGTGGGTGGGTGAAAGAAGGGTGCGTGGGTGGGTAAAGGGATGGATGGGTGAAAGTATGGTTAGAAGAAAGTGTGGATAATTGAATAAATAGATAAGGGATTGGAAATTTTGGTAAAAGACTGGATGAGAGAAGGTAAAGCTCAATCATGGTGGCTATGGGTGAATTAGAATGAAAGGATGAGTGAATGTTTGGATGAATAAGCAAGGCAGCTCTTCTCATGAGGAGCATGCTGCTCACCTACTTTGCTTATTTTGTTTATTTATTATTATCAAAGCTATGGATCAAAGTGGGGGGTATTTTTTTTTGTTCTACTCCCTCGCTGTATTGGTTAAGTGAGCCAGATGTATCCTACCCATCATTCATTACCTCCCTCCCCACCTATGGCATTTTTTTGCCACTATGACCAAAGTGCAGTATGGGTCAATTCGTGACTGCAGTGTTGGCTGTGCAATGTGCGTCTGCTTCAGTTAATGCTGCATTTACAATGTTTCCAATGCATTGCAAACCAAACACACAAGGTGTGCTGTTTCCCTTCGCCCACTCAGTCACCTCTTAGTACTTCACTCCCTTTATTTTTTCCTAAGTTCTTCTGTTCCAGCCTACCAAATTGGAAAATCCATTCTTGGTATGTGCCACATTTCATTTTATAGCCATGTGAAGTGATTCCAGAATATATTTCAGGGATTCCCATAACAGATTTATTTTACACCTGCACAGATTTTTCCCTTTTGACTTGTACAGATGATGAATCGATGATCAGTGTAGTGGCCCCGCTATTCTATATTAAAAAAGCTCTACCCTACCTGTCTAATCCCTCTACCCTAACCTGCAGTAGAGTAAGTCAAGTTTCCTTTTCTTGCTTACTGCCCAGCGAATGAATTTGTTGGAAATAATATGTGGTGGTGGGTGAGGCCACAGAGTAAAGTCGGAGTAAGTGCATGATTTGATATCAAGTTTGGTGTATGGGATACACAGTGACCATGTGGCAAACACATTCTATATAGCCTGTTCCTTTCCCTGTAGCGCAGTCCATCATTTCCCCCCAAAATCTACTTACAGCAGACAGGATGATGTTAGTATACGCATTTCATACGTGAGGTGTGATGTAGTAAATTATTTATTATTCATCTACCTCTTTGGGGTCAGGGTAGAAAGAGAAATCATCTGGAGAAGAGCAGGGCCATTGGAATTAAAATAGATAATTGTCAACTACAGCTGCCCCAGCTACAGACAGTAGCAAAATATCCGAAGCGCTGGCAAGCAATGAGCATGGCTCCATTATTTTAGCACAACACACAACTTGTACTCCATAGTGCATAATGCCATACTCATTAATGAGAGGTAATTTATTTTTCCACTCAGCGTGTTGGTTTATAGTTACTTGAAAGTCTTTCGAAGAGAAAAAAATTCAAGTCACTGTTTGTTTAAAACGGTGTTATTCTGCCTTAATACTTTTCTGCCACACAGTCAGTGCTTTTTATGAAATTCATATGTGGGTAAAACAAAATTGGCCTTGTTAATCTCCTAATATTAATCACATTCCAATGGCCTTAGGGGACCAGCAATGTACTGCTACAGTGCCACCCACTAGTTTAAAACAATTGTTTGCACAGAGCTAGGCCTGGGCGGTGAACTTCACTCCGTTCATGGAGTTTTCTGCACTCCGCGCTCTGCCAAACACGCGGAGTTCCGAAAAACTCTGCTTTGCGCAGCAAAGTTTTTTCCTCATTTGCTCTCACCAACGTCAAGTTGGCGAGTGAGGAAAATTGACCTCCCGGCAAGATTTCTCAACACAGGCAGTTGCAGATGGCTGTGACAGCTCACGTTTAGGAAGCTTCCATTTGCTTTGAGAAAGCAGCCGCTCGGGTAGAAAATCTACTCGAGCGGCAAGAAAAGAAGCAGAGCCCTCTTGCAATGCGCATGGTGCCTTTCGTGCTGATTTTACAGCATAGGACAAACACCTGGCACTGAAAATCAATGCGATTGGCATGACCAAACACACCCCGCCATTTCCGTGTAGCACAGTGGAATTTTTTAGCGTGGAACTCCGTTCAGGCCTACACAGAGCATTATTTACAATTTCTCTTTTTTCTCATTTTTATATATAGCTACTGCTGGTCGTCCACCCATAGACCCAACAGGCAGGAGATAGCGGCCCATCTGCGGTGGCAGAGGCTGGAGCATACCGGTGGCTGGTGTTCCTGTAAGAGGAGGAGGAGGAAATAAATGCCTCTCTGTCGGGCCCCAGTACAGCCGGACCCACTCAGCCTCCCGGCCATCCTATCACCTGGACCGCTGCCAGCCAACTGCTGCAACCCCCTCTCACAATGACAACAGGCCATTGCTGCAGCGGCTAGACACCATCAAGGGCTGGCTCACCATGATGGAGCAGAGCCTGGACCAGCTACGGACCAACACCCATAATCCCCTCTTCTAGGCCTTTTTAAAAAAAAATGTTTTGATGAGAGGGACATGCTGTGGCTGGGTGGAGAGGGTGAGAAGGGAGTTGGAAGTGGACCGGGTTTGACTTTCTTTGGACATTTGAGACATTGGGGCTTGGGTCAGTTCAGTTTGCTTGGGGCAAGGGGTGGCAATGTTGTGTGGGTAAAGAGGGTGAGTATCTTTGTAAAAAATTAAAAGGGATTTTATAGTTTATCTAAATGTATGCCTGAAGTAGTTTGTTTTACTTTTCCTTTGCACTGCTGCCTTCAGTTTTTACGCAGCCTGTTTATGTGCTCGTAAGGGAGAGTTACCACTCAGTTATAGAGTTATACCTCTCTAAATATCTTGACCATTAGGGGGGATGCTGCCATGACCTACATTGTCTACAACAACCTAGATAAAGGATAGTGGCAGTTAGTTACTTACTTAATAAGTTATCTAGTTCAGTAGTCTTACCTGAATATAGATTAAGCAATAACAGGGAAGGTATCACAACTTCACAAGTGGGAACCCACTTCCAGTTCCACCCAGGTGGGCCCCAACTGTATGATTAATCAACAGAATGATTATCCATCATAGGCAACTAAATGGTAATATATCGAAGCTCTACAAAGAATTGACACCAAGGTACTACATGATGATACAACAAGAATTAGTGATAGTGATAAAATAACCAAAAATAATTTGGCTAATCCAGAGCTAGTAGTAACTTAGTTAAGAAATCCTTGAGTCATAAAAAATGGACTCAAAGTTTGGAGTGGACAAGCTTAGGTTAGGAGTTTATGGTTGCACACAGAAGGAGGCCTGAATGATGTTCTTTGTTCTATATCTAAAATATGGATCACTTTTCATGTGCGGGTGGGTAAATGGGACCAGTGTGGGCTATTGCTTAGAAGATCCTGCAGTAGGTTGATATTGCTTTCACCACATGTGGCCCACAAAGTGTTTAATCCATTGATGGTGGAAATTAAGCCACAACTCAATAAATCACACAGCCCAGGAGAAGAGGGTTAGGGGTTTGATGAATGGGTGGGAAAGTGGATTTGGGGAAAGTTTTGACAAAGACAAAAACTACACAAGGACAACATTCATCTGGGCAATGAGCAGCACATCATTCGACATCAATCTGTTCTGGAAGGAAACAGATGGATGAGTATGACAGAGTACAGACAAATGCATTGCAAACAGTCCTTCTGCCCCGAGACCCAAGTTATCAGATATCTAAATATTCTGTCTTCTAGATTGGGGAGGGAACCCACCCAGTTCTCCAAATATGATTATTAAAAGAAAAATGATACTGTATTGTAAAATTAGGTGGTGCATCTGCATTCTCCTCGGGAATTCCACTTTTGGGTGCCTGTCTGGACTGGTCCGGTAGGTAAGCAGGAGTATTGAGCTCAGCTTTCGCCTTTCGTTCATGCAGGAGACTAAAAGGCTTGTGGATTATAAAACGGAAACTATTTTAGAGTCAAGGAGAAAGACAGAAGGAAGGTAAACTTCATGAGGAGTTTATCAAGAAGACTCAGAGGCAGAGAAAAAAACAAGATGGGGACTCAGAGTTTCACTTTTTCTACAAGTCCAACACAAAAACACACAGCAGCATTTCACAAATAAAAACACCTCTCTCCACTCCACATAGCTGAGTACTAGGCCTTTGGTTTACCCTTGAACTGACGTTGATAAATTCTTGCTTCTAGCAGTTGATGAGGTAGTCCCGAAGCTCCTGCCCTGAGTTCTTCCATCCTCCTCCTGACTCTGAGTAACTCTGTCCCAGACCAGTCATCATGACCCGAGCAAGATAGACGTGTAGTCCACTGCTATTGAAGGACAAGTAGAGAAACTGAATTGCAGTTTTTTTAATAGGTTTTTGTTTGTTAACTGAAGTGATTGAAGAACCAGATAAAAGGATAGCACCCTGTAAAAAAATCTGAAAAAATGATCACCCATCACTCAGACCCCAAACATTGCAAATCAATAACCACCTCAAGAAATTTCCCATATTACAGTTCAACACACCCTCCCTCACTGTCAGCCATTACATCAATCATCACTCCCAGTCACTCGATAATCAGATCACTCGTTGGTGCAATGGTTACCTGTTCCAATCCAAGCATGTATCTCCCCTTTGATGCAAGCAACACATTAGAATTTGGCAGCCTTGTAAATAAAACGATTGTCTAGGGCAGCCATCCTAGATGATGAAAAAAACAGAAGGATCATAGTAGTAGACCATACAGATTAATTAATTTTTGCTAAGTTAGTTTGTAATGGCCAATCACCTCGAGGGAAAAAATGGTTGCCCAGCACTCAGGCCCCAAACATTGCAAATAAATCATCTCAGGCAAGTTCACACATTACAGTTCAACACCCTCCCTCACTGTCTGCCACCACATGAATCATCAATCATCATCATCACTCACACATTCACTCACTCACTGTTGCAATAGTTGTAGTGTTATCTCTTCCAATACAAGCACATGTAGTTTAGGTATTAGATATTCATCTTTGATGCAGACAACACATTGGAATTTGGTATTGGCAGGCACTCTTGTAAATCAACGATCTTCTGGAGCAGACCTTCTAGTGCTAAATGATGCAAAATGAGATAGGCAATAGGCATGCATGGGGGCAGGCATTGTCTCCAATGTCATGAAGGAATTGTGGAGGCTTCTTCAATTCACACTAGTCCAACTGCAATTCGGCAATATATGTGACTAAAAAAGGGTGAGGCAGCCTAAATCTGACAAGAGCAATGATGTTCCACTATCTACTTTTTTTTGTTGCAAAGATAGAAGTTCAACTTGAAATAATTAAAAAGTTCTATAGGGGCACTGGCATACATAGTCAGGGAAGTAGAGTTTGTCCTGAAACTCAGGTGGTTCACCCAGAAGTTGATCAGCTAACACACTTGTATCAATTTCTGACCAATCATGCTTCTCCTCCTCCCGTGCTGTTTCAGGAACGGTATAATTTTATGGTATAAAATGTTGGTTCATTTTGATCATAGTCAATCTCTCCACATTTTGAGGCGAGAGACTGGTCCTTCTTACTGTAACAACCGCACTAGCTGCGCTGAACACACAATCAGCAAACACACTGGTGATAGGACAAGCCAGATACTTTATCGCCAGCCTGCTGAGCTCTGGCCATTGGTGCATCTTCCCATACTAATACATCAATGGATCTTGATCCAAATAGACCTCTTTTGGATCATCCAGATACTCCTGGAACATCCTGGGATGGCCATTGGTGCTGCCACTTGCTCAAGCTGTTTTGCCATTGCCTCTGCACTGGACTTGAGCCCTGCCAATTGAAACCAATACAATGCAGAGGTTGGGTCCAGTCCTTCTGTTGCTGTTGTTGCCAGTGTTCCTGTTGATGATGTTGTTGGCTGCTGTGAGACAAGATTTCCCTCTCTGGAAGTTGAAGGCAGCACCCCAGAACTGGGGAGTGGGACTTGAAGTTCCAGCCACTCTTCTTCCAAGTCTCCAGCTTGCTCTACAATCCACCTCTTGTATTTTAAAACACCCCCTTCAGAAAAAGGAATGAAAGTGGGCACAAATGTTTTGTTCCATGGATCAAGTAGTGTGGCACAGATGTACTCTTTGGATGCAATGATGTCATGTTGCAGCCTTGTATTACAAGCCAAGTGAAGGATTAAGGTCTCAACCAAGGCTGCGGAATGGTCCTGTGAGAGATGCAACAGTGGGATAGCTTGGCCCATCATTCTGTCCTTCTTGCTAACTTTCCATGTGAAAACCTCAAAAGGGGGAGCATCTATGTCAGGCATTTGACTAGGGCCCAATTTGTCCACATCCATAGTCATAGCTTTCCCAACTGCATCCCCTCCTGTTTGAATGACATAGTCATCGATCTGTTTGTTCTGCTCTAACAGACGTTACAACATGTAATAGGTCGCGTTCCAATATGTTGGCAACTCCTATATCACGACTTTAACTGGTGCTCTATTATTACGCTGATTAATCTGCAGCTGCTTTCAGGCTTTAAAAGAATGGCTGAAACAAGTGCAGACTCTTCTGCAGGTGGTCAGTAGTTGGCTGACTATGTCTTCTTTTTTGAGGAAGTCTTGCACCTCCAGGTTGTTGCAATGGGCCAAACACAGGACCCTGAAATAGCCTCTGTCTGACATGGCCTTGACTATGTTACTGCCATTGTCCGTGGCTAGAAATGCAATTCTGAGACCTCTGGGTTGCAGCCATTCATACACCTTGCTGTTTACAGCTGTATGTGATTTCTCTATGGCGAACATGGCCACTGTTGCATGCCGCCAAACACTCTTAAAACGTTCTCCTTGCCAATACCTGCAGATATCGTTTGCTTTACCCCTGCAAAAGAGATCCAGTGCTCAGAGATGCACGTGTATCAGTCGCCTGACAGCTGGTCCACACTTCTGTCATAAGGTGGATGGTGTGAACAACACTTTGCTGCAAAGCTTGTCCAACCAACTTCAGCACATCGTGATACAGAGCTGGAACAGCAACTCTGGCAAAATAGGTCCAGCGCTAACATTTATGCCAGCTTCCCATTGTACAAATGTGGGGCTAGGTGGTTCCGCTCGTAGGGCCCCTCCTGCCTAAACATGCCCATAATAGTAGCCTGGATTATCTTCTTCTCTGGGGCCACTGACACAGGTGTCTTTTGAGAAGTAGATGGTGGTGGTAGACTCAATGTGTGTCATGGTGGGGCAGTCACTGTATGCCGTGGTGTCTCCATCTCAATCCGAATATTGTGACATTGTGAAGTCGCAGAAGTGGGTGAATCTGCTGGTGCACTGCTGGGGACATGGCTGCTTATATCCTCACCACCATGACAACGTTCAGCAATTCTTAAGGTGCTTCTCCTACTTGATTGTGTGGTGTTTTTTCATGTGGGTCATTTGGCCTCCATTACCATAATTTGTACCAGGCTTACCTCCATGAAATTTCGTGTGGCAAATGTTGCATACTGCAATGTACTCCCCCTCTTTGCTAACTGTAAAAAAGTCCCAAACTGGAGAGGAGTACTTTTTTACTGTGCCTCTGCCAATGCCTGAATAAGAACTGGAGGTAGGTGGGTGTGTCAGCAATTGCCTCTTTGCTTCTCCTGAGGTAGGGGTTGGTGCAGGTCTCAGCTGGGGCTTTGTAAATATGGGAGCTGGTGGCAGTGCTACCTGAGCCACATCCCTGAGAGCAGGTTGAATAGCAATATCAGACATCTCTGTGCCACCTTCCACCATGGCTACCTTGTCATCCTCCTCATCATCCCCTTCCATAAGTCTAAGTCTTTCAGGAAAGTTTATTTTCCCTTGCCTCTCCTGCCATCTCCTGGACTTTGCCAGGGTCCACTCCATGTTCCTATCATCATCATCATCAAAATTGGTGCTTGGATAAAATGGTGGAGTAGTACCCTTCCTTTTCTTTGCTGGAGATCTAGGAGCAAAAAAGAGGAGGTTCTTGCTCAGAAGGAAGCTCAAGCGCCTGTTCTGCTCCAACATCAGGCAAATGTACTACTGCTGGCTGTAAATGCTGCCCACTTTGCTCTGTTTCCTGAAACGATTGTGTACTACTTTGTAAAAGGGACAAATCCAATTCAACGTCGGTGTCTATATGATTGCAGTGGCTACTTCACTGACAGACATGGTCCTGGGCTTGGGTTGGGGTGGTGCTGCTGATGCAGGAGTGCTGCTCTCAGCTTGCTCACTTGAGGCCAGCGCGGCAGGCACAAGTTTGCTGAAAAAGGTTCTGGTCAGCACACCAGTGTTGGAAATATGCTCCTTCTCTCCCCCACTGGCCACTTTCTTGGCAACACCTTTCTTTGGGGCCATCTTGAAGCTGTCAGTTGGCAGTGGCACTTAGCTTCACAAGCTAAAGAGATGTTCGTGTTGCGTAGTCAGTCACTCATCACGCCGTGCACAGGCCTTCTGTCTGGCAGTACTGTGGGTCATGTCTCTTCTCTTGTTCACTTAAAAGCAAACAAGCAAGAAGAACATCAGTAAAACGTGGCATTGTTGCAGTTCAATTAGTAGTACAAACAAACAATATCATTTAGAGTGGTTACATAAGTTATTATAAATAATTAACAGTACAGTGTATCCATTTGTAAAACCACCCCAACATAATCTTTTATCGTGTACACTCACGAAGGATAAGAAGGAGCAACAACAACAACATACAGATGTAAATGTTTGCTTTATGGTCATCAAGTTGGGATGTGGCACTCAGGGAGGTTCAGGTGACAATGGAATAATCCTTAGACAATGAATGCTGTTGTGTGCCTATAGCAGACATGGGGTTGATGCCGCATGTTAGGAAAAATGGGGAAAAATAATAATAAAAAATAGAAAACAATGAAAATTAACAATTAAAATTTAAAAAAATTACAATTATAAAAAATTTAAGTTAACATAAAAAAAACGAAAATTAAAAAATTATAAAAAAGTAAAATTATCCTCACGGATATAATTTATTAAACTGCTATCTCAACCAATCATGCAAGTCTATGGCAAAGAGATACAAAAGGGGATGATGGACGGAACGTTTGAGCCAATCAAACACTCACCCCCAGTCAACTGATCTGGGTTTAATCCATCATCATTCTTTAGCTCACTCCACCACCACAGTTCAGACATGGCCATATGCAAATCAGTCTGACCCTGTGCCTCATGGGAACAGTCCAGCCCGAACTGCCAAGCCATGTCTTCCCTGGACCGGAAACAAGCATCCTAGGACCGGTTTCTGGCATTCCAGCCGTCATCAGCCAGGCTTGCTTGAATCCAGTGGCAAAGTGAGCAAGGGACCCACGTCTGGGCATACCCCGCCAACTTAGGGCGACCAAAGCGATACAAAAGGGGATGATGGACGGAACGTTTGAGCCAATCAAACACTCACCCCCAGTCAACTGATCTGGGTTTAATCCATCATCATTCTTTAGCTCACTCCACCACCCCAGTTCAGACATGGCCATATGCAAATCAGTCTGACCCTGTGCCTCATGGGAACAGTCCAGCCCGAACTGCCAAGCCATGTCTTCCCTGGACCGGAAACAAGCATCCTAGGACCGGTTTCTGGCAGTCCAGCCGTCATCAGCCAGGCTTGCTTGAATCCAGTGGCAAAGTGAGCAAGGGACCCACGTCTGGGCATACCCCCGCCAACTTAGGGCGACCAAAGCGATACAAAAGGGGATGATGGACGGAACGTTTGAGCCAATCAAACACTCACCCCCAGTCAACTGATCTGGGTTTAATCCATCATCATTCTTTAGCTCACTCCACCACCCCAGTTCAGACATGGCCATATGCAAATCAGTATGACCCTGTGCCTCATGGGAACAGTCCAGCCCGAACTGACAAGCCATGTCTTCCCTGGACCGGAAACAAGCATCCTAGGACCGGTTTCTGGCATTCCAGCCGTCATCAGCCAGGCTTGCTTGAATCCAGTGGCAAAGTGAGCAAGGGACCCACGTCTGGGCATACCCCCGCCAACTTAGGGCGACCAAAGCGATACAAAAGGGATGATGGACAGAACGTTTGAGCCAATCAAACACTCACCCCCAGTCAACTGATCTGGGTTTAATCCATCATCATTCTTTAGCTCACTCCACCACCCCAGTTCAGACATGGCCATATGCAAATCAGTCTGACCCTGTGCCTCATGGGAACAGTCCAGCCCGAACTGCCAAGCCATGTCTTCCCTGGACCGGAAACAAGCATCCTAGGACCGGTTTCTGGCATTCCAGCCGTCATCAGCCAGGCTTGCTTGAATCCAGTGGCAAAGTGAGCAAGGGACCCACGTCTGGGCATACCCCCGCCAACTTAGGGCGACCAAAGCGATACAAAGGGGATGATGGACGGAACGTTTGAGCCAATCAAACACTCACCCCCAGTCAACTGATCTGGGTTTAATCCATCATCATTCTTTAGCTCACTCCACCACCCCAGTTCAGACATGGCCATATGCAAATCAGTCTGACCCTGTGCCTCATGGGAACAGTCCAGCCCGAACTGCCAAGCCATGTCTTCCCTGGACCGGAAACAAGCATCCTAGGACCGGTTTCTGGCATTCCAGCCGTCATCAGCCAGGCTTGCTTGAATCCAGTGGCAAAGTGAGCAAGGGACCCACGTCTGGGCATACCCCGCCAACTTAGGGCGACCAAGCGATACAAAAGGGGATGATGGACGGAACGTTTGAGCCAATCAAACACTCACCCCCAGTCAACTGATCTGGGTTTAATCCATCATCATTCTTTAGCTCACTCCACCACCCCAGTTCAGACATGGCCATATGCAAATCAGTCTGACCCTGTGCCTCATGGGAACAGTCCAGCCCGAACTGCCAAGCCATGTCTTCCCTGGACCGGAAACAAGCATCCTAGGACCAGTTTCTGGCATTCCAGCCGTCATCAGCCAGGCTTGCTTGAATCCAGTGGCAAAGTGAGCAAGGGACCCACGTCTGGGCATACCCCCGCCAACTTAGGGCGACCAAAGCGATACAAAAGGGGATGATCAGTTGACTGGGGGTGAGTGTTTGATTGGCTCAAGCGTTCCGTCCATCATCCCCTTTTGTATCGCTTTGGTCGCCCAGACGTGGGTCCCTTGCTCACTTTGCCACTGGATTCAAGCAAGCCTGGCTGATGACGGCTGAAATGCCAGAAACCGGTCCTAGGATGCTTGTTTCCGGTCCAGGGAAGACATGGCTTGGCAGTTCGGGCTGGACTGTTCCCATGAGGCACAGGGTCAGACTGATTTGCATATGGCCATGTCTGAACTGGGGTGGTGGAGTGAGCTAAAGAATGATGATGGATTAAACCCAGATCAGTTGACTGGGGGTGAGTGTTTGACTGGCTCAAGCGTTCCTTCCATCATCCCCTTTTGTATCGCTTTGGTCGCCCTAAGTTGGCGGGGGTATGCCCAGACGTGGGTCCCTTGCTCACTTTGCCACTGGATTCAAGCAAGCCTGGCTGATGACGGCTGAAATGCCAGAAACCGGTCCTAGGATGCTTGTTTCCGGTCCAGGGAAGACATGGCTTGGCAGTTCGGGCTGGACTGTTCCCATGAGGCACAGGGTCAGACTGATTTGCATATGGCCATGTCTGAACTGGGGTGGTGGAGTGAGCTAAAGAATGATGATGGATTAAACCCAGATCAGTTGACTGGGGGTGAGTGTTTGATTGGCTCAAGCGTTCCGTCCATCATCCCCTTTTGTATCGCTTTGGTCGCCCTAAGTTGGCGGGGGTATGCCCAGACGTGGGTCCCTTGCTCACTTTGCCACTGGATTCAAGCAAGCCTGGCTGATGACGGCTGAAATGCCAGAAACCGGTCCTAGGATGCTTGTTTCCGGTCCAGGGAAGACATGGCTTGGCAGTTCGGGCTGGACTGTTCCCATGAAGCACAGGGTCAGACTGATTTGCATATGGCCATGTCTGAACTGGGGTGGTGGAGTGAGCTAAAGAATGATGATGGATTAAACCCAGATCAGTTGACTGGGGGTGAGTGTTTGATTGGCTCAAGCGTTCCGTCCATCATCCCCTTTTGTATCGCTTTGGTCGCCCTAAGTTGGCGGGGGTATGCCCAGACGTGGGTCCCTTGCTCACTTTGCCACTGGATTCAAGCAAGCCTGGCTGATGACGGCTGAAATGCCAGAAACCGGTCCTAGGATGCTTGTTTCCGGTCCAGGGAAGACATGGCTTGGCAGTTCGGGCTGGACTGTTCCCATGAGGCACAGGGTCAGACTGATTTGCATATGGCCATGTCTGAACTGGGGTGGTGGAGTGAGCTAAAGAATGATGATGGATTAAACCCAGATCAGTTGACTGGGGGTGAGTGTTTGATTGGCTCAAGCGTTCCGTCCATCATCCCCTTTTGTATCGCTTTGGTCGCCCTAAGTTGGCGGGGTATGCCCAGACGTGGGTCCCTTGCTCACTTTGCCACTGGATTCAAGCAAGCCTGGCTGATGACGGCTGGAATGCCAGAAACCGGTCCTAGGATGCTTGTTTCCGGTCCAGGGAAGACATGGCTTGGCAGTTCGGGCTGGACTGCTCCCATGAGGCACAGGGTCAGACTGATTTGCATATGGCCATGTCTGAACTGGGGTGGTGGAGTGAGCTAAAGAATGATGATGGATTAAACCCAGATCAGTTGACTGGGGGTGAGTGTTTGATTGGCTCAAGCGTTCCGTCCATCATCCCCTTTTGTAAGTCTATGGCAAAGAGGCACACTGGCTGGACACACAAAATGGCTGCCAGCCAGTGCCACATTGTCAACAACAACAACACTGAGCAAGAAGGCATGGGGAACAAAGAAGACATGCAGGCCTATGGCAAAAGCACACTGGCTGGCTACACAAAATGGCCACCTACCACATGGTCAAACAGCAAGCAAGGAGGCATGGCCACAACAAAGAACACATGCAGGTCTATGGAAAAAGCACACTGGCTGATCACACAGAATGGCCACCAGTCACATAACAACAAGCAAGAAGGCATGGGGAACAAATAAGACATGCAAGCCTATAGCTAAAGAACACTGGCTGGCTACATGAAATGGCTGAACTGGGGGTGAGTGTCCGAAAAGTTTCAGTGCTCCCTCCATCATCTCCTTGTGTTTGCTTTGTTCACCCTAAGTTGGCAGGGAATGTCCTGATGGGGGTCCCTTGCTCACTTTGCCACTGGATTCAAGCTAGCCTGGCTGATGAGGGGTAAAACCCTGAAACCAGTCCCGGGATGCTTGTTTCCGGGCCAGGGAAGACCATGGTTGGCAGTTCGGGCTGGACTGTTCCCAAGAGGAACAGGGTCAAGACTGATTTGCATATGGCTGGGTCTGAACTGGAGTGGTGTAGTGAGCTAAAGAATGATGATGGATTAAAGCCAAATCTCTGACTGGGGGTGAGTGTCTGAAAAGTTTCAGCACTCCATCCATCATTTCCTTCTGTTTGCTTCACACAAAATGGCCACCAGCATATGGTCACAACAACAAGCAAGAAGGCATAGGGAACAAAGAACACATTCAGGCCTATGACAAGGCACACTGGCACCTACACAAAATGACCACAGACCACATGGTCAAACAGCAAGCAAGGAGGCATGGCCACAAACAAAGAACACATGTAGGCCTATGGGCACAGACTATACAAAATGGCCCTCAGCTGCATCTCAAGCACAAAAGCAGGCCTATGGCAAAAGCACACTGGCTGGCTACACAAAATGGCCACCTACCACATGGTCAAACAGCAAGCAAGGAGGCATGGCCACAACAAAGAACACATGCAGGCCTAGTGCAAAAGCACACTGGTTGATCACACAGAATGGCCGCCAGTCACACAACAACAAGCAAGAAGGCATGGGGAACAAATAAGACATGCAAGCCTATAGCTAAAGAACACTGGCTGGCTACACGAAATGGCTGAACTGGGGGTGAGTGTCTGAAACATTTCAGCGCTCCCTCCATCATCTCCTTGTGTTTGCTTTGTTCACCCTAAGTTGGCAGGGAATGTCCCGATGTGGGTCCCTTGCTCACTTTGCCACTGGATTTAAGCTAGCCTGGCTGATGAGGGGTGAAACCCCGAAACCAGTCCTAGGATGCTTGTTTCCGGTCCAGGGAAGACCATGGTTGGCAGTTCAGGCTGGACTGTTCCCAAGAGGAACAGGGTCAAGACTGATTTGCATATGGCTGGGTCTGAATTGGGGTGGTGAAGTGAGCTAAAGAATGATGATGGATTAAACCCAGATCTCGGACTGGGAGTGAGTGTCTGAAAAGTTTCAGCACTCCGTCCATCATCTCCTTCTGTTTGCTTTACACAAAATGGCCACCAGCACATGGTCACAACAACAAGCAAGAAGGCATAGGGAACAAAGAACACATTCAGGCCTATGGCAAGGCACACTGCACCTACACAAAATGACCACAAACCACATGGTCAAACAGCAAGCAAGGAGGCATGGCCACAAACAAAGAACACATGTAGGCCTATGGGCACAGACTATACAAAATGGCCCTCAGCTGCATCTCAAGCACAAAGCTGCTCGAGCGCTCCATTTGCAATCGCGATTGGAACTAGATTGGCGCTGTCATGGCTGGAAACCATGCGAGTGAACACGAAGTCTTGCAGGAGTTCGCTAGCTGTGCGAGAAGTCTCGCATGCAAACACATGTGGCCCGAGAGTATCTTGGTGCTCGCAAGTGATTGCCAACAAAACTCAAGCACACAAACGATTTATTTCAGAATTAGAAAAATAAATTAAAGGTATATTTTTAGAATGTTACATATTTTGATTTTCTCAGTGCAGTATACTTTTTTTAGGTTTTGCTTGTTTTCATAGTAGTGTGCATGTTATTGGTTCAAGGTAGTGTAGACCTTGATTGCTAGGGAATAACAGTACTTTGCTGTCTAGAATTTCATGTATCTCTCTTTTGTTTGTTTGGAGATTTTAGGATTTGATGTTGTTTTATGTGCAGGTACAAATAATCTGTGTGCAAATAATCTGTGTGCAAAAAGATCATTGTCCTGTATCCTTCATAGAAACATCCATGTCTATTACCATGCTCCAGCCTAAACAAGGAGGTTTACGTATTTAACAAAACAAAAAACAGTCATAGGGGAGGTATGTACATGTTTGATAAATTCTAGTATCCAATGACCAACCCCATTTTCCTCAAGACTGACAGTGACAGAGCTTTTTCCATGGCCACAGGGCTGACACACTGAGAGTATTCGCACTAAGATGATTTTTGGCCTATATCTTAATGTTAGGATTTAATAGTGAAATTGTCCTGTAATAAACAGAAACACATTCATTGACTTTTTGCTGATATGCACTCAAGCACTGTTTGAACACTGAAGTGTAAACCTCAGTAACCTGATTGCAGTATTGCTGGACGCAATGCAATGTGACATGATGTGCGCGCTGTTGCGGCTGCTACCAGACTGCCAGGCAAAGGATCACCATGGAGCTCGCCATGTAGCATGCTGAGACGGGTACGCCGGGTGCCAGGCAGCAACCCAGGAGCAAACCGGGAATGGGAGTCAGACTGCGGGGGGTCATCTTGGTGCCTCAGTCTCCCCTGCAGCAGGGAATACTGTAAGCTCTGTCGCATTAGGGACAAAGTTATTGGGAGCGCTGGTGCACAAGCGTTTGGTGCAGCTTGCAGCCCCGTGTGCACCGCTTACCCTCTGATGACTGTTCCCTGCCCCTCCTCTCTTCCCCTTATTGGGGATAATCCAAGATGCCAAGGAGATGCAGACACAGTCATTGACACAGCTGAAATAAACATTGCATAAGGAGCTCTTCCATCGCTATCTCTAGGGCACACTGTCAGGGGGTTATTCTGCTGCAGCTCTGGTCACTGAGTGCAGCTGCTGCTGCCACCACCACTTCTGTCACGGCCTGCATGATGGACAGGCTGTGTCTAGCTAATTTGAAGCACAGCTCCCCCATTTCAGCTGATTCTTGAAAAGGAACACAAAATGGAAAATGGTAAAAAAAATACTGTAATCCACCAAAAGCTCTCAACATACGGAGGAAGCAGTGGGCGCGAAGGGAGTAAATCTATGAAGGGGCTTGGTGTTGTCAAGCAAGAACAATTGTGGCTCCAGAGCTGGAAAGGCCCCTTACATATGTAAAATCCTCAAAAATGTCAGACCTCTTTACAACATTAACTGGATATGATGCAATTTACCATGATTATAGTATTGGCAAGGATAAAGGCAGCCACATGGAGGATACGCAAAGCAGAGAGGACGTCCACGATGACCTTGAGGAGAGTGCAACAAAACCCTTGCTGGGATTTCAGCCTATCCCCTTGTCACCAACTGTTCTGGTTTTTAATAGAAAAGTTGTTACATCTCCCAACCAGGTCCGAATGGAGCCAGGAGTGCAGCCCCAGGACGCACAACTACGGGATTATGTTCATCAGCAATCCAAATTTTTTGTAAACACTTCTATAACACCAGGTCCAAAATCTTTCAATCGTCTGTGAGTTTGTTCCCGGCATACAGGGAAATACCCGCCAGCTGTGTTACCCTGCATGCACAAGCCGGCGGTGATGAAAAACAAATTCAACCATAAGGAGATTGCTTGACTTGACCAAGGATTTCTGGAGGGTAATGCATGCCTTGGCTCAGGACCTGAGCCCTTTGAGTGTGCCAGAGAGAAAGGATACAAGGGATACGTTGATTGACTTAAACAAACTGTGGGGAGCCATCATTAGTTCCATGCAAGCAACTGTGTCGGCACTAAACCATCACGTAAATGAAATGGACACTCAAGTAGACCTACTCAACACTTTAGCGCTCTTTGTTTCAAGTATTGATGAAAAATGACTTCATAATGCGAGTTCAATCTAAGAATGAGACAAATTTTACCATGTGTTCATGTAAAGAAGTGATTGACAAACTGGTGCAGTTACCAACAGTCCTAGAGGAAATGCTAGGAGCAATAAAAGAATCTCCTAAATTAAATAACGGGCAGTGAAATCAAAATACAGTAAATTGCTCGGTGCTCCCCGGCCGCGAAAATGTGCCAGAAAAGGTAGAAATGGAATAGACTAAAAAACCAACTCTTCTGGAGGTTCACATGAATTTGCATATAGAACAGGAGGAGGCTCACGTTGATAACCCTCCTTGATAATTCTTCCTTCTATACAAAGATACACTCAGATCCTACGGTGAAAGTATCTAGAAATATTGAACAGATTACGAAGACAACTCTTCAACATTGAGAGATTTGTACCAAAGAATATGAGTATCTGAACTACAAGAACCCTCACATGGCGAGTATATATGGGATACCGAAAATACACAAAAATGAGATAGATCCACCTTTTCGTCACATTGTGACCACCATCGGTTCTATTACTGAACTGCTATCCAAATACATTGAATGTATCTTAAGACCACCACATGTGCCAGCCATAAAGTCCTACATCAAAGACACTAGTGCCATGATAAATAAAGTGGAAAGCATACCTTTCAACTCTATTACTCAGATCTTAGTTACTATGGACATTGAGCCCCTCTATAGTAAACATTCCACTGATGGTGCACTAGAATCAGTATGATGGTTAATTGAAGAACAGCACATCGAGTGTCCAATACCATTTTTATTAAACTATCTAAAAATTGTATTATCTGAGAATGCTTTTGATATTAGAGAGCACCTATTCAAACAAATCAAAGGAGTAAGCATTGGGGCATCCGTGGCACCTACTGTGGCTAACATCTACATGGCTAAATTTGAAAATATTAACATATATAAAACGAGATAGCCCAATTTTTTGAGCCCATTTGCCATTGGTCTCGTTATATAGACGATATATTATTCATCTGGACTGACTCCGCAGAGGCATTACTTGAGTTTATATTATGGCTTAATTCATGTAATCCAAATATACAATTCACCAGTAATTTTAGCCATAACCAAGTGGAAATTTTAGATGTCTTGAAAGGAAATAACAATGGTTTGCTTGAAGTAGATCTATATGTTAAACCTTCAGCGAGAAACACTTTATTGCATTTTGAAAGCTACCATCCAAGGATGCAAAGACAAAGAATCCCTTTTGGACAATTCCTGTGCATGCGCAGAAATTGCACCAATCTGACTGACTATGACTCTCAATCGGTCACTATGAAGGAGAAGTTCATCATCAGAGGTTATCCTAGACTTTTAGTCAGGGAATCTTACAAAAGAGCAAGTTTTTATGACAGGGACCACCTACTGAGCAAACAACAAGTTCACAGGATATCACATTTGGTCTGCGTGACAGGTCACTCTATCCTGAATGAAAAAATCAGGCAAATTGTGAATTCCAACTGGCACATTTTGAATAGTGAAGCAGATACGAATTCAAAACTTTTGAGGCCGATGTTTGCACATAGACGCAATAAAAATATCAAAGATATTGTAGTAAGATCACTCTTTAAAACAAGCTTACCTCTGGTTCAAAAGACAATTGAAGGTAAACAGCCAGTGGCTGGAACTTACAGTTGCACCCAATGTATAGCTTGAGATTCAGTAATACAGACTGAAACCATAACACACAATGGATTTACAGTGAGAGCAAAAAGATTAACTAATTGCAAGACCAAAAATGTAGTTTATCTCCTTTTGTGTCCATGTGGCTTAGGATATATAGGAGAAACTTCCAGATCCATGGCCACTCGTTTAACCGAGTATCGTTCTGCTATCAGAACTTCCAAATTGTCGGCTCCATTGGTAAAACACTTCTTGGATTTTTCACATAACCAGAAGAGATTAAATGGTTGATCCTGGAGAAAATTGACAACTCCCAGGCAACCCTTACCACTGAAATCAGAAAGAGAAGAGAAGTTTTCTGGACTTTTACCTTGAATACATTTAAACAGGGCTTGAGCAATGAATTACCATGGAAAAATGCTATCCGCTACAATAACAATACATAGTTGTAACATCATCGCATTTATTTTTACCATCAGTTCTCAGGCCTCTGGATCATATGGAAACTATTAAGAAAGATTATAAATATCTAGTCTCCATTTTTTTTGTTCTCCTTTGGAAGGCCTATGTGTATTAGTTTTTCAATTACAGTCCTCTTTCTACTACCGTTGCCCATTTGAGCCAAGATGTAAATAGTACTTATTTAGTCGTTAGGATGGGTCTCTCAGACAAATTAGTACCGCCTACCCCATCAAAGGCAGATGCCGACTGATTGTCGGTTTCCTTCCGTGTTTCAAATCGGCTACAGCGGTTGCATCTGTAGCGATATTCTTCGAGTTGAAGTAGGTCAGTTTCTTTTCTTAGTCAACAATGTTGCCGGTTTAAGATCATATTTCAATTTTTTTTTATCGCGTCTCTGTACATGCACACATTATAATTAAGATCCATATGTAATTGGCTTTGCAGCATTCTTATATCTACTGAAGCTACTCATAAATTCTCTGCTCGTGAAGAGCTGCCCAGCTATACTTTGATTTCATATTGAAGAGAAACGTTCGTACAAAAGAATATTTGTGCACATTACCGCAGGTATTTCTTCGTTTTATGTCATCAAGACTTTGTCAGTATTTTCAAGCCTTTATTTGCACCCATTAGGATTCCAACATATCTATGAACAATGCACTGGACCCTTATTTTATTTACTATTTGCACCTTTTAAGGTATTGGCATATTGATTAAATATGCATGCTGATCATTTGTCTTTGTAACATTCTAATTAGCAGTGCATTGCATCATCTTGTAACATCCTTTGCTATCGATCCATCACATTTTGCATGTTCCATCTATTGTGCATTGTTAGACTTCCATTCCCTTATGATTCCTCGCAGTTCCTATACAATGATTTGTTCACTGACGGGAGACCCTGGGTTTCATTGCCCGTCTCCTTTTTATTGAGTTGCATCGAGAGCTACACCATATTCAATATTTCTAGGCGTTTTCCTTGGAGGCACTTTTATTATTAACATTGAATTTTTGTAAAGAGTCGTATGATCACATTTAAGTTATCCTTTGAACCTTATATACTGTTGTTTTTATCGCCATTCCTGTTGACAGTATATCTGTATTGCGATATTACTTACCCCATCCTCCAGATTATCTCAACACTCCAGGTAAGTATAGGTTCTTTGGAGAGCTTATTCACTCCTATTTTCTCTTCATTTACAGAAAGCACCTATATAAGATAATCCCCACAGGTGGTTTCAAAGTCACTTGTGTGAGCACTTTGGTCACGAAAAACTTTATTTAGGCACCTTGCCAAGTAATCCCACTTTTGGTCTCAAGCTGGGATATCCATGGTTTTTTACTCTCTTCCTTGACCACCTTCTGTTCTGTTCTTTTCTTATCTGTTTTTTTTTAGCTTAGACTCAGTTTATATATAGCAAATTATTTTTTCTTGTATGCTAGTGGTCTTTCATGAACATGTGAAACATTGCAGGTTTTCACCTCAAGTTGTGGCATTTCCAGAAAAAGGCATTCCAGTTTGCCGAAACGCATGTAGAAAATTATATAATTATAGCCACCGATGTAGTCTGCAAATTTTTTTTTATCATATATGGCAAATAATTTCTAGCCATAGATATCATCATTTAATTGCTACTGAATTTCAGGCATGTATTTCGTAATCAGCATGTCAGTTTTCTATTGTGTATATTGAATACTTTTAATTGTTAAGAATGTTATTTGTCTTGTCACTGATTGTATTTCATTTTGTGCATTATGTGGTGTGTGAAACCTATCGTTGTGATTGTTTTCATATTTTTCTTGCATTTGTTAAGTACTATTAGGCATGATGCAACTTTTTGCTCAGGAGGTTTTTAACCCCATTGATTAGAAAAAAACGAATTTAGATTTTTACATGTAAGACATAATAAAGCATGTATTCCCTTTCACATGTTCTTCTGGCCTTTATCTTTATACTACATTGTTAATATAAATAGAGGTTGCCAAGTGGTTGTTTATATACAATTGTAACCCACTAACCTTGCCAGTAGACTCTGACACAGTCATCAATGACCCACTTGTGGGAAGTACAGAACCAACAATTCTGTCAGTAGAATGTGGGCAGATAAAGACACCAGACTAAGCAGTAATGCCCCTTGGGGCTGTCGTGAGCAAAGGTCAGCAGAAACAGTCCTACGTATGCCGTCATTGTGACCATAACACCACATATGGTTTGTAAAATTCTTTTCTTGGTCAGTAAAATCCACTGGAATTAGGAGGAAGCAACTAGACTAAGGGGCTTATTTACAAGTCACTTGCGCCGCCAGTGCATCATTTTTAATATGGGAAAAGTGATGTACCGGCGGCACAAGGGACTTATAAATAAGCCCCTAAGCCTGCAGTATCGGCAGTGACCTCGGAACTGGAAGTTATCCAAGAAGAATTGGGTCAGCACATAGTACTCAAAATTCAGAGCCCGAGGGCTTTGAATCACTGTGTTGTAAGTACAGAACCTACGTTGAGGAAAAGCCTGCCCTTGTCACCCTGCGATTATCCACAAGAGGCAAAGAAAGGGTTGTGCCAGAGCAAGAAATTAAAAGCATGCACATGGATTTCTTGGTTCAAAACGGCCACAAGCCAAGCCTACTATAGATCCCAGAATTCAAATCAAGGGGATACCAGGATACATTAAATAGAGCAAACATTCTCAAACTGATCAAGGATCTTCCGGTACTGACTCAGGTGAAGTCGCACGATATTTTTTCCATCAAATTCCTGTCCATTCGAGGAAAATGAGTTTTGGAGCCTACCCTGGTTACATACAACACTCCGTGTCGTCAAGCAAAAATATTAGCAAAAAACAACTGGTGTAAAGCTGGGGCATAAACTTTGTAAATTTTCAGGAAGATCATTATCCCTTTTTATTATTGCAGCAAGATCACCCAACAAAGGGCAAAAGAACAGCCTCAATACTGGAAAGTGCAGTGGGTAGGTTGACCCCATCTGGGTATCCTGGGTTGATGATTTAAGCAACGAATGATCAAATGGCTGAAGTACAAAGAAGAATAGTGACCATGCAGTGTGAGACTGAAAGTTGGAGATGGCTCCCGTCAGCCCTGATAATGGAGCAACCAAAGGATTAAAAATTGAAGAATTTGGGGGCGTGGCCTGGTGGTCCAACATGGCGGCTGCGCTCTAGGCGAGCTTCTGTAGCCCACTATAACATCCTTTAATTATCCTACCTCATCGGTCCCGCAGCAGCATGGAAGACCTACACCGATATTATTATCGCGGAAGGCATCGGTTGTGGCGAATAGGAGCACCGGGAGATGTGCTGGCGGGACGGAGCTGTGATTGAGGCCTCCTGGTGGTGTGGCGTGGCAGGAACACTGCGGTGAAGGGCCCGGAGGCCGGGGCGAGACCTGGGCGGCCGCTGAAGGATAGAGCCGCGGTGGATGACCTGAAGCGTGTGTTGCTGCGGAGAGGGTACGCTGGGTACCTCGACAGTTGCAGGGAGCTCCCGGTGGGGGCCCGATGGCAGCAGCTGGACCGTGCACTACATTGGGGTGATCAATGCGGCTGCCCGGTGAGTGACGCTCCGTGGGTGAGACTAGAAGAGGGCCCCTTGTTATCGGCAGCTGAATCGGGCCACGGGGGCTGATGGCGGTGACCTGCCCTGACAGGCCTGACATCGGACGGGGTTGGGGAATCCTGCCCGGCCCTGCGGCCGAAGATACTGTTGCGGGCGGGCCCGGAGGCCTATTACTGTACTCTCTGGCTCTGCTGGGTACCAATTCGCTGTGGCTGCGGGCGGGGTCTGCGTGGCCTGGCCTGCCTGAAGCACACGTAGAGCGGGAGGCCCGCAGGGAAGATAGCCCACCGTGATTGATCTTTGGGGAGGAGGCCATCTGCACATCTGGACCTGGGCTGGGACCAAGGTCTGGTCTGAAGCAACGTAGGACCCGGATCTGTGGCTGGAAGGTGAGCAGGGCACCCATTAGGGGAGGGAGGGGGCGCGACCGCCTGCAGAAGTGGCCGGGCTAGGTCCCGGTGCTGCTTGTGGGTGGGAGTCCCCATCTCTGGCCTTAGCCACCCGAGAATTAGCCAGCAGAGCTGGTGGGATTGGGGTGAGCGTGGGTTCACCGGCTGGGCTTGCAACGAGGGGCCGGCTCGAGTCAGTCGACAGACACACGCCCGAGTGATCAGTGCCTGGCTTTGTGGCCCGGCAGGGAACGCCACCATGACAAAGGATAAGGTACCTGGGGGGCCCTCCAAAAAGAGCACATTGGACCATTACACAGGCGCAGGGGCCCAGGCATCAGATCCAGGTGGTGTGGCCAGTGTCATGCTGGATAATGCTGCGTTAATGGCAGCCATCACTCAAGCCAGAGATAAACTAGACGCCAAGATAGGAGTGGTGGGCTCCGATGTCATGCTTATCAGGCAAGACCTACACAATGCTGTGGAGCACATCACGGAGACTGAAACAAGGCTCTCAGGGTTTGAGGATGCCGTCACTACCCTACAAAAGAAGGTGACCACCCTGGAGACCCTAACAAGAGGACTGGCGTCCCGTGTAGAAGATGCAGAGGGCAGGGCTAGGAGGAACAACTTATGCTTTGTGGGGTACCCAGAGGGATGCGGAGGCAATGATATGAAGTGCTTCCTAACCTAGTGGCTTACAGACTGGCTCCCCCAGACTCGTTGTCACGATGCTTCATAATTGAGAGGGCTAACAGAGCATTGCTACAGAAGCCGCCCCCCGGCCCCAGGCCAAGATCCGTCATGGCTAAGATTTTGAATTATAATGACAGGGACATGATATTAAAACAGGCCAGATAAAAGGAGTCCTTTACATACACCTCAAGCCGTATCCTCATTTTGCCGGATTACACAAGGCTAGTTCAATAGAGGCGACAATACTTCACAGCGGCTAAGGCCTGCTTGCGGGACTTGAAACTTCCATATGCGCTGCTGTACCCGGCCAGGCTGAGAGTGGTATTTCAGTCTCGCACATTCTTCTTTTAGACACCTGGTGAAGTTTTTACCTGGACGGACGAAACAGTGAAAATTCGGCTTAATACACCGCCTCGCCTGGATTCGGACTCATCCTCTGGCGACGTATTCCGCAGACAACCAAAGCCCAAAATAAAAGGGAACAGAAGATCAAGATCAAGACGATGCTCTAAGTCCCGCAGTGACCTCAATAGAGAAACCCCGGCCCCCAACGCGAGATTACAGCTTCCTAGTCAACACAAGGGGAGATCATTCGACAAGCGGACGCAGGCCGATGGGGACAAGAGGGGGGGCTAGTACCATTAACAGACTTTCTATAGTCTAGGGGAATGCCTGATGTTCATGGGTCGTGGACGAAGGGATGGAACAGGGCAGTCTCCCGCAGGACTGGAGACATGCTGAGGTGGTTATGTTTCACAAACCTGGTCGACCTCCGGAGCAGCATGCAACGTATCGCCCCTTATCATTATTAAATGTTGAAGCCAAAATACTAGCCAAGACGTTGGCCAACCGCCTACAGCCGCATATAACTCATCTGGTTCACCCAGATCAGGCCAGCTTTATGCCCCAGAGAGCCACGCGCCATAATATTTGCCGAGCCCACAATACCATTGCGCCTATTGTCGCGTATGAGGGGCCAGCTGCGCTGCTGCTAGCGGACAGGGCATTCGATTCCCTCAGCTGGGTATATCTATTCGCTCTTTTGCCCCACCTCAATATAGGGCCCTGCTATCTATCATACCTCAAGTTGCTATATACTGGCCTTACTGCCTCGGTGCGGGTGGCTGGATCCACCTCCCATACATTCTCAATTGGAAGGGGTACCCAACAGGGGTGCCCCTTGTCACCATATTTATTCGCCCTAGTGATGGAGCCCTTGGCAGCATGGGTGTGAATTGATGCCCAGTTACTGGGCTTTGAGTGGTCGAATGGGGTCTCAGACCGCATTGTGCTCTATGCGGACGACATACTGATTTTTCTAACAGACCCCAATAGTACGGGCCCGAGACTGCTTCGTATTGTGCAAATTTTCGGCGAGTCTTCGGGTTTTTTCATGAATCCTCGTAAGTCTACCCAATTGCCACTGAAAGGGGCTAGCGGATTGGGCCCTTGGGCGTCAGCGGTAATGATAGCAACAGAGGGAGTGAAGTATTTGGGTGTCTATCTATCGGCCTCACAACACATGTGGTGGGACAGGAATATCGCTCCAGTCTGGACATGGGTAAGGGAGGAGATGAGAACATGGTCGCATACGCCCCTATCTATATATGGAAGATCAGCTATCTTTAAAATGGTCTCTCTCCCGCACCTGCTCTACCAGCTGCAGAATCATCCCTATCCGATATCGCAAGCCTGGTTTCGTCACGTGAATGCAGCACTGGGACAGTTCTTGTGGGGAGGGGCAGCAGCCAGGGTTGCCTTGCAAACTTGTTTCCAGTCTACATACTATGGGGGACTAGCCACAGGCAATGTTCAATACTATTATGCAGCCTCGCACCTATTGGTGCGTAACGACTGGTGGTATGGAGCATTGGCTGATGGGGAACGTGACCCTTCACACTTTCTTATATTCGGGTTCACTGCTCCGGGCCATGCCATCTGCGACGCAGGTCGTGTTCAAACTGTGGAAACAATCCCTCCGTAAGATGGAAGGTGGGGCAGATTAACCCCTTTGTGGCACAATGGTGGCCTGCCACAGTTGGCTACACTGGCTGGCTTCCGGGGATGGGACAATATTGGTATTTCTACATTAGGGGATGTCATGCGGGGATCGACCTTGAAATCATTTCAGGATCTTCAAAAAGAATATAATATGCCTTGAACCCAATTCTACAGGTATCTCCAATTTAGACATGCCATTTCCCCCTGCATCTCGAATCTGGTTACCCTCCCTTAATTTAACCCAATTGAAGCCAAGGTGTTTATGGGAGACCTAGGGGACTACAAAATTGCAAAAATATACTAGTCCCTTGTAATGAACAGCTCCACCACACTGGACACACTGGACACACTTAGAGCGGAGTGGGTGCTAGACCTCGGCCAATTAGATGGAGACGATTGGGCGGAGGAACTGGCGTCCCCGTGGGGGGCAGCAATAGCAACCCAGCTGCGCCTTATCCAGTTTAAGTACCTACACCGGATTTATTACACCAGGCAGAGACTATGGAGGGCGGGTTTAGTGTCATCTCCTGAATGCTTGCGATGTGGGCACGTGGAAGGCTCTCTTAAACATACGATATGGCACTGTGCGGCGCTCACAAAGTTTTGGAGGGGGGTCATGGCGTGCCTCTCGGAGGTCCTGGGTGGGATGTCCCTATTTCACCATGATTAGGAATCTTACATATCACGGAGGGTATCGGAGGCAACCTTTATAAACACCACTTACTGATGCTGGGGCTTACCCTGGCTAAATGGGATATTGCGAGGCTGTGGAAGGCAACTGCCCCACCATCGTTGACTGCCTGGAAAAAGGGGCTAGACTTTTGCATGGGCATGGAGTTACCAGTGTTTAAGGCTAGGGGTTGCCCGCAGATGCACTCCAAAATCTGGAAGAGATGGGCCGAATACCGGGGCCTATGCCTGGAGCCTATAATCCTGATAGGAATACATGCATCAACATGGACACTGGGGGACGCTAGATAGTGGTGGATGTGAGAGGGCTACTTATGCGTCAAATAGGGCGGCAAGGTAGCATGGGCAAGAAGGAATGCAGTTTTGGTGCAGCATATAGGGTTTGGGTTCAAAATGTTCATGTTGTATTGTATTATATAACTTTCATATGTGAGGAACATAAACGAGTTGTCAACATCAATAATATGTGGTGTAACATATGGAGATCGCTTCCTGTGTTGGGGAGCTCCGAACAGTATGTGACTATTGACACAATAAAATTTGTTTATAAAAAAAAAATTGAAGAATTCCAAGATATGCTCAGTAGCCCAGGGAGATCTAAGCATATGATCCTGGAGTCTGCGGGAGTCTACAAACATTGAGGATGCCCCCGATAAAACACCTGAAAAACATTTTTGTAATTGCTGTTCAAGAGACGTGGACATTATCCAGTATACCAGTAATAGGATTTATGGAATGTAGCAGACCGGCACATAAAAGTAGTTCCTTTGGGAGAGCAAAAGGTGGATTATCTGTTTATGTGATCTTCAATCTAACTGCAAAGGTCACAGTAATGGATATAAGGGAACCATGGCTACTGGCATTACGCTTGGATGGCTGGTCTCGGCAACCGGAGAATATGCTGATATTAGCTAACATCTATGTCAATCCATGAGACAAATCCATGGTGGTGGATAAACTAACCAACCATCTATTGGAGCTAAAAAGGATATGCATGGCAGTGAACTTGTTAATCAGGAGACTTTAACTTGAATCTATTTCAGCTCCCAGATGAGGATCTTGATGACAAGCGGGGTTATGTTTTCAATGCCCCAAAGTGTTCAATCTTATTGGCGGCAAGATAAAATTGCAAAACACCTGCTGGGAGTCTGCAACCTGGCAGGCCACATAACACTGGATGGCAGATTCCCTGGTGATATTCCATAAACATGGACCAAATTGTCGGAAACGACTGTCTCCTATTTAGATTATACCATGGAAAATCACATCGTATACAGTCAAATTATACTCTTCGAAATTGACCACTGCACTGAAAGTGATCATCAGCCTCAAAACATCTCGATTAGAGCCCAATTGGGCACACTTGGGCCAGCTAGAACTCTGCTAGAGAAGGCACACATGGAAAATCCAAAATGTCTCAAATGGGATGTAGACAACATCCAAGAACTGCCAGCTGACTCTGTGGAGACCCTTGAAGCTGCCTCAACCAGTGAGCAAACCCAATTAAAGTTGGGGAAAGTTTCACGGAGTGTTTAGTGGCAAAATATCCAGCTAAAAACCTATATAACAGTGCAAGGGCCGACCCAAAACGAATCACCCATATGCCGAGGGCAATCCATCTTATTAGATCACAGATTAATAGAACTCTCTCCGTGTAATCCAGCTTTACTTATAAAACTATGAGATCACTGCAGAACCTTTAAAGAGAGATATGGTCCGTTACGAAAGCAGACACGAATCCTTATGGGCCAAGCTCCTACATTCCTCAAAGCAAACTGACCCAAGAAGGTTCTGGAAGCCAATGAATGAGATTGAAAAAGGCCCGCGGGCAGCAAACATCATGAACATAAGTGAGGATGCCTGGGTGGAGTACCTTAAGACTCACCTTTCAGGGATACAGGCAGCCCAATTCCTACTGAGTCAACACCAGCTGTACCTTTCGTGGAAAATGACACTCTTGCAGAAGTAGATTCTTTGGAATACTCCATTGCAACAATAATCAAATATATAGAGAATTCCCGCTCCAACTGTGCGCCTGGCCCAAATGGTAATCCCCAAGCGCTTTTAAAACAAAACACGTCAATTTGGACAAAGTATTTTGCTGTAATGTTCAACACTATTCTTGCCTCCAGGAATCCACCAAAAAGCTTGCGAGGCTCGATTATGCATCCTATCTTCAAAGGTGGGTCAGCCTCATCACCAAGCAGCTACCGGTTGATGCTTTGCTTCAAGTGGATCGCAAATATTTTTTAACCCTGTTGCTGCATGATCTATCTGAGTGGGCATCAGATGCTGGAAGATTGTACCTAAATCAGACAGGATTCACAAAGAAGCAAGGGACTCTATCCAATCTAATGGCAGTAGGCTTGATGATGGAAAGAGAAAGTGATACCCACATGCCAATGTTCACGTGCTTCATGGACTTTAAGGTGGCCTTTGATCATGTGCCTCTTGAAAAACTGTGGAGTAAACTACTGCCCTGGGGGATCGCTCAAAATCTGCTGTTGGCAATAAGGCTGCTATACACGGAGACATGGGTCAGGATCAAGGTTGGGAATGGGAGCCACCTGTTCAGAGAAGTGGGAACTTCAGACAGTCTGAAACAGAGGTGTGTGCTTACACTACTCCTGTTTAAACCATAAATCTCAGATCTCTCTCCGGTTCTGGATGCGGTGGCTTCACATGCCCTGTGCCTTGGCAGACTGCCCTTCTCAAATATCCTTTATGCAGATGATCTGCTTATATTGAGTAACTCGTGAGTCAGACTGAAAAGATTAATTAATCGGCTCGCTGAGTACACTGATAACAACCTGCTTGAGATCTATCTCAAAAAGACAAAAGTAATCTCCCTAAACAGGTGCATTATCAAGCAGGGCAAATGACTGCTGAAAGGTTCCCCTATAGAAGAAAAATCTACATACATATATCTGGGCAAAAAGTTGGATTCAAGGGCATCCTATGCCCCACAAAAGGAAGCCATTAAAGGGAAGGCAATGCTCTAACCTTTGCCTTCCAAACTGTAGCCAAAAGCTTATGGGGCCACAATGTCAATCCCCTTCTCACGATGATTAAATAAAAACTGTCTTTGATGCTAGCATATGGAAGTGAGATAATGCTAGGCCATGACGCAAACCTCCTGGATAAACTCATAACTCAGACCCACAAACACATTTTTCGTTGTGAGGTCGGCATCTCCTGCTCAAGTTAGGCTTGAATTTTTCCTGAAAAATTAAAACAAGGAGCTGTTATAAAATGATGCCCAAAAATTAGGAATGCCCCCAAAGACACCATGGCATACTATGTATGGTCTGAAATAAATCTGCAAAGAGGGAAAGGATGTTATAAAAAGTATCTACTGTATGGTATTGAAAGTCTGGGCCTGGGTGAGCTATGGCAACTGGATATAAATGAGGAAGCATTTAAGAAAATTGTGACCAAATGTATTTGGCTGAAAAGTCAGCTGGAGGACAAAGGGACACTAGCCAAGCAAGCACCCAGGTGACTAGTGCCAAACTCATATGAGGGCCCAAATGAGCAGTCTTAATTTGAGGCAGCAGACTCTGTTATCATCAAGAGAAAGTTTATGGCAGTGAGATTTGGCACGCTTCCCACTCTGGAATATATATACCCAAGTGGCCATTCAAGAGTCAACTGGAGGATAAGAGGTGGTGACTATGCCATAAGGCAAAATAAACATTGTTACATGTCATCTGACTTTGCCCACACTTACTTGTTCACCGAAGGGCCCTGTTAAGCAATGAATTAATCTCCTTAGAAATAAGAACCTGTAGGTCAGCAGTCATAGAGTCCTTAAACCTTTCGAAATGTTATGTTCAACGTCCGGCTGGTGCAGTTTTTGGGCATTTTCAAGAACTTGATAAGGGCAAAGGTATTTCACACTATGTAGAAGATTGGGTGAGGTTTGGCGCCATTTATCCCAGCTGGCAAGGTCACAAGAGTCCTAGTGAGGCATTAAAAAATGCCCCTCACATCAGATTGGCTGAAACACCATGACACCTGACTTTGGTACTATCTTTCTTTGTGGATCATGAGGTATAAAATGATATGGGCAGCATCCTGTACACACTGAGGGTATTAACATTTTTCCACTGCATTGCACATTTTATTGCTTAATCCACCTGTGGTTGCTTCTGAGGTGACCCTGCCACAGCATGGTGTTTTGACTTTGTTTTTAACATCGACAAGTTGCAATAGCATCTATGTTCTTCACCTATTACACACTGTTGGACTGATTGTTGCACTTTATCACTCTAGTTTTAAATGTGTCATGTCTTGATTATGAAATTTAAAAGGGCAAGGGTTTTTTGTTCAGGCTGGAGACTTGGTCATACTTACTGCACTGTGCGCTTTATTGTTTAACCTCCTGTTAGTGTCGTGGTGCACTATTTGAAATCTGCTGTAATATTAGGGGTAAGGTACCATCCTTAACCACTGGGTTGCCCCCTCTTGATATAAGCTTCAATGGGATTGCCTATTGCACGCTGCTATGGCCTGATTGTTGCACTTTAGTTCGTGCCAATGCCAGGCTTTTTATAATTGTTATTTTACTGTTTTGATAAACTATTAGAATGTATGTTTCCATGTTTATGGGTTTTATGAACTAATACACTAAATTGACTGAATGGCTGTTTGCAGTGTATGAAAGGCAATATTATAACTGCTTCACACGGAGTAAGGAAGAAGCTCTCACAATATACCTCTAATAATTTTTGAGTTATTTGACAAATGTTTTGCAAACATTCATAGGAAATTTGTCATTGTCACAGGCCTAGCTGTGTCTTGTGTTTCCTACATGGACATTTTTTTCACCAATATTAGCCTAACTATGCACGTTGTAGGCTGCTTCTACTTTGCACATGTTACCACAGCACACGCTGGTTTTTCTGCCACATTGTATTTTCACATAAACTTAGCACACGTTCTTTGTCCTTTTACTGGGATTTAGTCTACACAGCCTAGGCAAGGTCAAGCAACACTGCTTTTTGCTATTCTCTGTGGACGGACACTAGCACCTAGACATAATAGAGGCACCCAGCTGCTGTTTTTGAAAACACATGTTTTGTCACATAACCAGGGACATGTTGTTCTAAACAGGCACAGAGCGGTGATGGGCAGAAAGCGCAAAGGTCCTTAAACAAGAGAGCTGAATCAGCTGGGATGTAGAAGAACTATCTATGAATGCCAAGGTATGGGGTCCGTTGCTAAACCCAGAGATCGATAATCTATAATCATTTAGCATTCGTTGTGAGGGTGGGTTTAGGTAAATCTGTCAGACAATATGACAGGACTCTTTATTGTATACGGTCTAATAACTATGCTAATGACATTACTGACTTGCATTTGATTGCTAGCTGTGGCACAACTATTGCACATTAGAGCACAATAGTTTAAATAAACCTAATACACTTTCTTCATGTCTCTTTTCTATTTATTGTGAAGAAGTACGAATGAGAGAGCGAAAGGGGGTGACCTGCTACTGTGATCCTGAGAGGGTCGGGAGTGTTGTGTTCTGGGGTGCCCAATCACTTGTCTCTCTGGAAAGGTTACTCGGGCAAGTGAGGCACTATGCGCTAGTCAGATTCGCGCCCATAGATGCTGATGTGGTATGGTGACTCAGTCCCTGCATGCTGATGCTTTATGGTCCCAAGCATAGTTCTGTTCCTGAGCAGGATCCCTGCAACAGCTGCTGGGCAAAGTGGATATGAGAGGTTTTAGACTTGCTAGTGTTATGGGACCACGCAAGGCAGCCCTGGCATCTCTCTCAAGGGTCAGCAATTTCACCATGTCCAGGAACTCGTCAAAAAAGGCTTATTACAGATTATCACTATCCATATTTTTGGGCCTGTAAAGCCCAGAATATGGAGTTTGCATTGAGTGTGTCATCTCCAACTGTGCCATTAACGTGATGAAATGATCAATAACAAATCAACCTTTTCCATTGCTAATTAACCTGCTAGGTTTCTCCAATTCCCTATACATTCTGGTTGTCAGTATTTTGCCCAAAAAACAAACTTCCCTATCCACGTCCCCAGAAAATGCTTAGAGCTCAACATTGATATCAGCCAGCAGCATGGGCTGTAGTCGAAGATCATACCTCATAACATGATTTCCACTTTGCATATATCAAGAGTTCATTGTTGATAAATAGAAATGTATAGTCTGCAGAAATATACTTTGAATTCCTTTCACAGAGTACATACCTACCAGCAGTTCTACTATTGTTATTATTAGGCCACAGCAAAATTTTAATTCCATCTGTAGAAATTCAAATTATGTGAAATTTGCAAAATTTTGCCCTACGCAATGTTGCAAAACGTTTTGTAATCGTGCATGTTCCTTGTGTGAGACTGCTTCACACAGAAAATGTTTGATGGAGAGACATGTTCGGCTCAAACCAGCCTCCTTCTAGTATCTTTTTACATGAGATGCATAGTCCTTAAAAACGTTGTGTTAGAGACGAGCAAAACTTTACACAAATGTTGCTAACTGTCACAAAAAAATTACAGAATTTTACTCACCCATAATAATAATCGAATTAATCACTTATGGCTCCAAAGACCTCACAAAAGAATGTAAACCAGCAAATAGGGTGTACCATGCTTACGTTTGTCGCAGGGAGCTGGGGTAACCAGTCTAAACAAAAACATCAAGAAAATGCCCCCTGGACATCAAATAATTTTACCATGGGTGAAATGATCCCCTCATAAAAGGAGAGCGTAAGAAACAACTGAAAAGAGCAATATATAATTCAATTATTTTTTATTATATATAATCCACAGCTAATAAATTCACCTAATACTAAAAAAACATTATTATTATGTACCCAAAGTCAATCAAAAAACCTCACCAACCCCCCACCCCCACCCTTTAAAAAAAACATTCTAACGCAATAGGAGGGCATAGCTCCAAGGGAAAAAGAAATCTATACAGCTTGAGAAAAGTCACCCGTCTCAAATTTCGCCTGCCATACTTTCAATAGAGGTTATATCTGCTCTACAAAGCTCCAAAAATGTTGACGTTTTGGTCCAACTCCTCCCACAGGGAAGGTATTGGTAGGGTTTTTTGATTGACTTTGGGTACATAGATGATAATAATTTTTTTGTGTATTAGGTGAATATATTACCTGTGGATTATATATAACAAAAATTAATTAATAAAAATTAATTGGAATATAATTACCAATTATATATATGTAGCTCTTTTCAATTGTTTCTTATGCTCTCTTTTTTATGAGGGGATTATTTAACTGATGTAAAATGATTTGATGTCCAGTGGCATGTTCTTGATGTTGTGTGGCATTAGAATGCAGCAGCCTCTAAAAAGCCATTACCAAACCTCCACTGTCTAGAATAATATATTAAATCAGTATGTCGACTGCCTTCAACTGTGGAGAGTGAACAGAGAGATTGCAGAAAATTATATTTCATTTGATTGCCGAGATGGAAGCTTTATTGGACATCTGTATGTATTCTATCATGATGGTTATGTGGTGGACAGGAAAGTGGAAATTAAATTGCCTGCAATCCACTAGAAAGGTACTCTATACATTCTCATTTCAAGTCTCCCATGTGTTCATCTAAGAGGAGGTGGAGGCACCTGACATAGTGTTTTGGTACTTCACAAATTGTTTTACCACTTACTAAAGGAAATTTGTTGTGGGAACATAAGGTCAACAGAGGCTATAATGGCAACAGATGTTAGCCAGCACCAGAGAGTGCTTTGCCAGTGAACCAGCCTCCAGAATATGCCTACAACCGGGGTCACGAATGACTCACTGGTATCACTACAAAACACAGGTCGTAAAGAAAATTTTGGGCCAACTTGCCATAGGGTGAGCCGACTACACCTAGCATCTAGGAACTATCAAGTGTAATTTCTACAGCCCCTGAGTTAGTCTCAGTATTGAGGAGAAGAGTAGTTGTCTTATTGATAGGTGCTGAGCAGGGTAAAGAAATGTTGCCATACCATGAATATGGAAGAGGCCATTTAGGTAGTCCCGGAGCTTCTTTTGACTATGATCTATTTTCCAGTCATGAGGGAGAGAGCGACGACTATAAAGATGTTCTGCAAACTTAACAGTGACCTAGGTAATTGAAAAACCGATTCTTGTTACTTGCAACTGAGTATGGGATATCTTTGGTCTTAATGAGCCACTTGAATTCATTGAATGAGTGTCTGACTAAGCACCACTGGATTGTACTCAAGAAAACCATTGTCATAACTGATCTCTAATTTTGAATGTGCGACCCAGAGTATTTCTATCATGGCCATGAGCCCAAAAGTGATCAGCATGGAGGCCTAAGGAGCGGGAAGTGAGTCTACAGAGTTATGGGCTCGATCAAGAAGAAAATGAGTAGACAAGACGAGTTTCTCCAAAAGCAAGTGAAACAATGGTTCCACGAAGTCCTCCCTTTTCAGCTGCTTCTGGCAAACCATGTATGCAAACATTTTTATGTCAGGGTCATTCCTCCTGGTTTGTGAAGTGTTTGAGCTCCTTTTCTAGCATTTCATAGGTTTCTTCATCCCTATCACATCATCTGACACTTTTCATAATCTATTATTCTCTATCTAAAAATGGTCATCCATCTAGCCAACCCTAGTCTCTATATAGCCCATACTCAAGGCAAGTGTAGCAATTTATTTGGATTAGAATGCATGATTAGCCCTTATTTCAGACAGTATCTGTTTGTGCGTAGCCTTATAATCAGATAGCACCAGTTAGGGCCCAGGCAGTGTCTCGGATATGGACATGGCAGAGCTGCTTCATAGCCAAAAGGTATATTTGTCAAGAAGCTTGGACTGGGCAGTCTTATATGGATGTTTGACTCAGCCATTTCCCCTTGTGGAGAGGGCTACCTCAGCAAGAGACCACACCACCTTAGACCATAAGAGTTGGCAGGAGTACCATGCACAAGAGGACAGGTGTTTAAATGTAGCTCAAAAGATGTGTTAAATATTAGAAAGGTCCATTCCAGGTAATCCAGTGCAGCAGGTAGGCCAAGGCTCCAGCTGGGTGGAAAAGTACACACTAGGGAGAGATCAAGAAGCAAGCCACATCAGTTTCTACTATAACAACAAAGGCTTAGTACATTACATGCATTAAACATGAAGGGAGAGAGGACAGTGTGGGCTAGATGCCCACCATCAAACATGGCAATTAATGTCTTCATCCTCAGTCATTTACAGCAGAAGTAACTTGACAGGCCAAACCCTAGACTCCAAGAAGGTAGAGGCAATGGTTAGTCTCAATCCATTGCTCCTCCTAGGCCACATATGAGTGGACCGCTAGTGCCTTTGCCATCACAGCCCTAGCTCTCAGCAAGGTCAGCAGGTTTATATATGGTAGCAGATATCAGTGCCTGTCTTTCTGGAGGTGACCTGAGTGGGGCCAGATTGCAGTGGGACCTCGCTTCCCAAAAATAGTGTCTATCAATAGGTGAGCTGGCATGCAGGAACAGGACTAAGTGTTTTCCACCATGAGTGTCCCCACAGTTGTTTCCGCTTAGTCACTGGTACCACTGGTGCCACCTAGAATGGCAGCAATTGCAATTTCACTTCACAGGACGCAATTACAGGGTTGCTCCAACAGTGACGTAGTGATGTGTCAGGCCTGCAAATGCAGGGCAGTGCTGGGAGATTCACACTTCTGTGCTCACCTCAGGCACACAGACTGGAAACCAACGGGCCTATTTATGAAAATGTTATGCAGTGCAGTGCAGCAAGTCACCTACTGTCCTGCACTGCTAGACAGTGGTAGGGCAGGAATATGCCGCATTTAAGGCAATAAGGTGCATTCCTGTCCTTTCCAATGCACTGGCACACAATAGGCTGCCTAGCGCCAACACAGGCATCCTTGCACCATGGTGTAAGGGTATCTACACTGCATGCAGGATTGTTTTTGTGCAGGAAGGGGCACCATGGGAGTTGTGTGGGTACACCGACGCAATGGCCATGGAATTCCTTCCGGGGCAGAGTAGCGCAATGCATTGATTTGCGCTGCATTGCGTTACTCCAGATTAATGGAGCAACTCAGGGCCTCACAAAGTGGCTTCATAAATCTTACTTTAGGTTTGTGTTGCACATGTGAACCATGTTGTGTGGTGCAAACGTGACACAACACGCAAACCTCCTCATAAATAGGCAATGATCATCATAAGTGTGCCCATATATGCATTTAACCAATTACATTTAAATTAAATTAGTAAAATTAAGGCTCAGAATACGTCTAAAATTTGTATTTCTTTGATATGGGTGAAAATAACTGTCTTCAATTCTGCTGGATAATGCCCTGTGAAAGAAAGCCATGTGCTTGAATCCCATCCTGTGCACATGTAGCTAACTTTAACATTTTGAGCAATGAAAAAAGATCCAAATGTATGACAATCTGTGTCCACTTCATGGCAATCTGAGTAGAGATTTGCATAGTTTTATTGAATATGAGTAATGTCATCTAATCCTGATTATTGGAAAATGTGCATCACGCGTATTTTCGATATTCCTTATGAATATCAGGGTCATGTAATTTTCTTTTGTGGGACACATGGTTAGATCAGAAAATGTATCACAAGAATTGAAAAACATGAATATGTGCCGCAACCATAAGTACTGACAATGTTCAGTGTATCACATAAAACTGGATAACCAATGCACTCAATATGTGTTAATTTTATATATGAGGTCAGAAATAATGGATGCATTTCTTGCAGGGGATGACCCTCAATTAATATGCATTTTACAAGCATTTCTTTTGGGATTTGTAATTTCACCCACCCCTAAACTTGACTGGTGGAGGGATGAAATAACAAAAGTAGAGCATACATTTTTAATATCGTCGTAGAGCAACTTGGCAATTAAATACTGGCTCATATGAATGTGTATTTGAAAATAATGAGCAGGAGAGGACAGTGGATTTGGATTTATATACTGTCATACAGTATGGAACAATGCTTCATAATTATGATGGTGAGTGTCACACCACTAAACATTTACTGTTTCATTACCTTAACAGGAACAAATGTATTTACTTGAGTTGGACATTGCTCTTAAAACTGAGGACAACAGTTAACTTTCACTTTTTAACCCAATACATGCAATAATGCTAAATACCTTACCTCTGATTGAAGCACAGGGTGTATTTAATGAACTACAGCTAAGTACTACATCAATATCACCCATACTTAGCAGTGACTATTGAGAAGTACAAAACAAACAAAAGTTCCCAAAGTGGGTTCTCTCCAAACTGTACAGACGTTCAACTGACAGGAGGTATAACGGTCCCATAAGGCACCATACTGAGGGTTTTGCCAGATGATAGGATTGCACTTCTACTATCAAAATGAAGTTGTTCCCTCTCCATCAGCAGAAAACCTATCTAGATGGGTTTTAATGTCAGATCACTTCCTAGGGTGATAGAAGGCATCCTGACTGAAAGAATGCAATCATCAATGGAAGACTCACCCCAGAATCCTGTTTTGCTATGTACATGTTACTCTAAGAGTACCTGACAGCTCTGTGTGCAGGCAGTAAGTGTCACCTATTTTTTCGTTTCTCCTCACATTCCTTGCTAGCTTTGCATAGGTGTTTCTCTTATTACCCTCCCTAGGTCTCTCTTTCAGGAATCTTCCAGGAAGCACCTGCCATCAAATGTATTTTTCTCTTGATGAATACTTTTCATACCTCTTCTCTTTTATGAGGGAATCAAATTACTTCTACTACAGGACGGGGAGGCTAGTAGAAGTAAGTTGAGGACTGCCCAGATTTAGGGGGAGAGGTTAGCTTTTATATAAATCATCTACCAAAGTTTTATATTAACCAATGAATTAGATCTTTTGCTCAATGTAATAAAGCTGTAGAGATGATGTGATTGCCACAAAACATTAGGCTAATATTTACCCTCAACTGTTTGCTGGGTAGCCCCAGGACATGAAAGAAAAGGGGGTAAATATGTTGGGATAATAGGGACTGGGAAGTGTACTTTATGTGTGTCCTGTCAGCCTTCACTGTTCACCACACTCCACAGCCCTGACACATGCTGGACACAATCATTAGAGGTTGAGGGCATGAAGACATAGAGGTTTAGACATCTGGAGTGTCATGACTGTGATGCATTCCCCATCTCCTGCTAAGCACTGAAAACTGAGTTCAAGCAAAATATTAAGAACCATTGACCCAAATTCATTTACAAGTGGTGGCATACGCAGAAGGCATATGATGTACAGTTAATCTGCATTGTGATGTGTAGCTAGTACAACTCTTGGCAAACATAGAAAAGAACAGAAGATGAGTTTTCCAATTACATTTGAAATATTGTGATAAAGATTCTGCTTAGGCCAAACCATATAGCAAAACCATATAATGTGGATTACGTTCCCATTGCATGACAGTTCTAATTGGCATGGGTAGAGAAGACAATGCCTGTAAGTTGAGAAAAATCCAAAACTCTCATATTCAAAATTAAACAATTATAGAGAGGTTAGTTATACATTACCAGAATCCAAAGTAAAGATATTATAGCTGGGACGAAAGAAAGATGGGGCAATCACAGAGGATGTGTTAGTGTGTCTATAGCAAATATTATGAAAGCGTTTTGGAGTCAAGTAGAATCACTTTGCTCTTTGATCCTTACCCTTTGAAGAAGAGAGTAGATATTAATTTATATTTTTTTAATGCATGTAATTTTGCGAAGTTATGACTTGCCTCCTAGAAGCCAATTCAGAGTTTTATTAATTGATTAATTAATTAAAGCATTGCACGTGCTGCAAGCATTACACTGCAGCTAACAGACCAAAAATATCAACATAACCATAGAAATGCACAAGGGAAGTACTGTCCATGTGAGGACTGAACCAAATTTGATAAAATGTTAGAACTTTACTCAGACAGCATGCTTTTTGTAATTTGGTAGAAGTTCTTTCAGCAATTTCTGATAAATTAGCATTTAAATAGGGACTCGTGCTGGGTATGAAGGGGTTACAATGTTAGGTATATCTGAACAGTTGGTCTCCAGATATGCACTGATTGGCCACTTTAAAGGGGCTAGTCGCAAACTGAACAATAGCTGGTGGCAGCCATTACAGCACTCATGGACATGCTGTTCCTCTGCTGAGATTTGAGGAACTATGTTTAAAAGCAAACTCTTTTCTCTTATAATTTTCGCAGAGGTTATGCAAGACCTTGTCTTCAAAACTGGATTCTTTCCTAAAATGTGGAAAAAGACATCCATTTTACCACTTCTAAAAACCTAACCTGGACAAATCAGATCCAGGCAAATACCGTCCAATCGCCCGACTGCCTTTACCAGCAAAACTTCTGGAAAAATACATGAATCAAGTACTGGCCTCATTCATCAACCACAATCATATTCTGGACCCTTCACAGTATGGTTTCCGGAGTGGTCATAGCACTGAGCTTGCGCTGATCACGCCGTCAGAAGAAAATAGGCGCTCTGTGGATAACGGGGGCATGGCTGCCTTGATATTACTGGATCTTTTGGCGGCGTTTGACACGGTAGATCATAGCCTCCTAATACATCGCCTCCATGAAATAGGCATAGCAGGCCCTGCTCTATCTCTTTTCAAATCCTTCCTTATGGACTGGGAACAATTTGTGGAAGTGGACGGCCTCAGGTCCCAGAGTTTTAAACTTCCATGTGGGGTCCCTCAGGGCTCATCCCTAAGCCCAACCCTCTTTAATATATATGTGGTCCCCCTGGCTAGACTGATCAAATCTCATGGCTTTGCCATGGTGTCGTATGCTGTCGACACCCAGATTATAGTTTCTATCTCAAACAATACTCGGGACACTGCTCACAACTTTCATGCCTGCATGCGACAGGTGAGCAGTTGGATGTCTGTGAACTGCCTCAAGCTGAACTCTAATAAGACCGAGGTTCTCCTCTTTGGCAGAGATCCATCCATCTGGTCCTCGGATTGCTGGCCCTCGGAGCTGCCTTCCCCCCCTCCTGCCACTAAGGCGAAGAATCTGGGAGTAATTTTTGACACCACCTTGTCCTTCTCCCATCATGTGAAAGCGATCACTTCATCCACCTGCTATACATTGAAGATTCTGAGGAAAATATTTCCTTACAATCCCGCCAGACCTACAGAAAACGGTGGTTTCTGCATTAGTCTTGTCAAGGCTTGACAACTGTCACGGTCTTCTGATTGGCATAAACAAAGCACTTCTTGTGAAACTGCAGGTTTTACAGAACTCTGCTGCCCGTTTGCTCTTTGGTATCCCAAAATATTCCTCTGCCAAGCTGGCCCTCAAAGCTCTACACTGGCTTCCAGTGGAAAAGCGGATTAATTTTAAGACCTGCATAATCAGGAACCCGCTTATCTGATCGACCGCTTCCGCTGGTATACCCCGATCAGAAACTTGAGATCCTCCTCACTCATGTTAGTGGAGGTCCCCAAACCACGTTTATCAAGCTGGGGTGGTAAAAGCTTTTTAAACATCACAACCAGACTTTGGAATCGTCTGCCTTACAAACTTAAAAACTCGCCTGACTTGATTTCTTTTAGGAAAGGCTTGAAGACCTGGTTATTTACTGCATAATTTCTGTCTTTTCAGACTCTAGCCTTTAATATAATATCAGTGATGGCTTGATGTTGGATGACAAGCGCCTACACGCCCTAGGGGATTAGCTGCGCTATACAAATAAATAAATGCTCCAGTTGCTAAAATTATAGCACACTTTCTATAATTTCAAACTATCTTCTTCAGCCTTATGATATCTTTCTTATCCATGTCAGTAAAACATTCTGACATGCAGACTCAAACATGTACTTTCAACACCAGCAGCAGTCTGTCAGTTAACTTCCCCATGATTCTATTGCGGCTTCGAAAATTGTTCTAATGAATACCTTGAGTCTAACATTCTGTATTCATGGGAAAACTGTGGCACACCTGAAACAATTTTGATGAAATCAAAGCTGTAAAACATAAAGCATTTTCTTTAGAAATGAACTAAATAAAAGGATTATTCTGTCATGGAAATTATGGTTAGTGGCTGGAAAGCTAAAATTAGGTCACATTTTCTTTGAGTTCTCAAATATCTTCCTCACCCATATCAATAAAAATGATTCTGACTAACAAAGTCATTTAACTCACTAGTAATCAGCCAGAGCATCACCACAGAGTTATAATGAACAACTAGAGCACTAACATTTTGTATTCAAGACAAGAGTGAACCACTCATGAACACCATTTTATTGGAAAAGGATCTGTTGGATTTGAAGCCTTTACTGGAGAGCTTGCTGAAGTAAATGAGCATTGATATGTTAATGCAGACATAAAACCTTTATGAACTTTTTGTATCCTTATGAACACTGTGAGATAATACAAGGCAGATTTCAGAGACCTCAGCAACCTTTTTTCATACACAATGTGCGTATATACTATTTTAAATATATGTATCAGAGGTTTTAAACTGAGCACTATAAAAAAGGGTGTGTGAATAATCACAACTGTATGATTGTTTTTTGAAAAATCATTTATTGGAGGAGTCGAACTGTGAGGAGTGAAAGGAAAATCACGCACTAAGGCAATGAACCTTATACACTGTGACATTTACATTTTCGATATTGATCAGTGTGATTGTTTTATGATTTTTAAAATAGAAAAGAAGAACTGAGGAGACTGGCATGGGAAGATCTGGAGAGAGCAAGCTCCCTCAAAGATACTAAAAGCATTTGGGACATCATTAACCGCCCTCTATTCACAGAAGAAGTGGGAAAGATGGAATCATTGACCTTGGGGGATGCCTGGGAATCCCACTTTACTGCTATATTTAACCCGCAACTTAGGCAGCTGGAGGAATATTGTGGATCTGCCTGTAGATCTAATTACAGCTTCCTAACTAAGCTCATCCATCTCAGTATCTGAGGTTGAGGAGGCTTTAGCGAAGGGGATTTGCTTGAAAGCCCCAGGCCCTGACGAGATCCCACTTAATTTATTTAAAAGGAATCCCAACCTGTGGGCACCTCTAGTTACAAATGTCTTCATAGCAGTAGTCATCGGCCCGGTGCCAGTAACCTGGAAAGAGGCCATTGTGGTGCCCGTTTTTAAAAATGGCAATAGGAGTGACCGGCATTTTATAGGCCAATTTCTCTCATTGATGCCACAGTAAAGGTATTGAGGAGGGTAATTCTTGCCCGACTAGTGGCCTGGGCGTCCACCACAGGGGTCATATCAAAAACACAATATGGCTTTAGGAGGGGGTTGGGTACCATTGAGCAATGTCTCAATTTGTCCCTGATCATTGGCAAGTACATGAAGGCCATGAAGGGCTCTATCCACCTGGCCTTCATGGACTTGTCCAGTGCCTTTGACACCATTAGTCGGGACAAATTGTGGGCCCTGATGGGAAGAATGGGCGTAGAAGAAGGTCTCATTTCCCTCCTAGGCAGGTTACACCCTAACACCACATTTGTTATAAGATACGGCACCCAAGGGGAAAAGACCAAGCCGATTGTCTCCACAGAAGGTGTTCGGCAAGAGTGCATTTTAGCCCCCTTCTCTTTTTAATCTACACAAACTGCCAATAGGCTTTTTTATTAGCTAAGGAGATTGATATTCCTCGAATTGGCGGTAACCCTGTCCCACTACTATCATATGCGGATGACACAGTGTTAATGGCAGTGACAGCAAATAGCCTCCAAAAATCGCTTAATGCTTTTACTGATTTTATGTCGTCGCTTGACTTAAAAGTCAATTTTATTCAATCTTACACCATGGTGTGTGGCCCCAATTCGACAAAAAACAGAAATTTTGCTGTAAGGGGCAAAAGAATTGATAAGCTGAACAACTTCAATTACTTAGGGAACCTATTCAATAACCAGATGAATTGGGTTGGGAATCACTTATAACATCAAGGGTGTAACACACAAGTAGGGCCGTGGAGGGGCCTGTGAGAGAGCTGGCTACCCTTTGTAAGGCCAAATGTTTGTCTGTGGCAACTTATGGAGCAGGGGTATAGGGTCACTACAAAAGCAGCCAACTACAAGTTTTGGAAAATAAATTTATAAAAAGGTTATTGATGACCCCGAATAGCGCCCCTACACTCTTTTGTCATCAAGAACTGGTTTAGAGTTCATAGAGGACCGCATAGGTAGCGCCCCTCTGCTCTTATAGGCAAAAATGTGGCTGGTTGACAAATTATTGTTCTCAAGGGAAATAATTAAAGATTGTATTAATCTGGACAATGCCTTAACGATCCCATGGCTCCGATTCGTAAGAGACAAATTCCAAGAGATAGAACTGGGGCACTTTTATGACAACCCTGAAAGTATCCCCACAAATGCGAAAGCCATTATCAAAGAGGCACATCACTCTAAGGCCAATATGCGCTACTCACAACATGAGGAGCTGGGCCTCTCGTGTTTGCCTCCCGGCCCACAGCAATTTTATCTAACTTTTACTACCAATGTACAGGTCAGATTTCTTTTAACCAGATTGCGTTTATGCACTTTGCACTTTCTAGTGGCATTCCCGCGTCAAATAGGGTGGGCCGATAAGCTCTTGCCTTGCCTGTGTGATAATTCGGCAAACTAGAGCACTATGCACTTTATCTTATTCTGCCCCCTATACAAAGAGGCGAGGAAACATTTTTTAGCACCACTTTTAAGGGAAATCCACCCCTGTACATATATTGATGGTTTTAACTTTCTGCATACTTTGGCAACTCCTGTTATTTGCACTGCAGTATCCAATTATATTAAAGTTACTAGGGCTATCAGAAAGCGTTACGAGCTTTAGAGACTGAATAAGATTGTTGGAATTGCTCATTGCTCATATTTACACTTCTGGAATTTTTCTTTTTTTTACGATCTGTGTAATACTATGTTATCCTAAAAGTTTTTACTTTATGTATTGAAATTTTAAACCACGGAATTTTATGAACTCTTTCTTTCTTATTCTATTTCCGGTGATGTTTTACAAAGGTGTTACAAATTTCTTAAACTGAAATGTTTTATTTATCAAACTTTTATGGTTCATGGAAACGAAATAAAATTATTCTTGACTTGATTTCAAAATATTTTGTGTAAAATTTGGTTTTTGAATGTTTCAATCAATGTTATTGTTCTATAAATAAAAATGATTGTATGACACTCCAGCAAAGCATACTGGTTGAGAGAAAATGACAGAGGAAACCTGGGTCCAAATACGGAAGTATGTTTTCTAGTTCTATAAATCGGGTACAAGTTTCCCATCCTGCTATAAAATGAATAGTGTTCTTTATAAAATTATTGATAAGCACCAGTTATGTTCAACCAACACAACAGATTGCTGTAATATCAAAATTTTCAGCCATGAATGTGAATTGAGATGCATTCAACTTCATTATGCATGCTTTGGGTGTTATTATGTATGAAAATGTGAGTGTCTTTTGTTTTGTATACGTAGTTTAAAGTGCATTTGAGTCTGTGGAATGGTTTTGTGACCAAGACTCACCAGGGTCAAATCCTTGTCCTTTGCCTCATGGAATAGATGAACTGTAGCAAATCTTGCTCTGGAGTGGTTCATCCTTTTTTTGTTAGGCATGCAGAGTGAAGGAAGTATTTTTCATATATAGATATACTTAATTTTGTTTTTCACAGAAAAAAACAAAGGTTAAAGTGATTTTATGGTTAGGTGAAAATGTCAGTTAAAATGTTACATTTTAAGCTCTAAGAACCACTGAAATTCACCTGTCAAGGAACTATAACATGCACCCCAGCTGTGTACAGTGTTGTCAACAATGATGTAATTTCAGATGTCATAAGTGAAGTTATCAACAATGTGATAGAACATGTCATGAGTGATGTCTATAGTGAATCCCACACGGTGCACGTCACCTACCATAGGTGGCCAACTCCCCATTGATGGCTAATATATATATATATATATTCACTGAAAAAACCATAGGTTTCAGGGACGTTATAGTTAGGTGGACATTTCACTCGTACAAAACCATAGAAATTCCACTGTTATAGTTAGTTGAGTTAACTATAACTCGCGCCCCGCAATGCACTGCTCATGACGTCACATATTACATCATTCATGGCATGGTCAGTGACATCACTGATGACATCACTGATGACATCTCAAATGACATCACTGATGACATCACTGATGACATCATCCAGTGACTGTGTGTTTCTGTAAAGTTTAAATATGTTTTATATATATGGCAAGGTGTATTGAAGAATGAGTGGGTGTATAAGTGTCTGGATGGAGGATTTAGGAGGTATGTAACTGATTGTATAAGTGACTGATTAAACGTGTCTTACTGAATGCATGGGTTAGTGACTAAACTGTGTGAATGTCTGTATCAGTCTGTCTGTTGTTGTGTAAACTGCTACATGGGTTGGTCAGTAGCTACATTAGTGTCTATATGGGTTATTGATTGTTTGCTTGAGTATTTGTATGGGGACTGAGTGTGTGTGTGGGTGGGTTGGAGGTGTGTGACTCTGTGCATAGATGTGTGAGTAGGTGATTCACTGGGTGTATGGGTTCAAGAGTGCATCTGTGAAGGGCTGTATGGGTGGCTAAGTGTGTGTATGGGTGTGTTGGTGAGTCAATGGATGTCTCAGTGGTACATATGTGAGTAACTACATATGTAAAAGGAAGTATATGTGAGTGATGGTGTATATAAATAACTATATGTGAGACTGAGTGATTGTGAGAGTGGCATGTATGGATGAGTCTGTACTTGTTTCAGTGATTACATAAGAGAGTAACTATGCGTTACTGTCTGTATGAATTAGTGAGGTGGTGTGTGTATAACTGTTTAGGTGAGTAAATGGGAGTGTGATTGATTCTTTGCATGACTGACTGGGTGTGGCGGTGTGTGAGTGTCTGAATAGGTGTATGAGTGCATATGATAGTGTTGTATTGATAAGTGACTGCATGTATAAGTGATTGTATACGTGAATGAGTGGATGTGTGTGCAGACCTACGAATCAGTGAGTGAGTATGTAGTAACTGGTATTGGTGTGTGGATGGTTTTGAAAATGGTAGTGTGTATTTTACAGTGGGTGTATTAAAGGTTATATTAGGGTGTGAGGAGGTGCTTCAGATTATCACATGGATGATGTCATCAGTGATGTCATCAGTGATGTCATCAGTGATGTCATCAGTGATGTCATTTGAGATGTCATCAGTGATGTCATCAGTGATGTCACTGACCATGCCATGTATGATGTAATATGTGATGTCATGAGCAGTGCATTGCGGGGGCGCGAGTTATAGTTAACTGAACTAACTATAACGGTGGAATTTCTATGGTTTTGTACGAGTGAAATGTCCACCTAACTATAACGTCCCTGAAACATATGGTTTTTTCAGTGAATTTCAAAGGTTTTTTAAATGCTAATTTCTAACTTTAACGTCCCTAAAACCTATGGTTTTTTCAGTGAATTTCTAAGGTTTTTTAAATGCTAATTTCTAACTATAACGTGCCTGAAACCTATGGTTTTTTCAGTGAATTTCAAACGTTTTTTAAATGCTAATTTATAATTTGCCTCCAAAAACCTCCGATACAGGTCGAGCCACCCCTTCTACCCGATCCCCTTTGCATGCCGATAGTATTGCTCCCGAAATACCGCCCTCCTGCCCTCTAACGCCTCCCTCTTACTTAGATATCGAAACCCTGCACTCAAGAGCTGCCAAATTAACCCAGAGCATCCATATCTCCATTCTGGATCTAATGAACCTCCTTCACCTCGCCGAACTCTCCTTAGCCAACCTCAAACCCCAGCGGAACTCCACCCCTCCTCACACCACAGAGCCCCCCATGCACCCACTGCCGCTATCCCAGAGACACCTTCGCCCTCGCAAGCAACTATTTCACATCTCTGAGGAAGAAACCCTAGCTCTCGTCCTCTCTTACAACTCTACACTCGACACCCCAAGTCCGCTAGACCTCTCTGAAGAGGAAATCCTTGCCATCCTCCGCGACCACAACCCTACCCCAGCTACCCTTTGTCCGCCAGACTCGAGTGACGAACATGCCATCTGCACAGTCACTATTAACCCCAACAGATCGGCTACCCTCCGCAACAGAAGTGTGGTCAAAAGCAATCTAGCGCCAGTTCTCCTGTCCGCCCGAACTCCCAACATTCCCTCAGATCCCTCTCTATCTGGTCTCCTAATCAATTGCCGATCGGCCGTTAAACACGCCGCCGATATTGCCGATCTCATCCTGAACAAAAACCTCGACTTAGCAATTCTAACAGAATCCTGGCTCAACGATGCCTCATCTCCATGCCTGGACCTCTTAGTCCCTCCCAATTATAACATTGCAAGACTGGACAGGCAATCTAACAAAAAAGGAGGAGGCATCGCATGCATCTACCGCTCTAACCTCCTTGTCACTGAACTCCTGGCCGATTCCACTGACTCCTACGAATACCTCGCCCTTTCCATTTGCAGCAACTCCACCCAACTGTGCAATTTGCACATCTTTTACCACCCCCCAGGCATGAACGATTCCTTCACTGACCATCTCATGGAACTCATCACAGCTAAGATCTCCTCCAACGCTAAAGATATTTTCCTGGGTGATTTCAACCTTCACTGGAACGACCCCAAGGATCCTCATGTCAATGCCATCAAAGACCTCTTGGATGATCAAGCCCTGACCCAAGCCTGCTCACTCCCAACACATACGAAAGGGGCCACCCTTGACTGGATCATCTCTAAGAAATCAACAATCAAGCTTATCTCTATAGACCCTTGCGACTGGTCTGATCACCACGCCATCACCTTCCTACTACCCAGCACCCACAAGACAAGGGCACCGCAACCAGTGATTCCTAAACGCTGGGTCAGAGACACTAAAAACCTAGACCACTTGGAACTGGAAGCTCGCTGCAAATCAGACCTCCCACCCCCTCGCATATCACAACGGTCAATGACCTCAACGATCACTACTCTACAACTATATCGAGCATTCTGGATGACCTAGCCCCGCTAAAACTAAAGAGAACCCAAATCAAAGATCGGAACCCCTGGTTCACTGGATCCCTCAACAATGAGAGGAGAGCCCTCCGACAGTCCGAAAGAATTTGGAGACAGCACCCCTCTGTAGCACATCTAAAAATTCTCCGCCAGGCCAGAAATGCCTACAACAGGAACATCATCAACTCAAAAAAGAATTCTTCAGATCTGAACTGGGGAACGCCAAGAATAGACCCCGCAAGCTCTTCGAATTGGTCAAACACCAATCCAACAAACTGGCCAAAAGCGCGAAAGAAACCCCCAAGTCCTTAATATCATCCGAGGAATTCTCCTCCTTTTTCGCTGACAAAGCCACAGCCTTAGGAAAAGAACTTAGTGCCGCCACATACTCTCTATTCCCTCCAGACCTGCCTCCTCCTCCAGCGCTGCCCCCACAGACTTCACCTAAAAATCAAGCACGCTGGACTGACTTCAATCCCTATCATGAAGACTCCGTCGCTAAAATCCTATCGACCCTAAACCCGAACAACCATTTTAATGACCCTCTCCCCCCAACTGCCTAGTGGCCGCCGCCCAGTCCATTATTCCAAGCTGGACTGCAATAATTAACGCCTCTCTGTGGCAGGGATCCATTCCTGACTCTCTGAAAGCAGGCCAAGTCCTCCCCATTTTGAAAAATCCGTTGCTGGACCCAGCTTCCCCGACAACTTCAGACCTATCTCTAACATCCCTCTCTTAGCCAAAGTGTTGGAGAAATGTGTACAACAGCAACTAAGTCAACACATCAACAACTTCCACCTACTTGATGACTTCCAATCTGGATTCAGACCCGGGCACAGCACTGAAACCACCATGCTCCACATCGTTGATGATGCCCTCCAAGCCCTTGACCAAGGCAAAACCTGTCTCCTAATCCTCCTAGATCTATCCTCGGCCTTCGACACGGTCAACCATGAAAAACTACTCGAACGCCTTAAACTCAGGATGGGATTGGAGGGCACCGTTCTAAAGTGGTTTAGGTCCTTCCTCCAAAACCGTTCACAGAGATTCCTAATCAACGGCAACCTATCGGCTCCTTCTCGGGTCACGGTTGGAGTCCCTCAAGGATCAACCCTGTCCCCTACGCTCTTCAACCTTTACCTTGAACCTCTTACTGAAGTTCTACGCACAGCTAATATCTCCTACCATATGTACGCTGACGACACTCAGATCTACATCAAGACCTCATCCCTCGAGGAGATTCTCTCCCTGAACGAAGCCCTGAAACTCACTGTCCATTGGCTCGCTTCCAATCAACTCAAACTCAACGCAAAGAAAACTGAATTTCTCTTAATTTCCCCCTCAAAAACCAATCCCGAGATGCAGACATGGATTAAGGCTATCACAGCCTTAGATTGCCCACCGACCATCGTGGACTCGGCCAAATCTCTGGGAATTACCCTGGACAGAAACTTGAACATGCGAGACCACATCAATGCGATGGCCAAATCAGCCAGATTCCACCTGAGCTACCTTAGGAAACTGAAACCCTTCCTCGACAATGCCGATCTAAAAATGGCAGTCCAAGCTCTCGTCATCTCCAGACTGGAATATGGCTGCTCTACCCTCTCGGGTTTACCAAAGATCTCACTGGCACCTTTAAAAGCCTGCCTCAACACTGCAGCCAGACTTCTTACCAGCTCAAGAAAATTCGACCACATTTCTCCACACCTGAAAGCTTTGAATTGGCTTCCTCTTGAGGCTAGAATACAGCTTAAACTGGCCTGTATCACACACAAGGCCCTACACTCAAACTCCCCTGCTTATCTTGCACAGAAACTTGTGGTATCCGGAGGAACCAGAAACTCCCGATCCGCCAGAGACCTCCTGCTACAACCTGCACGCTTCCGGAAGAAAAAACGTACAATCGGGCTTTCTCTGGGGCCGCTCCGAGAATATGGAACTCTCTCCCGCCCACCATCAGAAGAATCCCTTCACTGACACGCTTCAAAAGGAGGCCAAAACCTTCCTTATGGGTAAATTCCTCGTTTAAATGTTGCCTCCAACCAGCACAGAGACTCTGATTAACTCCTGACTAGCGCCTCCCCTCGGATTACCTAGTCACCTCTCCTAGAAACCTGGGGACTTGTTTCGAGCAACCATAAATCGCAAACCGTACATCCGTGTCCACTATCTTTTTTATATCCTGCATCCTGCCCTCTTTTACCTTTGTATATTATTGTGATTCCAAGCCTATTGCACATTTCTATGTTTCCTGTAAAGCGCTCTGATACCCTAACGGGTCAAGTTCGCGCTCTATAAAACACAAAAATAAATAAATAAATAAATAAATAATTATAATGTTCATTAAACCTATGGTTTTTTCAGTGATTTCAAATTATCATTCCATTCTCAACCTAGTGAAAACAGCCGATATCGCCAGTTTTCCAACAATAGCTTCCGCAAAAAAATTCGCCACAAATGAGAGCGACAACTAACGCTAATAATATGCAGAGTTGGCGTTCCCGTGCAAAAATAACATGAAAACACACTTCCCGATATTTTCAACGAGCAGCCAAATCTGGGGTGCGATCCAAAACAGGCGATAAGCTGCGTTAGCAGTAAGAAATTAACATCTGCCTTTTACTGGTGTAAAGCAGGACGACTACCTACAGTGTGAAAGGGAGCCCAGCCCATAACCACATCTAAAGACCAACACATGTCATAGAGCTACTGACCATGCAGCTCTGACACCCAAGAAGGCCACAACACCCACTGCCATCACCCTCAGGACCTCCCCCGGACCACCCCCTCCCTACTACCACCGAGGCAGCGCAGAACAGGACAGCAGACCCTCCAAAACGGCATGGTCCCTCACCCACACAATAGCTGAATGTTGGGAGATGTGGCAACCAAGTATGTGTGAAGGACGCAAGTCACCCATCAATAAAAATGCACACAATACCAAGTGTAGCGGTGATGTGGTGGAGAGACCTCACTATGCAGAGCACAAACCTCTCCATGTGGACATATACTGCTGGTACTTGTAGTGTTGTGGACAATAGACGCAACCATGTTACCTCAGGCAGTGGGGAAGATCTCGGTCATGTAGCTGTGTTGTCCCCCCTGGAAGCGGAAGCGGAGTGGGCTGGTCCAAAGTACCCCACTCCAGCGTAGGAGTATGAATAAATAGGCTGGGGCTCTGGGCGTGGTTCACTTGTGGGAAGGCCAAAACGTCTGCAAGGGTGGCAGCCCTCACCCTGCCACGAGGCCTCCGCTGTGACAGCCGGCCTCCTCGACACAGGCCCCCTGCGAACCCAGCAGCAGAGCACCACAGACTTATGTCTGTACAGACTATTGCCTTTGATCTACACTGCGGACAGCAGTGCTCACAATTCAGATTGAGTCCCGATTGCAGATGACGCAGTCCAGTAGGCAAGAGACATTGCTACCAGTGTGGCCCGGCCGGACCACGCATCATCGCAGGCTGCGCACACGCCGAGTGCTTCAGGTGCCACTAACTCAGTGCACCACAAGTCAATGCCACGTGGACTTATTAAGACAGAATTCATTAGGCAAAAGACATTGCTACCAGTTCGGCCCGACCGGACCACGCATCATCGCAGGCTCCACACACGCTGGTTGCTTCAGGTGACACTAACTGTACAGCTCAACTCAACGCCACGTGGCTGTGGGCCCTTGCTGACCGCTGCCTCCGGCCTACACTGCGGTCATCAGGGCTCACATTTAAAATTGACTCTTGATTCATTAATTGCAGAGTCCAGTAGGCAACTAAGTATTACGTCCCTAAAACCTACATAATATCCTTTTAGTATCCTTGCTTCAAGAACTTGTTTTATATCAGTTATAGCTTTAGTACAATGACCAACTTCATCTTGCAAGTCCAAAGGAACACTGAATGGCAGTCTACACTGCGGACAGCAGAGTTCACAATTTGAATTCAGTCTTGATTTATTAATTGCAGACAGAATTGTACTCTATGTCCTCGAATTTTGTCAAGAGGAAGTGACAAAAAGCATTCCTTGATGTCTGTGCTGACTACTGCCTTCGATCTACACTGCAGTCAGCAGGGCTCACAATTCAGATCGAGTCGCGATTGCAGATGACGCAGTCCAGTAGGCAAGACACATTGCATCATCGCTGGCTGCGCACATGCTGAGTGCCACACCTACCACTAACTCTATGCAGCTCAAGTGAACGCCACGTGGCTGTGGACTCTTCCTGACCACTGCCTCCGGCCTACACTGCAGTCAGCAGGGCTCACAATTCAGATCGAGTCGCGATTGCAGATGACGCAGTCCAGTAGGCAAGAGACATTGAATCATCGCTGGCTGCGCACACGCTGAGCGCCACACCTACCACTAACTGTATGCAGCTCAAGTCAACGCCACGTGGCTGTAGGCCCTTCCTGACCGCTGCCTCCGGCCTACACTGTGCTCAGCAGGGCTCACAATTCAAATTCAGTCTTCATTCATTAATTTCAGAGTCCAGTAGGCAACTAACTATAACGTCCCTGAAACCTACATATTTCGACAGTGTATTCCATAAATGTTTCATCTTTTGTTCCATACACCTACACTGCGGTTAGCAGAGCTCACAATTTAAATTGAGACATGATTTATTTATTGCAGACAGAATTGTACTCTATGTCCTTGAATTTTGTAAACAGGAAGTGACTAAAAGCATTCTTCGATGTCTGTGCTGACTACTGCCTTCGATCTACACTGCGGATAGCAGGGCTCACAATTCACATCGAGTCACGATTGCAGATGACTCAGTCCAGTAGGCAGCAGACATTGCTCCCAGTGCGGCTCGCCCGCACCACGCATCATCGCTGGCTGCGCACACGCTGAATGTTTCTCATGCCCCTATCTCAGTGCAGCACAACTCATGGACCCTTTATGATACAATGTTTTGTGTATAATTTCACATCTGCTGTCCCTACCTCAGTGTACCACAAGTCGTGGACCCTTTACGATACAATCTTCTATGTATTATTTCACATCTGTTGCCCCTACCTTAGTGCAGCACAAATCATTGACCCTTTATGATTGAATCTATGTGTCTGATCCAATGATTACTGTTGTACTTGTTGCCAGCACCAATCATTCCCGGAGGGCTGGCTTACACTCACCCCACACGCATCCAGCACAGACGTCACTGGACATGTGACCCTGGTAATAAAAACGAGTTGAGCGCACGTGCCCATACCCAGTTCCACTATCTATCTGTGTCCGTGTGTTCATTATGTATGCAAGATGCCGCCCCTGGGCCCTACCACATTACATTGTGCTGTGGACAGCGTATGCAACCATGTTACTCTGGCAGTGGGGAAAACTTCGGTTATGTAACTTTCTCTCGGTCATTGTACAAGTACGTACGTAGAGACTGGATCATTAGAGTACTGCAAGGAGAGTTTATAGTGAATTTATAAGTGCTTGGGGATTGGCGGAGTAATTCTATAAGTACATATGTTGGCGCAGCCTAACCCCGAACACAAGCTTGGCTCTAATTGGCTGCCCTCCATGTGCCAAAAACTGAAACTTAAACTTTCCATGGCCCTGTATTGCTACAGCTGCAACACTCCACTGAATGTGCAATAAACATTCATATCCACACAGATGTGTCATGTCCACCATCTTTCATGTGTGGAACTAGGGATGAATGTAGGGTCAGTGATTCCCCGTACCTTCCATGTTGGCCATGTTGTGGGACTTGGCTCACAGAGTGACACATTGGCGCTTGCGACCCGGGTGATGTCAGCACTACAACAGGGACACCCGCATCAGTTGATTCCTCATATAGACCAGGACGGAGCCACGCCCATAGCTCCGGAGTCATTCTTCACAGCCTCACGCAGGACTGGCATATGCCAGGCCTGCCCACTCCGCTTACGCTTACAGGGAAGGACAACAACGCTACATGGCCCAGATTTTCAATACACTGATCTGCTGGTCACACCCTAGTTGTCAGTACGCCACAGCCACTCCCTCACGGCTAGTATACACCCACACCACACCCATCCAGCACACGCGTCACAAGACACGTGACCCTGCCAATAAAAAAGACCGGGCGCACGTGCTCAACGCCATTTCAGAGTTGCTCGCACCGGATACACTGCGGCTGGCACAGGCACACCAGCACAGGATGGTGACTTTCGGTCCACTGAGGTACGGGTACCGTAACTGCTGAGCGGGTGTGCAGCCTGCGGTGATGGCCCGTCCCGGCGGCCTGGACAGCTCAGGTTTTGTGTGCCCTGCTGGACCGCAGTGTAGGCCTGAGCCATCAGACAGCGCAGGCCTACCGCCACGTGGCATCGCCTCGCTGGTCACAGAGTTAGTGGCACCGCAAGGGCTGAGCGGGTGTGCAGCCTGCGATGAAAAGCCCGGTGCACTGGTATGTCCTCTGCCATGGCGAAATAAAGACCCAGCACCAAATGTGAGACCTGGTGGCATGCGGAGCGGGGCTGCATGACAAGCAGGGTGCTTGTCCGCGGGCCCAGGGCTTGGGGCTTGCAGCGGCACAAAGTAGGCCCTCTTTTCTACACGCAAGTTGCGAAAGGTGAGCAGAGAGGCTTGGTAGTGCAGCGGCGGACAGTCACCTCCGGGCAGTGGGAGTGGATGGGGTGCAGCAGCCTGGGTGCGCAACAGCGGGCAGACACCTCTGGGCAGTGGAAGTGGATGGGGTGCAGCAGCCTGGGTGCGCAGCGGCGAGCAGACACCTCTGGGCAGTGGAAGTGGATGGGGTGCAGCAGCCTGGATGCACAAAGGTGGGACAGAGAATTAGGCGTGTGCAGTTGTATGTACTCTGCCATTACTGATTCCATACTACGTTTCAGATGACTAAGCTTGAGGGCTCCACTATGTCCCGGCACGTGGTTGTAGACACTCCGGTGACGGAAAGGTGAGCTGGGAGGGTTTTGTCCACAGTGTCGGCACTCACTGTCCCTCTCCATCTCTTCCCTTCTCTCCCTCACACTCTTTCTCTCTCCCTTCCTCTCTCTCACTCTATCTCTTCCTCTCTCTCACACTGTTTTTTTCTTTCTCTCTCTACCTCTCTCTCTCTTTCTCTCTCTCACTCTTCCTCTGTTTCTCTCTTCCTCTTTCTCACACTGTTTCTCTCTTTCTCTCTCTCTTCCTCTCTCTCACTGTTTCTCTCTCTCTTCCTCTCTCTCTCACTCTTTCTCTCTTTCTCTCTGTCTACCTCTCACTGTTTCTTTCTTTCTCTCTCTCTTCCTCTCTCTCTCTCCTTTGATGGACGCATGACGCACAATCTTATCTTGATTTTTGTCTAGCAGGCTGTGATTCACAGATTGACGACCCCCCCCGACACGGACCTCCCGCCACGAGGCGATGACTTCAGTTCCACTGAGTTAGTGCCACCAGAGCTGCGCGCGTGTGCAGCCTGAGATGATGCGTGGCCATCCTGCAATCAACACCCGCTCTGAATTGTGAGCTCGGCTTGACCGCGTATACGCAACTTGTGCCTGAGGAGGTTGCTTCAGCACGTGGTGGACCCTCTTCGACACACGCCGGTGGTTGAAGGTGAGCAGAGAGCCTTGTTTCCGCAGCAGCGAGCAGTCACCTCTGGGCGGTGGGAGTGGATAGTGTGCAGCACCCTGGGTGCACAAGAGCGGGCAGACACCTCCGAGCAGTGGAAGTGGATGGGGTGCAGCAGCCTGGGTGCACAGGAGCAGGCAGACACCTCTAGGCAGTGGGAGTGTATGGGATGCAGCACTCTGGGTGCGCAGGAAAGGGCAGTCACCTCCGGGCAGTGGGACTGGATGGGGTGCACCAGCCTGGGTGCACAGCAGCGGGCAGACACCTCTGGGCAGTGGGAGTGGATGGGATACAGCAGCCTAGGTGCACAGAGGCGGGCAGACACCTCTGGGCGGCGGGAGTCGATGGGGTGCAGCAGCCTGGGTGCGCAGGGGCGAAACAGAGAATTAGGCATGTGCAGTTGCATGTACTCTGCCATTACTGATTCTATACTATGTTTCAGATGACTAAACTTGAAGACTCCACTATGTCCCGGCACGTGGTTGGAGACACACCGGTGGCAGAAAGGTGAGCTGTAAGGATTTTCTCCACAGTGTCAACACTCCTTCTCCCTCTCCATCTCTTCCTTTCTGTCACTCACACTCTTTCTCTCTCTCTCACTCTGTATCTCTTCCTTTCTCTCTCTCACACTCTTTCTCTCTTTCTATGTCTCTTCCTCTCTCTCTCATTCTTTCTTTCTCTCTCTCTTCCTCTCTCTCACACTGTTTCTCTCTTTCTCTCTCACTTCCTTGTATCTCACTCTTTCTCTCTTTCTCTAACTCTTCCTCTCTCTCTCACTCTTTCTCTCTTTCTCTGTCTTCCTCTCTGTCTCACTCTTTCTTTCTCTGTCTCTTCCTCTCTCTCACTCTTTCTCTCTTTCTCTCTCTCTCTCCTTTCATGGACGCATGACGCACAATCTTATCTTTCCTTTTGTCTTGCAGGCTGTGATTCACAAATTGTCAAGGGATGACACGCCATACCTGTACCTACTTTTATTTTGTTGTTTTGTTTAAATAAAATGTTTTATATGTAAATCCATAGATGACTGAGATTCTTATTTGTCCAACCTCACATGCATCTTCTTTACTCTAATTGTGCGACATCAGCCAATTTGTTACGTTCCAGATTTCCTAACGTTGCTGTCACATTTGTTTGTGTGGGGGGGAGGTGAGGGGGGGATGGCAGACAAGGGGCTGGTGGCGGGGGTGTCGGAGCAGTGTTGGGTGTCCAAGCTGCATGATCGTTGGCTCCATGCATCTGTTGTCATTCACGTATGGCTCTGGGTGGGCTCCCTTTCATATTGCAGGTTGTAGTTTGACTTTACACCAGCTCAGAGCAGGTGTAAACTTTCTGCTACTAACGCACCTTATCGCCTGTTTTGTACTCTCTTCGACGATCTTGCTGGTGGTTGAGACACTTGCGAAGTGATGTGGTCGCTGCTTTTTGCACGAGAACGCCTACTCTACATCTCATTAGCAATATTTGCCGGACTCATCCGTGACGATGCTTTTTGAGGCTGCTATCGCTGGTAAACTGGTAATATGGGCTGTTTGCTCCAGCTTGTGAATGGTGCGTTAAATTTATCACTATTTTGGTTGCGATAAAGTGCCGTTAACTCGGCGATATGTCCTTGAGAATATACCCCTCGGTGTTTGAAAGACTTAAGAAGTACTCGAGTGCCGCGCTGAGAGCCGCGCACCCATCGCTTTCACAAGTTTGCTATGACAGGGCGGGAGAGAGCGAGGGAGAGAGACGGAGTGAGATAGCACAAGCAGCGCAAGGCCGCACGGGCACCTGGCTCCACATACCAACATGTGTGTGTGCATCGCTATCCGTGCACAGGCAATTCCCCCACAATGCAGCCCACACACATATGAATCACAGAACATCAGCAATGAAGGCAATGTGGTACAAAACTCCCCTCATACGGGTTCTGTGTCCGGTGTGTGTGGCGGGGTGATGGCTGCATGGCTGTGTTCCCCTGACACATCAGACTGCGTAGGTGATGGGGCTGCATCAGATGTCGTCCAGCACCTATGCAAAAACAATGTCTGGCTCACAGAGGCGGAGCTTGCCAAAGGGATAGACCCCCGTACATAACACACCTTCTTAATTTCTAATTTACCTTCCTAGTTGGTATGCAGATTTCAAATGTCACAAACGCATGCAATTCTTTTCTTGTCACACAGTACATGTAATGCACCGCTTTCATCAAGAATGGAACCAGTAATGGCACAATTTCCCTGTTGCTCCACACATAAATCCATGTAAAGAACAAATCAGAATAGTTCCTTATTTTTTTTAGATTGCAAAACCTCTCTTTATTGCTTATTTTTGAACTTTCTATATAAACAGTTTTTTTAAGGACACATACAGGTGAAAAGTTCAACGTATTGTATCAACACTTTCTAGAATATTCTACGACATGTGCAGGTTAAAAGTTCATCATTTTTTTAAACCTACCGATATATTTTTTTGCAACATTTTCTCCAACATTTAAGGGCACGTGCAGGTCAAAAGTTCACCATTCATTCAAGTTTGAACTGCACCTTCCAAATACAATTAGCAGGTGTGGTTGAGCTGAGCAAATGTCATCCTATAATATGTACTCCACGTATAAACTGCTTTTTTATTAACCAATCACAAATATGCTTTTCATCAAAACTAAAATACACCCTACTTTTTACGACACAATACATTTCATCTCCCAATCGGTTAACGTTTTGTATGTGAAAAAAAAAGTAGTTCCCCATGTTTAAACATATCTCTCATTCTACGAACGGACTGCATGAGCTACAGACATTTATCCATATCTTCTAGCCATACCTTCAAAATGCTAGTGTGGATTGTAGGACATAGCTATGTTTTCTGGTGCAAGAGGTATGCAGAACAGAGACGTATTGACTTAGACCTAGGTTTACAAAATGTGCACATTAAATGGTTTGCACAGAGAGGATTGAAGTGGCACCAATTGCTCCCTTTGGTTAAAAGTAAACCTGTTTGCATCTCCAACACCCTGATCTCATGATTGTGCACTGTGGTGATAACGACCTAGGCACATTGACTTGGGTAGGTTTGGAAATGCTTATGAAGGACACCTTTGGACAATTGATGTTACTTTTGCCTCAAACTGTCTTTGTATATTCTAATATATGCCAAAGACAGAAGTGGAAATGGTCAAACCAATTTTGTCATAAGATTGAAAAATCTAGGAAGAATGTCAACAAAGCTGTGTCTGCATACCTCAGAGACCATAGAATGGGGTCGATCTACAACAACAACATACGTTTTGATATGGCTGATATCTACAGAAGTGATGAAGTACACTTCACAGATGAGGGAAACCGAGTTTTCCTGATTAACCTGAAGCTGTGCATCCGCACTTATATGTAGCTCCAACTAATAAACACAAGGGCTCTTTTTAGAGCCGCCTTATATTCCCAATTTCGGCTCGCAGAGTGTACGCTGTGGTTCAGCTAGCAGAGGGACACCTGCGGGCCGTCGGGCAGGCTCGCAGAGGAAGAGCTGCGGCACGTGGGCTCAGCTCGCAGAGGAAGACCTACGAGCCATTGGCTCGCAAAAGCACAGCACCGTACTGGCTCGCAGAGGGAGAGCTGTGGTCTGACTCGCAGAGGGAGACCAACGGGCCAACAGGCCTGCTAGCAGAGACACAGCTATCAGTTAACGGGCTGGCTCGCAGACATACAGCTGCAAGCCCTCCGAGCTGCAACCCGACGGGCTAACTCGCAGAGGGAGAGTAACGGGCCGACGGGCCTGCTAGCACAGACACAGCTACGAGCTAACTAGGTGGCTCACAGAGGTAGAGCTGCGGGCCCGACGGCTCGCAGACACAGAGCTGCGAGCCGACGGACTGGCTTCTAAAGGCATAGCAGTGAGCTGATGATGTGGGGAGAGGGAGCGTAAAAGGAGTATCTCGCACAGACAGACCTGTGGGATATTTTCAGTATTGCCTCGCAGAGGTAGAATTACAGATCCGATGCCTTTTAGAGGGAGAGATGCGAGCTGACGGACTGAGTCACAAAATGGCTGACAGCTCGCAGTCGCAGAGCTGCAAGGCGACGGACTGGCTTCTAAGGGCATAGCCGCGAGCTGGTGATGTGGGGAGAGGGACCGTGAAAGGGGTATCTCGCACACACAGAGCTGCGGTATATTTGTAGTGTTGCCTCGCAGAGGTAGAACTATGGAACTGATGGAGGGAGGGTTGTGAGCTGACGGACTGAATCACAAAATGGCTGCCAACACTTCCTAGTTTCAACAGTTCGCGGCCAATCAGCTGCAAGCTCGTGCTCGTAACGCCTCAGCCAATTAGATGTCAGAATTCTTAAATATCGATATCAGGAAAATTTGATATTACTCTAAAACTACTGAATGGATTTACCCCATTTAAACAAAAGCGTGCTTTCTGGACCAAGACCTTTCTCTCTGCCAAATTTGGTGTAATTCCGTTCAGCAGTTTGACCTGTAGCCTTGTCTAAAGTTTCCAAGGAAATTGCATGGAGAAAACACGTTTTGGGACCCCTTTTTCTTAGCCCCCTTGACGAATCCCCCAAACTTTTAGGATAGGAGAAAACCTGAAAAGAGGAACTTTTTGGAAAATTTCGTAAAGATTCGTCAAACGACGCCAAAGTTATAAGCACATAAAAAAATGCTTTTCCTATGGAAACGTGGTCCTAACTATAAACTGGATACCGCCAGTAGATTATATATATATATATATATATATATATATATATATATATATATATATATATATATATATATATATATATATATATATATATATATATCCAACGAATTCCTCCCTAGAAGAAAAGAGGGTCGCACTCCAGCAGTCTTGCTCCAGTGATAATTTATTCTTTAAGCAGGCACAGACCAAACCGACGCGTTTCAGTATCACAGATACCTTGATCACGGTTAATTACTAGCCCCGTCCCCCTTCCTTTTGAAAATCCTGATAGGATACAGTATTACATCATTTCCTATGGGGAGATCAGGCATAGTACTTGGAATTATGGGATATGTAGTCCCTTGTTTTTTTGCCTATAACATAGTGTGAAAAAACATTCAAATTGAAAAAGTGTTTCTGAACCAGTGAAGTGAATTAAAAAGATCATATATATATATGTATATATAGGCATTCTGCCTCACTATGTACATGTCCTCATTATTAATTGTCCTGCACGCAATGTTTTCAAACAAAGTCCACGTATAATTTTTTTTATTTTATTTTATTGTTTTTCGAGGTCACATTGCATCAGTTTCCTAGGGGGAGTCATTCCATTCTCCTTCCCATTTTCCTGCCCTATGTCTTTCGACGTTGTACGTCGTATCGTATGTGCCTTAACTCGCTTTTTTTGTTGTTTCATTTCTTTTTTTATTTGTATTTACATGGACTGATACCCTCCAATGGGTTTACTTGTGCTTTTATTTATTCGTGCATTGTCGCTATTTCTTCTGATTTTGATGACTTGTACATGAGGTTTCTTTCTTTTTTCTCTTTTCTCCTTTCTTTCTTGAGGATAGACCATCATTTTATAGGTGTATATACAATTCCTCTGACTGATTTAAACCGTAAGGTGTCATGCTGCGGAGATTTAAGATATGACGCGACTCCTTTTGCCATAGTATCTTCTCACGATTGCCCCCTCGTGAGTTCGCTGATACAGTTTCAATCCCATAGAAACTTAGTTTCTTCCAATTTCCATCATGATGTTGCTCCATATGTTTAGCTACTGCGTTGTTCCTGTCTTTATTCTTTGTTGCACGTACGTGCTCTAGTATCCGTTTCTTCAATTCACAGATGGTGCTACCCACGTATTTCAATCCGCACGGGCACTCAATCACATACACAATGTATTGACTCTTGCAGGTTATGAGCTCCCTTATTTGCCAAACTTTGTTATTAGCTGTCATGACTTCTGTTGTTGGTTTTGCTATTTGGCATACTTTACATCCTTGACACTTTACAAAGCCTTTTGTTTTTCACCATGTCTCTTTTGGTTGTTTTCCCTTGAAATGGCTATGTATCAATCGATCTTTTATGTTCTTTGCTCTCCGGTATGTTATTATCGGATGAGGTCCCATTTTCTTTCCTATTGTCGTATCTAACTGTAGGATTTTCCAGTTCTTTTTTACTATCTCCACAATCTGTTTGGATTCTTGTGAAAAATTCATGATTAATCTTATGGGTTCCTCATCTAGTTGCCTCTCGCAAGTTTTTGACTTCAGGCATTCTTCTCTGGACCGCTCATTTGCTCTATTCCAACATTTGTTTATGATGCCTTTGTTGTATTTTCTTGCTTTGAATCTTTCCCTACTTTTATTGCTGTGTTTCTTCCATTCTCCTTCTTCACTGCAAATTCTTTGCAGGCGGAGAAATTCCCCAAATGGTATGCTGGATATTAATGATGGCTGATGAAAGCTTGTTGCTTCCAATGTAGCATTTGTTGGTGTGCTTTTTCGATGCAGTGTTGTTTCCAATGTGCTGTTTTTTACATAAATTTCCACATCGAGAAAGTTTACTCGTTCTTTGCTGATTTCATGGGTAAACTGGAGATTAGGTACACTGATGTTTAAAATTTCAAAAAAATCACGGAAATCCTCCTTTGTTCCATTCCAGACGATAAGAAGATCATCTATGAATTGCATCCATTTAATGATCTTTTTTGTGTATCTTTCATGCTTGATGTTTTGCGCAATCTCCTTCTCCCACCATCCCATTACTAAGCAAGCGTAACTTGGGCTGAAGGCAAAACCCATAGCCGCTCCGTTGCGCTGTCGATATAACTCATCGCCAAATGAGAAAACATTATTTGTCAGACATAACGAAATCATATCCATAAGCATTTCATTGTGTTCTTTGTAATGGATGTTCCTTTCTTGTAAGAAACATTTGCATGCTTTTAAGCCTAAGGCGTTGTCAATGTTTGTGTATAGGGCGATCACGTCCATTGTGATCAAATAATAGGTGCTTTGCCAGGTTATTCCACAGAGGGTTTTAAGGAGATCTGTTGTGTCCTTTATATACGAGCTCAAGTTTGCCACATATGGTATGAGAAAATAATCGATGTAGTTTGCTATAGGTTCCAGAAGGGAACCTTTTGCTGACTAATATGGGTCTGCCCGGTGGTTTTTTGGGGTCTTTATGCAGTTTTGGGAGAAAATAGATTGTTGCCAATATCGGGAAATCCACTGTCAAATATTTGCATTCCTCTTCATCAATTAATTTTTGGAAGTCCATGCCTTAAGTTTTTTGTCAATTTCTCTTTTATTGTTGTGATAGGATTTGTTGGTAACTTTTCATAATACACTTCGTTATTTAATTGATGAGATGCTTCTTCAATATATGCTTTTCGGTCCCACACTACCACATTTCCACCTTTGTCTGCCATTTTTATTACCAGTTGATGGTCATCACTTAATGTATTCAGGGCTTCCCTCTCCGTCTTTGATAAGTTGTCTTTGTAGCATGTTTTTTTCATTTTGTATAGGTCATGAATAATCGCTTCCTGAAAAATATCAATTTTGTTTCTGGGTGCGAGCTGGGGATAAAATGTAGATTTTGGTCGCATTTCACTCAAACCAGCTCCCAGCTGGGGACATGCTGTTTCCAGGGCTATCTCTTCCCCCTCCTCCGCATTCAAATTTAATAAGGTCAGAAAGTCATTAGATTCCTTTGCCATAAGTGTCAATGTTGGTTTTTCCACTGTTCTTATTATTTTCGGTCTATTTTGATTTTACATGAAGTGTTTGGCCAATTTGATCTTCCGGATATATAAGTAAAGATCTATTCTGGTCTGAGCTAGATCCATTCTTTGTACCGGGCAAAAATTGATTCCTCGTTTAAGTAGTGATATTTCTGCTGGGGATAGTTCACGATTTGAAAGTGCCCGTGCGGATTGAAATACGTGGGTAGCACCATCTGTGAATTGAAGAAGCGGATACTAGAGCACGTACGTGCAACAAAGAATAAAGACAGGAACAACGCAGTAGCTAGACATATGGAGCAACATCATGATGGAAATTGGAAGAAACTAAGTTTCTATGGGATTGAAACTGTATCAGCGAACTCACGAGGGGGCAATCGTGAGAAGATACTACGGCAAAAGGAGTCGCGTCATATCTTAAATCTCCGCAGCATGACACCTTACGGTTTAAATCAGTCAGAGGAATTGTATACACACCTATAAAATGATGGTCTACCCTCAAGAAAGAAAGGAGAAAAGAGAAAAAGAAAGAAACCTCATGTACAAGTCATCAAAATCAGAAGAAATAGCGACAATGCACGAATAAATAAAAGCACAAGTAAACCCATTGGAGGGTATCAGTCCATGTAAATACAAATAAAAAAAGAAATGAAACAACAAAAAAAGCGAGTTAAGGCACATACGATAAATGTACAACGTCGAAAGACATGGGGCAGGAAAATGGGAAGGAGAATGGAATGACTCCCCCTAGGAAACTGATGCGATGTGACCTCGAAAAACAATAAAATAAAATTAAAAAAATTATACGTGGACTTTGTTTGAAAACATTGCGTGCAGGACAATTAATAATGAGGACATGTACATAGTGAGGCAGAACGCCTATATATACATATATATATGATCTTTTTAATTCACTTCACTGGTTCACAAACACTTTTTCAATTTGAATGTTTTTTCACACTATGTTATAGGCAAAATAACAAGGGACTACATATCCCATAATTCCAAGTACTATGCCTGATCTCCCTATAGGAAATGATGTAATACTGTATCCTATCAGGATTTTCAAAAGGAAGGGGGACGGGGCTAGTAATTAACCGTGATCAAGGTATCTGTGATACTGAAACGCGTCGGTTTGGTCTGTGCCTGCTTAAAGAATAAATTATCACTGGAGCAAGACTGCTGGAGTGCGACCCTCTTTTCTTCTAGGGAGGAATTCGTTGGATATATTACAAGCGGTTTGGTTCAACCGCATGGATTACGCACCTTCACGAGCGCCTGCAACACGGCAAAAGTGAACCACATGTGAAAGAATATATATATATATATATATATATATATATATATATATATATATATATATATATATATATATATATATATATACAATTTAATATTTTAAATGTCAAAATAATTGAATTAATTTACCATGGGTTCCTAAAGGGGCGATTTGTATTTCCCTGTCCTCATTTATTCCAATAGTAATGAGTTGCAGTAGCTATGAGGGGTTTGACTTACTCCAAGCCTGGTGAGCTAGGGTATATTTTGACCTGTTTTGGACTGTAGTAACTTTAGAAGTGTTGTTTGTAAGTAGCAATAGTCTTAATCATTTGTAAGTGCGTGTCTTGAATGAGCCTGTCCCTTCCTAAACTCCTCTGTATATGACAAGCTGACGATCTGTTAGCCACCGAATGCAGGTTTTATTACTCTATAACTAAATCTCACTATATCATAAGGTGGAAATTTGTGTTCATGTGACTTTTATGAAGATACACTGTGTTTTGAACTTAGTACACATGGAGAAGAGAAACATAGTTCATAATATTGTCAGCAGACTAACAAAGATTTACTGTCCATTGAATCACATCTCACTGCCTTAACTATATATGATCATACTGAAAGGACTGTTGCGATCTCAACACTATACATGTTGGTTTACCATTTTAATGTATTTTCTGCTTACTTTGCACATTCTGATTACTATTTTAGTTTAAAAATGTAAATGCTATTGCAATGGTTTTAATTATTCACGCAATGAATAAAGATGTACCTGCTTATGCCTCTGTATATTTCTCTAACCCCTTCCCATTTAGTAGTAAGTAATCCAAATTTTCCATCCACTCCCCTTTGTCCCTTCCACATTTACTACTAAAACCTATACCTCTGTGTGTGAAGGTGGTGGCCTCTGGCCGTAGGTTTGTAAATTGTGTTTTTAGTACTACTGTATGTGCTACAAAATGCAGTTTGTGAAAAGGCTCCCTAGATTCAGGATATCTTAGTTAAAAGATACCATCTGGAATCTAGTTGCTTGTAGTTAGATAATCACAGAATTTAAATGAAGGACGAACATGATAGAGATATCAACCTGACCTTTCACCTACATTTAGCAAATTGTATCTTATAAAAACTCTCCCACATAGGAGGTTCTGAGGACTTTTTTTGTTTTTTTAACCCACTGCTTCCCACCTGTGCCCATGCCCCCCCACCACCATCCCACCCCTCCCCCTTAACCAACCCCGGGGAACCCTCCCTATCTTTTTAGGCTTAACAATGCCTAATGGGCGCACCATTAAGGAAATTTAAACTAATTCAAAATGTACAAGAGAGCGAACTGTCCCAATAGTCCAATGTTGGTCACTTAGCGATATCTCTCTTCTTTTTAATCGTGTCAATTAGTGACTCAACATCTTCTACTCATCGGAAATTGTACATTTGATTATCACACATAATACGCAGCATTGCAGGGAATTTTAGCTGAACCTCAGCTCCCAATTTCCGTAGCTCCTCCATCTTATTTCCTAGCTCCCATTGCCTCTGTTCTGTGGATTTGCATAAGTCCGACCTAACTAGCAATGAGTAGCCATCTACTAAGTATGGACCGTTTTTTAGGGCCCCACTAAGAATCTCCTCTTTGATGGTATAGGAGAGGAAATTCACAAGGATCTTCCTGGGTTTAACCCTTTCGGGGTTGCGACAGAAAGGCTCTCTATGTGCTCTTTGGATTTCATCATTCCGAGGGGAACATGGCAGCCGTGAGCTAGACGGTCACGGCCACGGGCGCCATTAGGGGAAAAGCAATGAGCACAACGTGAAGAGAGCCGCTGCCGGGTGCTGGATGAGAAAGTAACTGGTACAACTTACTGCATTGCGGGATGCCAGAGATGCGGGCCCCATTGGGGGCGACAGGTGGGCTTGTTGGGAGCCGGGGGTGATTTGTGGATCCCCGGGGACGCGATGGAGGGAGGCGGCAGCGGAGCTCCGGCGTTCCAGGGAGGCCGGCGTCAGGACTGGGGGCAGAGGCAGAACAAGTCGAGTCTGCCAGCAGCTCTCTGAGGAAGTGGAGGAGACGGCTGGGGACCGGAGAATCACATCGGCAGCGTGGAAGTGGGGAGAGTTGAGTGAGAGAGCAGGGCACCTCTCGCATATGGAGACAGGTACTGTTAAGGAAGGTGAGGTACCCTCCAGGTACACTTTGAGGACCAGGAACACTGGTGGAGGTAAGGCAAAATTTTTACCCATTTCGTCAGACCCATTTCCAGGACCAGTGCAAGGAGTTAAAATCACTGTTAAGGGGAGGCGAGGTCGGCAAGGAGGAATGAGTCTCCAGAGTAGGGGAGCAGGAAAATCACCAGGAAAAAACGGCGGGGATAAAAATAAAGATAAAGCTGTAAACGCGCCCACTAAAATAAAAATTACCCCCTCACTTAAATCTTTCTTTTGCGTGCTACCAAGTATGCAGAAAGATGGCGCAGGCAGTGCAGGCCCAAATATGGGTGCAGATACTCCTGGTACCAGAGTTAATTCTGAGGAAATTGCAATAAGCATAAATAAGGGCACAAATAGCTGCGACGGATCCCCAAAACTGAACGAGCCTAGTTGTAATTCCATGGCAACACAAGAAGAAGCTGTTACAATTCCCGTGAGTAACAGGTTTGCTGTGTTGGCATTATCTGATGTTCCAGGAGTCTTCGTACAAGCTGAGGATGGATATAGACAGAGCAGTGCAGATGTGGAAATTTCTGAAACGACCCAGGGAAACTCAGAAGATTCGCTGGCAAGCATTTTACTGGGTCTGAAACACGATAAACACCGATTTGAAGTCTCAGAAGCAAATCAGGTAGGCATACAAGCCTCCTGCCTGGAGTTACCCTCTGTACAAAGAAGTTAGCGGAAGAAGTGGTCATGGTAAAGCAGGATGTGACAAAGAACGCATCTGAGGTCTCTAAGTTAGCCAGGCAAAATCAAACCTTAAGGGAAGATCTTGAGAGAGTGGAAAACCATTCCCGAAGGAATAATTTGAGATTTCTGAACATTCCGGAAGCCGAGGAGGGGTCGGACATGAAGGCTTTCATCATCAAGTTGTTCCGGAACATGATCCTGAAGGGCAAGGAAGATATAAACCTAGAGTACGAAATCCAAAGAGCACATAGAGAGCCTTTACGTCGCAACCACCCACGCTCCTTTAGAATATTAATATTCTTTCTCCATATGTATTGAAAGCACATTGATCTTTCAATGGCAGTAGGTACATTACATTATTTGCTTTTGATCCACTAATAAAATAAAAAGGAAATATCCAGCTTTAAATGAAAAACTAATAGCTGGTGAAAAGACTTTGGCACAGATACCATCTCTTGTGAGATGTGTGGATGTTTTCATTATAACTGCAATCCTAAACTAGGTTCTAATTTAATGATTTTAGCATTTTCCTAAGCTAGGTTCTAATTTAATGTTTTTAGCATTTTCCTAAGCTAGGTTCTAATTTAATGATTTTAGCATTTGTACTACTAGAAAGTTGTCTTTTGTACATGGCAAACCATTAAGCATTACACAACAACTGGTGTTTATGGGTTAAATTATCTGGTAGGAATGATGTATTTTCTTTATGTTTGTATATTTTTTTCGTTTGTGGGAAGATGTGAAATTTCTGATTTAGTAGTGATTTCCAGATGAAGACTGCTAAAAAAGTAAAAGTTTGAAACCATTGCCTTGAAATTGTGTATGATTTAAAATGTTCATGTGATATAACAGATAGAACACTGATGCATGCTTACTGCCATATGACACATGTGGATTTCCGGTCATCACACCTCAAGCACATATTTTGTAACCATTTTCTTTAGCGGCTGTCAATGGATTGAAAAATGACTTTACAATGAGAGTACATATTATGTACAAATAATGTTTGTTTTTGTGATTTTACTAAAATCACAAAAAACAAACTTTATTTGTACATAATATGTAGTCTGATTGGTATTTTTCCAACTTCTTGCTAGCTTAGATCAAAGTTATTAAGATCTATGCCTTCTTGATGAACTAGTTATGCAAGATCCAAGCAGAAGCTGCACACCATTCCTTTTTTATGTATTTATCTATTTATTTTAATTTTGCAGTTTTCTATAACTCAGCCCAGACCCATACAATCACAAAGCCTTATACAAAGTATAGCGCTTTTTATAGTGCTTTGCATAAGCACCGGAGCGTGACGTACGCAGATATTTCCTCTTGAGGATAGATTAGGGTGCAATTAAGGAGGTTTCATGCAGATGTTTATGTATAAGTTCTTATTAATACAAGGTGGATTCTAAAAAATGTTGCCAATTTTCCATCATCATGATTTTGATTCTTCTCTACCTGGAGAAATGCATGCTATATTTATTATATTTTTCCCGATACTCAAAGTTTCAATAGATTGCTTCGGGAAGCCATTGAATCTTGAATATGGTGTTGGGTAGAACAATGCTAATAAACTCTTTTGATATATGTAAGAGCTTTTTCTGAATTGTTGCAACAGTGAAAAGTTTTTAAAGTCCACAAATGAAACCGACACTTTAACTAGCAGGTCATCGTTTCAAAAGATTTTCCTGATGTTTCTTATCTGCCGAGCCAGGCTGTCATGTAATCAATGGACTATGATATGCTGATTATCATGTAGGATAAGTGATATCTATTAGAAAAAATTGATCCTGACATATTTCAAAGAAGGCAGCAGCTTAGAGCGGGAGGTCTTGCACTGCGGACTGGACATTCACATATTTAAAAGGTTGTTATTTGCCGCCAGGTGCCTGGAAACTGCATAACTCTCATAGCCAATCGATATTGATTAAATAATCCCTGTCTTCTGTTAAGACTTGTTAACAAAGCTGTCACAGTATAGCCACAAGCAAACAGATTTTACTTGATAACTTATTTTCTCACTCTCTCTTTTTTTTTTTTTTTACCTTGGAAGTGCACGAGGCAAAAACTGAATTTTCAAGTCCATTGCTCTGCGTTTGGCCTACGCGTCTTCTTGGAATCCCAAATGAACATCCTTGTTAACAAAGACTAATTACCACATTCTTAATTAAATCTCTCTATATTCAGAACTGATATGAAGGAAGCGGAAGCGGCAAGACAGGTACCCAGGGCAGCCAATGTGTCTTGTGTTCTTTTAAATAGAAGCGCCTGCATGATCACAGCTGGACGCAGGATAAAAATTGGAGGGGTGGGTGTGCTCCGGGCGGTCTCCTGTGACTGCTTCTCCTTTTATGAATACAGAAATTTTCATCAAACAGAAATCATTAAATGCAGCAGATGGGGCCTTCTGCGAGGCTGATACACAAAGTGCCTGGAGATGATGAGGTTCCCCGGAGACAGCCCATCAGATCAAAATGGCAGCCTGAAAAAGGTGCCGGACATGGGATTGTACGCTATTGTTTTCCCGACCATAATTCCCTTTTGTATGCATCAGAAATGCTGTTTCACACTTCAGAAATACAATATGTCAAACATGTTCCATTAAAACCCTCTCCAAGTGTCACTCACTTGCTGCCTGAAACAAGTGAAAGTAATTATTAACGTCAATAAGATCAAGAGGTAAGAGAAATGTATGGCAAATGGGAACACCATCAAGTGTCCACTCCACAATCCAGTAGATTCTGGGTATATTTTGTCTTGTTTGCATCAAGATCGCAGATTACTGTTAAGTAAAACCATCCAACAACAAAAATCCAGAGGTAATGCTACATTTCTATTTGCATGATTTCTCATGCAGTAATTAGAATATCAAAGTCCCTATAGTTGCTACAGACAAACTATATTTTTGTACTTTGTCAATGTGCACTATTATATTTTTGAAAATATTATCAATACCATTGCCTGCAAAGAAATTTTCATAACTGTGTCATTATTGTAGAGAGATGTAACACAGAGCGTCGAGAATTGCCATATTTATTTAGTGTTTGACGGTCATCACTCAGAATATATATTTTTAAATTTATATCACATTTTGGTTCGGGTAATGCTAAAAATGGGACAACAGATTTTGCATTTCTTCCCTGTGCTGATACAGGCTTTTGAGAAAATAGTGCTCGTTAGTGTTTTTTGCTAGGTTTAGTATTTACTTGGTCAGAGAAAACGATTCTAGTACAATGCTCTTATAATGCGTGATAAAAGTGTCTACTTGTATTATTCACAATTTTGTATGCCACTGTTAATGCTGAGTGCAAATAACTCAAGAGGTGAATTTGATTTTTGTGAAAGAGGAACTCTGCTTTAAATTGCGAGGCTGTAGCCCCACTGAACTTGAGGTTCCCTGCTCCATTTTGAGTTGGGGAACTTTCTAGCTTTTGATGCTGGAGCCTTACTGACTCCACTGGCAGAAACCTTTGAGCCTGTGGCCTTTCACCCAAATGCCACGTGGGCAGAGAGGCAAAGGCCGCTGCCAACTACCTAAGTCTAGATCAGCCCTTGCGTGACCTTAGCCTTCAAAGATGATGTGTCTTTGCACCTGTTCTATACAGCAGATTGTAAATGCGGATATTTGTGCCTATATGCTTGCAGACCTTGAGTGATTATTCTGCATAGCCAGGCACTTAAGGGCTGATTAAAGATTCTCATTTTATTTTCAACTTATGTTTTATTTGTTGTGCTGTAACAGAATATTACACTTTGGGCGAGACTGCTTCATTTTCCCTGTTTGTAATAAATGGTATCTGCACGAAGGGGCCGATTACGATACAGCCCGTATCAGCATCGTAATCGGTTCCCTTTCCGACTGCATCATTATGTTGGAGGCAGTCAGAAAGCAAACCTGCCAGTCATTCCGGCTGCCTTCCAACGGATTGGAGAATCTGTCCACCAGTCGGAAGCCGGCACGTAATCTCAAGGGCAGGTCTTTCCACCCTATAGATTACGATCACGGTTTCTGACATGGTTTCCATGCCAGAGAGCGTGTTTGAGAGCCCCCAGCAGGGCCCCCTTTGGTGCACGACCTGTGGTTGGAGGCCAAGGGGGCACCTATGGTGCCCCCCTGTTGATCCCTGCACCTTGTGGCAGGCACCTTGAGGTGCCTGCCACGGGGTGCAGGGATGAACCGCACCTCCCATTTCACTATGGAAGCATGCACTACGTCCGGTTTACGGCCGTATTGCATGCTCTCATAGTGAAATATAGTAATGCGACTGAACAATGTTCAGTCGCATCCTAATGGGGCGGTTGGAACCGCCGACTGGGTGTCGGTCGGTCCCATGACCGAGTTGGTGTTGGGTGGAAGTTATTCCGCCCGACATCATAATAAGCACCGAAGTATTTGCCTGGGTCAGAAGTCAGGTCTAGACTAATATTAAACTAATATTATTTGTATTATTATGCAATGGGGTGAAGTTAAGGTGCTATGATTTGGCTCGTTCAGTGACTAAATATCGAGGGACAGAATATCGACTGTCCAGAATATCGATGCCAAAATATCGAGGGACAGAATATCGAGTCCCTATCTACAAACAGGTAAGTACTAAAATATCGAGTACAAAATATCGATGTTTAAAATATAGTTAACTAAAATATCGAATTTTTTAAATGTATTCAAAATAATATAAAAGTAATTAAATAATAAACACAATTAAATAAAACATAGTTAAAATAATGTAAAAAGCTTAAAATGTAAAATTAATAAATGTAATGTAAAAAAAACATATTAATTTTTCTTTAATATATATATATTTACTTAATAATATTATAAAATAATTATTAATCTTAATTATAAAATATTTAAAACATTATTAAAAATAGATTTACATATATATATATATAAATAAACATATTATATAAATATAAAAATAAATAATATATAATAATTTAAATAATTAAAGATTTTTTTTAATGTTAATTAATAATTTACACTACATTAAATATAACAAAATTAAAAATATTGCATAGCTAAGGGAATAAAATTAGTATTCAGACTCCAACACTGTAAAAGTAGGGAATTTGTTGGATAGCGGGTGGGTACAAATTACTATTCCCACTCAAGCGAGTGGAACAGTAGGGAACGTGTTGGATAGCGGGTGGGTAAAAATTACTATTCCTACTCCAGCGAGTGGAACAGTAGGGAAAGTGTTGGATAGCGGGTGGGTACAAATGACTATTCTGACTCCAGCGAGTGGAACAGTAGGAAAAGTGTTGGATAGCGGGTGGGTAAAAATTACTATTCCTACTCCAGCGAGTGGAACAGTAGGGAAAGTGTTGGATAGCAGGAGGGTAAAAATTACTATTCCCACTCCAATGAGTGGAACAGTAGGAAAAGTGTTGGATAGCGGGAGGGTAAACATTACTATTCCCACTCCAGTGAGTGGAACAGTAGGGAAAGTGTTGGATAGCGGGAGGGTAAAAATTACTATTCCCACTCCAGTGAGTGGAACAGTAGGGAAAGTGTTGGATAGCGGGAGTCTAAAAATTACTATTCCCACTCCAGTGAGTGGAACAGTAGGAAAAGTGTTGGATAGCGGGAGGGTAAAAATTACTATTCCCACTCCAGTGAGTGGAACAGTAGGGAAATTGTTGGACAGCGGGAGGGTAAAAATTACTATTCCCACTCCAGTGAGTGGAACAGTAGGGAAAGTGTTGGATAGCGGGAGTGTAAAAATAACTATTCCCACTCCAGTGAGTGCAACAGTAGGGAAAGTGTTGGGTAGCGTAGGGGAATATTTGAGTAGACCCACTCCTACAATATAATTAAAATTAATTAACAAATAATTAATTAATAAAAATATATTTACCTTCCAACATTTTCCCCTATAAACGTCACCTCCAATAGTGTAAAATATTAATGAATGAACATAATTAATTAACATTTAATTAATTAGCTAATTACAATTAACAATAAAATGTATAACAATCATATCTAAATTAATTAACACAATTAACACTATAAAATAACTTTGAATAAATAATATTTAAAAATTATTAAAATTTGAATTAAATGTAACTTAATTCCCACCCTACTCCCCTATCAACACTCAACACACTACTATTTTTTTACATAATTAACATTAATACATTATTTTTTAATAATTAATATGTAATTAATTACTAATTAATAAAAAAGTAAACAATTTACATAATTATCAATTAATTAAAAAATATTATTATTCACTTTTTATATATTTAGTAATAAATTAATTAACTTAATTAACAATAGAAATTATTAAACAATAAATTATTAATTAATAAATTATTAATTTTGATAATTTAAATTAAATTACTTCCCACCCTATTCTCCTATAAACCCACAACCCGCTACGGAACTAATATATGCAAACATTATTAAACAATAGTTATTATAAAACACTAAGGGGCCCATTACGATACCCGGCGTAAAAAAATCCGCCAGGCATGGAAGCGGCAAAAATCCGCCCGCACACACCGTCTGAACACCGACCACGCCATTACGATTACACAAACCGAAAACCGCCATCGGCGAAAAATCACACAAGATACCGCCCGCCATCGTCCGAGTCGGAGTCAAACCGCCCGCCACGGACGGAAACATGCACGACAACACAAAACCGCCCGCCCTCACGGCCGACACACCGCACGTGAGATTACGATCGCACCGCCATGAGCGCGGGAAAACTACAAATATACCGCCCGCCAGCGCAAACAACGCCGATGAGAATCGACACGGCAGAAGCCATGGCGCCCACGTCCCTGCACAGAAACCATCCGCTGACAAAACCAATCGCACACAACATGGCCAACAAGTCCACACAGCAAGGCACGCACAAATACACAAGCACAGTACACATCCCGAAAACACCCCCTGGACAAACAAAAACTACAAAGGCCAGAACCCCAGACACAACACACCTGAAAACAACAGACCATGAGGACACACCCACATAGGTAAGTACAAAAGCAGCACTCCCACAGACCACAACCCCTTGCAACATTGCAAACTAGAGAGGAGAGGAGAGGACACAGTGACACAGCAAGGACAGCAGCACACCACAGAAACGCACACATCACAACCACCACCACCACCACCACCACCAAACACCGGCACCACAAACCACCTGCACATTACACAACACACACCGCACCAGCACCACAAACACCATGGCACCACAAAGAATGCCCAAGTTCACGCCCATGGAGCTGACGGTCATGGTCGACGAGATCATCAAGGTGCACCCACAAATCTATGGGAACCTGGTCCAGCACACACCACTAGCCACCAGAAAGAGAATGTGGAACCGGATCGTAGACCAGGTCAATGCAGTCGGGACCCTGCCCAGGAACAGAGTTGAAATCAACAAACGGTGGAATGACGTCAAGAGCCTGGTCAAGAAGAAGGAGAGCAAGAACAGAGAGCTGGCTGCCGTCACTGGCGGAGGGAATCCCGCGCTCTTCAAGACCTTCAAAGCGTGGGAGGAGAAGGTGCGAGTCATTATACATCCGGAGATCCTCGCCGGATTAGCAGGGGAGTGGAGGCTGGTAAGTACAAACTAATGTATACCAGCACACCGCTATGTACTCACATGCACTACCACCATGCCACAGCTCCCAGGGACAAATACCCCCATGTCCAGCACACAATACACAACACATCACACACACATGCAACAGACACCACCACACACAGCCCAAACCGAACAACTGTAAGATACGTGGGGACATGTGTACACTCAGCCAGCCACGTAACCACCAACAGGTCCCCAAGTATGCCAGAAGCGCCACAACGAGCACCCACCACACCCATGTGTCCGCCATAGCTGCACTAACCGACAAGTAACAGGTAAGTGGCAGGAACACAAAGTGCAGTGGGTGGGAGGGTGGACAGCCCAAGTACAACACACACCAGGCCCCTAGTCCCACAGCACAGCAAGGAGGAGCATCCCCCACACCCCACAGCCACGTGTCAGCCACCGCAGTGCACACCGACAGCCGAAAGGTAGACATCACGGTCCACAACAATCGGTGTCAGTGGGTGTCCAGCCACCACCACGACCCACAACACCCCCCCACCCCCACAGACCTGCAACATGGAGCACCCCCGCTTAGAACCATGTGGCATCCAGTACAGTGCACGCCCGAACAACCTGCAGGTGGGAAACTGGACAGGGCTGGATTACTGGAGGCATGAGGACCGTAACACGACCAACACATGGGACATGTCACGTAGCAGACGAACACGCAGCACCGCCCACCGTCACGAACAAGTGAACAATGTGCACACGGACATGAACCACAGACTCACACCTCACATGACCCATCACAGACACAGCAACACCCAAGGAGCCACGTCTGCATGCACAAGCCACACTGAATATAGTACCACACGGCAGCCACTGTGCAACCCATCACACACAACCGAAACACCATTGAAGTCCTGTCCATGTAGCCCCTACTGCCTGTCAACCACACACCCCACAACTACGCCTATGTAAGACAAACAACACTAGACGCAACAGAGCGGAACAACATAAATGCACACGAACACCACTGAACCCATCAAACACACAGACACACCATGCACATACAACATACCATCCATCCCATCCGTCAGCCCCAGTCTCATGAAAGGCATGTCATCCGCACAGCTGCCACACATACAGCAGTCACGCTAAGATACATGCCCATGACCAACCATGTGCCAGAAGTCAATGAAGCGCACGCCACACTGTGAGCAACAACACACAACATGGGCCACACCCCCCGAGCACTGCAGTGATGCACATGGCACAGGGCAGCACGCACACCAAGGAGATGGGACAACTGCAATACGTCGGGTGGCACACAACCATCACACACTCATAACGATGCGTCCAATGCCATGTCCAGTAATCACAACAGATAGCAAATATGCAGGGTATGTCAGGCATGCACACACCTCAGACCATGCACTGTCATGCTGCCACAACACATGTCACGTTCGGCACCCATGGCTCACAGCATGTAGCCCAAAAGCATATTCCATCCCAAATGCGTTTCTGGGACATGACCCCCATGTTGCCATATGCGTTCCTAAGCGTTCCATTTGCACCCCAAAAGCATATTCCACCCCAAATGCGTTTCTGGGACATGACCCCCATGTTGCCAAATGCGTTCCTAAGCGTTCCATATGCACCCCAAAAGCAAAGTACAAACCAGACCCAGGATGGGCCTGGAACCCGCATACACCAGAGTCACAATAAGTAGGAGCACAGCAACACACCCATCGGCATAGCCAATCCGTCCCATGCCACATGTGCACAGCACACAGTCCCATTGCCAAGCACACACAACAACAGATTGTACAGCCACACACCCGCCTCCGGGACACACGTGCACGAGAGTGCACGAACGGAGAATGTCAGACAACCAATACAGACTTCGCCAGGTGCAACACAATAACAAATCTCATTCTCTCCACAGGTGACGAACTGCTGGATGCTGGGGATGGAGACAGCAGCCAGCACAGCCAGCCTACAAGCCCCCAACGAGGACACACGGATGTGGAGGATCTGTCCTCCTCTTCGGACACGGACCACCAAGCAGGCCCATCTAGTGTGGGAGGGCCCAGCCGCTCCCCAGGACCCCTCCTACCCACCAACCCATCATCCAGGGCTGCTGAACATTCCCAGCCCCCTGCTGCCACTGTCGTTGTGGCCACACCCACGGTCATTGCGGCCACACCCACGGGCATTGCGGCCACACCCACGGTCATTGCGGCCACACCCACGGTCATTGCGGCCACTACCACTGCCGCAACCGCCACCACGTCTTCGCTGGCCCCAGCCCCAGCGCAGGTGGTGGCCCGGACGACTGGATCCACCCTGGGAGCCAGGGTGAGGACCGTGGTGAGCAATGGCTAGTGGGCAGGCCGGTGGCAGCAGGACTGGTAGGAGGAGCAGGGTCAGGGAAATGCCAGCCTCCCCTGGGAGCCATGCCCTGCCTCAAATGGCCAGAGTCCTTGGGGCCTATGAAGAGGCCCAAGGACAATGGGCCAGGTCAGCTACAGACACGCGTGAGGTGCTGGGGGTGCTGAGGTCCATGGACGCCCGTATGGGCCAACTCGTGGACCTCATGGGCCAGCTGGTGGTGGAGGTGAGGTCACAGCCAGGGACAGCAGCTCCCCCTCCGCCACCACCTGCCGGGGCGCAGGGTCGAGCAGCAGTGTCCAGTTCCCCTGCGTCCACAGCCAGTGAGCACACCTCAACCACCAGCAGGTCGCAAGCAGGCACCCCCTCGCAAACGTGGAAGGGGCCGTCCGAAGTGGAAACAGATCTCCCGGGAGGACTTCGCACGCTCCAGACGCAAGTGAGGCAGCCAGCCAGCCTTCCTTGACCACCCACTGCATTGACTTGGACTACGATCCCACTCCACACAGCCATCTGGTTGGCATGTGTGTGTTGGACTATGGACATAGAACCAGTGGGTACACCCTGAGCATCACGCAGCCATGACCGACAGCTCATTGTCACTGCACGCACCACTTTTGTCATCACCTTACACACAATCACATGTCACAGTTTGAAATAAATGCACCTCTTACACAAACTGCTGTTTGTGCCCTGTGTTTTATTTGTACGGAATACAACGGCCACCTTGGGCGGAAAGGCACCTGATGCGTGGCATGGCAATGGAACCGGAGGGCCTGTAGGGACCTAGGGGTGGGAGACAGAACAGGAGCACATTCAATGAGTGTGTCACACACCCATCACACAGTACATGTCAACAACTACAAGCAATGTACACACATCGCACAGAGCAATAGGGCACAATGCCACAGCCACCAACAGTGGCATACTACCCTGGCCATGGAGCGTTGACACACAGCACGCAGTGAACAAACGGCCACCCTGACACAGCACACACACACCTGCACAGATACAGCCACATCAGCCGTCGTACATGGACACTCACCGTCAAGTGAAGTAGCGGGCGATGAGCTGCTGCCGCACATTACCAGCTTCCTCCTCTCCGCTGTCCTCCTCACTCGAGCTGTCCTGGTCTGCAGGCTGGGGCCCTGGTTGATCTCCGTCATCCACGATGAGGGGGATCTGCTTCCGAATGGCCAGATTGTGCAGCATGCAGCACGCCACCACTATCTGGCACACCTTCTGTGGGGAGTACGCCAGCGCACCCCCGGTGCGGTCCAGGCACCTGAACCTGGACTTGAGGAGGCCAAAGGTACACTCGACCACACGTCTGGTCCTCCCATGTGCCTCATTGTAGCGATCGTCTGCTGGGGTGCGAGGATTCCTCAATGGACTGAGCAGCCATGCCCCATTCGGGTACGCAGAGTCACCTGGGTGTGAGGGACACAGAGAACCGTTGCTATTCCAACTGGACAGGGGACAGCATCGCACAACCAGCACGCTACACCACTCCACATACTCACCGACAATACAGCCACGATCCTGTTGCAGATTGGACATCAGTCGTGGCAAGATGCTGTTGCGCATTATGTGTGCGTCATGGGCCGAGCCTGGGAACTTTGCACACACGTGGGTGATCACCATGTCCGCAAGGCACACCACTTGCACATTCAGGGAGTGCGTGTGCTTCCTGTTGCGGTACAGGTGCTCAGTGGCCTGTGGTGGAACAAGGCCAACATGTGTGCAGTCAATGGCTCCAACGACGTGTGGGATTCTGCCAAGGGCATAGAATGCACCCTTCACTGCCGCCAATTCACGAGCCCTGGGGAAGCGGATGTACCTGTTTCGGTACAGCATCATGGCTGCCAGTACATCCCTCAGCACCTTGCTGAACATGGGCTGGGACATCCCTCCTCCACTGCCCACTGTGTGCTGGAATGACCCAGTGGCGAAGAAATGCATGGCGGCCATCACCTTAGCCGTGGGGGTGACAGCTGTCGGATACACCCTGCGGGGACGGAGATGGGGTTCCAACATGGCACACAGTCGATGCAGGGTTGGCCTGTCCAGCCGAAACTTCCTAATGACCTCTGTATCGTCCATGTCCGCCAGCAATTGGTATGGGCGGTCAATGTTCGGTCTCCGCCTAGGGAAAATGGCAGTGGACACATGTCAAAGCAACACAACACATAGCAATTTCGCATACACATCACTGACATGACTGAGCAAGCACATGAGCCACAGCCCAGCTGTCAAGCTGGGACGGCACGGCCACAATACACTTACACAGGTCTCCCAACAATGGTAATGGCTAGTGATACAAACCACTGCCATGTGCATGCACATGGGGATCTAGGCCCCAATGACTTGCGGGGCGTGCTGATGGGGACTGACTGCATATTCGTCAAGCGGCAACGCCACGGCAACATGAATGTCTGCTGAGCATGGAACTGCTTCCGAGGCTGGATGAGTATGGCACACGACGACGACGATGTGGGCACAGGCTGAGCGGCCAAAACAAGTGGGACCTGTGGCACGAGGGGATATGAGACAGTAGTAGGTGTCAGCACTGCACCCTATGTACAGCACTGTACGGATCACACCTCCCGAAACATTGACAGGTGTCCACATTGACAGCCCCATGCCAAGACGGCTGTGTGCTTGCAGTCACACGTCACAGGTGAGAGGTTACATTGCACGTGCCAGGTGGCAGACGTACATAGTGGGAGCTGGCATGTGTGTGCATGTGTCTCCTGTTCAGGATCCACCAGATGGGCGCTGACTCTGTACTGACCATTGGACACAGCATGTTCCGTGGAAGGCTTGTGTGTGTGGGATGGTGGCACTGGATGTGCCTCCGTTGGGTGGGGGGCCATGCACAGGGCGGGTACGTCGATGATTGCGCATTGTTGGTCACGGTGGGTGCACCAACTAAGATGTGTTGCCCTGTGTTCAATTCCTATGTCCGCATGATGATGGACTGTAGATGTGGGCAGACTACACATTGGTCGATGTGCTGTCTATATGCATGTGCCTTCACACCAGGCACAGCTGCCCCTGCACATGTGACCCCTGCTGGACTCGCTGCTGGGTCTGTGGAGCTGATGCACCTTCTGTGCGTGGGGCGGACAGCTCTCCTCACTTCCCTCATTGCGCATGTCATGACTTTGCCGCAGGTGACATGGATCATGGAGGGCCCACATGTACGCGTGGGTAGGCTACACATGATTGTTCACTGGTCGCCACCCCCAGTCAGTGTTTCGAATGGGAAGGTTGTCGTGCTGGTGGTATATTCGATGTGGCGGATGGGCGGGCCTAGGTGCGGGCTTACATTCCGGACATGGGGGGTAGTTGGATTGGCGACTAGTTGCAGTACACACGGGACACGTCTCTTCCTTTCCACATCTGGGTCATCCCTTGTACTCACTGACAGTGATACAGTCATCTTCGCCCCAGCCCTCATGTCCTCCCCTCGCTCCACCAATATGCATGTGCACCTGCGAGGCTAGCGCTTGCACAGGCAGCCCCAAGCTCGCACCAGAGAGGGCAAGGAGTGTATGTGTGGGTCCAGTTGCACGAGTGGGCTGTCTCAGGGTATGATGTGTTGCGGGACGCCGTCCACCTGCGTGGTGCCCCAAATGGAGTCCCGGCCTGCATGGACTATGCATCACAGTCTTCGCCTTCCGGATCCGCCACCTGCGACACCCAGTGGCTGTGGCTGCCCTTGCGGCCAGGCCGCGTCCGTCTGTGACTGATGGCCCACACATTCACTCTTTGGCCTCTCTGGGGAGGGCTCGGGGGTGGTGGCGCACGCGCTTGCACTTAGTCGCAATGGCATGTGGCGTGGTTGGTATAATGGGCAATGGATGGGATGGTGCGAGTCACCTCCCGTGACGTCAGTGCTGCTCGTGCTGTGGTGCGTCCCCCCTACACTTCCATTTGACTTGTGCCATGTTAGACGTTGAGGTTCTATTGCCTGCGTGATATGACCAGGAGGAGCGCGAGGAGACCTCTCACACACCATGCTCCACTGCCATCCCGTGCCCTGTATCGCCTGTGCGGATTGACTATGTTGGGGTTACACCTGGTCGACTGGGGCTGTGTGTGCCTTGTCAAGGGGCATGGCGGGCGCACAACAGGATCCAGCTTGTCCACAGAGGGTGGGCTGAGGTGCGCCTGGTACCGCTTTGTACGTGTGCCCGGCTGCTGTGCACACACGTGTTCACTCCCCCCGACAGGTGTCCTCTCACAATGCCCAGGGAAGCGGTGGTGTACTGTTCATGACCCCTCCCAACACGGCGTGCTTCAACTTGGCATGTGCGCATCTACCCGTCACACCCACCCACCTGAGCACTGCGTCCATACGACTTCACACGACACATGTGTGTCTTCCACAGTTGTGCTACTCATTTGCATTGACATCCAATACCAGTGGACTACATGGTCATGTCACGACTGCCGTGTACTTCACATACTCTCATCCTCTCTCATTCGTACTTGTGAAATGAGTCAGCGGAGACAGTTTTGGTTTCAAACATTATATTGAGTCTTCTGTCCTCTGTGATGCAGTATAGTGGACACTACTGGCAGCGGAATACATGTTGAGGATATACTGAGCATGATTACAAATGGGATAGGGTGTGGGGTTACATGTGATTGGCTGTTGCATGTGGGATGTGGGCTTCAGAGTTACATCTGCTTGGCCAAGGCTGTGCTAATGTACATTTACATATAGCTGCGGAGCTGCGGACTTTGACACAGACGGTATACATGTAGCCTACCAGACCGCTTGGCATCATGGGCACAGTCCATCTCAGTTCCATGTGACAGGTTTGCTGCGGTTGTTCCTCATGCACGCGTGCATGTGAGATGACATCAGGGCATGTGCTTGCGTGCATGCAGAGCGTGCCACTTGTTGTTGCAATGTGGTGGTTACTGGACATGTCACAGTCACTGGGGTCGTGTTGTTGTTGTATGCACTTGTCGTCCATGCAAAGGTCCTGGTATGGGATTCCCGGGGCGGGGGTGGGAGGGGTGCAGCACCCACAGACTCCAGGCGACCTATTCATGTCCACTGAGCGGTGTGTGTGTCCATGGGCGCTGGATCCATGTCGTGTCCTGGTTGTTCGTGCAGTTCCGTCCATGTGGGTGCGATACACAGACCCCATGCCACTGCCTCCCACGATGCATGCGGTGTTCCTGGATGTGATGGGGAACAGTGTGCATGTCCCGGTCATATCCGATGTCATGGCGATGTCGTTGATGGTGTGGTAACAGTTGCCGGTCGTTTGGTATGGCTGTTGTGGTGGTGACTGGCCAGTCCGTGCGGAAGCTAAGCATGGGTGCGGGGTTGGACATCATAGGTCAATCGGGGAACCTGCGTTGTGGTCCGACGAATTTACAGGTTGTCAGGTATGCGATGCCGTCCAGCAGGGCTTCCATGTCATTGGTGGTGTACATGTTTGCCAGCCAATGTAGCGGATGGTGGCTGTCAAGGTGTTGTTCGTAAGTTGTCCCTTGGAGGACCATGATGGGGCATGCTGGGTGACATTCGATGTAGCTGTTCTCGATGATCCGTCGTGTGGAGGCACAGTGGTCCCATTTCAGTGCGGGTGCGATGTTGGCCACATACGCCATGCCCCCATAGGCAGAGCAGGCCCTGTCGTGTGCGTCCAGAGGGAGGAGTAGTGGTAGCAGGTCCGCCTTTAGACATGCCGGGTTGGAGAGGCACATCTCCACGGGATGCTGGTAGGGACACCTCCGACAGTAGAAGACGGGCATGACGCAGCTGAACAATGTGATGCGGTAAGTCAGTCGGTAACTTACGTTCAGCAGGGACAGGAGATCGCATCCCAATATATGTATCAGGTTGGTTTTGTACAGCTTGACCTGTCCGGCGTAGTTGGGTAGGTGTGTTGCGGTTGCCATTTTGCAGCGGTGCGTTGTGGTGGCGTGCTCCGGCTGTGTGTGCAGTCTGCAATGTGCACGCTCCGAGGTTGCTGTGAGCTCTGTGTAGTCGTAGGGAGACAGGACTTGTGTTCTGTTGGCTTGTGCGGAGGACACGGGCCCTCATCCCACATGCTTCTCAGACAGTTCAAGGTCAGTGATGTGTGACTCCTTCCAATTAACTTGCATGTGGCCGACATGGGGGAGTGTTTTCTTTTTCTTCCCCGTCCGTTGTGTGCTTCTGTGATATGCGCTATCTGCCCTGTGGTCGGTCTCCTCGGCATGCCTGTGTTGGTCTTTTCTTGGACAATGGCTGTATTCACCGGCTTCTTTCGTAGGGCTGTGGTTTCGGAGTTGGAATGGAAGGTCATTCAGTGCTGTCTGCTCTCCCTTGTGTGGGCGGCAGGCTGCCTTTCCGCTCTGCGTTGGGCCTTGTGTGTGAATGTTATTCTTGGGCCACCTGTTGTCGGTCCCCGGGCTCTTTGGTGTTCCGTTTTATATGTCTTGTTCATATGTGCAGGGTGGTATGGGTGTTTCAGTGTGGTACTGGCGTTCCTCTTCCCGAAGGGGCCCTGCTTCTCCTAGTTGGTGTTGCCGCCGCTGTGTGCTACGCCATGTTTGTTACACTGGGGTGTGTCCTGCTGTTGCGTGACTTCACTGACATGTGTGCGACGGTTGTGTGGCGTTGGGTGTTGTCCGTGAATTGGGCGTTGGGGACATGTCTGTGGCAGGCCTGTCACGTGTCATGTGCGTTCGGGGTGGGGCTGATGTGTGTGCTGCTTGGTTGTGTCCCTGTGTCTGTGTGCGACGCATGCATGGCGCTGCGGTTGGCCTCTGCGTTGTGCGCATGTGTGGCGGCGTCATCGCCGCTTTGGGGCCGTGACGGGGTTGTTGGTTCCTAGTCCCAGGTGGTGTGTACACATGTGTTACGCGATGTTACGATTTGGCCTGTGTGTCATATGTGGATGCAATGGTGGATGTGTAGTGTACACGCGGGGGTGGGGGGTTGTCCGCTTTTTCCGCCCTCGCACTGTGTGCGCTGTTTGCGTGCACTTGTGTGTGTGCCTACCTGCGTCTCCGCGGTACGTTGCGTCCTTGGTGGTGCATCAGCAAGAGCATGGGGAGGGCCTGCAGTGCTGGATTCATGCTCGGGGGGAGCCGCTTCTTCGTTGTCCGTGCTCGGCGTCCGTGTTACCGCTTCGGTTTGTCGTACGGTGTCTCTTAGCCGTGGGAGCCGTTTGTTTGCGGCATCGTAATTTATATGCCGGGCGGGACGTGATTTCGTCGGACGGTGTGTGTCAATTGTGCTGCGCCGCTACGTGTACGGACGCACTTTGATGGCAGACGGTGTCGCTGGCTTGCCGGCGGTGTTTGGCCTACTTTTCGCATCGTAATTGGGCGGGCGTGTGGACTGCTGCGTGCCGGCGGTAACTGGTGGTTTTTGCATCCGCCAGCACGGCGGTTGTGCTTCCGCCCGCCATCGTAATGACCCCCTAAATTATTAATTAATAAATTATTAATTTTTATAATGTAAATTAAATTACTTCCCACCCTATTCCCCTATAAACCCACAACCCGCTACGGAACTAATATACGCAAAAATTATTAAACAATCGTAATTATTAAACACTAAATTATTAATTATTAAATTATTAATTTTTATAATACAAATTAAATTACTTCCCACCCTATTCCCCTATAAACCCACAACCCGCTACGGAACTAATATACGCAAAAATTTATTCACATAAAATCCATTACTTTAAAAAAATTGTAACATATATTAAAAAAATATTATATATTTTTAACACATATACTAACATATAAAACAATTTTAAAAAAATCGATATAATAAAATTTGATATAATGACATTCGATATTACTTACCTATATGTCGATATTTTTCCAACTATATTATGTCTTTTCTATATTCTGTCGTCTCGATATTTTGTACTCGATATTTTGTCCTTTCGATATTAAAAGTTCGATATTTAGGGGCCGATTCCGATTCGGGCCGGAAAACGTACCGACCGACTCGGATCGGAAATCTATTCCGACTGACACGGACCCGTGCAGCCCGATCCGCCAAGTACGATGTAATGCATGCGATTTACGACCGACTCGCACGGAACCCAAGACGAACGACCGAACCGCACGGAAAACAGCTATCCGGCCGGAAAAAAAGGCGAATCGAACCGACCGACACATACCAGGAAGGAACCCGAACGAAACGTACCCGCGAACTCCGACCCGCACAGTACGATGCAATGCGTGGAAAACCCGACCGAGTCGCACGGAGGCCAAGCCATACGACCGACACGCATACAAAACAGCGAGCCGAAGCAACCCAATACACCGCGACAAACGCGTACGCCGCACATAAAACACAGCAGAAATACAGCGTGAACGAGTTGGAGAAGCTCGCACGAGACCAACTGCAGCGTCCTACTCGGTCAGAAGAACGTCTCCTACATGCACAAAAAGTACAAAGGGAAAAACACAAAAAAAGGGACAAACAAGCAATTACAAAGCCAATAAATACTGGGGGTGGGACATGGAACAAAGACACACCCACAACTCCACTCATATAAAGGACACAAATCCCTACCATGATCCTTTGCAAATTCGAATTACCTGCCAGCACTCAACACCAACAGACAGCAACCACACACACACTCACAGCTCATCCATCACACAAGCCACACACCATCAGCACCTCAACAAATAGCACTCTCACATACACCCAGCAAAACCCACACTCACACACCCTCACTTGCACACCAACACACACATCACTCACCACCACCACCCATCACCATGCCCCCAAAGAAGAATCCAAAGTTCCTAGACAGTGAATTGGAAGTCCTGATAGATGAGATCCTCAGGGTAGAGCCACAGCTGTTTGGTACACTGGTCCAACAGACCCCCATGTCGCAGAAAACCAAGATGTGGGAGAGGATCGTCGACAGGGTGAACGCACAATCACCATGTTTGCGCACAAAGGAAGACATCCAGAACAGGTGGTATGACGTGCGCAGGAGGGTCAGGGACCTACTGAAGAAGAACTACGCCTTGAGCCAACACACCGGCAGTGGCCCTCCTGCCAAACCTGTATACCTCAGGCCCTGGGAGGAGAAGGTGCGGGCCATCCTACCACCAGTGAGCATATATGGACTATCAAACATCCCAGAGCCTGGTGAGTACACAACAAATGTACACAATATTGTGTGACAATACACACACATCACTGTCAAGGGGACAGTCAAACCATGCACTCTTAGCAAATACACACCAACCAAAAGATAATCATCCCAAGATGTGTATGTCAGTCAGATAAACACAATACATGCCATCTCATAGTGATATGTAACTGTGTCATGACATGTACAAACACAACAACAAATACAGCTAGGCAGTGGCACAAATCTAACCAACAAACACAGTCAGATATGTAGCCACCACTACAACACCACCTCACAGGGAAGCCCACTGAAAGGAAGGAATTCTGTGTATGCTGGTCAAGTCAGTGTAGCCAATAGCATCATGGGAGTTGTAGTCACAGATATTGCCCACCCTCACAATACGCCCATCAACACCACTATGAACCATGCTCACATCACAGGGAGTGGAAAACAACTGACAAGATGGCTGACACTGGCTACTGCTGTGGGGAGCACAAGGCCCTGCTGGCAACTGTGCACCAACCAACAGCAGGACACCATTGACTGACATCCTGAAAGCAAACTTGCACTCCCTGCAATGGAAGCACGTTCCATGGTGGGATATCTGGCTGGGTGGGAAGGAGGACTGACAGCACTGACCATAGTTACCAGAAGCTCTTCTCACCCCCCCCTAACACAAACTCCACACAACTCACCTGGGATACTGCATTGCCTCACACTCTAATCAAATATCCCACAAAGAACCACCACCCTGGGTCATGTTGTGTGAAGCACAGGGACACACATGGGACTTGTAGCCAAACTAACCCCAGGATAACACTGCCAGCCATCTTGTCAGCACAGGCACACTACCCCACAGGGAAGCAGAGTCAAAAGGAAGGAAGCATGGGCATGCTGGGAAGGGGGGTGGAGGCAATAGCATGATGGGAGTGGTAGTCACAACTCAACATCCCCCACCCACATGGCCCAGCAAGCTCACATTCAAGCATGCACACCTCACAGGGAGTGGAAAAGAACTGACAAGATGGCTGACAATGGGTACTGCTGTGGGGAGCACAAGGCCATGCTGGGAACTGGACACCAACCAACAGCAGGATACCACTGTCAGCCATCTTGCCATTGATGTCACACTCACACACAGTGAAGTCCACTCAAAAGGAAGGAAGTATGGGCATGCTGGGAAGGGGGGTGGAGGCAATAGCATGATGGGAGTGGTGGTCACAGCTCAACATCCCCCACCCGCATGGCCCAGCAGGCTCACACTCAAGCATGCACACCTCACAGGGAGTGAAAAGCCACTTCAAAGATGTCTGACAATGGTGCTCTGATGTGGGGAGCACAAGACCATGCTGGGAACTGGGCACCAACAAACAGCAGGACACCACTGTCAGCCATCTTGCCATTGTTGTCACACTCACACACAGTGAAGTACACTCAAAAGGAAGGAAGTATGGGCATGCTGGGAAGGGGGGTGGAGGCAATAGCATGATGGGAGTGGTAGTCACAGCTCAACATCCCCCAGCCACATGGCCCAGCAAGCTCACACTGAAGCATGCACACCTCACAGGGGGTGAAAAGACACTTCAAAGATGTCTGACAATGGTGCTCTGATGTGGGGAGCACAAGACCATGCTGTGAACTGGGCACCAACAAACAGCAGGACACCACTGTCAGCCATCTTTCCATTGCTGTCACACTCACACACAGTGAAGTCCACTCAAAAGGAAGGAAGTATGGGAATGCTGGGAAGGGGGGTGGAGGCAATAGCATGATGGGAGTGGTAGTCACAACTCAACATCCCCCACCCACATGGCACAGCAAGCTCACATTCAAGCATGCACACCTCACAGGGAGTGGAAAAGAACTGACAAGATCGCTGACAATGGGTACTGCTGTGGGGATCACAAGGCCATGCTGGGAACTGGGCACCAACAAACAACAGGACACCACTGACTGACATCCTGAGAGTCAACCTGAACCCACTGCAAGGGTGGCATGCTTCATGGTGGGATAACTGGGCTGGGGGGAGAAGGAGGGCCGGATGTCCACCAAATACAACCAATGCTGGCCATGTACACACCTCAACATTCATATTGAAATGCTCAAAGTATGCAGGACAATGTGCTACACCAATATCAACCTCTGACTGTGACAACTTAGGACAATGCAATGTACAGGCCCCCATCCAGAGGTACAGTCACAACTGTCAGGTGTGTGAACCATTGATGCTTTCAGAAACATAACATACATTGTGTGTGTCTCCCAAAAACAGGTGATGATGGGGACACAGCAGCAGACGCTGAGGAGTCCCTGTCCCAGGCTCCGGGGGACACTGAGCTCACTGTTGTGGAACAGCCTCTGCCCTCCTCGGATGACGAAGACCTACCTGGCTCCTCCGGAGTGAGTCATCATGCAGCACCAGCAGGACCACCAGCTGCACCCCCTGCACCCACCCCTCCAACAACTGCCAACACACAGACCACCCCTGCCGACACGGACAGACCAAGGACCACCACCACCAACAGCACACGGACCCCGGCCCAACGTGGAGCAACGGACACCAACACCAGCAACAACCCCCAAGGGGGCCCAGGGTCACCGGTGCGTGCCACCGCAGGTCCTGCATGTGTCGCCAGGGATGGTGGGAGGGGTGGTAGACATAGGTCGCTGCTTGCAGAGGGGTCTGGACTGCATGATGACCCACAACTGGTACGCATAGCTGATGCATACCAGACTAGCACCGGAGAGGTCAGCCAGGTAGTGGGGATCCTCAGGGACATTCAACAGCAGCAGGCTGCCCATCATGCCCGCTTGGACTCCCACATGTCCCGCATGGAGTCCAAGTGGGACACATTGCAAGAACTGATGGCGGTGCATAGGGACATATTACAATGCCTCCGCCAGATTTGCACCAACATGTCAACACCTCCCTGTGTGCCCACAACATCTGGTGCTGCAACAACTGCAACTGCCACAGGGAGGGAGGATGACTCTGGCGGAGAGTCCCCTGCACCGCAGCAGCCTGCACTTGAGGGTCTCCCCCCCAAAGAAGAGGGGTCGTCCGAGGAAGGGCGACTGAGAGGCCGATGGCCATGCACAACCCCCAGGAAGCCAACACCTGTTCTGGAAAATCACCTTTGTGCGCAAACTGTTCACCCTGTCGAATGCAACACAACTCTCCCACATGACATGGGGAGTTCAAGTTGGACCAATGTATCAGATGACTGTGGACTTTACTCTGGACATTTCTGCTACCAGGACTTCCAAATCATCTAGGAACTTTGGATTACAATCACAATGTACAGCACCCACCATCCTGTGCACTATACTCACACATGTATGTCAATAAACTCACTAATACACCATACTTGCCTCTGTTGTGATTCCAACGTTGTTTCTGTCATGGAGATGATGATCTGCGAAATGACACTGTGCATGGTAACTGCTACAGCAAGTACAACACCGACATGTGAGTCATGGCGACGTGACACATATGAGGGAGACACACCACCAGGGCTACACAACACATACACACCAGGGCCATCTGACTCATCGCCTACACTGATGTTGCCAGGAAATATGGTGCAATGCACAGACACAACACCTATTCACAGTCTGTGTTAACTAGCCCACTGGTGCAATAAGCAAATGTCAGTCAGATGTGTGACCACAGACAACGCACATCACAAAGTGAAGCACAGGTTTATTACACATTTGCAACATGTTGTAACCACCACAGATGCAAGGTAATCCTACCTGGCAGTGGGCACACAGTCAACAAGTGTAGAAGAAAGGAAGTCCATGGGTGTGGCGCACATCACCTGTAGGGAAACGACAGCTACCACCCTGGAAGTTGATTCACGGTGTCGGGGGATCACAGTTGACCAAACAACTCTGAAAGTACCCTGTGAAGGACAGAAATGACACACAGTCAAAAGCACTGAAGAACAGGACAGAACTGCAATACTCATGCCCAATACATGTCGCAAGATACCCACCCAGAACCAAGTTAGCATGTCAACACTGTTGGGGAGTACAGACTACCTGTAAGGACACATCGCTGCATGCATACAGTCATGTAGCACATGGACACACTCAAACAGCACCAGAGCACCACCAACACATATCATGCAAACTCACATCATTGACATGACATCTCCGGATACTCAGATTCAGCTGAAGAAGTTGGTGATGAGCTGTGTGCGGACATCACCCTCATCATCATCATCATCACTGGCATCGTGGTCCAGGCCAGGATCCTCCACAGGTGGCGGATGTTGGTCATCGTCATCCAGGATGAGAGGCAACTCCTTCCGCACTGCCAGGTTGTGTAGCATGCAGCAGACGATGACAATCTTGCACACCTTTGCTGGGGCATATGGGAGAGCCCCTCCTGTCTTGTCCAGGCAGCGGAAGCGGCTCTTCAGGACACCAAATGTCCGCTCAATCACTTTCCTGGTCCGACCATTGCCTCATTGTAGCGCATCTGGGCTGGTGTCACAGGGTTCCTGAGGGGCGTCAGCAACCACGGCATGTTGGGGTTTCCGGAGTCACCTACATACGGACAATTGCACATTAGCTGAGTTGGAAAAGAGGGTGGAATACTACATTGCAGAACACACACAATGGTACAAAGTCAGTACACACCGACAAGCCAGGCACGCTGGTTCCGCATCTGTGACATCATCCTCGGGATGCGACTACTCCTCATCACGTAGGCATCGAGTGCAGAACCGGGGAAACGGGCACACACGTGTGAGATGCTCATATCTGCAAGACATACCACCAGTGCATTGACCGAATGGTAATGTTTGCGGTTCCTGTATGCCTGCTCATGTGCCTGTGGTGGTACCAAAGCCACATGTGTCCAATCAATGGAGCCAATGACATGCGGCATCCTCCCCAGGGCATAGAAGTCACTCTTGACGTCAGTGAGTTGTTGACGTTTAGGGAAATAGATGTACTGGTTCAGGTATCTCAACATAGCCTCCAAAACATCGCGTAGCACACGGCTGAACATGGTCTGTGACATACCACCAGCAGACGCCACAGTGTGTTGAAAGGTACCGGTGGCAAAGAAGTGTAGTGCTGCCATCACCTTCACCTTGGGGGTCAGCACTGTAGGGTATGTCCGGCCAGGTTGCAAATGTGGGGCCAACCGCACCGTCAATTCCTCAATCAGCGGCCTGGTGAAGCGGTACCGTCGGATGCAGTCCCGTTCGAACATGGATGCAAGGTCAGGGAATGGTCGATGGACAGCTGGTGCCCTGCAGTGCATAGGTGAACAAAGAAAGATTGTCAGTCACCCCACATATGTGGCATTGACCATACTCAATATCACATGATACATCATTATGAGACACAAGTACATGATGTGTGCTGTTCCGTAAGGACATGTATGGCACCTACATGGCCAACATCTAACATCACAGTTCAACAAGTGTCGTCAACAAGTCCCAGGTTGTGCCATGGGATATCATTAGGCTGTGTCACAGTTCCCATGTACTGCTGTCACGTTCCAAACACACACCACAGTGACATGTGAGGACAGATGTGCCACAGGCATCACAGCTCATTGACAGGTAGATTCCCAGGGACCCTGTATTGCCACATGGACACTGGGATGACATGGTGCATCATGAATACACCACAGCAAAACAACTAGGACCCCCACAGGTAGTGGTCCCTTTTCCCTTGGCAGGACAGACATGGACGTCTGTGACACACACACGCACAACATCAAAGTCCATGCACGAACAACGTGGATGTGGAGACTGTCCCCCATTGTGCACATGGAATCAGAGACATTGTAAACACAACACGCACACAGACTGTGGAGGGCCATCACTACTGTTGCAATGGGTCAGCCTGTGACGTACATACCGTCCCACATGGGACTCAGGGGGTATGTGACATGACATACACATACACAACCTGGAAATGTGACCATGCCACATGCTCTGAAATGAACAGTTGCACATCACAGTGGTCATGTGCACAACACACAAAGGATTCTGTCCCCATGAACACGTGCACAGCCTGGGAGTGGCTGCCCACAAAAAACCACATGTTGACCCCCATACACAGAAAAGGTAATGCAGCCTTACATGCCTTAGGATACAGTGTGGACAGGCTGTGCTGTTGTAGGTGTGCCCCTGAGTCCCTGGAACGTAAATGTGGCTGGCATACGTTCATCTGTGACAGGCATGGTGACATATGCCAGTGACATGTACAGGGACGCGTCGTACAGCAATGGACCGATCGGTGCGCACGCATTGGCCATTGCATATGATGTGAGCGGGTACGCCCTGTACAACAATGGACCGATCGGTGCGCACGCATTGGCCATTGCATATGATGTGAGCGGGTACGCGTTGTACAGCAATGGACCGATCGGTGCGCACGCATTGGCCATTGCATACGATGTGAGCGGGTACGCGTTGTACAGCAATGGACCGATCGGTGCGCACGCATTGGCCATTGCATATGATGTGAGCGGGTACGCGTTGTACAGCAATGGCCTGATCGGTGCGCACGCATTGGCCATTGCATACGATGTGAGCGGGTACGTGTTGTCATCTGATGTATGCGTTGTACAGCAATGGACCGATCGGTGCGCACGCATTGGCCATTGCATACGATGTGAGCGGGTACGCGTTGTACAGCAATGGACCGATCGGTGCGCACGCATTGGCCATTGCATACGATGTGAGCGGGTACGCGTTGTACAGCAATGGACCGATCGGTGCGCACCCATTGGCTATGGCCTGGCCTGGCAACGGACGCGTTTTCAAACCTTTAACGAGTCTGATGCTGTGAATTCAGTTGGTCACCCACAACAATGTTGCAAATTCATGGTTCTCATGAAGATGAACTTTTGAAGGATGCTGTGGGCATGTGTAAGTGGTGCAATTCCATGGATTGGCCAGATTCAGAAGATGCAAACGACTTGGACCTCTCACTTTGGACACATGGGACAGTATCTGCCTCTGCAGCACACATATAATGCTGGCTGTTCCCCTGAGAGCTCACTTGCCTGCACTACATGCTCCAGGACGACATCTGCCACCACCACTGCTGCTGTATCTGCATCCTCTGGATCCTGCAATGGCACGTACTGTGGAGAGAGCCCCAGCCTTCAGCACTGAGGAGAACCAGGCCCTGCTGGACAGCCTCCTTCCACAGTACAGCAAGCTGTATGGGAAACCAGGGGAGCAGGTGAGTGTGCTGTCCACTGCCTTACTAAATGTGCATGTTGTCTGACTGGCAAGACTTACAGTGTGCACGCCACTGGCTAGCAGGCTCACTGAGTAGTTGTCACCCCCCATAGTGTGTAGTTACATGCACTGAACAGGTATAGTGCAGTGACAGTGCATTTAAACGAGGTATTACTTCCCAGGCAATGATACCATGTAGTAACTGCTGGCAAACTGTTCATAGCCATCGTTGCACTGCCTGTGTACATCATGTGCCCCTGTGATTGAGACATGTATTTCCAACTGTGTAATGCACGGATATGTTGCATGTGTAGTAATGGCCTTTTCACTTTGCCATCCTCACAGGTTGATGCCCACCAGAAGCAGAAGATATGGCTGACCATCGTCCGGGCAGTGAGATCCGTGGGGGACTACAAGCGCCGGATCCGCAACTGCCAGAAGAGGTGGCAGGACCTTCGGGGCTGGACCCGGAGGACCGCACGGGTCCAGCTGAAGCTGTTGCCTCCTCGCAGGAGGGGCAGACACCGGACCCTGACCCCCCACATGCTCAGGATCCTGGCGGTGGTCTTCCCTGATCTGGATGGGCAGCTGAAGGCCAGAGAGCAGCAAGGAGGGGGTGAGTCCATGACTGCATTGTGAACTTTGTCTGCCATGCTATGTGCCCTCCTCTGTCCTGGTTAAACTTCCACAGTACATCAGTCATGTGGTCCAGGACCCATGTCCCTCAATTGTGCACTGCCCACTCCTCATCTGATACCCAGGTGTGGCCCTTACAGTCAGGGAATTTTGTCACCTGGGTACTGTGTCCTTGCATTTTGCTTAGCTCAAGGTGGGGGACAGCATTTGTTCCCCTAACTCTATGGTGGGCATCATGGGTGGGTCCATTGCTTACACAATGCCTGTGTTCTGACATGTAATCTGCGTGTTACTTTGATATGTGGTCCAATTGCTGAGCTGATCCACCACATGTGCCTGGGGTATTTGACACACACCCATGCTGCGGGTGTGAACAATGTTTGGGCCTCAGGAGTATGTATATCAAGTGTGTCACACATACTTAGCCACCTGCCTACTGTCCAGGGCTCAGACCTCATTCACGTGGGGCAGGACAGTCATGCCTACTCCAGGCCATACAATACACTCTGTACTCCCACTCCCGTGTATCAGCTGACACGTTGTGCTCAGTGATATGTCCCCTCAGGTGTCTGCCTCTGTGTCATTGTGCTGTGGCTTCGTTGTCAGGACTACTGGGGTGTTTCTCGGTTGGGGCTCAGCATGCCACCGGAGATGTGACCATAGGAGACGATACTTGTGTGACACATAGGTGTTTGATCACTTGACCGTGCAGACTGGGGTATGCGAATGTGAAGTTCAGGCAGCTGTTTCCCATTCACAGCAGATTGTGAGGTGCTCAGGTTCCGAGGGTTGTGTTACAGGTCTCCCATATGTCCAATTGGTATGACGTGGACAAATAAGAGTTCAGATGATGTGGTGTGTGGGGGATGGACATGTGCACTTGTTCAGCTCCAGGACTTGCATTCCCCATGACCTAGGATTGTGACACAGTGCAGACTGTTGTTGTCTGGCTGTCCTTTCCATGTGACTGGAGACAGTGATGTATGACTTAGCAGGCATGCCTGTGCCATGGCATGAAACTTCCAATGAGTGATCCTGCAGGGGAGTGACATGTGCTACATGCACCCCATTGTGGCAATGACTATCAGGACATGGGTGCATCATGGTGTCTGGTGCTGGTATGCATCACATGCATTTCAAAATTGACTCTGGCCATCCCTTTATCCGGACATCTGTACTGACTCAGTGGCAAGAGTTGTGATGTGTGCATGTTCACATACTTCACCGTGTTCTCTGCACTGTCCAACTACTGTGTAGGTGGTGCATGTGTCCACACTGGGGTATTGCCATCCGACTGACACCAGACAGATGGGTGCAAGGCCAGGAGGGATGTGAGTGCCATGGTTGACCATCAGACTGACAATTGGCTTCTCCTACTCTGTTTGGGCACTTTTGGCAGTGTTCAACTAAGGATGCCAGGGCTTGGTCTGTAATGTGCTGTACTTACTGTGGTGTGTGCGGTCGGTGCAGGTGACTGATGTTTGTCTGTTTCCCTATTGTTTGCAGATACATCCACGGCCACAGGAGGGGACAGCTCCATGGACCAGGAGGAGCCGCAGAGCCAGACTGGGTCAGCAGCTGAGGAGTGGTCGGAGGGACCCAGTGGCACGGAGGGCGAGGGGAGCCACACCGAGGAGTCCTCAGCAGCATCCACCTCAGCTGAGGACCACAGCAGCTCGGAGGATGACTCCCTTGTGGAGGCGGGTGTCAGCAGCCACCACACCCCAGCTAGTGTTGCTGTCCCCGCCACCACCACCACCACCACCACCACCACCGCCCTCCCATCGGCTCCCATTCCAGAGGTCCGTGGAGGCTCCCGTGTTCGGGAGCATGTCTCCTTCGTGCCAGGCACTGCACCCCCTGCCCCTGTGTCCCCTGCTGCCCTGAGTGAGGAGTCTGTGTACCTCCTTCGCCTGCTCCATGTAGGGCAGACAGCAATGCTGAGTGACCTCCATGCCCACACCACTCTGTTGACTCAGCTGGTGTCGTTCATGGAGGGCATCTCATCGGGCATGTCTGCCCTACAGAGGAGCAATAGGTCCATGGACTCCTCCCTGACGGCAGCAGTGTCCCTCCTCCGACAGTCCCTCACACCTCCTACCTCTGCCCCATCCACACTCCCCAGCACCCTACCTGTCCCAAGCACACACACACCGGCACAGGCACACACCAGCACAGACACAAGCAGCACACAGACACACATGCCAAAATACAGACGCACACGCACGCACAGTCAGGGGACTGATACCACACCCACAGGGGATGGGGTACAGACACACACACAGGCATCCACAGTCACTCCGCAGTCCTCCGATTCCTCTCCCTCCAAGGCCCCTTCCCTTGCCTCACCTGCAACCCCACCTACACAGTGGGTCTTCCTCTGTGACCTCGGCCTCTTCCCCTCCAATCCAGCTGATCCAGCATACAGGGGGAAGAGGAAGCCCACCCACACAGAGGGGAGTGCCCCTCGCCCCCGGACACCCTCCCCCAGGCGCAAACAGACTGAGGCCCCCATCCGCAAGTCCCCCCGGACCCGGAAGAGCAAGACCCCTCCGCCGCCCTGCAGCTCAAGCACCAGGTCTCCTTCCTCCATCCCTCAGGCCCCCACTCCACAGGTGCCCCCTCCACACCCTGCCCCAGGTTCCCCCACCCACAGATACACCATCTCCAAAATGATCCGGCCCTCTCTCCCTGCCGCTTGCTCTTCCAGCACCACACCCCCCGCTGCGCATGTCTGTGCCACTGGTGTGGAGACGGTGTCCTCCCCCTCTGTCCTGCCCACCTTACCTGAACCCCATTCTCCTCCCCTGGAGATAGGCACTGCAGTGGAGTCCACTACCACCCCGTCTGACTTGGCCACTGCAGTGGGGAACCTGTCCACTTCGTCTGCATGGCCCACTGCAGTCGTGCCAGCACCCACACCATCTGAGTCATGCCCCCCAGTTGTGCCGGCACACACCATGTCAGACACCTCCACTGCAGTTGTCAGTGACTCTCCAGCACCCACCACCCCTTCCCTGCCTCCTTCTGGTGAGCCCTGATCCTGTCCCTGCGGTGCCTGGCCTGCCCCACCGTATACCCCTCCGAGCGGATTGTCCCTGGTGTGTAGCAGTGCAGGCATGCGAAGGGTGACATCTGGCACTGTCACCCTGTTTGGACTCATATTATGGACTGGCCATTGGCCTTTGTTATATATTTTCTTTCACTTCTCTCACCCAAATGCTGAATAAAGCAACTTTCTGTTCTCTAGTTGTTTTGCTTCTGATGTACATGTTGTTGATGATGCTAACCGTGCCCTTGCTGCAGTGATGCTGATTTTTGGTCTCATGAAAATGAAGTGTTACTGTGCAGGAACCCATGTGGTCCACGGGGAATGTGTCCTATCCTGTAGTGTATCCATGTCATCCTTTGCAGCATATGAGGGTGTCATGTTTCCAAGATTTGGCAATGGGAATTCCTAGGTTTTATTTGCAATATCACATCTGTGGCTTACAGCCCTGCACATCTGTTGTGCTTGCCATTGTTCAATTAGTCTACTTCACTGACCGTGTGGCCATCTCCACTGGACATGCAAGTTTGGGCATCAATGGGGAAGGACTCATCTGTGTTATCACTGCAACTTGCTATACATGTGTGTTGGATCTGTGCTGATGATTTCGGTGACACTCCCATGACCAGGCTGATATGACGGGAGACTTCATTTGGTGCTAATTGTTGACTGTGTGACCAAGTGTTCTGCTGACATGATGGAGCCCTAATGAGGCAAAGTATGGAACAGCTTTCCTCACACAGGAGTGGAGTCCCCTCATGGCAGTGTGTAATCCTGTGACATTGCCTGAGCCCAAGGTGTGTGTTGTGTGAGCATGTCTGTGTGTGTTCACTTCCATGTTGCTGGGCATGCTGGGATCCCTAGTGATGATCCTGTTTGTGATGCTTGCTGAGTTGACCTATGTTCCCCCAAAGTCTTCTCCCTGGGTTCTCTGGGATGTGGGTGCATGGCACATTACTGGTCATCAGGGTGTCACCCATAGGTGTGTTTGCTGTCAGGGCTGGGTTTGTGGGCAAATGCAGATGGGACACAGTCAGGATTCCCCTTGGCACTTGTTGTTTACACCTGTCATGTAATTTCCAGTTTGTGTTAGCTTTCAGTGATTGTGACACGTTGTGTGTGACTGCTGGCACTCCTCAGGGTCAGGGCTGCAATGTTGGAAGTTGTCTATGTGTGTTCTTTGTGGGTGACCTTGGCTTCTTCATTGGTGTGTGACTGTGGCCGGGATCCCATTGGTTGGTGTGGTATTGCCGTCATGTCCATGTACAGCGTACTGTGCAGTGTGTCAGACATTCAGGAGTCTTGTTGACTGGCCATGTGTGATGGGTTTCTGCACCTTAGTTCCCACCACCACCCCTGGGATTGTCATGGGTGCATGTGCAATGTCACCAGTGCATGTGATCTTCACTGCTGCACATTGTTGGAGGTCGAGGTGTGTGGTGTTGAGTGTGTGCAGATGAGAGTTGTTGCCCGGCTAGGCCCCTGCCTCCATGTTGGTCTTGGCTGACTGGCCGTGCTGATTGATTTGTGCTTGTGTAGGTGTGATGGTAGTTTGTTGCTCAGGACACATGACTGTGGTTCACAGTGTGAACGACATCTAGCTTTGTCATCACAGTGGGATTCTCATGCAGCCCAGGGTCCCCACATTGTGGGGACCCTGGGGGTAGTGCTGTGGTGTGTCTGTGTCTTGCTGTGTTAGTTGCTGCTCCTACATGCTTGTGTGACATGTGTGATTTGTACTCCCTCTCATTTAACAATGCCTGATTGCCCACATAGGGGATTTGGATCCATGAGTTACTTTTGTGTGGCACTGTATGCGCATCTGTGTAATTGGTATTCAGGCCTCATCATGTGTTGTGTGGTTGCCTGGGGACACTGGCACCCCCCCCCCCTTCACCTGTTGTGTTTGATGTGCAGTGTGGGGCTGCCTGTTTGTGTTTGTGCATCTGCACCACTGCATTGGCATATCTTTAGTGTGCCATTGGCTGTATGTTGTTTGGTGGGTTTCACCTGCTGTCCCTGGGACTCCTAGGTCATCAGTCAGCACGATGATCATGGTTTGTGTGTCCCATTGCTGCCATGGTATGGTATCTGTTCACCTCACATCTACAGTCTCCACAGGATGTCTACATTTGTGTGCCCATTGGAGCAGATATCTGTTCTGCATTATGATGGTCACTTCTGTCATTGTGTTATTGATGAATGTTGACGGTGTCATCCCCCATGGGTGATGTTTGTCTGCACATGGCCAAAGGTATGTCTTATTTGCACTGCACTGTTTGCCTCACCCAATATATGTTGCTATGGGACACGAACACTACTTTGCCACTGATGTGTTTGTTGTTCTGTGACCAGGATTCAGCCATGCTGTTTGGCAGTTGCAGCTTTTTCCATGGCCACACTTACCTTATAGTCACTGTGATGATGGGTGTTTGGACCCCATTGCCACAGTGGTCATGGTCTGCTTGCATTGTGGAGGCCACACACATTTATGTGTGACACATGTGATAGGGGGTCACATTGTATGTTCAAAGTCATGTTCAGTGTTGTAGGCATTTGACACAGTCTACACACGCTTGTCATGGTGTTGGGGGGATGTCTTTTTCTTGCATTCCTTATGTTGGAGTGTGCTGGTTGTGTCATGCATTACCCATCTTATTAGTGGGGGTGGTGTTGGTGATAGGCATCCAGCCCCCCATGGGTAGGGGTGGTAGTAATGGTAGGCATCCAGCCCCCCATTAGTAGGGGTGGTAGTAGTGGTAGGCATCCAGCCCCCCATGGGTAGGGGTGGTAGTGGTGGGCATCCAGCCCCCCATGGGTAGGGGTGGTAGTAGTGGGCATCCAGCCCCCCATTAGTAGGGGTGGTAGTGGTGGGCATCCAGCCCCCCATGGGTAGGGGTGGTAGTAGTGGTAGGCATCCAGCCCCCCATGGGTAGAGGTGGCAGTAGTGGTGGGCATCCAGCCCCCCATGGGTAGGGGTGGTAGTAGTGGTAGGCATCCAGCCCCCCATGGGTAGAGGTGGCAGTAGTGGTAGGCATCCAGCCCCCCATGGGTAGGGGTGGTAGTAGTGGTAGGCATCCAGCCCCCCATGGGTGGAGGTGGTAGTAGTGACAGGTATCCAGCCCCCCATTAGTAGTGGTAGTAGTGGAAGGCATCCAGCCCCCCATTAGTAGGGGTGGTAGTGGTGGGCCTCCAGCCCCCCATGGGTAGGGGTGGTAGTAGTGGGCATCCAGCCCCCCATTAGTAGGGGTGGTAGTGGTGGGCATCCAGCCCCCCATGGGTAGGGGTGGTAGTAGTGGTAGGCATCCAGCCCCCCATGGGTAGAGGTGGCAGTAGTGGTGGGCATCCAGCCCCTCATGGGTAGGGGTGGTAGTAGTGGTAGGCATCCAGCCCCCCATGGGTAGAGGTGGCAATAGTGGTAGGCATCCAGCCCCCATGGGTAGGGGTGGTAGTAGTGGTAGGCATCCAGCCCCCCATGGGTGGAGGTGGTAGTAGTGACAGGTATCCAGCCCCCCATTAGTAGTGGTAGTAGGGGTAGGCATCCAGCCCCCCATGGGTAGGGGTGGTAGTGGTGGGCATCCAGCCCCCCATGGGTAGGGGTGGTAGTAGTGGTAGGCATCCAGCCCCCCATGGGTAGAGGTGGCAGTAGTGGTAGGCATCCAGCCCCCCATGGGTAGGGGTGGTAGTAGTGGTAGGCATCCAGCCCCCCATGGGTAGAGGTGGTAGTAGTGGTAGGCATCCAGCCCCCCCTGGGTAGAGGTGGTAGTACTGGTAGGCATCCAGCCCCCCCTGGGTAGGGGTGGTAGTAGTGGTAGGCATCCAGCCCCCCATGGGTAGGGGTGGTAGTAGTGGTAGGCATCCAGCCCCCCATGGGTAGAGGTGGTAGTAGTGGTAGGCATCCAGCCCCCCATGGGTAGGGGTGGTAGTAGTGGGCATCCAGCCCCCCATTAGTAGGGGTGGTAGTGGTGGGCATCCAGCCCCCCATGGGTAGGGGTGGTAGTAGTGGTAGGCATCCAGCCCCCCATGGGTAGAAGTGGTAGTAGTGGTAGGCATCCAACCCCCCATGGGTAGAGGTGGTAGTAGTGGTAGGCATCCAGCCCCCCATGGGTAGGGGTGGTAGTGGTGGGCATCCAGCCCCCCATGGGTAGGGGTGGCAGTAGTGGGCATCCATCCCCCCATTAGTAGGGGTGGTAGTAGTGGGCATCCAGCCCCCCATGGGTAGGGGTGGTAGTAGTGGTAGGCATCCAGCCCCCCATGGGTAGGGGTGGTAGTAGTGGTAGGCATCCAGCCCCCCATGGGTATAGGTGGTAGTAGTGGTAGGCATCCAGCCCCCCATGGGTAGGGGTGGTAGTAGTGGTAGGCATCCAGCCCCCCATTAGTAGGGGTGGTAGTGGTGGGCATCCAGCCCCCCCATTAGTAGGGGTGGTAGTGGTGGGCATTCTGCCCCCCATGGGTAGGGGTGGTAGTAGTGGGCATCCAGCCCCCCATGGGTAGGGGTGGTAGTAGTGGTAGGCATCCAGCCCCCTTGGGTAGGGGTGGTAGTAGTGGTAGGCATCCAGCCCCCCATGGGTAGAGGTGGTAGTAGTGGTAGGCATCCAGCCCCCCCTGGGTAGAGGTGGTAGTAGTGGTAGGCATCCAGCCCCCCCTGGGTAGGGGTGGTAGTAGTGGTAGGCATCCAGCCCCCCATGGGTAGAGGTGGTAGTAGTGGTAGGCATCCAGCCCCCCATGGGTAGAGGTGGTAGTAGTGGTAGGCATCCAGCCCCCCATGGGTAGGGGTGGTAGTGGTGGGCATCCAGCCCCCCATGGGTAGGGGTGGTAGTAGTGGGCATCCAGCCCCCCATTAGTAGGGGTGGTAGTGGTGGGCATCCAGCCCCCCATGGGTAGGGGTGGTAGTAGTGGTAGGCATCCAGCCCCCCATGGGTAGATGTGGTGTTAGTGGTTGGCATCCAGGCCCCTATGTGTGTATTTGGCATTGGTGATAGCCATCCCGCCCCTATGGTGCTGCTGTTGCTGGTGTAAGTAATTTCTGCATCCCTATGTGTGTGTGTTATATGTCGGGTACGTGTGGTTTGTTTGTGTGGTGGGTGTCTGACTTACCTTCTGCGCCGTACGCGTCCGTACCAGTTCCGGTAATAGATGTGCAGTATTGGTAGGATCTGCGTTATGGGATTCATGGTTGGTTCGTCTCGTTCGTCTTTCTCGTTGCTTCGACTCGTACTCGTGTCCGGCGTGTTCGTCTCGTAGCCCTGGATCGTCTTGTGGCGCGAATCGGAGCTTATGTGCGCCTCTCCCAGATGCTTTGACGTGCCGTGCATAGCGACGGGTTCGGCGCGTACGGAGTGCGCATCGTACTAGTCCGGCCGGACGGGGCTGCATTTTGGCTTCCGTGCGACTCGATTCTGCGTTTCCGGATCAGGCTCGGTCGGAGAACAGGACCTGGATTGGGTGAGTGCGACTGGGTCGGGATCTGGGCAGTTATGCGCATCGTACTTGCTCGTTCGGACGTATGTACGAATCGGTCGGGAAACACGCATTCGCACGGGTTTTTTCCCGGGCAAATAGTGTTAGGTGCGCCTCCGACCGGGTTCGGAATCGACCCCTTAGTCTCTACACCGATTTGGCTGTCGATTTAACCCTGGTCTTTAATACTGTAATAGTCTTAATATTGGCCAGAATCACCAAGCGAATCACCAAGCATTTTTGTGGGAAGTAGTGTCTTTCTCCAGATATAGGTGTTAACCTCTGAATGCGCTAGTAGAAGTATTATGCACTTATTCATGGGCAAAAGCATAGTGAATTACATGTTTCATACAACTAAATGTTGAGTCGCTTTTGTAAGTTGAGTTTCCTTATTGTGGTACGTGAATGTTGTTCTTATAACCATATTCACTTAGAGATTGCATTTCTGTATTTAATGTATATAAACATCGTGTTCCTTAGAGTGGCATTACAGCATTGCAGTTAATGGGGTTTCTTATTCTACCTACTGTTAGCTCGATGTTGTGCCAGTGAAAGCTACTATGCAGATAAGGTATCTGGGCATTGCACAATTTGGGCGCAGTGTAAAAGGTGACAAGTATATTGGGTACAATTTACAAAGGTTAATTTCCAATGTAAACTTCAGCACATACAGTAATATTGCTACTACTGTGTGTACATTTCAGAATAATAGCAATTTATGGCAAGTAAGTGTATATTTCCTGCAGTAGGAGGCAAACATCTCTCCACCCCTTGAAATGGTACAGAATATGGGGAGGATTGACAAACACATGTGTTACCTGAAGTAAAATTATGCTTGCATTTTTATGTGTGTCTGCACTTACCACACATAGGTAAAATAATAAGCAACATGCATATATGCTAACTGCAATTTGTGGAAATAGGAAATCAGCTATGCCTAACCGGAAACACGCACACCAGGCATCAATCAAAATTTGAAGCACATAATTATATCAAACACAAAGTGCATGGCCCTCTTCCCCTTGTACTATGCTTTGATTCGAGCAAGTTATCCCACCCCAGAGCAGAAGGAACTTCATTGAGGATGACACAGACATTAAACATTATGGTAAGCTTTGTTGTTCACTATATTGATAGACCATATTTTCTATGTCCTCAAACTCTCAGTAGAGCAGATAAGACGTGGCATGATGGCCTCAATGCGAAAAATGTATTTGGAGTGGAGGTAGTCACTGTGCAGACAATGAGAAAAAATGGCAGGATAGAATGATTCACAGGAAGGATTTGTGTGCCAAGGCAAAGGAGGCAGATGCTATGCCTGTCTTCAATTGTGGATTATGTCTTTGTCTCAAACCTCACCAGCTTAATGGCCTTCCATTTCAGGTGACCCCCATCATCAGACCAGATAATATGGATATATCACTTCTACCTGCAATTGTTACTTGAATATTAACAGCATAGATGGCAGTCAGAAGGCACATGGCTCAATCAAACACACGCAAAACCAGCCCTCTTTGTTACAGGATCTGAAAGTAATACACACATGTTCACAAAAAAGCAAAACATGCACGCTTTCACTGTCATCTCTTTTACTTTTACTAGACAAAGTGCATGAACTGTTGCATAGAGCAACAACAAGGTGATGAATGGAATGCTTGAATTAATGTCAGCCATTGGTAATGGCTTGGGCCGCACCCCAGTAAAAGTATTTGGGAAATTAGTGTCCTTGTATCTGCTTATATCTTTTTGTTACAGCCATTTGAGAGCTATGGTTTAACCGATTCAACCAATGTTTACTTGTAAATTGGAACTGACCAAAGTCTTACAAAAGGCATACAGTATAGAAATTTCTTTATCCAGCTTTGTATGGAAATTCTTTGTCCTAGTATGAATAGGACATCGGCATAAAGTAGTGCTCTTTGTATTATAAGATTGGATTTCATGAGCATGCAGGTAATGCTATTGTTTTAATGTGATTAGAATCTGGGATGCATTTGTTTTAAGAATCCTTATGTGAGAGGTATGTGACTGATAGAGCAGGTTTTCTTGAATCTCAATCTCTTAGTAAAATCCTCAAAGATAATTCCCCACTGGTCGTATGGACCTTTGAATGTTGACTTGAAGTGTAAGAAAGGAGATAACATTGGCAATACATTTCAAGTATAGTGAAATCCATGTGGTTCCACCAGAACAACCGAGAGGATGATGTTCAACCTTAAGGGTTTTACTGACAATTTAATTCAGGTTACAAGTTAAATCGCTCAGTTAAACTGAAGAAAATATATTGTAAGAGCATGCTTATTTAAATGATCATTCAGTCTGAATTTATAGATTATAAGGAAAAAGATGCAAAATAGAATCACGTACAGCAAGCAATATATCAACGAACATGCAAGGGCCCTTCTTTCTCAGTCATCCTGTTCCATTGTTTTAGCCGAATACAGGTGTGTAGTCTGAAATCTATGGCCATATAATGACCTGCCATACCTTCTGGTGGAGCTTTCTCACCCTCTCGGACCAGAATTCTCACATCTCTTAGCACCCTGAAACATTTCATTTTTGCAGCAATCTCTAGCAATTTCAGGAGGAAACAGTGAATTCAAACAAGCAGCGATTTTCTGTCAAATCACAATGTAATACATAGCAGTACTAGCATTCAATTTCACCACGGCACCTTCTACATGAACCTATCACAGCATGGCACCTGAGAACGCAGTGACCAACACCAGTGCAGTACCAATGACGTGGGCATACAAACAAACCTTTACAACAACACTAAAGCAAGTACAATTAACCCTTGTTTGCCCCACTACAGAAGTTCAAAGTAACCACTTATTTAAGAGGATAACAGGGAATAATGCTCTCCAATATTAGCACACACAGGTAAAGCCTCGATCAGCAGAAAATCATCTTGACTGATGTAGTTTCTTGTCTGCATAACAGGATTTCACAACACTAATCACCATTAATACATTCAGAGCAATCAATTACAAGTCACTATCTTTTTTCAGTTTAAAAATGCTTTATTGAAAGAATTTCAAAGTAATTACAGAGATAACATAATATAAAAAATATTGTGTATAATGTAGTCGTAAAAGAACAAAGGGATTGAAACCTGACAATTAATACTATTTGATATAGTATTGTATCGCTGTACAAAAGCACAAGAAATCATGCAACATAAGTTTATATTAATCTTGTATTTTATAATATTGTTTAGTTTTGGTTTGGGGAAAAGATATAGAAGGGAAATAAAAGAAGTGGAAGAAAGAAAATGAAAAAGAGAGTGCAAAAAGAGGAGAAAGAAAGATGTGTGGCGAATTAAGAGAACTATGAGCTAATCAATAGCCAACTATAAACTAAGAGATGACAATGTAATAGATTGCAAACAAAAATCATTATTCATGGAGGCTGAAAAGGAATAATTATATCGGATATTTGAATATGTTGTCGAGAAAAATATGTAGACAGTGGCAGACAAAACAAGTCTTTCTTAATTAGTTGCTGGGCAGAAATTGCATTTGCTCTATCAAGTCTATCGTGGTGACATAACAGAATCCACCATCTGGTTAAAGTGACCGTAGTGCGATCTTTCCAACTAGGGCTCGATTCCGATCTCGGTCGGAAGGGCTCCTGACGGGATCCGGAACGACCAAATCGATTCGGAGCCACTGTTTCCGTCCGAATCGTCCCCCATTCAGAACGACCAATTAGGATGCGAAGATCTCGTCCACGCTGACCGAATCATTTCCGAACCCGAATCTGTCCATCCGACTCGTCTGGAGCCAAATCGTGCCTCGCAATGGACCCGGCTTCCGAACAAGCGAGTATGATGCACGATTCGGACAGCGATATCGACTCGGTCTCAGCAAGATGAAACAGCTGTTGGAATCAGACTTTGGGGGGCCAGAGCAGGCACCTCTTCACACGGAGCCCTCCTAATCGGTCGCAGGGGGGTGCGCATGGGTGCCCCCGATCCAAGCATGCACAGTGTGGTGGGCAATATGGGGTGCCCGCCACAGGGTGTACGCTTTTCCCCACCCACCCCCTTTTTTCTGTGGGAGCCTGTGTACACGTCAGTATACAGGCTCCCATAGAGTTCAATGGGAGTCTGAGCGAACCGAGTCCGTCAGCATACGGCTGCATCGTACTCGTTCGGTCGGACTCGCACAGCACGATTCGCTAGGAAAGCCCTCCGGATCCGAGTCGTACGGAGGGCTTTCCTAGCGAGATCGGAATCGGGCCCTAGATGTGATAATTTGATTAGAAAAAGCAATAAGTAAGTCAATATATTATCCAACTATACAGTTCCCAAACCATATCTGAGAAGAGCTACCTGATGAAATATGCAATATGTGAAAAGGGAGAGTAATAGAATAAATGGTTGAGACTTTTGCCCAAACTTGCAACCAGAAGGTGTTAACAGATGGACAATGAAAAAGCATGTGCATAAGATTTCAAGTCTCAGTTCCACAGGTCTAACATTTATCATCTATGGTGATGCTATTTTTATAAAGTGATGTAGGGGTTAGATATATCCTTTTGTAGACATAGTGCAATGTTTGTTTGTTACTAGTGGAACAAGAGGTGGAATGAATTTTAAACCAAATCTTATCTCAGGTTTGAAGTGAAAAAGTGTAATTTAATTCTGATTCCTATTGTAACTCCACTTTAGATTTGGATCGGTTTGTAGGGAGGTATTCAAGCTGTTTGCATAGGAAGCATTAACATCAAGGGAAAAATTGAAAACATCAGGAGGTGTATTAGGAGGAGGGATATCCTCAGTTTGAAGAACAAGAATATCTTGTGAAATAATCTTTTTCAACAATTCATATTTGAGAGTAGGAAAGGAAGTAATACTATATTTAAGCTGAGGTTCAGTAGAAGAGAGAACAAGCATTGGCATAGCCAATAGGTCTCGCCTTTGGGACCTTATAAGTGTTTAGTTATCCAGCACAATATCCTTGGTGCAACAACATCAAGTGTTGCATGGCTAAACACTTATAAGGTCCCAAAGGCGAGACCTATTGGCTATGCACAATCTTTTTTAATTTTGTTTTATTTATTTTGGGGGATGAAAAGGTAGCAAATAGCTACCCGCCCTCCACCTAAAAAAGTGCTTTCATACTTTCTTTTTAACACAGATCCATATTGGATCACGGAATTACACACAAAAAATGGTGATGGCGTGATTTTGTTGGAATGTAGGCGGTGTACGAGTATTGACGCATGCCTGTGCAGGTCATCGCTGATGTGCGTGCCTACAAAAGGAAGCAGCCATATCATTGCACCTTATACTTTTTCTTTGCATTGTTTTTCTGTTTTGGTCGTGCTGTACAGCATTACCTAAAAACATAGGCAAAGCCAATAGGTCCCAAAGGCTGGAGCATATTGACTTTGCCAATGCTTGTTTAGTGCTAATAATGTAGCAAGACAGATTTTGGTTAGCAGTCTTCCTTGTAGCCCTTCTGTCACAGTGTTGCGAAAGACGGTGGCCAGTCTCACATACAACAGGGTCCATCTTACTTCAGCACCAAACATCCATCTTCAAAGCGCCACAGAAATGCACAGCTTTACAGGAGTCGTCTTGAAGCACCGGACGGTGGCATTTCTGACCAACACTGCCAACTCCCTGCATACAGACAGGACGAGTCAGCATAGGACAGCGCCTGGCTTTATTATTTGATTTTAACTTCCTTTACGACACTGAAAATGTTCCCCTCATTGTACTACCGATAATGTCAAAGGAACTTCTATTGCGCATGTACATGTGGCAAATTTCAATCCTTCAACCATTTCCTCCAGGCACCGAATAAATCCGCAAAAATATCTTTCCTAGAACACTTCCCAAAGACAGGTGCCTCAGTGGCACTGAGAGGACCCTCATCAGGGCTCCACACACGTGGTACCCATGGGTCAGAAAGCACAACTCCACCCCCATGTACAGCTGGGCAGACTAGATTTAAGAGAACATCATCCACTCCACAAGCTGCCTCTCGGGGCTTGTGCTTCCAGAAGAAACGAAAGCACCTTAGCCGAGGGCACCTGAACGGCAGCCTTGTAGAAAGGGCAGTACCCGCTGCCTCATAACTGGTGCAGAGCACCACTGTACACAAACTGAAGCTTTGCAGAGCAACTAAAATTATATTATCGTTAGACTGGGGTATCTTCACGTGAATGTTGTCATTCAAAAGTTGATAGATCGGGATTTGACCTGTAGAAGGCGCCAGTGCACTAATTTAGAGCATTCGGACCATCGGGGTAAGGAAAAAACAGTTCTAGCAAAATCTTTTTCTAGGGCTATTTCAAATTACTGGTAGTCACCATTATCTCTGAGAGGGGCGAAAGAGCTCTTTAGGCACTCCAGTTATGAACCGGAAGCTCTTGGGAAAGGCATTCATGCCCTATGTTTGGTGCAGTCAGTGTGTAGGGCAAGTCTTCGTGGTGCCAGTTGAAAGATGCCACAGATGCCGACTTTAAAACGGGGAACTAGGTTCGAGTCTCGGCGTGAGCTCAACATCCTGTGATTCTGGGCCAAATCACTTCATCTCCCCGTGCCTAAAAAAATATTGAATGTGTCCTTGGTGTATGTAAAGCGCTTCAATACCTTCTTCGGGTCGAGTTAGCGCTATAAAAACAAGCGTGCGCCCCTCGCACGGCAGCAGGGGGAGGGGGGAGAGGAGGGAGCCTGCATGATTCACTTGCGGGAGCGAGCGGCGCCAGGAGCAATAATTGCTACCATATGGCGCCAGCTGCTCGCTCCCGCAAGTGAATCGCCAAACGTGCACGTGTTGCCATTGAAGGCAATGGAACGCGTGCACGTTTTTGGGTGAAAAGCCGAATCCATCGCAAAAGGTCTTTTTTCCTATGCAACGCATGCGCGCTGCGTAGGCGAGACCTAAAAACAGAGACCATTAGGAACTGTTTGTCTTCAAGAATACTGTTTGCTGCCCAGTCCTTCCAAAAAAATCTATTGATGTGATAATTTATTATTTTTTTTGTGCCATATAGGAGATTTTAGAACCACCTGTAAGGGTGACAGCGGTTGGGTGAGAATAGGTTTTACTAGGTGAATCAAGTTCCTAATAATAGGAGATAGGAGGCATTTTGGAGGCTGTGAGATATAAACCACATTCTTGAAGTTAAATGGAGAAATCAATGAGTCTTCGAATTTGCCCCACCCAAATCTTTAGATTATGTAAATCATGTAGTGCTTTTTTTTTAGTTGCAACAAAATATAGTATTAAGGGTTTTTAAAAACTTTAGAGGGAGTTTCACAAGGAGCACTGATAAACAGAACTGAACAACTGGTAGCATCATCACTTTGATGGTGTATAATCTGCCCCACCATGATAAATACAAAGGTGACCATTACTCTGACATGATGAGGATTGTATGGTTAACGTCAGTTAAATTTAAAAAAAATTCTTTGCTAGAAGAGGAATATTGAATTCCCAAATGTTTCAAGCTTTTCAAGTTTCATGTGAATACAGAATATGTAAACATTTCCTTAAAGCAGTACTTATTTAAGGGCATGACCTCTGGCTTTTCAATGTTTTGTTTATAGCCAGATATATTTGAGTGTTTATTTAACAGATTTGAAAAATCCGGAAAGTCTGTGGATCCGAGACATAAAGTAAAACATTGTCAGCAAATGCAGTGGATTTAACTTCTGTTTCTTTATGTTTAAAACAATGAAAGGAAGGTAACTGATGAAGGGTTTCTAGAAAGGGCTCCACGGAAAAATAAACAATAGCAGTGACAACCGACAACCATGTTGGGGGCCCCTATGTAAGCTGAAAGAAAGAGATTAGAGACAATTAACATAAATAGAAGTTTAGAGTAAAGCTTAATAAGCTGATGTAATTTAAATTCCTATGGCCAAAACCATGCTATTTTCAAGCGAAAATCATAAAATGCCAATCAACACTAAAGGCGTTTTCCGCATCTAATGTTATGTCTGCAGTAGGGACATTGCTTTTTGATGTTTAATGTATAATATCTAAAAATGCCCCACAATTATCTGACATGAATCGTCCCTTCACAAAACTTATTGCTGTATTCCGATCAAATCTGGGATAAATCCTTTAATACTCAGGGCCAAATTTTTTGCAAAAACCATGCAATCTAAATTGATGAGGAATATTGGCCTCTAATCGTCACAATTAGATAAATCCTTATCTTTCTTGGGAATTAAGCGAAGCATAGCTTCCAAAAACGAACCACAAACCTCAATTTTAGAAAGTAAAATAGCAAATAAAGATAATATTTGTGGAAGTAAAATGTGTGAAAATTGGGTGTAAAACTCAACTAAAAAACCATCAGGGTCAGGAGCTTTGTCTGTAGGTAGTTTGGTGAGAGCCGCTTTAATCTCATTGACTAAGGAGTAAAGATCCACTAACTGATGTTGATGTTTAGAAAGAGAATAAAAAAAGTGCCTAATGCCTCTATTGATGGAGAATGTTCCGGTGTACAGAATGTCTGATAATAATGCATAAAGCAGTTCAAGATTTCGGAATTTGTGAAATTTTTATCACCCTCTTTGTCTATAATGGTGTAAAGTTTTGACTTTTGTTTCTTCACTTTCAATTAGTTGGCTAACATTATACCTGCTTTATTGTGGCCACTATAGTATTATGATAACATTTTTACTAACATATCAGATGCATCTTCAACTGACCTTTGTTTCAATCCAATTTGTGTTCAAGTTGTTTGATGGAAGCTAGTATAAGGGAGGATTCCTTAAGTGCTTACTTCTTTTAGCCGCAACATAATCTATAAAATAACCTCTGTCTGTTGCTTTAAAGGTATCCCATACAAAATTGAAGGTATTACCCAGAAAAATATTAGTGTAAAAAAATTGTTTTAAAAAATGTTTGAATTGTTTCACAAAAACGTATCTCTTAAAAGACTGCTATTAAAACGCCATTTATACGAATGGGAGACATCTGGCAACATGTCCAGATCAACTATGACCGGTGTATAATCTGAAATCAAAATAGAGCCAATTTCAGCATTGACTAAAGAGAAAAGTAAATTATGAGTCAGAAAGATATAAACTATCCTAGTTTTAGAATGATGGACCCTAGAATAGAAAGTATATCCGATGTCGCCCAGATTATATGCCCTCCGTGCATTATTAACCCTCTGGATAGAATAGATTTCCTAAAATTTTTTTGCATTTTGTTGGGTACATATTGTACCATAGAGCTTCAGTCTATGTAGGTATCCATAAGTTGGTTACAGTCTCCCCCAACAATAAAATTTTCACTTGAACATAGCATTAACCTAACTAAATCTGTTCCCGAAATTGAAAGTCCATACCGGTGGGACCATATATGTTTAAAATGGATAGAGGAATATTATTAACAGTGAGGTGTATAAGAATCCATTTACCCTCCTCAACCTTCACGTCTTTCTCAATAACCAGAAGAAGAGACTTGTGGAACAAAACAACAACACCATTCTTTTTATTTTTCGACGGGGAGCAAATAGCGTGTCCCATTCAGTTCTTTTTTCGAGAGTTAATATCCTTGTCCGTAAGGTGATTTTCTTGTAAAAGGGCAATTTGACATTTTAAACAGAACAGATTGGTGAGAACTCTTTGCTTCTTAATAGGATTACGCAAACCTTTCACATTCATGGAAATAATGTGCAGATTACTCTTCATATATATAAAAATTGAAAGGATACATAATAAAATAGTAAAACATTCAAAAGAGAAAACAGGTCGTAACTGAAATACAATCATTGTGGCAATGACAAAGTAAGGCATATTTAAGAAGATAGAAAGAAATAACAATAATGTTGGGTAATTTAAAAAAAGTAGAAGAAAAGAAAAGTAAGCGTAATATGATAAGAAAAGAAAAATGGTGAGAATCCAAAGAGGCTTTAACCATGTTGTGCGGACAGAAAGTAGAAAAAAACAAGGCAATGGTGAAGTTGTGACATGCAGAGAAGATGGACATTTGGCAAAAGAATCCCCAGAGAAATGTATGAGAGGGTAAAGAGAAAAGAAAAGCACAATACAAAGAACTTAAAACAAAACATTAATGATACTAGAAGCACTTACCAATGTAGACAAAACATATTCTACTTGAGATCCAGCGTGGGAGGACATATTTAACCCAGGAGACACTTGGTGCAGGGATCCAATTGATATCATAAAAACTTCTGTTGAAAACAAAAACAACAAAATAAGGTATCATGAGAAACTTCATAACCAGTATTATTAGTAAATGACATTTATAGAATAAAGCAGCAAATGTCAAGCTTTCCCAAGTTCCATTTCTTCTCCCTTGTGAAGATGTATGAATCACATAAGATCATCTGGAGATTTAAAAGATGTAGTTATATCCTTGTATGTGATCTTAAACAGGCAGGGGTATACAATCTCATAACAAGCACTCATTGATCTTAAAGCAAGGTGCAATAAAAGAAAGTGCTTCCATCTAATAGTTGTTACTCTTTCTATGTCATGTGTAAAAAAAAACCTTGTGTCCCGACCACAGAATTTGTTTTCATTGTTTAGCTGCTTTCAGAACCTTCATAAGGTCAGAATATTATAGAAAAAGGACTATGATTCCTTGAGGTCAAGCTGAGGAGGATTCTGTCAAAGATTTAGAGCTCACACAACGTACTCTTTTGTTGTTCTTCAACACTTCGAAGAGTACCATTTGTTTCTACAATTAAGGATTTTCAATTCTTAATATCAACCACTAAATCTTCTAACGTGAGAAGAGGAGGAGATTTTGTTGGAGATACTGGGTCTTTTTTGTCTTTTGTCAGGTTTTCCAATTGGTTCTTTACAAGAAGTGACCATTGTCGCAGGTGAGTTAAGAGTTTTCAAATTAGAAGAGGCACTTTGGCCCATTTATAAATATTGCTGGGTTGGCCTAATAAAGACTGCTGAAATCCTTTGAAGGAAAACCCTCGTCATGATCCAAGGTCATCTCTGTCACAACCATCAAACGTGCAAAACCAACTATTTCCAAAGGTAAGTTCCATTAGTATACAGAGAAGGTTGTAAATGTTATGGGTTCCTTCGCTAGTCCTCTGGGTCATGTGCCATGAGTGTACACTCATAAAACTACATTGTTTTGCATAGAGTGCGGAATCAGTCAATAAAACAAAATGGCGGCCATCAGATTACCTCATAAGAATAGGAAAAGCTAATCTCCCCAAGGGAGATTTGCTTGAGGTGGGTGCTTTCTACTCCCCAGTAGTATGGGAATGGTTAATGTCAGTCCAGAGGGTGAACAACCTAGATCATAGTGGTCCTCCAACTAAGAAAACATACGTTTGGGATTTATTGGAATACTGGTAAAATTCTTGGCAAAACACAGTGAGGTAAACCCCTAGAGGTGTAGAAAGAAAATGATCCAATGATCAAAACATCAAAGCAATAAAGTTGAAAGGTAGTCAACAATGAGGGGCCATACAAAGATCTTCAAAATTTCAAATCAAATTGCTAATGAGGTGCACAAGCCCATCTGAGGAGAAACATCTCTGGGGCTTCCCTTCTCCTTTTTCTTGTGAGAAGTGCATGGCAGGTGTTTGCTACCTCCATATACCGAGTTCCTTCTGCCTGCTTGATGGAAAATGAGGACAAAAAAAAAAGAATAGGAAAAGCTGAAGTATTCATTGGTCTCATGTGCTATAGGAGCACTCAGAGCTCGAAACTCTCTTGACTGAGAGTGCTTCTTGTTATTCATTTTTGATGTATTGCATGCCTCCTCCTCCTCTTAAATATCAAAGGGGACCTTCATGAGCAACAAGCTCCCCCCAGTGTCCCACATGAAAATATGGAAGGGTGTTCCTATAATCTATTTAGTTCACATGTGGACAAGGTGAAAAGAAGCTTGTACCGAGTAATGGTGAAGCACAACCTTTATGCACACATACCAGTGAGCAGAGGCAGAAAATGACGGCAGCAGCAGCCCAGTATGAGGAGTGCAGCACAACGATAATAAACATGCAATAGACCTTGCTGGGGTCTAAAAACTCACCAATCTGCTCCTCGGTGATTCCGGTGGCACCATGGTGCACCATGTTTTTAGTAGAAGAAGGAATCCAGCAGTGTGCCATCCGGCATGTCAGGGCTCAGTTAGAGCTGCAAATCGGTGGATATTTTATGGGCGTTATGACCACACCTCACATGTCCCTATCTTAATTGTGCAGCCGATGGAACCTCAAAGACAGACATCACAAACCTAAGGAGACAAGTTAAACAGCAATTTACTTCTTATCTATTCTAGGATCTTGGACTGCGACAAGCCCAATAAAAACATTAAATGCTTAACATTAAGCGCATTTGCATTCCCACAATTAGGCCAAATACATCACTACAACGCAAAACACACAATGTCAACACAACACCGCAAGCTTGACATAGACAAATTACAACAGGCAACCCTGTTTATACTCACTCAACAGCCATAATTACCCCTTCAAAACCACCAAAACACTGCCAATCTTCCAAATTGGGCCATGGGTTTTAGGGGCAAGGAATGGACTTGGGCATGCTCTAAATCTTTTCCAGAGTATTTACCTCCCTACACTTCAGTGAATAACCATTCTTGTCGCTACCTCTTGATGGAGCAGAGTTTCTTGAATCTCAATTTCTTAGTAAAATCATCCAAGAGAACTCTTCACTGGTTGTATGAACATTTAATTGTCAACTTGAAGTGTAAGAAAGGAGCTAACATTGGCAATACATTTTAAGTGCATTGCAACCCATGTGGTCCCACAAGAACGAAAGAGAGGATGGTGTCCATACATATTTAAATGATCATCCAGTCTGAATTTGTAGATTATAAGGAAAAAAGATGCAAAATAGAATCACACATAGCAAGCAAATAATCAATTAAGCAGGTTCCGTAAAGGAACTTCTCTATTCTAAATAAAGTATCAAAAGTAGTTAGGGGAAATTCTATGAGGAAGGTGGCAGCATCATATGAACCAAGTTTTAAGATTCAAATGGACAGTATGAGTGCTCAAGCTTGAAGCTCAACACTCTGAACAAGGGAAATTATCAGAGACAATAATAAGTCTTCTTTCAGTGAAGTCAGGATAGGGTCTACCCAGCTATTCTAAAGATCACACAATTAAAGCATGAAAGAAAATTCTAGAAGGCTTCTTCATATCAGTTTCCACCAAATGAACCAATCCAAAGACAGGGTTCTCTAGGAGCAGGTAGACCCCATAGTTTTCCCAGCTCTCAACAAAGAAGCAATCCTCAGGGAAACCTTGGATGTAACATCAATCCATTTTGCCTGGTCTCCCACCATCTCAGTCTCCATATCTGAAGCCAACTTCTAATTAAAATTCAGTCACCTACTAGTCTAATACAATAAACAATATACCTATTGTAACTTAACAAGTACGTCAATAAGGCACCTGCAGAAGAGAGAAAAAACAAGACATTTGCAAAACATTCTATGAAAATGCAACATGTGAATCTAGGACCTGGTTACGCATTAAGCTAAAGTAGCATTAAAATAGATTTCAAACAGATACAGTTAACGTGAGTAAGTATAATAGCTACATTTCAAGCATATGTGTGGCCTTTGCTAAAATACATGTATTCCACCTACTAATGATTAATTGATACATTGATCAATTACAACAAAGGGGGACCAAGAGCACATGAAGGTGCAGCATACATGCTCCAAAAATTGCTAGTAGGCATGTGGGCATGCAGATCCTACAGAGGTGAGAAAAGGGAGAAAAATGTATGGTGTTCCAACAGGTCAGGTATATTGGAACCAGGAGGATGGTTCCTTTTTGGAAATAGAGCCCTCACACACTCTTGCGATTGTCATGCTTCATCATAAGGCTTTGCTCCTCGTAGAGCCGGCGCTGCAATGCAGCTACTAATATTATTACTGTTTTAATAGTGACCACATCAGACAAGATTATATAAGTGGCCATCATATGCAAGGTTACTAACAGTGATCGCCTCAGTGCATCAGGAATGTAAAAAATGCTTTGCCAATGTGGAATGCCTCTATGTGGGTTATACATAGCAGCCATAGATGCAATGCCTCTGGCACCAAGGCAATAATATTACTAATAAGTCTCCCCAATGCTGTATGATTTATTACTTAAATATCACATTTATATATATTTTGGAAATGTAACCATTTCTCTTCAAACACTGGCTTATAAGTTCTGAAAATGCTCACATTTTTGTCTTAATTATACATGTTTCAATTTTGGTACACATTTACCATTAATTCAACTAAGCAAATGCTTCTAATTTTGTAGGCCTGGCTGCACAGAGGAGAGCTACTTACAAGTAGCTGGAGAGTTACCAGTAGCTCACAAGCTACTCGTTGTAGAAGCCTGCCACATGTTGTTTGCCAGTATTGGGCCCTATGTGTAGATGAGTAAAAAGGAAGTGTTAGGATGGTGAGTGATAGTGATTTAAAAGAGATCAGACAAATGTCTAGACTAAAGATTTTTTATTCAGTGAATCTGCCTGTCTGGTTCAAATCGTGTGTGCCACCAGTGGAGGCAATGAACTATGATGGCTTTTTAGAATCAAGAGGCCGACATGTTTCTTACTGAGAGTAGTCAATATATGATCTGGGGCAATTCTTCAGGACCAAAGAAAAGGGTAATCTAATCTACAAAATGCTTGGAACCTTTTGTGTAGAGTGTGTGATCCAAGTATTGGAGTATTCGTAATAATATGCCATAAGAACCTGATTAGTCTGACCTTTAGAGCCTAATAAGGCAGACCCAATTAGGGTTACGTGTATGCCTCCTCCAGGGCATCTAGAGAGGCATGCTGTATTTTAGCATAGTCATCCTGGCGATATTCGTGCAGCGACCTACCCATCTCCAGCTCCTTGATACACTGCACAAAAATTATTATGATTTTCATATAACATGTATATGATGCACAAGGCACTAAAATTACACTGGATTAGATAAGCATTTTGAAGGGTTTGAATGTTCTGTGCCATCTGACATTGCAAACTGCCCAACAACCACAGTACTAGTCACAAAAAAGCTGAGTGAATTGTTTGAACGTCACCATGTATCTGATTGCCCAGTCGATGAAATATTGGTCTCTTTACATTGCGTAGATTGTCATGATTTTCCACATATGTTTACTCAGCTCATATCCTAAGGACCTTACTGAAACAAGTGACCTATTTACTTGTACCAACAGTAAAACTATCAGTCCTCTGTGTATGTTTAATATTTCAACAAATAATCTCTGTTTTCTTTCCAGACCAGGACCACCAAATACTTGTGTTTTGAAGAATTCAGTCTTGGGTTGTACAAAGTACCACTCATTTCATATGCAATGTATAAATACTGTAAAGAATCCCACACAAAACGTATTGAAAGTGATATGGGCAGTGCCTTTGTTACTTGAAAAATTGACAATTAGAGACCATTACATTAATCAAACAAGTAATGGTCTGATACTGCAAATGGCTATTGTTTGAAGTTGCTAAAATGTCTGCAAATTTATAGCTCTCATACGGTTGTGTGTACCTGTTCTACTCTTGTTGGGAGATATTTACTCAAATTTACTTCCTAGGCAGGTGTACATTCATATTGTGATAGTTAACAGCTTTATGTGCATGGGATTTATTGCAAAAAAATCTGAAACTTCTATTCTAAGTCTTAAATATTTGTATGTAATACACTAAGTAAAATGAACGAGCTAGGGTTTCGGAAATTATTTCAATAACTTTAGAATACCTTTTATCTTTCACTGAAGACCATTTTCGCCAACATTATTATTATTTATTATTATCAACACTTATAAAGCGCAACTAACACCCTACGGGTACCCTGGCGCTGTGATACGAATGTCTAGCTAAGCGTAGATACAGAAGGAATGCAGTTACCAGAGGAAAAGATTAACAAGATGTCAGAGGACATACTCGGGGATAGAGCCATGTCTTTATCCTTTTTCTGAACTGCAGAAGATCATCCATTTGTCTAATATCAAGTAGAAGTTTGTTCCAGAGGCGTGAGGCTGCCGTGCTAAAAGCCCTACCTCCTGATTTAGTTTTTTTGACTCTGGGCACCTTCACCAGATTGGCCGAAGAGGAACGAAGCACTCGGGGGGGGGGGGGCATACCATGTAAATTTGTCCTGCAGTGATTTGGCTCCAAAGCCATGTAAGGCTTTGAACACTATACACAGTGCCTTAAATTGTATCCTCTGCGAAATTGGGAGCCAGTGCAACCCTGAGAGTGCCTGAGAGGCGGAGGAGCGGCGTGATCTCATCAATGCCAGCTTGGCCGCCATGGTCTGTATTCTCTGTAATCTCTCGATCAAATAACTTGGTGATTCCAGCAGTAGGGCATTACAGTAGTCCAATCTACTGAGGATAGTGCTTCTAACTATCAATATTCTAGCCTGTTTTGAGAACATCTGGAGAATTTTCCAAAATGCTCTAATCAAGGTAAAGCAGCTCCCAGCTGTTTTATTAACATGATTTTCAAGTGTCAGTTTATTATCAAACATGACTCCCAGGTTACGTACCGTGTTGCTGGGAACCAATGGGGTAGCAGTGGAAATAGGCCAGAAATCAAACGGGAGTGTAGGGGGAATTCTACCTACTGCACAATGCAGGATCTCTGTCTTGTCAGCATTAAATTGAAGAGAGTTCTCTCTAAGCCAAAGTGCTGTGTCCTGTAGACAGGCATGGAAGTCTTCTAGGGACACAGATTGCTCACCCTCTAGAGACAAGATAAGCTGAGTGTCATCTGCGTAGTTCACGAGATTAATGTTATGAGCCCCTGTAACAGCAAGTAAAGGGCTCTAATAGATGTTGAATAATATGGGACTAATCGCAGATCCTTGTGGGACACCATGCAGAATGTTGGAAAACTTAGAGCGAAAAGGGGGAGGGCTACTGCCTGTTGTCTATTAGATAGATACGATTGAAACCACTTTAGGGCAGTGCCCACAACCCCCACCTCTTCAAGCCTTGAAAGAAGACCCTCATGGTTTACCCTATCGAATGCGGCAGACAGGTCAAGAAGAATCAGTATAGCTGACTGTCCCCTGTCTGCACGCATACGTAGATCGTCCATAACGGTCACCAGGGCAGGCTCCGTTCCATAGCCAGGGCGGAAGCCAAATTGCACCTTGTCCAGAATGTTGTTGGTTTCTAAAAACTGGGAAAGTGCTTTACTGACTAATCGTTCTAAGATTTTAACTGGGTATGGTAGAAGGGAAATGGGTCTGTAACTTTTTGGACAAGCCGGGTCAAGTGATGCTTTTTTCAGGAGGGGCGTCACCAACGCCTGTTTCCAGCAAGTTGGCACAGATCCACTAGTCAATGATTGACTACAGATTTGCCGAAGTATCGGGAAGAGTTCAGGGGCCAGTTTCTTCCAGATTTTATGTGGAAGCGGGTCCAGGGGGGATCCTGAAGAGACCCCCATGGCCATTTTATTAAAATCTTCCACAGAAAGTGTGTCAAAGTGATCTAGGGAATAAGATTTATCCACCCCTGCCCGTCTTATAGACGGTAATTCCTTGGGCTTATTACCCATTTTGAGTCCATCAATAATGTTACTAATCTTGTCCTCAAAAAAGGTTGCTAGACTGTCACATAATTCCTGGCTGGGCACAATCTCATTCTTTGAGCAGTCTGGGTTGATCATATCATCTACTATCCTAAAAACACTTCGAGTACTGTTTTGTGCCTTCAGAATAGTATCTGCAAAAAACTCTGTTTTTGTTACAAGAATTTCTTTTTTATACTCAGCTAATGCCATCCTGCAGGAGATTTTTTCTTCGTCTGCGTATTCCCTACGCCATTTCCTTTCCACTTGCTTACAGCCCAGTTTCAGGTTTCTCAATTTTTCATTAAACCATGGGGCTGACGGTCTACCTAATTTTTTATGACTTTTGACCAGGGCAACTTGGTCCAGCCTAGTATTTATTTGTTCACAAAATGTTACATAATTCTCTTCCACCTGCTTATTTACATCACAACCCTTGTTAAACAGAAATATTGGAGATACCATTGCCTTTTTCAGGAGACCCTTCCAGTCCCTACTTTGAAAGTTCCTGACTTCCTTAAAGGTCGATTTATTCATCATGGGATTATATATCTGAAAAACAATCAGATGATGGTCCGACCAACATACCGGTAGGACGTCTACTGTTCCCATTGTCTGCTCATCAGAGAACACTAGGTCCAGTATGTGTCCCCCCTTATGTGTGGGCTCAGTAACCCATTGTTGTAGGTTTAAATTTCCACAGGATTGAATAAGATTATGATATCCCGAATCCAAATTCCCGTTAGGCCACAGATTAAAATCCCCCACAACAAGCAGTCTGGAGTGGGTCAATGCCAGATTGCTCAGGACTTCAATTAACCCCTGTTGTAGTTGAGGACTGGCTGTTCCAGGAGGTCTGTAGCTGACTATGCCGGTCAGTACTTGTCCCTTGGGATCCTTTATAAAGAATCCCATAAGTTCAATGCCCTCTAGCTCATCAATATCAAAAGGAGCGAAGTCCCAAATTTCTTTAAAAATGACCCCCACACCACCTCCTCTGCCACTGGGTCGAGGCATGTAATTTCTTCTTTCAACTCGCTGGAAGAAATTATGTGATTTGTGCTCCATTCCACACTCTCTACAGCAGAAGACTTTGGAACTTCGAGCTGTAACTTAAGTGTACACATGGGTTTGGGAAGGCCACTGTGTTAGTAATCAACCAAACAATTATACCTGAATGGGTGTGGACCAATTTTGCAAGGGTTTTCCTTGACCACTCTTCTAGCCTTCCCTAGTGATGCCCACAAATGGCACCTCAAAGAATCCTAAGAGTGTGTAAGTCAAACACACATGCACATGAGTAAGATATGCACCCCTATTTCACTGGCTTACAATAGTCCCTGATTTTTTACAAAAATGGTCTAAAATACACTTGCATAAATTACTCCTATTTACAAAAGCCTAAGTTTGAGCATCTCATGTGTAAATCAAGATCTTAGTGTCCGAGAGTACAAAAGTGCGCCAAGCTCACCATTTATCCTCTTGCTTGAGATTAATAGTTAATAAAAAAAATGGATCTGTGAACCTATTTCATAAATGCAGGGACATTGAAACTGAGAACTTCTAGTGATTTCAGTGCTATTTTCTGACATCACACAATATAGGGATCAGACAGTATGGCCAGCTCATTAAAAAATGCCAATCATCATTTGGATTCATCAACGTTTAGGTAAAAATGCCTCCCATGATTTTGAATGTTTCTATTGTTGCGCAATGATAGCAGTAAAATAATTAGGCACAAACTTGTTTAGGCAAAGGATTGCTCTCAGATTGTGAATATACTTCTGGTTTTTTTTTTATAAATATTTTTTATTGAGCAGAAACATAGATTGACCAATACGCTTATACACAAAATCAATTTCATAATTATACAATAGACACCATTAATTTAAATATTAGAATCTTCTTTTAACAAAAACTGTTATGTTATCAAGGCTGTCCATTCATTCGTTGTCTAAAGTGCAGCGCACTACTGAGATTCAATCTTTCATATTCTATAATACGCCTGGTCAGGCATCTCTTGGCAGGAAGTCAGGCAGCAGCAGATCAGCAGCGGAGGCGGTTATGGGCAAACGGGTCGGGTCCGGTTCGCCCCCAAGCACAAGACGAAGCCGAGTCGGACCGGGACCGGACCGGGACCGGGCTCAGTGTTTTGCGGCAGTATCCGCAGAATTGGCGGCTGAAATCAGTGCGGATCCCTGCGCATGGAAAACCAGGGTGTGTCACCGCCTCCGCACCACCCCGCACCACCCCGCACCGCCGCACCACTGCTCCGCACCACTGCCTCAGGAATCACGCAACGAGCCAGGCGAGGCAAGGCTGGTGAAGTCTGGTGAAACCGGGAGGTGGCCGGGACGCGGCCGGCACAATAGACGGAGAGGCGGAGAGGTTGAGAGGCGGCGGTGGAGAGACGAGAGGTGAGCCGAGCTGAGCCAGTACTCCGTTCCCCCTCCCCTCCCCAGCAGCATCTACCCTGCACAACCTACCTTCCACAGCCTGGCCAGCAGTTGCCCACCAGTCAGCCTTCCGAGGACTTCCAAGGGACTGCCCAGACAGCCAAAGAGTTCAGTGACAATAGATCAGAGCCCAGCATTATGATGCTGAAAAACGCCGGAATAGCTAATTAGATAACAGCTATAACAGTCGCAGAAACACACAAGGCACAAGCAGTATATTCTAATAGAAAATATAGCGAGCGCAACTGCCGTAGGGGGTGGTCACGGAGTGTGTGGCCGGATAGCCCGCGGAGGCGGCCCGACTAGCTTGGGTGCAGCTTGCGGGCTGCCAGTGAGCCCTGCTCGCTTGAAAAGCTATAAACAGCCCAAGCCACCCAAGCCAAGCCAAGCCAGTCTGTCAGACGGAGTGAGCCCAAGGAGAGCAGCAGGGTAAGGGACAGTGCTTGGCCGGAAATTTGAAACAACCAAACAACTAAAAAATCTTGGGCTATACGACACCGGCGGTGGTGCCCCTTCTGGACCTGCCCTGATTTGTTTGGACTTTGACCTCGAACCTGTCCCTGAGTAAACCTGGGATTAAAACTTGTGCTCAAATCGGACACAATTCCAATTTAACTCAATCATATATCAATCAGACATCCTGACAAGGAGACTAGATCATACCCAATGACTCTACCCCTGGACTCATTGGCCGAATTCCTCTGGTGACCCAAGCACACACAACAAACTACATTTTTCAACTTAGGGGTCGAGGCAAAACACTGCTGTCTACCGCTTTATATACTGCCATATACTGCCATATACCCTTCACTTAAGCGAAGCTAGGCACGCCAAGCTGAGAAGTGCTGACCAACAAAGCTCCAACCCGCTGAGGCACCGAAAGTCTCTAACCAAAAACGCAAGGTCCCCAAAAGCGCAATTATTCAATCGAGCTGACTCATAGAGCTGCAACAAAGAAACAGAGACAGCCGGAAAGAAAATGAGGTCGGGGAAAGAAAGGCGGAGCATTACAAGTGTTATAAATAGTCGAAAAAAGAAAAAGAAAATCCTCAAAGCACCACCTAATGCATCCATCAGCAGCCAGGAAAATGCGGGAGCAACAGATTTGATGGCCAATTTGGAGCATGAAGTGCTAGTAGATTTGAATAGCGAAATCAATGGAGCTGCATCACCATTTGCAAAAGCACCAAAAATACTCTACCAACCCAAAATCTACTCCAAATTTTCCTTCGTAAAAGACGCAGGGGCCGTGCTAAACTTCTCCAACAAAATACAAAGGGGACTCCCCTCCCCATTAGACCCAGAAAAAATTCCTCAAAAAGGAATAGAGACAACAGCCATAATAGGCCTATCATCAGAGGCCATTCAGAGAAACGGCAATGGAAAACAGCAGTGCCAAGCTTTAAAAACTGATGGAGTTGAAGGAGGAACCCTTAGCCACGATCAAGTCCTAGATCGAGATCGAGACCAAAAACAAGTAACCAATAACAAAGTTTGTAGGGATCAGAAGGAGGACCCTATCATCAAAAAGTTTGAAAATGAGAACAAAGATGCCAAGCAAATATTAGGAAACTAATTCATCACCAATTTCCCGGAAGCATCAAGTCACCTACTGGAACCAGTCATAACGATCCGGACTTCCCTTCAACTAAAGCAAGAAGCAGAGGAGATAAATCCTGACGCAATAGCAACAGCTTCCATCTTTGACACATCTTCAGAAGGTAAAAAGGACACTATTACGATAGCTGGACTTTCGACAACTACTGAGAAAGTAATGGACCCTCAAAATTCCCCAGGCGAAATATCTCTTTTTCATATTAGTTTGGATACGAAAACACAGAATCGCCAGAATCAGGGAAACGACCCATTGGCCACTATCTCCGATGTCCAAGGGTCGGAAGGATATCAATCTATTTCCACGCCCAAGACTTCTAACCGCAGAACAGAGATGATCGGTGCCAAACAAGAAGAGATTCCTAGTCTCCAAAAAAGCAATCTATCTTCTCTTACAGCGGAAGAATGGGAAAAAATGGTTACTACATATTCCATGGGAAAAGGGGACACAAAATATCAAGATGACGGAAACACCATTAAGGACAAGACCGAGGACTCACCAAGAGAAGTGAACAAATTATGGGAATCCCTATTAAACACCATGCAATTATCAACCAAAGCTATGGAATATCACTCCGACAAGATGGATATCCAGTTAACCGTTCTCAATTGCTTAGCTATGCACGTTACAAGTATTGACAATAAACTTTCGGAATTGAACAATCTTATTAAGAGGGTTCAATCCGAAACGGCAATAAGCCCCCCAAGCTGCGCTTGTTATTCAATTATAGACAAACTTGCCACATTACCGGTAGTAATGGGAGACCTCCTAATTGATATAAGAAATGCAAACAGCAATAAAAACAATGGATTTCAAAAAATAGAGAGCAAAAGAGACGGAGAAGGAGAAGGTAGCTCACCAGAAAGGGAACCTCACTTCAATTCAACAGAGGAAGCTTCGCACCAAGATAAACTAAAAACACAAAGAAAAGTGCAAAACATACCATCCACCAAACAAGGAGCCACTTATGGGTCTGCACAACTAGAATTATTCCGGAATAAAGGCAATCTTAGGGGGAGCGCGCCCACGGGGTCCGATCAAAAAGGGCTCCTCGACAAATCTCAACAAGAAGAGCAGCGTTCGTGCGGCCAAGCTGAGCAGCACTGCAATTCAGACGAAGGGGACACACAGTTCTTCAAAAGACAAACATCAAAACAACGACGCAAAATGAAGAGAAAAGGGAGGAACAAAATCTCCTCCATAAAATCCTTCTTCCAAATAGCGAGCAAAAGCCCACCGGGGGACCTAATAGAACAAAGCAAAATCAACAATACACTAACTCTGCAAGAGAAGCTGACAACTAGCAAAGAACCCTGCCCAAGGGATACTGAAGATGCAGGAAAACCATCCTCGTATGTAAATAAGACAGCTCTGCGAGAAAGAGAGACCCCACAGGCTAAAAACCCGATAGTATCCAACTTAAGTAAAATGAATAAGGGTAAAACGGGGAAAACTACCCTTAACGGAGACGCTGGTAAGAAAATCTTGACTGAAAACAAACTCTCAGTAAATAAAAGCCACATTTGACAGATCAACCTGCGGATTGTACAAATATGTCAAAAATTAGGGAAACCGACACCCAGGAGTCCGCAGCAGAAAAAGCACCAACAACGCCGGCTGAATCAGACGATATCAACTTTGAAACGGACAAAGCAAATCAGGTGGGATTCGAGTTCCAACCATGCAGAAATTTGCAGGGGAGTGTATTAGACTCTAGAATTGCATCACCTCAGAATATTTTTCGGCGGAATGATTCAAAAACAATCCTATTTATTCCGGAGTTTAAATCAAAAGGGCGGGGAGATATTCTAAACAGAAGTAACATTCTCCAATTGCTAACCTCCATCAGTAATTTAGCAGGCATTGTTACACACGATCTGGACTCCGTAGAATTTGTACGACTCATACATCTATCAGAGCAAGAAATAACTAAAACAACTTGGACCACAGGGGAAATAGTGGAAAAAATATTAAAGGAGGACCACCAGTTAGAAGCATGGGGGATTTGTTTAAAACTCGTTCACCAAACCGGTTACCCGGAGCCATTACTGAGAAATTATCATGAGCATAACGAAAATTTTGCAAGAAGAATACGGTCTGGTGCGCCTACAAAATCTGTGCTAAAAGGTGCCCGAAACATCACTGTGGAAATCACGGACAAAGGCATCCTGCGAGCTGGGGATAAATGCGAGATGGATACATTAAAAGACTGGTCTTGGATAGCTAAAGCCATTAACAACAGACACTCTGGCCAATGACAGATTAGGGAACAACAAAAGAATGTTCCATATCTAAAGCTTTGCTCTTGGAACGTAAACGGCCTAGGATCTAAATCTACGAACGTAGACCTATTGACGTACTTCCAGCAGTTCGACCTAATCCTACTCCAAGAAACTTGGCTAGCAGAGCCATTCCATCTACAAGGCTATAAGTCGTACCATCTTCCAGCTAGCAGAAGCTCGAAGTTCGGACACTTGAAAGGAGGCCTTACTGTTAGACCTGGCATCCTTGGCGTGGGTCTCCCTTCCATTTTTTATGATGCCTCCAATATTATTGATCTGTTTTTGTTGGTTTAGATGCTTTGGGCACTGTGCCACTGCTATTCAGTGCCACAGTGCAAGTGCTCCCTATTGTAAATTGATGTATGTATTAGTGACTCCACGATTGGATGATTGGTTTACTTGTCAGTCCCTAGTACAGTGCACTGAGTGTGCCCAGGGCTTGTAAATCCAATGCCGCTGGTGGGCTTGCAGCACTGGTTGTGCCACCCACAGAAGCAGCTCGTAAAGTGTGTCTCAGGCCTGCCATTGCAGTGCCTGTGTGTAGCCTAGGGCTGCCATGTCGACTTGGTGAGTGCACCCACTTACCAGTCCCTAAACCTTCCCTTTACTGCATGTTGGTCACCCCTAAAGTAGGCCCTAGGGCAGGGTGCATTGTAAGTATAAGGTAGGACATGCCCTGGTGTGTGTGGCATGTCCTAATAGTGAATTACAGCCATTTTCGTTTTTCACTATTGCAAGGCTACCTGTTCCCCATAGGCCAGAATGGGCAGTCTGATTATCACACCTTATAATCCTAACTGACCCAGGGAACATGGTAGAAAAACGAATTTAGTATGCCTGAACTCAGAATGATAAAATACATCTTTTAGTGAAGTTGGTTTTAACATTCTGTGTTTGAAAATACCACTTTTAGAAAGTAGGTATTTTCTTGCCTAAACCTTCCAAGCCTGCATCTGCTAGGTTGTGTATTCATTGTCTGGGTTTGTGAGTGACAGGGGCTGGGGAAATTCCAGGAGACAGGGTGAGGCAGCCAGGGCTGAATAGAGAGATCTGCATCCAGAGTGGAGGGAGGAGTTGCATCTGGGTCTGAATAGGGCTGTGCCTGCCTTCCACAATGCTGGCTCCACCTCCTGCCGGGCGGCTGAGCACTCTGCCCCACATTCTGAAAGGACAGAAGGAGTCCTGTAAACAAAGTGCTCCAGGACTGACCAGAACTGGTTTTGGACTAGGCAAAGGCCTCTCTGCCTTCAGAGAACAAAGAGAAACTGTGTATAAAAGGGGACCCAGACCCCTAGGAGATTAGATCACTTTGGGAAACAAGAAGAAACCTTTGCTGAGGAGCGGAACCAAGAAGAAACTGAGGAGAAGACTATCCCTAAGCTAGAGGGATCTGCCTGCAGTGGTTGCCTGACTGCCAAAGAAAGGAGAAAGGACTTTGTGTGCACTTTATTCAACTTGTGAAGGATCTCCAAGGGCTTGAGAAAAGAGCTTGCCTCCTGCTGAAGTCTCAGGGACAACAGACTTCAAACCCCAGCTCCCCAAGAGTTCTTTGGAAGTGCCTGCTGCTGTTTTGGGCCTTCTGAGGGACTGCGTGTCGCAAGGAGCTGGAAGCGCGACTCAAGAGGGAGAAGCGTGTCGCCGTCGCTGCCGTGGCATCACGGAGATGACGCCGCTGTAGCTGTCGCATTGCACCGCATCTCAAGAAACGTCCCGCAACCCCGAAGAAGCGTGTCGCCATCGCAGCCGCTGCCGTCGCATCACGGAGATGACGCCGCTGTAGCTGTCGCATTACACTGCATCAAGAGAAGCGTCTCTCAACGAGGAAGAAGCGTGTCGCCGTCGCAGCCGCTGCCGTCGCATCGTAGATGTCGCCGCTGTAGCTGTCGCATTGCACCGCATCAAGAGAAGCGCCTCACATCCACAGAGAAGCGTGCCGCCGTCGGAGCTGCTGCCGTCGCATCACGGAACAAGGGTGTCACCGCTGCAGTTGTCGCATCGAGCGGAAGCGTCTCGCAACATCGGAGAAGAGTGTCGCCGCCAAAGCCGCTGTCGTCGCATCACGGAACAAGGGTGTCGCCGCTGCAGCTGACGCATCGAGTCGAGACTTCTCGCAACATCGGAGAAGCGTGCCGCATCAGGAAGAACCTGACGTCTTTATTTCTTTGCACCGGATCTTTGCCGCATCTCCATCTCTGCAACACTTTCGTTGTAGAAACGTGACGCATCGTAAGGTACATTGACTCAAAGTGTCGCACTTTAAGATCTGAAGAGGACTAAGCTAAACCTACCATTTTAAGTACAGTATTGTGGATTTTTGGCGTTTATGGTCTTGTGTTAAATCTATATAAAGAATACTTATTTTTGATATACAACTTGTGTGGTGTCCATCTGTAGTGTTGTCACTTGATTACTGTATGTGTTCACAAATGCTTTACACACTGCCTCTGAGATAAGCCTGTCTGCTCGTGCCAAGCTACCAAGGGGGTGAGCAGGGGTTATTTTAGGAGTGTACCCCCTTACCCTGACTAGAGGCGAGGGTCCCTATTTGTCACAAGTACCTACTTGTGCCAACTAGAGACCCCCAAATCTAACATTGGTGGTCAGCGGTGAGGATTCTGGACTTGCATTTGTGACTCATGTACAGTGATTGGTGAACACTACTAGTGAGTGCAGACCAAAACGCGACCACATACATTTGGTAGATCTCTTTTTCTGGGATTTTCTATTTTTGCCAAGTTCAACCATCATGAAACCAGCATCCATAGCATCTGTTGATTTTGATTGGGAAGAGGAGAAACTAGAATGCTACAATGTGAAGCAGTTGAAGCACTTCTGCAAGAGATTTAACGTTGTAATTACCGGGCTCACCAAGAGGGATGAGTTCTACAAGGCGCTGAGGGCCTGGGTAGAAGCAAGGAAAACCCCTGAGAATGAGGAAGGGGATGATAATGCAGATGTGCAGCTGGAAGGGCCATTGGGTCCAGGGGAAAGGAAAGCACCTTCCCCAGCATGTAGCAGTGTTTCTGCCAAAGGTCTGTCCACAGAAGAGCTGGAGGACAGGGAGAGAAGTAGGATGCATGAGTTGGAGCTGGCCAAAATGAATGGGCAATTGGAGATTAGGAAAATGGCCCTGGAAGAAAAGAGGATGCAGCTTGAGCATGAGAAAAGTTTGAGGGAGTTGGATTTGAAAGCTAGGAGCTTAGAGATTACTCCCTCTGGTGGCAGCACACCGTCAATGCCTGTTGAATCTAGGGTGTATATTCCTAAGGATGTGGTCAGAGAGTTTTTTTAAAATGATGACATTGGGCAGTGGTTCAAGGCCTATGAGGTAGCCATGTCTTCCCACCGGGTCCCTGAGAAGGATTGGGGAGCGGGGTTTTGGGGACGGTTCCTTAGTAAAGGGCGGGACACACTGCTAGATTTGCCTTCTGATGTCCATAATTCATATCGCCACATGAAGGATGCTTTAATGTCCAGGTATGGTTTAACTCCTGAATTATATAGGCAGAGGTTCAGGGGTTGCCAGAAGATAGAGAACAGTACCTGGGTTGAATATGTCACTTTTTTCTGCAGAGCATTGGATGGTTGGGTGAAGGGTAGCAAAGTTGATGATTTTCAGGGGCTCCTTGATTTGATTGCATGGGAGCACTTGTCAAGTAACTGTTTTCCAGAGCTACGCCAGCACCTGATTGATAGCAGGCTGACTATCCCTAGGAAGCTTGCTGAGGAGGCGGACCGCTGGGTCAGTACCAGGGTCCACAAGGGTCACGTGGGAGACTCAGCCAAGAGTGGGCAGGGTCCCCAGCAGAAGAGTGGGGGGGACAAGGGTAAACAGAGGGAGTTCCAAAGAAGGCCCCAAAGTAGTCACCAAGGGAACCAAGGGAAAGGTTCCCAGCCTCCCCCCCAGAAACCATCAGGGGCCCCGAGAGGTCCACCTGTTCAAAGGGGACCCCTGAGATGCTACAAATGTGGGGACCTGGGTCATATGGCAAATGATCCCAGGTGCCGCCAGTTTGGAAAGACCGCACCCCCTGGTGCAGCCCCCCGGCAGATGGCTAGTGTAGCCCTGGGTGAGGAGATGGGTGCCCAAGATGGGTGGGGTCCCGCAGAGATGTCCCTTGTCTCATTAGGAGACTGTGAGGTGGTCCCCAAGACCCAGCTGCCTGATAACACTAAGAAATACAGGCAGTGGGTGACCATCAATGGCCATAGGGTGGAGGCTCTTAGAGATACAGGAGCCAGTGTGACAGCTGTCAAGTGTCACCTGGTGTCTCAAGAGCAGGTTGTCTCCCATGCATTCTATCCAGTTGTTGCCGCTGACAACACAGAGAGTCACTGCAAGGTGGCTCAGGTTCCCTTTGAGTGGGGGGGGTCTCTGGTACTCTTCAGGTAGCTGTGAGGCCCGCCATGCCTGTTGACTGATTGTTAGGGAACGACTTGGAGAGCTCACCTTGGGCAAAGGTGGAGCGAAGTGCGCATTTGGAAATGTTGGGTTTGCCTGACTGGGCGTGTGTGACCACCCGGTCTATGGCAGCAAGTAAAGGTACTCAAGAGGACCTGGAGCCTGAGAGAGAGGCCCAGGTACCTGCCATCACGAGAAGAGACAGGGGGTGCGGGAAACCGACCCCCGAAGTTCCCACGGTCCAGGAGGAGGCAGACCTTGAGGGGGATGCCCTGGAGCCTACAGGGCAACAGGTAGCTGAACTGGGGGACCTGCCTGAGCTGACCCATTGGCAGCAAGAAGGAGGACCCTCCAGGGAAGAATTCTGCAAGGAGTAGAAAGAATGCCCTTCTCTTGTGGGTCTGCGGCAACAGGCTGCAGACCAGGCAACAGGTGATCATTCTGGGTCACATTGGATTTACTGGGAGAATGATCTCCTGTATACTGAGCCTAAGGTTGCTGAGCCTGGGTCAGCCTGTGTGCTGGTGGTACCCCAGCGCTTCAGAGCCTTCCTACTGGGGCTGGCTCATGATGTTCCATTGGCAGGACATTTGGGGCAGGACAAGTCCTTTGAGAGGCTTGTCACCCACTTTTATTGGCCCCAAATGCGCAGGAGTTCAGACACTCACTGCAGGACATGTCAGACTTGCCAGGCAAGTGGAAAGAGTGGGAGGAAGCACAAGGCTCCTCTCCAGCCATTCCCTGTAGTCAGCACCCCCTTTGAACGGGTGGGTATTGACATTGTGGGGCCACTGGACCCCAAGACAGCCATGGGCAACAGGTTCACCCTGGTCTTGGTGGACCATGCCACCCGGTACCCGGAAGCCATACCTCTGAGGACAGTGACGGCCCTCGTGGTGGGACGAGCACTGATGGGAATTTTCTCCAGAGTGGGATTCCCTCGCGAGATAGTGTCTGACCGGGGGACCAACTTCATTTCCAAATATATGAAGTCCCTGTGGCAGGAGTGTGGGGTAACCTACAAGTTTACCACTCCTTACCACCCCCAAGGAAATGGGTTGGTTGAAAGGTTCAACCGAACCCTCAAAGGCATGATTATGGGTCTTGAGGAACCTATGAGGCGTAAGTGGGACGTCCTCTTACCATGCCTGCTCTTTGCTTACCGTGAGGTGCCACAGAAATCTCTAGGGTTCAGTCCCTTTGAGCTTCTCTATGGACACCTGGTAAGAGGACCTCTAAGTTTGGTCAAAGAAGGCTGGGAGCAATCTCCCAGGAAACCTCCCCAGGATGTATACAGTTACATGCTGGCCTTTAGGAACCAAACTAGGCGTTTCAGGCAACTCACTGAGGCAAATCTGGAAGCCAGCCAGGAGGAGATGAAGCGGTGGTACGACCAGAATGCCACTCTGGTAGAGCTTCAGCCTGGTCAGAAAGTGTGGGTCATGGCCCCAGTGGAGCCCTGTGCGCTCCAAGATAAGTGGACCGGACCCTTTGAGGTGGTAGAGCGCAAAAGTCTGGTTACCTACTTGGTGGACTTGCGGTCTCCCAGGAACCCCTTGAGGGTCCTGCATGTCAACCACCTGAAGCCCCACTTGGAGAGGTCCCAAGTGGGCATGCTCTTAGCGACAGATGCTGGGATGGAGGAGGAGACCGAGCCTCTTCCTGACCTCCTGCCGGCGACAGAGCAAGATGGGTCAGTGGATGGTGTCAACCTCTCTTCCACCCTGACCCCTGAGCAACAGAATGACTGCCGCCAGTTGCTGGGACAGTTTTCTGATCTGTTCTCCCTGGTTCCCGATGTCACAGATTGGTGCATCCATGACGTGGACACTGGGGACAGTACACCTGTGAAGCACAAAACTTACAGGGTGACTGACAGGGTGAGAGCTTGCATCAAGGAGGAGGTCTCTAAAATGCTTGCGTTAGGGGTGATTGAGTCCTCTAACAGTCCTTGGGCCAGCCCAGTGGTCTTGGTCCCCAAGGCTGCCGCACCGGGTGCCACACCAGAACTACGGTTCTGTGTGGACTACCGAGGGCTCAATTCAGTCACCAGGACTGACGCGCACCCCATCCCCAGAGCTGATGAGCTCATAGATCGGCTAGGGGCTGCACGGTACCTCAGCACGTTTGACTTAACGTCTGGGTACTGGCAGATCGCCTTGACTGATGGGGCCAGAGAGAGGTCAGCATTCTCCACACCAGATGGGCACTACCAGTACCGGGCGATGCCCTTTGGGATGAAGAATGCCCCTGCCACCTTCCAGAGGTTGGTCAACCAGGTGTTGGCTGGACTGGACTCGTTCAGTGCCGCCTACCTGGATGACATCGCGGTGTTCAGCGTCAGTTGGGAAGAACATCTGCGCCACCTCTGGGAAGTGTTGATGGCACTGCGGAGGGCAGGCCTCACGATCAAGGTGAGTAAGTGCCAGATCGGGCAGGGTTCCGTGGTGTACTTAGGACACCAGGTTGGGAGCGGCCAGGTGGCGCCCCTACAACCCAAAATTGAAACCATCCTGACTTGGGAACCCCCCAAAACCCAGACAGAGGTGAGAGCCTTTTTAGGACTCACGGGTTACTACAGGAGGTTTGTCAAGGGGTATGGCAGCATTGTTGCACCCCTGACAGAGCTGACTTCCAGGAAGCAGCCAAAGAAAGTGATTTGGACTGACACCTGTCAGAAAGCTTTTGAGGCCCTGAAAACTGCTATGTGCACGGCGCCCATGCTCCTGGCACCCAACTTCTCCAAAGAGTTCGTAGTACAAACAGACGCTTCAGAGCATGGTGTGGGGGCTGTTCTATCACAGATGAATGAGGAGGGCCTAGATCAACCCGTAGCCTTCATCAGTAGGAGGTTACTTCCACGGGAACAGAGGTGGAGTGCTATTGAGCGTGAGGCATTTGCTGTGGTCTGGGCACTGAAGAAGCTGAGACCATACCTGTTTGGGACTCACTTCCGGGTTCAGACAGACCACAGGCCCCTCAGATGGTTGATGCAGATGAGGGGTGAGAATCCAAAGCTGTTGAGGTGGTCCATTTCCCTACAGGGGATGGATTTCATGGTGGAACACCGCCCTGGTACAGAACACGCCAATGTTGATGGTCTGTCCAGATTTTTCCGCCTTAGAGAAGAGAACTCCCCTGAGGTAGGGTAGTTCTCCCCACATTTCAGCTGGAGGGGACACGTGTTAGACCTGGCATCCTTGGCGTGGGTCTCCCTTCCATTTTTTATGATGCCTCCAATATTATTGATCTGTTTTTGCTGGTTTAGATGCTTTGGGCACTGTGCCACTGCTATTCAGTGCCACAGTGCAAGTGCTCCCTATTGTAAATTGATGTATGTATTAGTGACTCCACGATTGGATGATTGGTTTACTTGTCAGTCCCTAGTACAGTGCACTGAGTGTGCCCAGGGCTTGTAAATCCAATGCCGCTGGTGGGCTTGCAGCACTGGTTGTGCCACCCACAGAAGCAGCTCGTAAAGTGTGTCTCAGGCCTGCCATTGCTGTGCCTGTGTGCAGCCTAGGGCTGCCATGTCGACTTGGTGAGTGCACCCACTTACCAGTCCCTAAACCTTCCCTTTACTGCATGTTGGTCACCCCTAAAGTAGGCCCTAGGGCAGGGTGCATTGTAAGTATAAGGTAGGACATGCCCTGGTGTGTGTGGCATGTCCTAATAGTGAATTACAGCCATTTTCGTTTTTCACTATTGCAAGGCTACCTGCTCCCCATAGGCCAGAATGGGCAGTCTGATTATTACACCTTATAATCCTAACTGACCCAGGGAACATGGTAGAAAAACGAATTTAGTATGCCTGAACTTAGAATGATAAAATACATCTTTTAGTGAAGTTGGTTTTAACATTCTGTGTTTGAAAATACCACTTTTAGAAAGTAGGTATTTTCTGTGTGCCTGCCTTCCACAATGCTGGCTCCACCTCCTGCCGGGCAGCTGAGCACTCTGCCCCACATTCTGAAAGGACAGAAGGAGTCCTGTAAACAAAGTGCTCCAGGACTGACCAGAACTGGTTTTGGACTAGGCAAAGGCCTCTCTGCCTTCAGAGAACAAAGAGAAACTGTGTATAAAAAGGGGACCCAGACCCCTAGGAGATTAGATCACTTTGGGAAACAAGAAGAAACCTTTGCTGAGGAGCGGAACCAAGAAAAAACTGAGGAGAAGACTATCCCTAAGCTAGAGGGATCTGCCTGCAGTGGTTGCCTGACTGCCAAAGAAAGGAGAAAGGACTTTGTGTGCACTTTATTCAACTTGTGAAGGATCTCCAAGGGCTTGAGAAAAGAGCTTGCCTCCTGCTGAAGTCTCAGGGACAACAGACTTCAAACCCCAGCTCCCCAAGAGTTCTTTGGAAGTGCCTGCTGCTGTTTTGGGCCTTCTGAGGGACTGCGTGTCGCAATGAGCTGGAAGCGCGACTCAAGAGGGAGAAGCGTGTCGCCGTCGCAGCCGCTGCCGTCGCATCACGGAGATGACGCCGCTGTAGCTGTCGCATTGCACTGCATCTCAAGAAACGTCCCGCAACCCCGAAGAAGCATGTCGCCGTCGCAGCCGCTGCCGTCGCATCACGGAGATGACGCCGCTGTAGCTGTCGCATTGCACCGCATCAAGAGAAGCATCTCGCAACGAGGAAGAAGCGTGTCGCCGTCGCAGCCGCTGCTGTCGCATCGTAGATGTCGCCGCTGTAGCTGTCGCATTGCACCGCATCAAGAGAAGCGCCTCGCATCCACAGAGAAGCGTGCTGCCGTCGGAGCTGCTGCCGTCGCATCACGGAACAAGGGTGTCGCCGCTGCAGTTGTCGCATCGAGCGGAAGCGTCTCGCAACGTCGGAGAAGAGTGTCACCGCCAAAGCCGCTGTCGTCACATCACGGAACAAGGGTGTCGCCGCTGCAGCTGACGCATCGAGTCGAGACTTCTCGCAACATCGGAGAAGCGTGCCGCATCAGGAAGAACTTGACGTCTTTATTTCTTTGCACCGGATCTTTGCCGCATCTCCATGTTTGCCAGGTCATCAAACCAGCTGTTTATTTTAGGGGTCGAAACGTTGACGTTGTTTCTTTCTTGTGTTCAGACACTGATGACAGAGATTCATTATCTGCATCGGATACCTTGTGTTATGTTTTTAAAATTTATAATTGCCAGACATCTGGTTGGTTAGGTTGTATATATTGATTATTGATGTCACATATGCACACTACCTTCCCTTTGCACTTCACTTTCACAAACACCCCCTTTTTCCTTGCACTTTTCCCTCTTGTCACCAGACTTGAATAAAATGTTTCATATTGATACATGTCATTAACAATCGGGCTATTATGCAACTCTGTGATGAAATTAAATCATAACCATTTTTGGTGAATGATTCAAATGGTGGCGTTTAATTAATTTAAAGTAATAATGTTTTCCTTTGTTTGGCATAACATGTAATTGTAGTCCACTGTGACATTACTCTTTTGTACCATAAGCTACCCGGGTCCAGTGGCCTTTCGGGTCTACCCCATTATTGCATTACACCAATTTTATATAAGCAGGACCCGAATTATTGGGCGGAGCAACTAAGAGCCCTCTTTAAAAACATTTTGAGAATAGGAAAAATTCCAGATTCCTGGAAGGGATCAATTATTTCCCCTATTTATAAAAAAGGCAGCAGGAATCAAGCAAAGAATTACAGGCTTATAGCATTAATGGATATTGATGCCAAATACTTTGCGGGTCTCCTGCTGGAAGAACTCACGGAATGGGCATCAAAGAAAGGCTTAATTCCGATCAACCAGTCCTGCTTCCAAAAAAGCTCAGGGACAGTGACAAACATCCTTGCTCTTTCACTTTTAATAGACGCTACTATAAAAATTAAAAAGCCACTATTCGTCTGTTTTATCGATTACTCGTCGGCCTTTGACAGTATAGACAGGGGGAAACTTTGGGCCAAACTATCCGATTGGGATATAGACCCGAAACTTTTGAACCAATTGATTTCACTTCATTCGGAGACATGGGTTCAAATAAAACTAGGATCTAGTAACTGTCTATCAAGGAAAATAAGGACCACAAAGGGAGTGAAGCAGGGATGCGTTCTTGCCCCGACTCTGTTCAACCTCTTTCTTTCGGACCTTTCTGCAGAGCTCAACATCTGTACCCATCATGCCCCAAACTTGGGAGGTTTAACATTGTCGAACTTATTGTACGCGGACGATCTAATACTGATAAGTAGAACCCCAGTTGGTTTGCAACATCTTATAAGTACCACAAGCAGCTTCTCAGACAAGAACGGGCTATCACTAAATAAAATCAAAAGTGATGATACTCAATGGAACGGACAAAAAACACTATCATCAATGGGAACTGCAAGGTCAACAGCTGGAGGTGGTCAAAGAATACAAATACTTGGGAATAACCTTCGATAGAAGGGGATCGTTCGGACAACAAAAAGCACTGATCAAAACAAGAGGGATCACACTGGCAGTGGCAATAAAAATCCTCAAGCAAAAAATAGCAGGTCCGAGTCTAACTCCTCTATTAGAAGTGCTTCGAGCAAAATTGCTGCCGTCTATCACTTATGGTAGTGAAAGTATGAGAGGGAGAGACGAGACAATCTTGGACAAAGTGGTGTCAAAATCAATACGTATAACTTTTAATCTCCCACAGTACACATCTCCAGCACAACTAAGGCTAGAGTTTGGCCTCCAAAAACAGCAATTAGCACGTAAGGGTGCCTATACCAAATGCTGGCACAAGATAAAGGGAGCAGAGCAAGGCTCTCTGAATTCATACTTATGGAAGGAGTTGGAAAGGAAAAAAGACAGCCCTGCAATGATCTACCTCCAAACGGCAATAAGCTCTCTCGCCCTACAAGACCTCTGGGGACTTAACAGGCCTCATAAAATCTTTAAGAAGCTTGTAAATAAAACAGTAAAGCTACTATCTTTGGAGGAAGACAAGGCCACATTGACTAAGAGGGCTCACGGGTGGTTCGTTATTCAGAGTTACACAAGGTCTTTGTCACAAACTTATTTGGGAATAGGGTTCTCAAGAAAAGTGAAGGAATCCTATTTGAAATTGAGGATGGGAATCCTATCCGTAAATCAGCCCCTGTCACCTTGGGAACGTATAGAAACAAAAATAAACTTTAGAATCTGTGGCAATTTTAAAGAGGACGTCTTGCATATACTGTGTAGCTGTACAGCTTTAAATAAAGAGCGAAGACTTTTATTAAAACCACTCTGGAACCAAAGACGGATACGAACAAGTAGGCAAGCACTAATAGCCAGTTTTGAGGGAAATGACATTCAGTTAGCATGTAGGCTGGTTCGATTCATGAATATAGCAAAAAACAGGTTAAATTTAACTACTAAGGGGCCGATTCCGATTCAGGCCGGAAAACGTACCGACCGACTCGGTACGGGAATTTAGTCCCACCGACACGTACCGGCGCTGCCCAATCCGCATAGTACGATGCAATGCATGCGAATTACGACCGACTCGTACGGAACACAAGCCGAACGACCGAACCGCACGGAAACCAGCAATCCGTCCAGAAAACCACGCGAATCGAAGCGACCGACACGCACCAGGAATGAACCTGACAGAAACGTACCCGCGAACTCCGACCCGCGCAGTACGATGCAATGCGTGTAAAACCAGACCGAGTCGCACGGAGCTCAAGCCGTACGACCGACACGCATACAAAACGGAGCCGAAGCAACCCAATACTCCGCGACCGACGCGTACGCCGCACATGAAACACAGCAGAAACACAGCTTGAAAGACTCGGAGAAGCTCGCACGAGCCAACTGCAGCGTCCTACTCGGTCAGAAAAACGTCTCCTACATGCCCAAACACTACAAAGGAAAAAATACAAAAAAAAGAGCCAAACAAGCAATGATAAAGTCAATAAATACTGGGGGAAGTGGGGAAATGGAACAAAGACACACCCACAACTCCACCCATATAAAGGCCACAAATCCCTACCATGATCCTTTGCAAATTCAAATGACCTGCCAGCACAGAACACCATCAGACAGCAACCACAGACACACCCACAACTCATCCATCACACAAGCCACACACCATTACCACCTCCCAAATAGCACCCTCACATACACCCAGCAAAACCTACACACACACACCCTCACCTGCACACCCACACACACATTAATCCCCACCACCACCCATCACCATGCCCCCAAAGAAGAATCCAAAGTTCCTAGACAGTGAATTGGAAGTGCTGGTAGATGAAATCCTCAGGGTAGAGCCACACTTGTTTGGTACATTGGTCCAACAGACCCCCATGTCGCAGAAAACCAAGATGTGGGAGAGGATCGTCGACAGGGTGAACGCACAATCACCATGTTTGCGCACAAAGGAAGACATCCAGAACAGGAGGTATGATGTGCGCAGGAGGGTCAAGGCCCTACTCAAGAAGGATTACACCTTGAGCCATCGCACCGGCAGTGGCCCTCCTGCCAAACCAGTATACCTCAGGCCCTGGGAGGAGAAGGTGCGGGCCATCCTACCACCAGAGAGCGTACATGGACTATCAAACATCCCAGAGCCTGGTGAGTACACAACCAATATACCCAATAACTTGTGACAATACACACACATCACTGTCAAGGGGACAGTGAAACCATGCACCGTTAGCAAAGCCACAGTAACCAAAACATAATCATCCCAAGATGTGTATGTTAGTTAGACAAACACAATACCTGCCATCCCAAAGTGAAATGTAACTGTGTCATGACATGTACAAACCCAACAACAAATAGAGCAAGGCAGTGGCACAAATCTAACCAACAAACACTGCCAGACATTTTGCCACCACTAGAACACCACCTCACAAGGAAGCTCACTAAAAGGAAGGAATTCTGGGTATGCTGGTGAAGTCAGTGTAGCCAATAGCATGATGGGAGTTGTAGTCACAGATATTGGTCACCCTCACAATTGGCCCATCAACACCACTCTGAACCATGCTCACATCACAGGGAGTAGAAAAGAACTGACAAGATGGCTGACACTGGGTACTGCTGTGGGGAGCACAAGCCCCTGCTGGGAACTGTGCACCAACCAACAGCAGGACACCACTGACTGACATCCTGAAAGCAAACTAGCACTCCCTGCAATGGAAGCACGTTCCATGGTGGGATATCTGGCTGGGTGGGAAGGAGGACTGACAGCACTGACCATAGTTACCAGCAGCTTTTCTCACACACACCCTTAACACAAACTGCACACAACTCACCTGGGAGAATGCATTGCCTCACACTCTAATTAAATATCCCACAAAGAACCACCACCCTGGGTTATGCTGTGTGAAGCACAGGGACACTTTTGGGACTTGTAGCCAAACTAACGCCAGGACAACACTGTCAGCCATCCTGTCAGCACAGGCACACTACCCCACAGGGAAGCAGAGTCAAAAGGAAGGAAGTATGGGCATGCTGGGAAGGGGGTGTAGGCAATAGCATGATGGGAGTGGTAGTCACAGCTCAACATCCCCCACCCGCATGGCCCGGCAAGCTCACACTGAAGCATGCACACCTCACAGGGAGTGAAAAGCCACTTCAAAGATGTCTGACAATGGTGCTCTGTTGTGGGGAGCACAAGGCCCTGCTGGGAACTGTGCACCAACAAACAACAGGACACCACTGACTGACCTCCTGAGAGTCAACCTGCACCCACTGCAAGGGTGGCATGCTTCATGGTGGGATAACTGGGCTGGGGGGAGAAGGAGGGCCGGATGTCAACCAAATACCACCAATGCTGGCCATGCACACACCTCAACATTCACATTGAAATGCTTCAGGTTGGCAGGACAATGTGCTACACCAATATCAACCTCTGACTGTGACAACTTAGGACAATGCAATGTACAGGCCCGCATCCAGAGGTACAGTCACAACTGTCAGGTGTTTGAACCATTGATGCCTGTAGAAACATAACATACATTGTGTGTCTCTTCCAAAAACAGGTGATGATGGGGACACAGCAGCAGACGATGAGGAGTCCCTGTCCCAGGCTCCGGGGGCCCCTGAGCTCTCTGGTGTGGAACAGCCTCTGCCCTCCTCGGATGACGAAGACCTACCTGGCCCCTCTGGTGTGAGTCATCATGCAGCACCAGCAGGACCACCATCTGCACCCCCTGCACCCACTCCTCCAACATCTGCCAACACACAGACCACCCCCGCCGACACGGACAGACCAAGGACCACCAATGACAACAGCACAGGGACCCCGGCCCACCGTGAAGCAACCGACAAAAACCCCAGTACCAACCCCCAAGGGGGCCTAGGGTCACCTGTGTGTGCCACCGCAGGTCCCGCACGTGTGGCCAGGGGTGGTGGGAGGGGTGGTAGGCAGAGGTCGCTGTTTGCAGAGGGGTCTGGACTGCATGATGACCCACAACTGGTACGCATTGCTGATGCATACCAGAATAGCACCGGAGAGGTCAGCCAGGTAGTGGGGATCCTCAAGGACATTCAACAGCAGCAGGCTGCCCATCATGCCCGCTTGGACTCCCACATGTCCCGTGTGGAGACACACATGTCTCGCATGGAGTCCAAGTGGGACACATTGCAAGAACTGACAGCGGTGCATAGGGACATATTGACATGCCTCCGCCAGATTAGCACCAACATGGCCACACCTCCCTGTGTGCCCACAACATCTGGTGCCACAACAACTGCAACTGCCACAGGGAGGGAGGATGACTCTGGCGGAGAGTCCTCTGCACCGCAGCGGCCTGCACGTGAGGGTCCCCCCCGAAAGAAGAGGGGTCGTCCGAGGAAGGAAAACTGAGAGACCAATGGCCATGTACATCCCCCAGGAACCCAACACCTGTTCTGGAAATTCTCCTTTGTGTGCAAACTGTTCACCCTGTCGAATGCAACCCAACTCTCCCACATGACATGGGGAGTTTAAGTTGGACCAATGTATCAGATGACTGTGGACTTTACTCAGGACATTTCTGCTACCAACACTTCCAACTCATCTGGGAACTTTGGATTCCAATCCCAATGTACAGCACCCACCATCCTGTGCACTATCCTCACACATGTATGTAAATAAACTCACTAATACACCATACTTGCCTCTGTTGTGATTCCAACGTTGTTTTTGTCATGGACATGATGATCTGCTAAATGACACTGTGCATGCTAACTGCTACAGCAAGTTCAACACCGTCATGTGAGTCATGGCGACGTGACACATATGAGGGAGACACACCATTAGGGCTACACAACACATACACACCAGGGCCATCTGACTCATTGCCTACACTGATGTTCCAGGAAATACAGTGGAATGCACAGACACCACACCTATTCAGAGTTTGTGTTAACTAGCCCACAGGTGAAGTAAGCAAATGTCAGTCAGATGTGTGACCACAGACAACGCACATCCCAAAGTGAAGCACAGGTTTATTACACATTTGCAACATATAGTTTCCACTACAGATGCAAGGTAATCCCATGTGGCAGTGGCCATACAGTCACCAAGTGTAGAGGAAATAAAGTCCAGGGGTGTGGGGCACATCACCTGCAGGGAATCATGGTGTCGGGGGATCACAGTTGACCAAACAACTCTGAAAGTACCTTGTGAAGGACAGACATGACACACAGTCAATAGCACTGAAGAACAGGACAGAACTGCAATACTCATGCCCAATACATGTCACAAGATACCTACACAAAACCAAGTTAGCATGTCAACACTGTTGCGGAGTACAGACTACCTGTAAGGACACATCGCTGCACGCATCCAGTCAAGTAGCACATGGCCACACTCAAACAGCAACAGAGCACTACCAACACATATCATGCAAACTCAAATCATTGACATACCAACTCTGTATACTCACATTCAGCTGAAGAAGTTGGCGATGAGCTGTGTGCGGACATCACCCTCATCATCATCATCATCACTGGCATTGTGGCCCAGGCCAGGATCCTCCACAGGTGGCGGATGTTGGTCATCGTCATCCAGGACGAGAGGCAACTCCTTCCGCACTGCCAGGTTGTGTAGCATGCAGCAGACGATGACAATCTTGCACACCTTTGCAGGGGCATATGGGAGGGCCCCTCCTGTCTTGTCCAGGCAGCGAAAGCGGCTCTTCAGGAGACCAAATGTCCGCTCGATCACTCTCCTGGTCCGACCATGTGCCTCATTGTAGCGCATCTGGGCTGGTGTCACAGGGTTCCTGAGGGGTGTCAGCAACCACGGCATGTTGGGGTATCCGGAGTCACCTACATACAGTCAATTGCACATTAGCTGAGTTGGAAAAGAGGGTGGAATACAACATTGCAGAACACACACAATGGTACAAAGTCAGCACACACCGACAAGCCAGGCACGCTGGTTCTGCATCTGTGACATCATCCTCAGGATGCGACTACTCCTCATCACGTAGGCATCATGTGCAGAACCGGGGAAACGTGCACACACATGTGAGATGCTCATATCTGCAAGACATACCACCAGGGCATTGATAGAAGGGTAATGTTTCCTGTTCCTGTATGCTTGCTCATGTGCCTGTGGTGGTACCAAAGCCACATGTGTCCCATCAATGGATCCGATGACATGTGGCATCCTCCCCAGGGCATAGAAGTCACTCTTCACGTCAGTGAGTTGTTGACGTTTAGGGAAATAGATGTAGTGGTTCAAGTATCTCAACATCGCCTCCAAAACATCGCATAGCACACGGCTGAACATGGTCTGTGACATCCCACCTGCAGATGCCACAGTGTGTTGAAAGGTACCGGTGGCAAAGAAGTGTAGGGATGCCATCACCTTCACCTTGGGGGTCAGCGCTGCAGGGTATGGCCGGCCAGGTTGCAAATGTGGGGCCAAGCGCACCGCCAATTCCTCAATAAGCGGCCTGTTGAAGCGGTACCGTCGGATGCAGTCACGTTCCACCATGGTTGCAAGGTCAGGGAATGGTCTATGGACAGCTGGTGCCCTGCAGTGCATAGGTGAACAAAGAAAGATTGTCAGTCACCCCACATATGTGGCATTGACCATACTCAATATCACATGATACATCATTATGAGACAGAAGTACTTGATGTGTGTGCCGTTCTATAGGGACATATATGGCAACTACATGGCCAAGATCTAACATCTCAGTTCAACATGTGTTGACAACAAGTTCCATGTTGTGCTATGGGAAATCATTAGGCTGTGTCACAGTACCCATGTACTGCTGTCACGTTCCAAACACACACCACAGTGACAAGTGAGGACAGATGTGCCCCAGGCATCACAGCTCTTTGACAGGTAGATTCCCAGGGACCCTGTTTTGCCACATGGACACTGGCATGACATGGCGTATCATGTACACGTCAGCAAAACAACCATGACTCCCACAGGTAGTGGCCCCTGTTGCCTCTGCAGGACAGACATGGACGTCTGTGACACACACACGCACAACATCAAAGTCGATGCACAAACAACGTGGATGTGGAGACTGTCTCCCATTGTGCACATTGAATCAGAGACATCTGAAACACAACATGCACACAGACTGTGGAGGGCCATCACAATTGTGGCAATGGGTCACCCTGTGATGTACATCCCATCCCACTTGGGACTCAGGGTGTATGTGACATAACACACACAAACACAACCTGGAGATGTGACCATGCCACATGCTCTGAGATGAACAGTTGCACATCACAGTGGTCATGTGCACAACACACAAAGGATTCTGTCCCCATGAACACGTGCACAGCCTGGGAGTGGCTGCCCCCAAGTGCCAGCCAACAAACCACATGTTGACCCCCATACACACACAGGTAATGCAGCCTTACATGCCTTAGGATACAGTGTGGACAGGCTGTGGTGTTGTAGGTGTGCCCCTGAGTCCCTGTCAAGTATTGTGGCTGGCATACGTTCACCAGTGACAACCATGGTGACATATGCGAGTGACTTGTGCAGGGACGCGTCGTACAGCAATGGACCGATCGGTGCGCACGCATTGGCCATTGCATATGATGTGGACGGATGCGTGTCGTTTTCCGAAATACGCGTTGTACAGCAATGGACCGATCGGTGCGCATGCATTGGCCATTGCATATGATGTGGACGGATGCGTGTCGTTTTCCGAAATACGCGTTGTACAGCAATGGACCGATCGGTGCGCACGCATTGGCCATTGCATATGATGTGGACGGATGCGTGTCGTTTTCCGAAATACGCGTTGTACAGCAATGGACCGATCGGTGCGCATGGCTATGGACTGACATGGTAACGTACGCGTTTTCGAAGCCTTTACGAGTCAGATGCAGTGAATTCAGTTGGCCACCCACAACAATGTTGCAAATTCATGGGTGTCATGAAGTTGAACTTTTGAAGGATGCTGTGGGCGTGTATAAGTGGTGCAATTCCATGGATTGGCCATATTCAGAAGATGCAAACGACTTGGACCTATCACTTTGGACACATGGGACAGTATCTGCCTCTGCAGCACACATATAATGCTGGCTGTTGCCCTGAGAGCTCACTTGCCTGCACTACATGCTCCAGGACGACATCTGCCACTACCACTGCTGCTGTCTCTGCATCCTCTGGCCACTGCAATGGCACGTACTGTGGAGAGAGCCCCAGCCTTCAGCACTGAGGAGAATCAGGCCCTGCTGGACAGCCTCCTTCCACAGTACAGCAAGCTGTATGGGAAACCAGGGGAGCAGGTGAGTGTGCTGTCCACTGCCTTACTAATTGTGCATGTTGTCTGACTAGCAAGACTTACAGTGTGTACACCAGTGGCTAGCATGCTCACTGAGTAGTTGTCACCCCCAAAGTGTGTGAGTTACATGCACTGAACAGGTATAGTTCAGTAACAGTGCATTCCAACAAGGTTTTACTTCCCAGGCAATGATACCATTTAGTAACTGCTGGACAACTGTTCATAGCCATAGTTGCACTACCTGTGTACATCATATGCCCCTGTGATTGAGACATGTATATCCAACTGTGTGATGCACGGATATGTTGCATGTGTAGTAATGGCCTTTTCACTTTGTCATCCTCACAGGTTGATGCCCACCAGAAGCAGGACATCTGGCTGACCATCGTCCGGGCAGTAAGATCTGTGGGGGTCTACAGGCGCAGGATCCGCAACTGCCAGAAGAGGTGGCAGGACCTTCGTGGCTGGACCCGGAGGATCGCAAGGGTCCAGCTGAAGCTGTCGCCTCCTCGCAGGAGGGGCGGACACCGGACCCTGACCCCCCACATGCTCTGGATTCTGGCGGTGGTCTTCCCTGACCTGGATGGGCAGCTGAAGGCCAGACAGCAGCAAGGAGGGGGTAAGTGCTAGCCTGTTCTGTGTGCTATGACTAACATGCTCTATGCACTCCTTTAGCCTGGTTACACGTCCACAGTACAACTGTCTTGTCGTCCTGGACTCATGTCCCTCACTTTTGTCATGCCCCCTCCTCATCTGATACACAGGTGTGGCCCTTACAGTCTGTGACTTAGGTCACTTGGGTACTGTGTACTTGCAGTTACCTGTGGTTCAAGTTGGGGACAGCATCAGTTACAGGAACTTTGTTGTGGGCTCCATGGGTGGTACAATTGCTCACACAATGCCTGTGATCTGACATGTACTCTGGGTATGGCTTCACAATGTGTTCCAATTGCTGCTCTGACTCACCACATGTCTGGGGTATGTGCCACACACCCATGCTGCAGCAGAGACCAAGGGGGGAGCCTCAGAAGTATGTACATCATGTGTGTGACACATGCATAGCCACCTGCCTAGTGTTCAGGGCAATACCATGTTGCACATGGACCAGGACTGTAATGCCTACTCCGTACATCGAAGGCACTCTGTTCTCCCACTCCCGTGTGTCAGCATACATATTGGGCATTGTGAAGGGTGCACTCAGGTGTCTGCCTCTGTGTCACCGTGGTGTGGCCTTGCTTTTTGGACTCCTGGAGTGTTTAACAATTTGGGGTGGCCAGCCATCTGAGTTGTGACTATGGGATCTGCACATTGGTTAATGCATAGGTCTCTGATCACTTGACTGTGCACAAAGGTGTATGAAACATTGAGGTGCAGGCAGCTTTGGTTCATTCTCATCAGTCGGTGAAGTGTCCATGTGTATGGATTTGTGTTTGCAGTCACTCAAATGTCTCATTTGATTGACGTGGGATCATCTTAGTCCTCATGATGTGGGTGGCCAGGGGTGCACATGTGCACCTGTCAGCTACAGGGCTTGCATACCCAAAACTTCCATGATTGTGACACAGTGTAGACTGGTGTTGTGTGTGTGCACTGCCCCTGTGACAGGAGACAGTTATGACTGACTTGCCAGGCAGGCCTGTGCCATGACATTCAACTCGCAAAGGGTGATCCAGCAGTAGTGTGATATGTCCTGCAAGCACACCATTGTCGCATTGTCTATCAGGACATGAGGACATCATTGTGTCTGGTGATGGAAGCAAAACCCGCATATCGACAGAGACTCTGCCCGTCACTTTTCCTGACACATGTACTGAGTCAGTGGCAGGAGATGGCATGTGTTTGGAGTGACACATTTCCACATGTTCTCTTGGATGTCCAACAACTGTGTATGTGGTGCATGTGTGCACATATGATTAGTCGCATACAACAGGCACCAGACAGATGGGTGCATGGACAGGTAGGATATGTGTGGCATGAATGACTGTCAGGCAGACAATGGGCTTCTTCAAATCAGTGTCAGCACTTATTGCAATGTCTAGCAAATGATGGCAGGGCTTGCTCTGTGATGTGCTGTACTTACTGTGGCGTGTGTGGTCAGTACAGGTGACTAATGTTGCTCTGTTTATCCTTATTCTTTGCAGATACATCCACGGCCACAGGAGGAGACAACTCCACGGACCAGGAGGAGCAGCAGAGCCAGACTGGGTCCACTGCAGGGGAGACCGAGGGACCCAGTGGCACGGAGGGTGAGGGGAGCCCCACTGAGGAGACCTCAGCTACGACCACCTCGGCTGGGGACAACAGCACTTCCAGTGAGGGCTCCCTTGTGGAGGCTGGTGTCAGCAGACCAGAGACAAAATCAAGCAAGTCTGCACCCGCCACCACCACCATCTCCACCCTCCCATCTGCTCCCATCCCACATGTCCGTGGAGGCTCCCGTGTAAGGGAGCGTGTCTCCTTCATGCCAGGCACCGCACCCCCTGCCTCTGTCTCCCCTGCTGCCCTGAGTGTGGAGTCTGTGGACTTGCTTAAACAGATCCATGTAGGGCAGACATCAATGCTGAGTGTCCTCCATGCACACACGGGTCTGTTGACACAACTGGTGTCATTCATGGAGGGCATGTCATCTGGCATGTCTGCCCTACATCGGACCAATCAGTCTCCTCACTGACGGCAGCAGTGTCCCTCCTGCAACAGTCCCTCATCCCTCCTACCTCTGCCCCATCCACAATCCCCAGCACCCTGCCTGTCCCAAGCACACATACACCAGCACAGGCACCCACCAGCACAGACATAAGCAGCACACAGACACACACGCCAAAATCAAGACGCACACGCACGCACAGTCAGGGGACTGATACCTCACTCACAGGGGATGGGGCCCAGGAACACACACACGCATCCACGAGCACTGCACAGTCCTCAGCTACCTCTCCCTCCAAAACCTCTTCCCTTGCCTCACCTGCAACCCCTCCCTCCCAGAAGCTCTTCCTCTGTGAGCTTGGCCTCTTCCCCACGGATCCATCTGAGCCAACGCACAGGCGGAAGAGGCGACCACCACACACAGAGGGGAGTGCCCCTCACACCCGGACACCCTCCCCAAGGCACAGGCAGACTGAGGACCCCATTCAGAAGTCCCCCCAGACCAGGAAGGGCAAGACCCCACCACCACCACCACGCAGCTCCACCACACAGTCTCTCTCCTCCATCCCCCAGGCCACCACTACACAGGTTCCCCCGCCACACCCTGCCCCAGGTTCCCCCACACACCCATACCGCATCCCCAAAATGCTTAGGCCCTCCCCCCCTACCACTTGCTCTTCCACCCCCAAGCCAGAAGCTCAGCCTGTTTGTGCCACTGGTGTGGAGACCGGGTCCCCCCTCTGTCCTGCCCACCTCATCTGCCCCCCTTCCACTCCCTTGGAGTTATGCACTGCAGTGGAGTCCACAACAACCCCGTCTGACTTGGGCACTGCAGTGGGGACCCAGTCCACTCCATCTGACCGGCCCACTGCAGTGGTGCCAGCACCCACACCATCTGACTTGTGCCCTACAGTGGTGCCGGCCCCCACTGAGTCAGACACCTCCACTGCTGTTGCCGGTGACACTCCTGCACCCACCCCCCCCCTGCACCCACCCCCCCTTCACTGCCTCCTTCTGGCATCCCCTGATCCCCTGATCCTGTCCCTGCGGTGCCTGTCCTGCCCCTTGTATGCCCCTCTGAGGGGGATGTCCCCTGTCCGTACCAGTGCAGGCAAGCAATGGGTGACAAGTTGTCACATATCACCCTGTTTGGACTGTGTATATGGACTGGCCATTGGCCTTAGTTTCTTTTGGACTTCTAATTTTTCTTTAAAATTTGCTGAATAAAGCCTCTTTTTGTTTACTAGTGGTTTTTCTTTTGATGTACATGATGTAGATGAGTATCATCATGCATTTGCTGTTGTAATAGTGTTCAGATCAGGTAAATGAAGTGTTGCTGTGATGGACTCCATGTGGTCCATGGGATATGTGTCCTAATCTAGTCTGGATCCATAGCATCCTTTGCTGCAGTCTGAGGGTGTAATGTTCTGCATTTGACACAGGGATGTACGTTTTGCATTTGTAAATTGACATCTGTGGCTTACACTGATGCACATCTGGTGGGCTTACCACTGTTCAATGTTTCTATTTCCCTGACTGTGTGCCCATCTCCACTGGACATGCAGTTTAGCACATCAATGTTGAAGGACTCATCTGTGTGTCTAGCAGACCTTATACCTTTAGGGTAGGGACTACTGCGATCCCTGAAACATCCACGTTCTCCTACTTGGGGGTACTTATGGATGATAAGATGAATTGGGCCCCACAACTTATACGCAAGAGTAATGATCTCAACAGGGAGACCGCCGCAATTTTTAACTTTGCTGTCAGACTGGGGTAAAGACCAGTGGGGGCCCTTCTGGAGCTTTACAAGGCCAAGTCTTTGTCTAAGGCTCTTTATGGTAGCGAAATCTAGGGATGTGTGGACACAAAGGACATTCAGGGAGCAGAAAATAAATTCATGAGACGAATGCTATCTGTTCCCCAGGGTATTCCATCTTTTATCGTCCATGAAGAGCTAAGAATGCCATATATTACAGACCTGATAGCTTTCCGCCCGGTGTTCCTCTGGTTAAAAATATGGGTCCAGAAGGGGGATTCACTAAATAAGGCAATCCTTAAAGATTGCCTGGCCCTGTATTATGCATCCAAGGTTCCATGGCTTAATTACATCGAAAGGAATCTTACGGGCTTGGGAAGAAGAGATCTTTTTTCTAACCCTGATGGAACGCGAAAGGAAGATTTAGCGCTCCTCAAGACGGCGTTTAGTCTCTGTCAGTCTACGATAAGGGAGGAGCGGGAGCTCATGAAGCCCAGTGTACGTCGCTTTGTCATATTAGGGACCACAGTGAAGGCAGAGCCTTACTTACTGGGCCTCGTGAACTCCTATGACCGGTTCCTTCTGACTAGATTTCGGCTTGACCTTTTTTATCTACTTCTTACATATCCAAGGGGGTCAAATAGAGGACAATCCTTTTTGCCCTGCGGCTGCGATGGTTCATCTCCGCAGGACATGGTTCATTTTACAATGTTTTGCCCATTTAATGACACCCTAGAAAATCTTTTTTAATCCCCATTCTGAAACAGGCCAATTTTAAACAAGTCCGGCCTGCCTATATATTCCTCCAGATGTTGACGGGCAATGTCGTATTCCATGTATTAAGTTTTCTAAAATCCGCCATTAGGCTCAGGGCGATCTGCGACTAATTGGCTGACTTTTTTATAACTACCTCTGGTTTCATGTATTTGGTTAGCTAATAGCTTGTAGATTCATTCAATGGTTTTATTGCACTGTCTATAATGTTTTAATCTAGTACTTTTAACAGATGTGATTTGTAGTTTATGTATTCTGGACTTGTGCTGTCCATGAAAATTTAAGAATGAATTGCCAATTTGTCCACATTTGGTCTGCTTAATGATTGTATATATTGCACTATACCAATTTGTATGATGCATTATATATTGTGCTTTTATGGTTTTATCAACATGAAACCGAATAAAGATATTTTGAATTGAATTGACTATTCTGCATTTGGAGGCCTAAGCTTTTACATTCGGTTAGCTGCAGGTACTCGTACCCTGCAGAGTGAGCCTTCAAGGAGTAAAATGCCTGAAGTATAATACAACCCTCCTGCAGTGTCTTGTATCTAGGTTTTTTTGGAAGTTTTGCTGTTTTTATAAAAACCGGATTCTGAGTTCATCTGGTCCCCAAGCTGGGAAATCCTGCATTTGGTCTCTTGCATTCTGGCTGGAAAGGTACCAACTGTTTCCTCAATTTTCGTCAGCCGGTGATGAAGGGATGCTATCTCACTTGCTTGTGTTATCTTAAATTCTCTTATCTCGTCCAGTATAAGGTTTTTTGTTTTTTTTAAATATCTTTATTGACATTTTCAATTTTTGCAATACAAATCTCATAAAAGAGGCACATTCCATACAGTCCTAAGTACAATTGTCAGGATAATCATACATCTGAATATTTGCCATAAATTCCAATACATGGCACGTCATACTCAATACTTCACAATGTGCAGCATGGGGTTAAACACCAATCCACTTGGATACTTAAGTAGCGATTCAGAGTAACGAAATTCCACTTCAAGTTTGGAAAACAGTATTCCAATAGCATATTCAGAAAATGAATCCCAACCAAATGGCCCAACTAGGGCAAAAGAAAAGAATACCAAACAAATGACCTTCTGCAGAGGGGGAGACATATCATGTACCACTATTTCGGCTTGTGGTGGGGAACGTTTATATAAAGAATTCATAGCAGAGAGCAGGTGAGTTGACACATAAGGGAGAGGCCCATAGCTACCAATAAGAGTGCCTCCTCCAATTACACAAATTCTGCAGGCTCACACTCACTCAGCAATTGGACATAGTGCACCGTCAGGATCTCAAGCCTACTTAAAGAGCAATAGGTGTTGCAGGCCGAGTCGCCCCCGTGCGTGCATCCATATCTGTTTCGGGGTCCGAACCCATCTCCCCCTCCTCCTGCCTCTCCGGGGTCTCCCAGGTCGCCAGCACCTCCCGCCATTGGCCAGCCATGGGGAACTTCCTCATCCCTTTGGATTCCTCCCAGCTGAGTGCTCTACCCTCTGCTCCACCCCACACAATTACATCTCTATGCCAATTCGCGAACTGTGGCCCCCTGGCAGACTTCCATTCCAGTGCGACGCGGCGCTTCGCTAAACCCAGCGCTAGGTCTATAAATCTGTTCCCCACCTTCCGTTTCGGCGGTCGAGGAAAAAGGCCCAAAATGCAAGACTGTAGTGTGAGAGGTAAATCTCTGCCCAGTACTTCAGTTAGCTTCCCCAGAACTGCTTCCCAGAAAGGTCGCAAGGCACCACACTCCCAAATCATATGACCGAAGTCCGCATCTGGATGAGAACATCTGGGGCAAGAACGAACCTCGCCTCCATATGTCACATTAAGTCGGTGCGGGGTCATGTAAGCCATGTGCGTATAGTTAAACTGAATATATTTAAGGCGAGAGTTTCGAGAGATTTTCTTGGGATAATGCAGGACCCTACACCATTCCACATCTGTCAATTCTTTACCCCCAATCTCGTCCCATTTAGCACGTAATCTGGTCAAGGGATGCACCGAGGCCTCCAGGAGAGCCACGTAGAACCATTTCACTAGGTGCCTTGATGTTCCAAGCGTGAACAAGGCGTGAAGCACCGGATGTGTTTCCGGCTCGTTTCTACCCACCTCCCACAGCTGCACAAAAGTTCGGGTCAGAGCTTCATACTGCAGGAACTGGCCAGAGGGCAGATCACAATCTTCTACCAGGCCATCAAAGGGAATTAGGGACTTGTCCAAAAAACAATCTCCGACCGCGTCTAGTCCTGCATCGGTCCAGGGGGCCAGTTGTTCAACGGTAAAGACGGACTGGGGGTCACCATGTGGCAAGCCCACCAGGGGCAGCACCGGAGTGTACCTAGCAGCCCACCGTCCTCGCTTCTCACATCTCTGCCAGACCTGAAAGGCAGTGCGCTGTAGCAAGGAACAGTACGGCGTAGGCGTCCTAGGCCGTAGCAATTTTGCCATTACCTATCGAGGACGGGCTTCCGGGAGTACCAAGAATGTACCCTCCTCGTTTACCTCTTCTATCCATTGCGCCAGCCACTGCAACTGACCAGCTAGCATGTAGTATTCAAAATTCGGCACTCCCAGGCCGCCTTCAGCTGCAGGGCGCTGCAGCGTCGCCAGTGACACCCGGGAGCGACCATTACCCCACACCAGGTCCCGAATCAGGGCATTCAGGGGGCGGAACCACCGGCTAGGCATGAGGACAGGAAGATTGACAAAAAAGTACAACAAGCGTGGAAGCATGACCATTTTGGATAAAGAGACCCTGGACATCACTGGCAGCTTCAACGTGCGCCAAAACTGAACACTCCCTCGTAGGGATCGCACTGCCCTTCCGAGATTACCCTCCGTCAAGTCATCTATCGAATGGAACACGTGGATACCCAGATATTTAAACGTATTCTGAGCCCATACGATGTCGGGCGCCAGCGCTTCCGGCCTAGGTAGGGGGCCAGCCACAGGGAATAGGTACGTTTTTGCTTTGTTAACCCGCAGACCCGAAAGGCCAGCAAAATCTTCCAATATTTGCATTGCTGTCGGGGCGCCCGCCACAGCATCCCCCAGGTACACCAGAAGGTCATCTGCATATAGGGAAATGTAATGCATCTGCCCAGCAGAATCCAGCCCAATTCCAGTCCCTCCCTGACGCAGTCTCTCGGCTATAGGTTCGATCGCCAAGGCAAGTCTAGTCCCTCGAAACACCCCATACTCCCTGGAGATTGTCCTACCCGTACGGACCCTGGCAGTGGGCGCCGCATACAGCAACTGCACCCAACGGATCCATTCGTCTCCTAACCCCATGTGCCTCATCACTTCAAACAAGTACTTCCATCCCACTGTATCGAAGGCCTTTTCCAGGTCAACAGAAAGCACCGCGGCCCCAGGGTGGAGCGGAGCGTCAGCATGGTACAGTATAGAATAAAGCCGACGAAGGTTGTAGGAGGTATTGCGGGTAGGTATAAACCCATTCTGATCCGGGTGCACGAGTGCCTTCATGTGCGGAGCCAATCTACCGGACAGTACCTTGCTCAGGATCTTGAAGTCCAGGTTAAGCATGGAAAAGGGCCTGTAATCTTTGACTCCGGCCCTCGGCAATTTGAGTTTTGGAAGAGGGATTACCAGGGCACTCCGAGTGGAGTCAGGCAGGACCCCGACCTCATAGGCATCTGCATACATCCGGGCCAACTGTGGCGCCAATATATCAGAAAAGCACTGGTAAAATTCGGCCGGGAGTCCGTCCGGCCCCGGTGTTTTCCCAGCTGCCAATGCATGAATAGCGGCCTTAATTTCCTGCAGGGTAATAGGGTCGCCCAGCTCCTCCCTATCCTCATCCGCCAACACCCTAAGGGGTAAAGAGTCCAAAAACTCTCCGATCACAATACCAGGGGCCTCCGCCGGAGCCGTATAAAGGCGTTCATAATATGCGACAAAGGAATCATTGATGTCATCAGGGCAGTACTGCACCCCACCAGCCTCTGCATCCAATTGCGTAATAGGGGAGCCCCCCAGTTCGGGTCGGATCAATCGAGCTAAAAGACGGCCCGCCTTCCCTTCCTCTCTCTGCACTTTGTCAAGATACTCATTGTAGTTGTAACAGCGTAAACGTTCAAGGGCCATATTATGACGCGCCCGCGCTTCTTGCAGCGCCAAATGAGCCGCTTCCCCTGTACCTTGAATGTTATCTAACCTGCGAATGTTCTCCTCCACAGTGAGGACCTCCTGGCGAATCTCCCTATAGACCCCCATCGCCTGTCCCAGGCAGTGGCCCCGCACCACCACCTTGAATGCCTCCCATTCCACCCGGACTGAGGATGCAGTGTTGGCATTGATAGGGAAATAAGTATCAAGAAGAGTATTCAGCGAGGCCTGAAAAGGGTCATCGTCCAGTAATGCCGGGTTGAGTCTCCAAGTGGGAACAGGAGGGCACCGCCCCAGCGGCTGGTGTGTCATCATTAATGGGCTGTGATCCGACAGAGTATGGCCCAGATATTCTGTGCACGTGATGGTACTATTAAAAGCGGGTGAGCATGTGTGTTCTTCACGCAGCAGGCCAAGTCCCACCGCTACTGTAGTAATGTCCTGATGGAGGGTCGCTTTGGTGTCTGCGATTGCCTCCAGGATTTTGTTAAGCTGCCGCTGGGTGGGGTCATCGGAGTTGGTTAGGGACTGTTCTTGCGTGCTATCTTCTGGGTCCATGGTGACACCAGTTTGGCGACTCCTAGGTTTCCCCATGGCAGCCAATAGTCCCCGGAGGGGTCCTCGCCTCCAGCGGGCTCCAACCCTCGAGCTCCAAGGCACCAAGGGCCACCCACAGCGGAAGGGCAGTCACCGCAGTGCGCAGGGCGGGTACGATCCACTCCCCCCGCTGTCCCCAGCGGCCAAAGACTCACCCCAGCTCACTCCAAGGGCCGGCCAGGGGGCCCCCGCCTTGCGATAGGCCCGACCTCTGTTCTCTTAGGCCCAGTCAGCTCCGGGGTTCCCGTCACCTCCCGGGGCGTCCCTCGATAGAAGCCACTTCAGTCCGTCCGAGCGGAAGCAGCAGGGGTCCCTGCAGGTCCCAGCCCAGCGCGGAGGGGATGGGGTCACCCGCTGTGCACTCTTACCGGCCTCCGTCCTCCGTGCCAAAGTCCAAGCGTGCCCCTCGCTCCCACGCGCTCCGGGCACAGTGGTCCTGCCTCCCCGATCCGGCTCAGCAACCTCTGGGTAATCCAGGCTCCTGGTGCCTCGCTCAGGGCGACACCATCATCACATCTGCCGCTCTCCACCGGTGTATGCCCAGGGCACTCCAGTAACCGCGCCCCCGCCCTAGGAGAATGGCGGTCCGGGGCACTGCACCCTCCGTGGTCCACAGGCAGTGCACAGTCCACCAATGCTGCCACCGAGCGCCACCGCACTCATCCAGCGCCGGGAGGGACACCTGCCGGTCGATGCGGCCTCCGCACAGCTGGCCGGCCGGGAGGTAAATTTATCTCACGGCCGCCGTAGGAGTCGACTAGCGAGGCCGCCTCCAGCCCTGCCGCGTCTGCAGCCACGGCCGACAGCACTGAGCTCCGGGATCCGTGAAAAGCGGATCGAGTGCCCTCCGGATGCCCTCCAACACCCGACCGGTGAAGAGGAAGCTGTAGTGTGCCGCGGCCGCAGGTTTCAGGAGGAGAAATGATCAGCTGGCGCGGAGCTCCCTGCTCACGCGTCCACCATCTTCTCCGTCCAAGCCACGCCCCCTCGTCCAGTATAAGGTTTAGCATAGTCTTTATAGCACATTGTATAGAAGTATCTTCTCCTTGCAACTACACTGGTAGCTTGGATAGAAGCTTGCCTGGCTCTGCCTGTGCCTGTACTTGCGGCCCTATGGCAGGACCTCCTTCTACATTTTGAGGATAGGGCTCTTGCTGGGGCCGTGGCTGGAAATCTATTAAAACACTGATCTCCTTCTCAGGGGGCCTATTCTTGCCCTTGTTTTCTGATATATTTAAATGTAAGGCAGCGGATAGAGTCCCTTGCAATATGCTGGATTGTGTAGCAACAGAAGGGTCATGCAAGAAAAATGGTGCAGTTGGCGTTGTTTTAAGAATAATGGATCCTCCTTTGACTTCCCGCCGGCCTGACTGATGGTGATGTTATGTTAAATGTTATGTTAAATGTATTTTGTATAGCGCAAAAATCACCTTCAGGCCTCTAAGCGCTTTTAGAGAAAGTGACCGGAATCACAGATGGCAATCGGCAAGGCAACAGAATTACACTGTGACTAACGTCTCCCTGAATAGGAGCGTTTTAAGTTGTTTCCTAAATGTGAGGAGGACCGATTCCCTACGAAGGTGCTCAGGTAAATTGTTCCAAATTAGTGGAAGCATAACAGAGAACGCTCTACCCCCTTTGGATTTGATGATATAGCGGGGAAGGACTAGACGGCAGGCCTCAGATGATCTCTGATGTCTTTAGGATTCACATCCACTTGTGAAGGACCATTTGTTTTCTCCCCCTTAGTTGGCCCTGTGATCAGTTCCTCTTCATTGACCTCACAGTATGCGTTGCCTTCATTTAAAGTTTCCGGTGCGTCATTTTGCATAGGGAGCTCTTCCTCGAACCTTGTTCCCTCATCCGACCGCCCTTTTAGTTTACTCTCCATGGGTGTGTCTCCCATTACAGCCTCCCTTCTGGACTCCAATGCATCTTCTTCAGAGCTCAGAGGGCTTGAGATTGCTGCAGAGCCGCATCTTGATTTCAAGCTATGTTTGGCTCTTGCTGCTGCTGCTTTAAAATGAGCTGTGCGTGCTTTCATTTTGTGGCTAGCTGCGGTTTCCACATTTGCCAAAATATTTGGGATTTTTAGATGCTTTCCCATTATGGCCAGCCCCAGGGTGCTTCTACTAGATCAAGGGAAGAGAGAAGGGACCCAAACCAGTGACCCACTGCCAGAACCCTCCTCAGAAGTGTGAGCTCCTTCTTTTTAGGTCGAGCCTAGCGCAGCGCGCATGCGCTGCACTATGGGAGGCTTCTTGTAAGCACTCCAAACTTCCCCAAAAGTTCTTCGTGTGGGTCTGGTAACTCCCACACATTCTATTGGCCTTTGCGTGTGGCTTTCAATAATGAAACCACGCAAATGGCCAAAGGCGGGTGCATGTCCCACCTCTTTGTGTAAAGGTCACTCCCACGGCGTTTTGGTGTCGGGAGCGAGCAGCGGCGCGCTTTGTGGCAGCTGCATTCCTCCCTTGTTGTTGTGGATCATGTTACTAATGAAACACAGCGCGGTCGCTTTCACTTTGCGGCCGCGCTTGTTTTCTGTTCCCATGATTTTTGTCCTTGTGCATATATTGCAAACGCACGTGTTAGTTTAACCCCTTATTATTTTTTTGCAACGGTTTATATGCATTTGAGGCGCCCTTTTGTCTTCTTTTTTATTCTTAAGTATGATAATATTATTAATTATTATTATTCCTAGGAACTTTGCCATTGACATTATTGCCCTTCATTACACTATTTGTTAGTCTTTAAATCATCAGCAAGAAAAGTAATATTAATACTAGTTCTACTAGAACTAATAATAATGACCACCTTAATAATTATTGTAGTAATAATAACAACCTTCCTTTAGTTGTCCCTCGTTGCCAAAATTGGTCCTGACTCTCTGACTGACTGACTGACTCTCTCACTCTCTCTCTCTGACTGACTGACTGACTCTCTCACTGACTGACTGACTGACTCTCTCACTGACTGACTCTCTCACTCTCTCTCTCACTGACTGACTCTCTCTCTCACTGACTGACTGACTCTCTCACTGACTGACTGACTGACTGACTCTCTCACTGACTGACTCTCTCACTCTCTCTCTCACTGACTGACTCTCTGACTCTCTCTCTCACTGACTGACTCTCTGACCTTCTCTCTCTCACTGACTAACTCTCTCTCACTGACTGACTCTCTCTCACTGACTGACTCTCTCTCTCTCACTGACTGACTCTCTCACTCTGTCTCACTGACTGACTAACTGACTGACTGACTCTCTCACTGACTGACTGACTGACTGACTCTCTCTCACTCTCTCTCTCACTGACTGACTGACTCACTCACTCTCTCAATCTCTCTCTCACTGACTGACTGACTCTCTCACGCTCTCACTGACTGACTGACTCTCTCACTGACTCTCTGACTGACTGACTGACTGACTCTCACTCTCTGTCTCACTGACTGACTGACTCACTGACTGACTCTCTCACTGACTCACTGACTCTCTCACTGACTGACTGACTGACTGACTCTCTCACTGACTGACTCTCTCACTCTCTCTCTCTCTGACTGACTCTCTCTCTCACTGACTGACTGACTCTCTCACTGACTGACTGACTGACTCTCTCACTGACTGACTCTCTCACTCTCTCTCTCTCACTGACTGACTCTCTGACTCTCTCTCTCACTGACTGACTCTCTGACCTTCTCTCTCTCACTGACTAACTCTCTCTCACTGACTGACTCTCTCTCACTGACTGACTCTCTCTCTCTCACTGACTGACTCTCTCACTCTGTCTCACTGACTGACTAACTGACTGACTGACTGACTCTCTCACTGACTGACTGACTCACTGACTGACTCTCTCACTCTCTCTCTCACTGACTGACTGACTCACTCACTCTCTCACTGACTGACTGACTCTCTCACGCTCTCACTGACTGACTGACTCTCTCACTGACTCTCTGACTGACTGACTGACTGACTCTCTCACTCTCTGTCTCACTGACTGACTGACTCACTGACTGACTCTCTCACTGACTCACTGACTCACTGACTCTCTCACTGACTGACTGACTGACTCTCTCACTCTCTCTCTCTCATTGACTGACTGACTAAATGACTGACTGACTCTCTCACTCTCTCTCTCTTTCACTGACTGACTGACTGACTGACTCACTCTCTCTCTCACTGACTGACTGACTGACCAACTGACTCTCTCAATCTCTCTCTCACTGACTGACTGACTCTCTCACTCACTCTCTCACTGGCTGATTGACTGACTGACTCTCACTGACTCTCTGACTGACTAACTGACTGACTGACTCTCTCACTCTCTCTCTCACTGACTGACTGACTCTCTCACTGACTGACTGACTGACTCTCTCACTGACTGACTGATTGACTCACTGACTGACTGACTCTCTCACTGACTGACTGACTCTCACTCTCTCACTGACTGACTGACTGACTCTCTCAAACTCTCTCTCACTGACTGACTGACTGACTGACTCTCTCACTCTCTCACTGACTGACTGACTGACTCTCACTGACTCTCTGACTGACTGACTGTCTGACTCTCTGACTCTCTCACTCTCTCTCTCACTGACTGACTGACTCACTCTTTCTCTCACTGACTCACTCACTCACTCTCTCACTGACTGACTGACTCTCTCACTGACTGACTGACTGACTGACTGACTGACTCACTGACTCTCACTCTCTCACTGACTGACTGACTGACTAACTGACTCTCTCACTCTCTCTCTCACTGACTGACTGACTGACTCTCTCACTGACTGACTGACTGACTCTCTCACTCTCTCTCTCACTGACTGACTCTCTCACTGTCAGACTTTCTCTCACTGACTGACTCTCTGACTCTCTCTCTCTCACTGACTGATTCTCTGACTCTCTCTCTCACTGACTGACTCTCTGACGCTCTCTCTCACTGACTGACTCTCTCTCTCTCACTGACTGACTCTCTCTCACTGACTGACTCTCTCACTCTCTCTCTCACTGACTGACTGACTCTCTCACTGACTGACTGACTGACTGACTCTCTCACTCTCTCTCTCACTGACTGTCTGACTCTCTCACTGACTGACTGACTGACTGACTCACTCTCTCACTGACTGACTGACTGACTAACTGACTCTCTCACTGAGTCTCTGACTGACTGACTGTCTCACTTTCTCTCTCACTGACTAACTAACTAACTGACTCTCTCACTGACTGACTGACTAACTGACTGACTCTCTCACTGACTGTTATACAGGTACTATTTCTCAACCTTCACCCTCCTGTTATTTATGCCCCCCATAACAAAAAAAACCATAACAAGCAACCATTGGGACAAGCAGATAGAAGTTGCCGGCATTGAAAGGACAAAAAATAACTCAAGACATTATTTATTGTTAATACTTTTTTTAATATGGTCATTCAGTTGTACATAATGCTTTCTTGGTCATATATAAGGTAACAAAAATGCTTCTGACACTTCTTTATTATAACTTTCCAGCATGCTGCAGACTTCTGTACAGCACAGCTTAAAGACATAGGCAAAGTCAATATCTCTGGCTAAACACTTATAAGGTCCCAAAGGCGAGACCTATTGGCTATGCCAATGCTTGTTTTTTTTGCTGCTGGCGTGAGACCTGGAGGTGACCCTACCCTTCCAATGCAGTATACTCTTTGTGGAACGCTATTGGGGCACTGCCATTTAAACGTGAATTTTTCCCGGCAGGCGGAGGTTTCAGCGCATTTAAAGTCAAGTTTTAGTGGCAGCTGGCCAATTGATAATATTTAACAATACAGCCTATAAAGACATGAAATCTCCCTTTATTATTCAATTAGTTGTATAAGGCTCCAGCACTTACCACCTTTGTGGTGCTAAGAGAGGGCGCGGCCCGTCAGTCAGGAGCCTTCTAGTTCAGCTCTCTGCCTCCATCTTAGTGAGAGTCCATTCGGTTTGCTGGGGAGCAATGCAGGGGGATGGAAAGCAGCTGATGTCCAAGATATCTTTCTTTTTTTATTCCGGAGTACTTCTCTTATAGCCTGCCACCAGCCATTACCCAATACGTCCAGGCATCCTGCAATCGATAATTTCAGTGACCGCTGCCTCTGAGCTGGATTTTCGGAGCTCTTGGCGTTTTGACGTCTCTTGCTGACAGCATTGCAGAGCTGAGCCCGGAAGCAGACGAGGGGGGGAGGAGCGAGGTGATCATGCTAGTGGCAGAGCATTCGGGTTACTCCTGCCGCCCCAGTCCATATGATCAATATACTTCTGATTATTAACTAATTTGTGTATTTGATAACATCACGGTAAGTGATGTCACACAATTTTATACCTTAATGACAACACAAAAAAGTGAAATCATTACAATTGTAAAAAAAAAGAATATACTTCACACACATAGTCGAATAACATATGTTAGATTTGGGGGTCTCTAGTTGGCATAGGTAGGTACCTGTGACACATAGGGACCCTTGCGTCTAGTCAACCAACCTCTGAAAGGTGGCAGGGGCATTCTTCATCCCAAAGGGCATAACCCAGAATTGGTAGTGCCCATCTGGTGTGGAGAATGCTGACCTCTCTCTTGCCCCATCAGTCAAGGTGATCTGCCAGTACCCAGACGTTAAGTCAAACGTGATGAGGTACCGGGCAGCCCCTAACCGATCAATGAGCTCATCAGCTCTGGGGATGGGGTGCGCATCAGTCCTGGTGACTGAATTGAGCCCTCGGTAGTCCACACAGAACCTCAGCTCTGGTGAGACACCCGGTGCGGCAGCCTTTGGGACCAAGACCACTGGGCTGGCCCAAGGACTGTTAGAGGACTCAATCACCCCAACGCAAGCATCTTGGAGACCTCCTCCTTGATGCAAGCTCTCACCCTGTCAGTCACCCTGTAAGTTTTGTGCTTGACAGGAGGACTGTCCCCAGTGTCTACATCATGCACGCACCAATCAGTGACATTGGGAATCAGGGAGAACAGGTCAGAAAACTGTCCCAGCAACTGGTGACAGTCATTCTGCTGCTCAGGGGTCAGGGTGGAAGAGAGGTTCACTCCATCCACTGACCCATCTTGCTCTGTTGCAGACAGGAGGTCAGGAAGAGGCTCAGTCTCCTCCTCCATTCCAGCATCTGTTGCTAGGAGCATGCCCACTTCGGACCTCTCTAAGTGGGGCTTCAGGCGGTTGACATGCAGGACCCGCAAGGGGTTCCTGGGAGACCACAAGTCCACCAAGTAGGTAACCGGACTCTTGCGCTCCACCACCTCAAATGGTCCGGTCCACTTATCCTGGAGCGCACAGGGCTCCACTGGGGCCATGACCCACACTTTCTGACCAGGCTGAAGCTCAACCAGAGTGGCATTCTGGTCGTACCACCGCTTCATCTCCTCCTGGCTGGCTTCCAGATTCGCCTCAGTGAGTTTTCTGAATCACCTAGTTTGGTTCCTAAAGGCCAGCATGTAGCTATATACATCCTGGGGAGGTTTCCTGGGAGATTGCTCCCAGCCTTCCTTGACCAAACTCAAAGGTCCTCTCACGGGGTGTACATAGAGAAGCTCAAAGGGACTGAACCCTAGAGATTTCTGTGGCACCTCACGGTAAGCAAAGAGAAGGCATGGTAAGAGGACGTCCCACTTACGCCTCATGGGTTCCTCAAGACCCATAATCATGCCTTTGAGGGTCCGGTTGAATCACTCAACCAGCCCATTACCTTGGGGGTGGTAAGGAGTGGTGAACTTGTAGGTTACACCACACTCCTGCCACAGGGACTTCATATACTTGGAAATGAAGTTGGTACCTCGGTCTGACACCACCTCTCTGGGAAACCCCACGCGGGAGAAAATCCCCATCAGTAGCTTGGCACGAGCAGGCAGGCTTATCTCAGAGGCAGTGTGTAAAGCATTTGTGAACACATACAGTAATACAGTGACAACACTACGGATGGACACCACACAAGTTGTATTTATAAAAATAAGTATTTTTATATAGACTTAACACAAGACCAAATGACAAAAATCCACAATACTGTACTCAAAAATAGACTTTAGAATGTTATAAAATAGTTCAGTTCTCTCAAGTTGGAGATGCGACACTTTACTCTCAATGTACCTTGAATGCGCAATGCAAAGAAAACAAAAGGGTCGCAGGGAAGGTGATGCGTCGGTTCCTTACACTCAGGGGAGTGGATGCGTCGGTTCCTTACTGCTGCGCAGGGGAGTTGATGCTCGCTTCCTTACTGTGTGGGGAGTTGATGCGTCGGTTTCTTACTGCTCTCCGGTGCGATGCGACAAGATGGCACCTCAATGCGATACTCTTCTCCGGTGCGATGCGATAAAATGGCGTCTTGGTTACGATGCGACAACTTTGGTGCGATGCGTGCACGCCCGATGGCCGTGCGGCGACTCGATGATCTTTGGAGCCGCGACAGGCCCTGCGACGCGCTTCTCCGGTGATGCGACGATGTCCTCTGTGGCAGCGTCCCGCTTCTCCGGCGATGCGCTGCGCTTCGGCGATGCGAGGATGACAGCGGCAGCGGCGTCTCGCTTCCACGGCGATGCGATGACAGCGCTTGCGGCGGCGACACGCTTCTCGTCGTTACGTCGCGCTTCCAGCTCCCAGCGACACGCAGTCTCTCAGAAGGCCCAGCACAACAGCAGGCACTTCAATTCCCAGCAGGGGAATTCAGGGGGGAGCTGGTTGGTAAAGTCTTGTATCCCTGAGACTTCAGGCAGGAGGCAAGCTCTAGTTCAAGCCCTTGGAGATTCTTCTTCAAGTTGATAGAAAGCACACCTAGTCCTTTTCTCCTTTCTTTGGCAATGAAGCAACCACTGCAGGCCAACCCCCAAACACACAGCACAGGGATAGTCTCCTCCTTCAGCTTCCTGGTTCTTCTCCTCAGCAAAGGTTCGTCTTGATTCCCAGAAGTGATCTAATTTCCTAGGGGTCTGGGTCCCCTTTTTATAGACAGTTTTTCTTTGTTCTCTGAAGGCAGAGAGGCCTTTGCCTAGTCCAAAACCAGTTCTGGTCAGTCCTGGAGCACTTTGTTAACAAGACTCCTTCTTTCCTTTCACAGTGTAGGCCAGGGACATCAGACCCACCACAGGAGGTGGAGCCAGCATTGTGGAGGAAAGGCACAGCCCTACTCAGGTCCCAGGTGCAACTCCTCCCTCGTATCTGCATGCAGATCTCTCTATTCAGCCCTGTGCTGACTCACCCTGTCTCCTGGAAGCCCCCAGCCCCTGTCACTCAAACTCCAGACAAGGAATACACAACCTAGCAGAGGCAGGCTTGGATAGTTAGGCAAGAAAATACCTACTTTCTAAAAGTGGTATTTTCAAACACAGAATGTTAAAACCAACTTCACTAAAAGATGTATTTTATCATTCTGAGTTCAGGCATACTAAACTCGAATTTCTACCTGGTTCCCTGAGTCAGTTAGGATTATAAGATGTAATAATCTAACTGCCCATTCTGGCCTATGGGGAACAGGTAGCCTTGCAATAGTGAAAAACGAAAATGGCTGTAATTCACTATTAGGACATGCCACACACACCAGGGCATGTCCTACCTTTACCTACAATGCACCCTGCCCTTGGGCCTACCTTAGGGGTGACTAATATGTATAAAAGGGAAGGTTTAGGGACTGGCAAGTGGGTACACTTGCCCAGTCAACATGGCAGTACCAGACTGCCCACAGGCTCTGCAATGGCAGGCCTGAGACACACTTTACAAGCTGCTCCGGTGGGTGGCACAACCAGTGCTGCAAGCCCACCAGCAGCATTTGATTTACAAGCCCTGGGCACACGCAGTGCACTGTACTAGGGTCTGACAGTAAGCCAAACAAGCCAATCATGGAGTCACTAATCCATACATCAATTTACCATAGGGAGCACTTGCACTGTGGCACTGAACAGCAGTGGCACAGTGCCCAAAAGCATCTAAAACCAGCAAAAACATAAGAGGCAACAGCAAAAAATGGAAGGGAGACCCACGCCAATGGTGCCAGGTCTAACACGTGTCCCCTCCAGCTGAAATGTGGGGAGAACTACCCTACCTCTGGGGAGTTCTCATCACTAAGGCGGAAAAATCTGGACAGACCATCAGCATTGGCGTGTTCTGTACCAGGGCGGTGTTCCACCGTAAAGTCCATCTGCTGTAGGGATATGGACCACCTCAACAGCTTTGGATTCTCACCCCTCATCTGCATCAGCCATCTGAGGGGCCTGTGGTCTGTCTGAACCCGGGAGTGAGTCCCAAACAAGTATGGTCTCAGCTTCTTCAGTGCCCAGACCACAGCGAATGCCTCACGCTCAATTGTACTCCACCTCTGTTCCCGTGGAAGTAACCTCCTACTGAGGAAGGCTACAGGTTGGTCTAGGCCCTCCTCATTAATCTGTGATAGAACAGCCCCCACACCATGCTCTGAAGCGTCTGTTTGCACAATAAACTCTTTTGAGAAGTTGGGTGCCAGGAGCACGGGCGCCATGCACATGGCAGTCTTCAGGGCATCAAAAGCTCTCTGACAGGTGTCAGTCCAAACCACTCTCTTGGGCTGCTTCCTGGAAGTCAGCTCTGTCAAGGGTGCAACAATGCTGCCATACCCCTTGACAAACCTCCTGTAATACCCGGAGAGTCCTAAAAAGGCTCTCACCTCTGTCTGGGTCTTGGGGGGTTCCCAAGTCAGGATGGTCTCAATCTTGGGCTGTAGGGGCGCCACCTGGCCGCTCCCAACCTGGTGTCCCAAGTACACCACGGAACCCTGCCCGATCTGGCACTTACTCGCCTTGATCGTGAGGCCTGCTCTCCGCAGCGCCATCAACACTTCCCAGAGGTGGCGCAGATGTTCTTCCCAACTGGCGCTGAACACTGCAATGTCATCCAGGTAGGCGGCACTGACCTCTTCCAGTCCAGCCAACACCTGGTTGACCAACCTCTGAAAGGTGGCAGGGGCATTCTTCATCCCAAAGGGCATAACCCAGAATTGGTAGTGCCCATCTGGTGTGGAGAATGCTGACCTCTCTCTTGCCCCATCAGTCAAGGTGATCTGCCAGTACCCAGACGTTAAGTCAAACGTGCTGAGGTAAAGGGCAGCCCCTAACCGATCAATGAGCTCATCAGCTCTGGGGATGGGGTGCGCATCTGTCCTGGTGACTGAATTGAGCCCTCGGTAGTCCACACAGAACCTCAGCTCTGGTGAGACACCCGGTGCGGCAGCCTTTGGGACCAAGACCACTGGGCTGGCCCAAGGACTGTTAGAGGACTCAATCACCCCAACGCAAGCATCTTGGAGACCTCCTTCTTGATGCAAGCTCTCACCCTGTCAGTCACCCTGTAAGTTTTGTGCTTGACAGGAGGACTGTCCCCAGTGTCTACATCATGGACGCACCAATCAGTGACATTGGGAATCAGGGAGAACAGGTCAGAAAACTGTCCCAGCAACTGGTGACAGTCATTCTGCTGCTCAGGGGTCAGGGTGGAAGAGAGGTTCACTCCATCCACTGACCCATCTTGCTCTGTTGCAGACAGGAGGTCAGGAAGAGGCTCAGTCTCCTCCTCCATTCCAGCATCTGTTGCTAGGAGCATGCCCACTTCGGACCTCTCTAAGTGGGGCTTCAGGCGGTTGACATGCAGGACCCGCAAGGGGTTCCTGGGAGACCGCAAGTCCACCAAGTAGGTAACCGGACTCTTTTGCTCCACCACCTCAAATGGTCCGGTCCACTTATCCTGGAGCGCACAGGGCTCCACTGGGGCCATGACCCACACTTTCTGACCAGGCTGAAGCTCAACCAGAGTGGCATTCTGGTCGTACCACCGCTTCATCTCCTCCTGGCTGGCTTCCAGATTCGCCTCAGTGAGTTTTCTGAATCACCTAGTTTGGTTCCTAAAGGCCAGCATGTAGCTATATACATCCTGGGGAGGTTTCCTGGGAGATTGCTCCCAGCCTTCCTTGACCAAACTCAAAGGTCCTCTCACGGGGTGTCCATAGAGAAGCTCAAAGGGACTGAACCCTAGAGATTTCTGTGGCACCTCACGGTAAGCAAAGAGAAGGCATGGTAAGAGGACGTCCCACTTACGCCTCATGGGTTCCTCAAGACCCATAATCATGCCTTTGAGGGTCCGGTTGAATCTCTCAACCAGCCCATTACCTTGGGGGTGGTAAGGAGTGGTGAACTTGTAGGTTACACCACACTCCTGCCACAGGGACTTCATATACTTGGAAATGAAGTTGGTACCTCGGTCTGACACCACCTCTCTGGGAAACCCCACGCGGGAGAAAATCCCCATCAGTGCACGTCCCACCACAGGGGCCGTCACTGTCCTGAGAGGGATGGCTTCCGGGTACCGGGTGGCATGGTCCACCAAGACCAGGATGAACCTGTTGCCCATGGCTGTCTTGGGATCCAGAGGCCCCACAATGTCAATGCCAACCCTTTCAAAGGGGGTGCTGACCACAGGGAATGGCTGGAGAGGAGCCTTGTGCTTCCTCCAACTCTTTCCACTTGCCTGGCAAGTCTGACAGGTCCTGCAATGAGTGTCTGAACTCTTGCGCATTTGGGGCCAATAAAAATGGGTGACAAGCCTTTCAAAGGTCTTGTCCTGCCCCAAATGTCCTGCTAAAGGCACATCATGAGCCAGCCCCAGTAGGAAGGCTCTGAAGCGCTGGGGTACCACCAGCACACGGGCTGACCCAGGCTCAGCAACCTTAGGCTCACTATACAGGAGACCATTCTCCCAGTAGATCCAATGTGATCCAGACTGATCACCTGCTGCCTGGTTTGCAGCCTGCTGCCGCAAACCCACAAGAGAAGGGCACTTGTTCTGCTCCTCACAGAACTCTTCCCTGGAGGGACCTCCTTCCTGCTGCCAATGGGTCAGCTCAGGCAGGTCTCCCAGTTCAGCAATCTCTTCCCCGGTAGGCTCCAGGGCATCCCCCTCAGGGTCCGCCTCCTCCTGGGCCGAGGGAACCTCCTGGGCCGGTTTCCCGTGCCCCCTACCTCTTCTCTTTAAGGCAGGCACCTGGGCCATTTTCTCAGGCTCCAGGTCCTCTTGAACACCCTTACTGGCTGCCATAGACCAAGTGGTCACGCAGGCCCACTCAGGCAAACCCAACATCTCTAAATGAGCTCTCCGCTCCACCTTAGCCCAAGGGGAGCTCTCCAAATCGTTACCTAACAGACATTCAACAGGAATGGCTGGCCTCACAGCTACTTGAAGAGTCCCTGAGACCCCCCCACTCAAAGGGAACCTGTGCCACCTTGCAGTGGCTCTCTGTGTTGTCAGCGGCAACAACTGGGTAAAATGCATTTGGGACTACCTGCTCTTCAGACACCAACCGACAACTGACAGCTGTCACACTGGCTCCGGTGTCTCTAAGAGCTTCCACCCTCTTGCCATTGATGGTCACCCACTGCCTGTATTTTTTAGTGTTATCAGGCAGCTGGGTCCTGGGGACCACCTCACAGTCTCCTAAAGAGACAAGGGACATCTCTGCGGGACCCCACCCACCTTGGGCACCCATCTCCTCCCCCAGGGCTACACTAGCCAACTGCCAGGGTGGTGCACCAGTGGGTGCTGTCTTCCCATACAAGGGACATCTAGCATCATAAGAACAGTGGCCTACTAGCCCACACTTAAAACAGGTTTTGGGCCCCTTGTGAACAGGCTTATCTGTCGGGGCCACTGCCTTCTTCTCAGGGGGAGGCTGGGAACCCTTCCCTTGCTTCCCTTGGGGATTACTTTGGGGCCCTTTCTGGAACTCCCTATGTTTACCCTTGTCCCCCCCACTCTTCTGCTGGGGACCCTGCCCACCTTTGGCGAAGTCTCCCACATGACCCTTCTGGACCCGGGTGCTCACCCAGTGGTCCGCCTCCTCAACAAGCTTCCTAGGGTTAGTCAGCTTGCTATCAATAAGATGCTGGCGTAGCTCTGGAAAACAGTTATTTGACAAGTGCTCCCATGCAAGCAAATCATAGAGTGCCTCAAAATTATCCACTTTGCTACCCTTCACCCAACCATCCAATGCTCTGCAAAAGAAAGACACATATTCCACCCAAGTGGTAGACTCCAGTTTTCTGCAATTTCTAAACCTTTGTCTGTATAGCTCTGGGGTCAAACCAAATCTGGACATTAGGGCTCCCTTCATGTGGGTATAGGACATCTGCTCCTCTGTAGGCAAATCCAACAAAGTGTCCCTCCCATCACTAACAAAGCGGCCCCACAACCCCGCTCCCCAATTCTTCTCAGGGACCCGGTGGGCCAACATTGCAGCTTCATAAGCCCTAAACCACTGACCAATATCCACATTCTTGTGGAAATCTTTAACTACATCTTTGGGAATGTAGGTTCTTGCTTCTACATGCACTGGCGGTGTGCTGCCACCAGAGGGAGGAACCTCTAACTTCTTGGCCTTGAGTTCCAATTCCCTCAATCCTCTCTCATGCTCAAAATGCATCCTCTTTTCCTCTAAGGCTAACTTCTTCATTTCTAATTCCATCCCAAGCTCTATTTTCTTGCTCTCTATGTCTTTCTGACCATCCATTTTGAGCCTAGCTAGCTTCAATTTATGCATCCTCTCCCTTGCTCTGTCCTCCAGCTCTCCTGGGGACAACCCTTTGGAAGAAACACTGCTGCCCGCCCCTGAAGGTGCTTTCCCTCCAGTTGGGCCCACTGGCCCCTCAAGTTGCTCATTTAAATCCTCTGCCTCCATTACTGGCTCCTCAGGATGCTCACTGGCATTCCTAGATTCTACCCAGGCCCTCAGCGCCTTCTGGTATTCCTCTTTCCTGGTGAGGCCTTTCACAGAGATTTTAAATTTCTTGTACAAAGCTTTGAGATAAGGCACAGTGTAGGTATCAATTCTCTCTTCTTCCAAAACAATGTCTACAGATACTATGGATGCTGACTTGCTCATGGTAGCAAAAAGACTGGCAGTTCTCAAGAATCAAAAATAGAAAAGAAGTTCCAAGGAAAAATTCTCAAAAAGTATGTGGTTGCGTTATGGTCTGCACTCACTAGTAGTGTACACCAATCACTGTATATGAATCACAAATGCAAGTCCAAATCCTCACCGCTGACCACCAATGTTAGATTTGGGGGTCTCTAGTTGGCATAGGTAGGTACCTGTGACACATAGGGACCCTTACGTCTAGTCAGGGTAAGGGGCTACACTCCTAAAATAACCCGTGCTCACCCCCTTGGTAGCTTGGCACGAGCAGACAGGCTTATCTCAGAGGCAGTGTGTAAAGCATTTGTGAACACATACAGTAATACAGTGACAACACTACGGATGGACACCACACAGGTTGTATTTATAAAAATAAGTATTTTTATATAGACTTAACACAAGACCAAACGACAAAAATCCACAATACTGTACTCAAAAATAGACTTTAGAATGTTATAAAATAGTTCAGTTCTCTCAAGTTGGAGATGCGACACTTTACTCTCAATGTACCTTGAATGCGTAACGCAAAGAAAACAAAAGGGTCGCAGGGAAGGTGATGCGTTGGTTCCTTACACTCAAGGGAGTGGATGCGTCGGTTCCTTACTGCTGCGCAGGGGAGTTGATGCTCGCTTCCTTACTGTGTGGGGAGTTGATGCGTCGGTTTCTTACTGCTCTCCGGTGCGATGCGACAAGATGGCACCTCAATGCGATACTCTTCTCCGGTGCGATGCAATAAAATGGCGTCTTGGTTGCGATGCAACAACTTTGGTGCGATGCGTGCATGCCCGACGGCCGTGCGGCGACTCGATGATCTTTGGAGCCGCGACAGGCCCTGCGACGCGCTTCTCCGGTGATGCGACGATGTCCTCTGTGGCAGCGTCCCGCTTCTCCGGCGATGCGCCGCGCTTCGGCAATGCGAGGATGACAGCGGCAGCGGTGTCTCGCTTCCTCTGTGATGCGATGACAGCGGCTGCAGCGGCGACACGCTTCTCGTCGTTGCGTCGCGCTTCCAGCTCCCAGCGACACGCAGTCTCTCAGAAGGCCCAGCACAACAGCAGGCACTTCAATTCCCAGCAAGGGAATTCAGGGGAGAGCTGGTTGGTGAAGTCTTGTATCCCTGAGACTTCAGGCAGGAGGCAAGCTCTAGTTCAAGCCCTTGGAGATTCTTCTTCAAGTTGATAGAAAGCACACTCAGGCCTTTTCTCCTTTCTTTGGCAATGAAGCAACCACTGCAGGCCAACCCCCAAACACACAGCACAGAGGTAGTCTCCTCTTTCAGCTTCCTTGTTCTTCTCCTCAGCAAAGGTTCGTCTTGATTCCCAGAAGTGATCTAATTTCCTAGGGGTCTGGGTCCCCTTTTTATACACAGTTGTTCTTTGTTCTCTGAAGGCAGAGAGGCCTTTGCCTAGTCCAAAACCAGTTCTGATCAGTCCTGGAGCACTTTGTTGACAAGACTCCTTCTTTCCTTTCACAGTGTAGGCCAGGGACATCAGACACACCACAGGATGTGGAGCCAGCATTGTGGAGGAAAGGCACAGCCCTATTCAGGTCCCAGGTGCAACTCCTCCCTCCTATCTGCATGCAGATCTCTCTATTCAGCCCTGTGCTGACTCACCCTGTCTCCTGGAAGCCCCCAGCCCCTGTCACTCAAACTCCAGACAAGGAATACACCACCTAGCAGAGGCAGGCTTGGATAGTTAGGCAAGAAAATACCTACTTTCTAAAAGTGGTATTTTCAAACACAGAATGTTAAAACCAACTTCACTAAAAGATGTATTTTATCATTCTGAGTTCAGGCATACTAAACTCGAATTTCTACCTGGTTCCCTGAGTCAGTTAGGATTAAAAGATGTAATAATCTAACTGCCCATTCTGGCCTATGGGGAACAGGTAGCCTTGCAATAGTGAAAAATGAAAATGGCTGTAATTCACTATTAGAACATGCCACACACACCAGGGCATGTCCTACCTTTTACCTACAATGCACCCTGCCCTTGGGCCTACCTTAGGGGTGACTAATATGTATAAAAGGGAAGGTTTAGGGACTGGCAAGTGGGTACACTTGCCCAGTCAACATGGCAGTACCAGACTGCCCACAGGCTCTGCAATGGCAGGCCTGAGACACACTTTACAAGCTGCTCCGGTGGGTGGCACAACCAGTGCTGCAATCCCACCAGCAGCATTTGATTTACAAGCCATGGGCACACGCAGTGCACTGTACTAGGGTCTGACAGTAAGCCAAACAAGCCAATCATGGAGTCACTAATCCATACATCAATTTACTATAGGGAGCACTTGCACTGTGGCACTGAACAGCAGTGGCACAGTGCCCAAAAGCATCTAAAACCAGCAAAAACATAAGAGGCAACAGCAAAAAATGGAAGGGAGACCCACGCCAATGGTGCCAGGTCTAACAACATACCAATATACAGAAGCAGCACTTCTCCCATCAATTTAAATGATTTTTATATGAGCCACACCTTTGGTGAGAAAGCTTCTGAAAGCCTCTCGAGCTCCCACATGTTGCTCAGCACAAGGCAGATTCCAAGGCAAGTCACATTAGGAGACCATTAGCTAGACCTTCTCCCCAGGTGTGAAATAAAGATTAATACGAGTGAGAACTCAACCCGAAACTAACATGTTTCAGTTTCTTTATGACTGAGACTTGAGGTGTCTTCATTAGCATTCTATAATACTTCAGAAACTTTCCTTCATTTTTTGTCATTATGAACGCCCCCGATGCTGCTGTTCATGTTACAGAATCGAAACACATCAAACAAAACTAAAAGTTGACATGCTCTATAGTGAAACCAAATACTAAGCTAGGAAAGCAAATTGTCATTGTTTGAGTGTAAATGTGTCATACAATCCTGTCAATGAGGAGAGCAAATAAAAACTGTTTTCTGAATGCCTCCAAAAACTGCTCCCAGGGACTCTTCACCCAGGAGTCATAAACATCAAACACTTTTCGATGTGTTTAATAATCTGTTACTGAATCGCAAAGTGGTTTCAGTACATTTAAAAAGCCAATCTCTTGGTTGCAGATCCTGTGATAAATCGAATCTCAGGCTGTGCAACTGCTAAATGGGTTTGTACATCTGGTCTATAGTCTTTCTGAGACTTCCCACAGAGAAGATTGTCTTCGGTCAGCTACAGTCTTATGTGGTAGTGTCTTTGGGATGTGGGCTGCAAGTGGATGTCTCAGTTGCATTTACCAATAAGCTTCAGTATCTGCCAGCCTTATTCCTTCCTGAGTGTCTCTAAAGGTATCAGTTCTTAAATGTCCTAGACGTCCTCTATCCTACTTATTCTAATGAGGTCCAACTATTTCATACCCTCCAGATTCCCTACTTCACTCAAATTACTGTCCCACAATGCTGTTTCTTTTGTTAGTACTGCTTCCAACCAAAATGTTTCTTTTATCCCTCTATGCTTTCAACATTGATCTTGTTTGTGTGGGCTCATCATATTTGTTGTATTGCCCCTAAACAGGTCCAAGGAGTATCGCCTGGTCTCATTAAATGTCTGTCAATTCTCAGAGAGTGTTCATTCAGTGGGACAATTGTCCACTCATTCACCACTGTGAGCTCGGCAGCCCAGTTGTAGCTTTTTATATCTGGGAGCACAATACCCCCATCATAAACGTCCCTTGTCAATTTTGTTACCACTATATTTTCCGCCCCATAAGAGCAACCGGATCTTTGCCTCTAGTTCCCTAAAGAAGGTGTTTGGCACTCAATAAGGGGTGTTTTGAAGGGTAGTAATATAATAATACATGTAGACGCCGAACCAAAATGGGACAGAAGGACTATTCTCCAGTGGTTCTCATCCCCTTTAACCTATTCAATAAGTTATAAAGATTACAATGGAGAATGCTGCCTTTTATGTTATTTAAACACCTAAATATTGAAAATAGCATAAGCGGGCATTGATGGGTTTGTACAGTAGCCATCTTGCCAGGAGAAATGGAAGTGACTTTTCGCACAGTGCAAAGAGTATTTCCTAAATATTGACATAACCTGCTGTGATCCAGCCTTCTTTATTATGGGCTGCGCTCCGTTTGTCCTCCACGTATAGTGATATCCTCTCAACCCGTGCATTTTTTCAATACAAGCCCCTTATGAAAGATGAATGGATCTTCCTGGTGCAACACGCCAGGGGCTCCACTGTCAGCACACATTCATTGGGGAGAGAGGGCATCCCTGCCTTGTTCACTGCTCTACTGGGAGTGGCTTTGATCATGTGTCATTGACTTTCAATTTGCCATGGGTTTTTGGTAAAGTGATCTAACCCACTTGATATAATATGGCTTCAATCCAACCTTTGCTGGAATTTTAAACATATTGGGCTATTCCAAGGTGTCAAAAGTTTTGCTGGCATATAGCGAGAGTTCCATGAGAAACTCCTGGGCCTCTTCTGTATACTCAATGCACCCATACACTCTGTATCTCTTTTTGGCATAAAGCTAGACTAATCGGTGCAGACAAAACTGTTGATGGCTCCCCACAAGTTGAAGTCTAATATCTTTGCAATAATCTTAATTTCTGCATGCAACAGGAAAACAGGCCTATATGATTTGCACTTGATAAGTAAACTGCCTTCCGTGAGTGTTGCTACTATTGTATCATATCGAAGGCCAAATGGCAATAAGCTTTCTGCTCTGGCCTGTTTGTACACTTTGCGCTGCTTGATTTTAAATGGGTTTGTTCAAATTTCTCTGACTTCTTAATTAAAAATACAAGCTTGTTTACCTCAGGTAGTATTAACTTAAGGCAGCCTGAATGTTGGAACTAGGCTGTAACAACAAGATTATTAATTTGTGAATAAAAGGAGAGTTCCCCAATATCTCATTCTCATTTTCTGAAGTTTACCCAGTTCCCATAGTACTTGAGCACCTGTTTTGCAAACTGGCTTCCAGCCTAATCCTGAAACCAGGTCCTTGCGGAATAATGTTCAGATTTCTTTTGATGGATTATCAAAATTTCCATTTTGATTTGGATTTCTCCTCTACATTGATGGTCCTACATCAATGTCACTACATCTATGGGAATTATTTCATCATAAGCAACCACATGGTCAAATAATCATAGCAGATAATATAGAGTTAACTAACTTTATTTTGAAATTTAAAAATGGTTAGCTTTATGGTTAATTATACAAATTATTTTAATAAACCCATTAAAACACATTAAGATGATGTGAGCTATTTAATTGCATTTAAGTTAATGAACAAGTCATTACAATTAGGATATTTAAATAAATTAAGGGTTCAGAGGTGAATGTTAGGGTCTATTGTTTGTTTAAAATATTTAAAATAACTTAAATTAACAAAACATTAGGGAAGTTTCTTTATGATTAGGGAAACACCATGTTTTATTTTAATATATTGTACCCATATATAAATAAAATTGAGGTTGACAGTTAATATTTTAAAAGGAAATACCAATTAAGGATATAAGCCAATTAATGGTCTGTACTTTGGATACGTTTAATTTAATTTAATCAATCTAATTTCAAAAATAAAAAACAAGAGTTATTTACTTTAATTTAAGTCCTCTAAATTAATGTGGGGCTTTAGTTAATGTTGTTATTAGGTTTAGGTTATGGGCACCGAAAGCTCAAATAAAATGAGAGAGTTCTGGTTAGTATAAAGGTGTTTTTTATAATTATTCATTTTAATTTAATAAAAGTGGGTTGTGGTGGGCCAAGGGTGTGCACATCTGTGGTTGTCCAAGACCAGAGGAGGCTAAAAAGGGTGAGGTATGTTGCTTCTGGGCTAGTTGCATTATTTTTCAAATATAGCATACAATTCTTGTGTGGCTTATCCAGGTATCTAGTTTGAACACATGGGAGCCTATTCACAAAAGCCATTTAGGCGCATGCAAAATAGACTTACTTTTTGTACTCCAAAAAGCAATTCACAAATCTCTGACCGAAAATCTCCATCGCCATCTCTCCTAGCTTGTCTGTGCAGAAATCTCCACAACTACACACATGTAGGTATAGGATTTAGTAGTAAGTGTGGGAGAGACCATGGGGAGAGGATAGAAAATGGGAACTGATTGCTACATGATGGATGAGGTTAAGGGAAATTGAAGGAGGGATTTATGGGGGAACATGCTAATAGAAACACACACTCCCAAATAATAAGGCAATTGCAATGTGCAACATATACATTTAAATCTGCTACAGCAGTACTACTGACAAATCAGGCAAAAATGTACTTCAGCCCAATCTTAAAGTAAGTTAAGCACCACATATGGCCAACAGCTGGTACTGCAATGCACTCCCACAGAAATCAATAGAGGCAGGCAATAACATTAACACATAGGAAAACAATAAAGTAAAGTAGTTTTTTTAAAGAGTTTTAACATACATAACATTTTAATAAAATATATGGCACATGATAGCATACCTTTTCTAAACATTTAAATCACAAATAAAATCATATATGACTTGAATTCAAGATTACACAAGGAGATGATGGACGGAGCGCTGAAACTTTTCAGACACTCACCCCCGGTCACAGATCTGGGTTGAATCTATCATCGTTCTTTAGCTCACTTCCCCACCTCAGTTCAGACCCAGCCATATGCAAATCAGTCGTGACCCTGTGCCTCATGGGAACAGTTCAGCCCGAACTGCCAAGCCAGGTCTTCCCTGAACCGGAAACAAACATCCTGGGAACGGTTTCGGGGTAACTCCCCTCATCAGCAAGGCTAGCATGAATTCAGTGGCAAAGTGAGCAAGGGACCCACGTCTGGGCATACCCTGCCAACTTAGGGCAAACAAAACAAACACAGGGAGATGATGGACAGAGCGCTGAAACTTTTCAGACACTCAACTCTAGTCACAGATCTGGGTTGAATCCATCATCGTTCTTTAGCTCACTTCACCACCTCAGTTTAGACCCAACCATATACAAATCAGTCTTGACCCTGTGCCTCATGGGAACAGTCCAGCCCGAACTGGCAAGCCAGGTCTTCCCTGAACCGGAAACAAGCATCCTGGGACCGGTTTCGGGGTAACACCCCTCATCAGCCAGGCTAGCTTGAATCCAGTGGCCAAGTGAGCAAGGGACCCTCGTCTGGGCATACCCTGCCAACTTAGGGCGAACAAAGCAAAAACAATGCTTGTTTCCAGTCCAGGCAGGACCTGGCCTGGCAGTTCGGGCTGGACTGTTCCCATTGGGCACAGGGTCAAAACTGATTTGCATATGGCTGGGTTCAAACTGGAATTGCATGGTGAGCAAAAAAAGATGGATTTAGGCCCAGATCTCTGTACTGGGGTGAATGTATGACAGTGTTCTGCATTCTGTCCATCAATTGTTCTTTTTGCATTTGTCACCCCGAGTGGGACGGGTAGGCCCAGACGTGGGTCCCGTGCCCTCCATGCCACTGGAGTCAAGCTATCCTGGCTGATGAGGGGTGAAACCCCGAAACCGGTCCTAGGATGCTTGTTTCCAGTCCAGGGAGGACCTGGCAGTTCGGGCTGGATTGTTCCCATTGGGCACAGGGTCAAGACTGATTTGCATATGGCTGGGTTCAAACTGAAATGGCATGGTGAGCAAAAAAACGATGGATTTAGGCCCAGATCTCTGTACTGGGGTGAATGTAAGACAGTGTTCTGCATTCTGTCCATCAATTGTTCTTTTGCATTTGAATTCAAGATTGTCACACATTCAAAGCAAATTATTCTGGTGAAAGGGAAAATTAACATTTATTTTAATTTGATTTAATTTAATTTAAAAAAATGTAAATACAATTTAAAAAATCAAATTAGAAATGAAATATGTTAAATTATACAGCAGGAGGCATGTCTAAGCCCAAGATGGTGACAAACATCTAAACTGGGAGGTCCAGTCCCAGTCCATGAAAGTCCTCAGAGCACCAGTCCTGCCATCCTGAAACCACATAAGAAGAACACACTACTGGGGGTTCCCATAAAATGGCCAGGGTGGACATTGTGGGTGGCCGGGCAAGATGGCCGAGAGGACGTAATCCATCTCGGCTCCCGGTCCGCGCGCTGTTCCGGAGCTACTTGTGGCGGATTCCCGGGGCGCTGAGGACTGAGCTCGGCTCCCACACACAGCGGAAGATGTGGCGCTCTGCCGGAGAAGTCCCTACCTGCCGCATTTCACCCAGGGTCACTCCTGCTTCAGCCTGAGAAGTAACGCGAGGCCGAGCGGCAAAATGGCGTCTGCCGGGCTGCGCTGATCGCCGGCGGCTGCTGGTGCGGCGGGAGGTGCCGTCTGAGGACCTTGACCTCCTAGATTGCCTTCTCTATCAGGGTAAGGCTGGAACCCACCGTGACTGCCAGAGCGTTGTCGCCGCTTCCCCTGGGACATTCCACGACCTACGCTGCACCGCGACCCGCCTGCCTGACCCTAAAATGGCGGCCCATTAGCGACATCGGCGCTACCGATTTCTCGGCCGAGCTTCCAGCTCTGTGCCCAGCGACTCCCCCGGCGGCGGACCTGAGGTGCTGCGGCTCCCCCTGCTGAGGGTTGGATGAAGTCGGGGCCCACGGGGGGCCCGGAATGGCGCCCTACACCTTCCGGTGGGAACTGTGTGTCTGCTTCTGCTTGCCCTGACCGGAATGGGGTAGCACAGGGGATGGTGGCCGATACTGCCTGACCGGTGCCCCGCGTCATGTGGGCGCGACCTTTCGGACCCCAGCCACCTGGCGCCACATCCACCGAGAGGTGATCCGTCGGGCGTGCCTCTCCCCTCTTACCTTCCGGAGATCACTTCACGGCTGCCAGCGCGCCTAAAGGGAGGAGGTCCTGCTTTGATCAGTGGGGAGGACCCTATTTCAGATCGGACATCCACGCGCGCCTTTCCTACACCTTGGAGGTCGCAACCACCAGCCTTGCTGAACGGATTCCGTGGACGCCCTCATCGCGCCGATGGAGAGCCCCTTGGGGCAGGCCCGCATGCCGCCCAAGAAGGGGACGGCCAGAACATCTGCTAAGGTCTCTGATTTCTTTGTGGCCTCAGACAGGCGCTCGGTGCTGAGTGCGGCCGACGAAGCAACCACAATGGCGCTCACGAAGGCGGAGCTCCAGGCCATGTTCAAGGATTTCAAGATGGAGCTGCGCAAGGACCTGGGGCAGGACATCAAATCCTCCATGGAGCAGTTACGGACGGACCTGACCGGAAAGCTGACTTCCCTCCAGCAGGACGTAGACTCAGTGGGTACCCGAGTTCTGGATTTGGAGGTGCACCACCAGGATCAAGAAAAGCTCACGACAGAGCTCAGAGATGATGTCCGCTATCTCCGTGATCAGCTTCTTCAGTCGCAACTTAAGACGGAGGACCTTGAAAATAGGGCCCGGAGGGAGAACATTCGCGTCCGGGACCTGGAGGAAGGCGCGGAGGGGCCAGATCTGGAGGCGTTTGTGGAGGGGCTCTTTGCGGAGATCCTGAGCCCTCAATCCCTCAAAATAAAACTGGAACGGGTCCACCGAGTGGGACAATTGCAGAATGGAGACAAGAGGAGGCCCCGAGACATCTTAGCGAAATTCCGCTCATTCAAGGTTAAGGAAGCGGTGCTCGCAGCGGCTAGGCCCAAGGACTCCATCTCTTTCCAAAAGCACACGTGTACGATCTACCAAGACCTGGCGCCGGCTACTCTTGCACGGAGACAGCTGTTCAGGCCTCTCACTGCCAAACTCCGAGAGGATAAGATTAGATATCGGTGGACTTTCCCGTTTGGACTTAGTTTCGAATTTCGTAATAAACAGCGTCATATCTCTGACCTACAGGAGGGGTTGGTTCTGCTGGGTCTCTCCGTAGAGGATCAAGACTCCGCTCCAGATGCCTCCGGCGCACTACACAAGGCCCGGTCGGACGCGCCTGCATGGTCGGCGGGCTCACGCAGAGGCCGCAGATGATTCCCCGACGAATGCTTCACGGCATTGCATCATTCTGTTCGGGGTGGGAATGGTTTCTAGCACCACCATGGTCAGCGGGGGCTGAGGGGACCGCTGCACATTCTCGAGGGACGAGGGGGGCGGTGTCTCACTCCTCCTGGCTGTTTCATCCTCACTGACCTCCTGCTGATGCTTGGTACTCAAGGGCTGCGGCACCCTCCATTGCGGTTAATACTGCGAATGATGTACTCTCACCCCTGTTGAACTCAGGTATATTTTGATATATGCTCCATGGCTGTCTGGTGTCTAAATCCCCTTTCTCAAAGAGCGTCGTGGTGCTGCTGGGGCGGAGGCATATGACCAGGTCCTACTCATGGCAGCGGGGGGCTTACCTTAGCGAGGACTTGACGGCGCCTCGGGGTCATTTGTATGTGAATCCTGTTGGCATTGCTCCGGGATGGGTGCGGACGGGGACCTCGGTCCCACCGCCTCCCCGCATTCCTGGGGGTTTTCGTTACAATTCCCGGGGAATGGATTTTGTTTTCTATGTTGCATATAAGGTTTGCATTTTGTTCTTTTTTTGGGGGGGGATGGGAAGGGAGGGAGTGGGGGGGTCATGGTGGTGGCGTTTTAACATCTCGTATAGATAGGTATGCAGATCACACAGTAAGCCTGCACTTTGTTAGAAGGGGAGAGGTCACTCCTTGGGGGCAGCTGATGGTGGGGGAAATGTTGAGCCTAGTGGGGTATCTATTGAGATGCTGTTTCATTTCCTGACACTATGACAATTTCTATCGGTACCTGGAACGTTAAGGGCCTTAATTCCCCTCAGAAGCGCCAAAAGGTATGGAAATACATTATTGATCACCACCTTGACGTAGTGGCCCTACAGGAAACACATCTGGCTAGAACTGAGGACACACGGCTCCGACACAAACACTACCCTCTGATTTATAGATCGTCCGCACCAACGAAACATAGGGGGGTGGCACTCCTGTTTCGGTCCTCCACAAAATTCCAGCCCTTGGATGTACAACGCGACAAAGACGGTCGCTGGGTCATGGTAAAGGGTCGCTTAATGGGGAAACTTTGCACCTGTGTAGCGGTATATGCCCCCAACACTGGCCAGACGGTCTTCTTGCACACTTTTTTGGGGAGACTATTGGATTTCCTGGAGGGGCCACTGGTACTTATGGGCGACTTCAATTTAACTTGGCAGAAAGATTTAGATAGCACTCACCCGCAACGCTCAGATATGGGTTCCTTCTCCCCGGACATACGACAACAACTTCACGATATGGGACTCCGTGATGCATGGCGCTTTTTGTATCCTAACTCACGCGATTACACATTTTACTCACATGTTCACCGTACATACTCCCGTCTCGATTATATTTTTATTAGCCAATCACTCCTGGGTGCCTTACAGGATGCCAAGATTTTCCCCCTCTCAATATCTGACCATAGTCTCCTGGCAGTCTCGATGGGATGGAGGGCGGACTCCTCTGCTTCTCCCAGGTGGTACTTCCCGGCTGCGCTTGCCAGAGATAAGGACTCCTGTACTAAATTAAGGGAATCTATCACTGAATTCTTTGACATTAACAAGTCGGAAGACACGTCGGAGTTTACTAATTGGGACGCCTTTAAGGCGGTCTTTCGGGGAAGTGCATTTCCCTCAACGCCGCGCTAAACTCGCAACGTGCTAAAGAAAGAGAGCGGTTGGAGTCGGAACTGACTTCCACTGAACACGCTCATAAATCAAACCCCACAAGGCATACCCTTCGCAACCTGACAGCGCTTAGGGGTAAACTCCGAGCCATCTACAACAATAGGGCGGAGTACACGCTTCTTAAACTACGTCAACTATCCTACTCCCAGGGCAATAAGATTGGCAAACACCTTGCTCGGCAGCTTAAAGATAAACGAGAGAAGGAGTACATAGGCGGTATACGGGGATCACATGGGGAACTTACTCACAGCGATGAGGAAAAAGCGGAGACCTTTAGCTCCTTCTATAAACATCTTTACACGGGGGATCGCTTAGATCCCGACGCCCAACGGGAATATCTCCACACCCTCCATCTCCCGCAGGTTTCCCCTGACGGGAATGAGACACTTTCTTCCCCCATCACCTCTGATGATGTTCTCTCTGCTATTAAGGCTCTCAAGCTCCATAAAGCTCCTGGTCCGGACTGCTATTCCGCCATATTTTATAAAACTTTTGCATCTGATATCACCCCGCATCTTACACAGCTCTTTAATAAGATGGCGGAGGAAGGCTCAACCTCTGGCTCCATGTCGGAAGCAATGATTACTGTTATACCCAAACCAGGGAAGGACCCTCATGTGTGCGCCTCCTACAGGCCTATCGCCCTGCTTAACCTCGATGCGAAACTCTATTCCTCCATTTTGGCTAAGCGGCTCAATGAGCTTATGCCCGACCTCATACACCCGGACCAATCGGGATTTATTAAAGGGCGCCAAACCCACGATAACACCCGCCGAATAGTCCACCTTATTGAGAAGGCCAATAGACGTCGGATTCCCGCGGTCCTGGTGGGATTGGACGCGGAAAAAGCTTTTGACAGGGTGGATTGGGCGTTTCTTTTTCATACCCTCGCGGCTTTTGGCTTTGCACCCCAATTTCTCACTATGATTCGGGCTAACTATCTTCAACCCCATTCTAAAGTGATGATCAATGGCACACACTCGTCCTCTTTCTCCCACTCCAGAGGTACCAGACAGGGGTGTCCCCTCTCCCCGCTGCTCTTCGCCCTTAGTATCGAGCCACTAGCAACAGCAATTAGAGCGAACCCTACGATTCAGGGGATCCCTTTCACAGGGGAACAACATAAAATCTCCCTCTTCGCTGACGACGTCCTGCTGTCATTGGCGGACCCAGCCACATCCCTGCCACCCCTACAGGCTGAGCTGGTTCGGTTTGAGGCAATAGCTGGCTTTAAAATAAATCTAGGCAAGTCCTACATCCTCAACCTCACACTTCCTACAGCGGAGATTTCCAGGCTGCAACCCCTCACACCTCTTCAATGGGCCACTTCATCCATACAATACCTGGGGGTTCAGATTACTCCAAGAGTGGAAGGACTATATGCCGCCAACTTCCCCCCGATACTCACGCGGATACAAGCAGAGCTTACTAAATGGAAGCCCCTCTTTCTGTCCTGGCTGGGTCGGATCCATGCCATTAAGATGAAGCTTCTCCCCAAGCTCCTCTATTTATTTCAAGCCCTGCCCATAGAGTTAGAGGGGGACTTCTTCCGACGCGTTAAGGTTATGATCTTAAATTACATTTGGCAAGGGAGAAGGGCTCGCTTCTCTTTTTCGATACTTCGTCGGTCCAGAGCGGAGGGTGGAGTCGGACTTCCAGATATTCATTTATATTACAAGGCCGCCCAACTCCGCGTACTGATTGAATGGACAAAACACGACTCCGACAAACACTGGCTACATATGGACCGCAGTGTGACCGGGCGGACTATATGGGATCTGATCTGGCGGCCTAAACAAGATAGACCCAAGAACACTTACATCAGCACTCCCACACGCACAACCCTTAAGGTATGGGACTCAGTGGCAAGCGATGAGAGATGGTCCTCTTTTCCCTCCCCTTTCACGCCTCTTCATTTCAATCCGGCATTTCCCCCGGGGATGCAGGCGGGACCGTTTGACACCTGGAGGGAGGGAGGATGTTTAGCTCTAACACATCTTTTCCATAACTTTGACCCTCTCACTTTTGATAACTGTAAAAGGGACTATGGCCTGGAGAATACAGAACGATACCGCTATAGCCAATTAATGCATTGGGCCCTTACACCACAGGTCCGGGAGGCGGCTACTCGTCCCCTCACACAATTTGAAGCTTTTCTCACTAAGGCTACCACTATGAAAGGCGCAATTTCCTTTTTATATAAGTTTCTCCTTACCACTACGCGCTCCCCGCGCCCTCGATACATGGCCATGTGGGAGGGAATCCTCCAACGAGACATCTCAGACGACGAATGGTCCCACCTGTGGTCCGATACCATGAAATTCAACCACTCCATAGAGCTCAGGGAAGCACACCTTAAGACCATGATGGATTGGTATCTTTATCCCTCCAAGCTTAGACGGATCTTCCCCACTACCTCTGATCGATGCTGGAGGGGATGCGGGCTTCTGGGGGACTTCCAGCATATCTGGTGGGACTGCCCACATATACGACCCTTCTGGGAAGAAATACTTGCACACATTAAAGATATGTTGGGATACCCTGTTCCTACTACTATGGCAGAGGTCCTGCTGGGGCTCCGTGATCCTGCCTTGGAACATCAGACCCGGGCTGATAAAACTATCATGTGGCTCTGTATTGGAGCGGCGAAGGTCACACTGGCAGCCGCCTGGAAAAACAGGGAAGCTCCGGCAATCTCCCTCTGGCACTCTAGACTATGGAAGCTACTCAGTATGGAACGTATGTCGGAAGTCTTTAGAGATAACTTTACGAACTTTGAATTTAAATGGGGCCCCCTGGTCACCTTTCTTTCTCATGGCCTTCCATCTGCTGTTTGCCCTGCCTCTATCAGAGCCTTACACCTCTTTCAGATATGAAGTACAACCTATCATGACACAATGATGAAGATATTTTTAGGTGCCACCACCATGTTGGGGAGGGGAGGGAGTTGGGACAGGGTTGGTTAATTATTTTATGTTTCTTGATGTATTGCTCCATAGAGGAGAGCTGTTCTATTAAGTCCGGTAGAATTTTCTGTTTAATGCCTTCTGACTAGACGGACTTGAGAACATGCCCTATCGAAAGATGGTTGAACACTTTCTCATTTTACCTATCGAACTGTGCAGGACACGGAGACTTGCTCCGAACCCAATACTGTTGGACACTGTGCCTTTACTTTTGCACCATGTTTAGATTGGGTCGGGGTCGATCTTTAGCGTGGAGTACGCTGCACAATTTCCGTTCATCCCAGTTTTGTATCGTCATTTGAGCAAGACAAAAGATGGTAAAAGCATATGTTGTATTATGTTACGAATTCAATAAAAATATGTTTGACAAAAAAAAAATGGCCAGGGTGAAGACAGCCTGAAACATTTTAGCGATTTAGGCAATAGGTGATTTGGGTGACCCAAGGTAAGAAAGCTGCAACATGGTGCTGTCCCAAGCAGCCAAGATCCAAAGTAGGCCGCTATGACTGAAAGAGGTGGCAGAGTCAGAGAAAACCCATAGTGGTGCGCAGCTGGGACTGGATGTGTCCCTCCAGAATCAGTGATCTTGCAGCCAGCAATAAAAGGCCAAAAGGATGGATTGCTCTGTGAAACCTTGCCCGGACACCAATGCACCAGCGGTAAGGGGTAGGGCCCCAATAGTCAATCGCCACAAACAACCAGCCACCAGCAGTTAGGCGGCATACATTGGCATCCCCCTGGATTGTTACAAGTGAGGTGCAGGCCAGGTTTCAACTGAGAACCCTCCATCAGGGCACAGACCCGGACCATACTGTGAAGGATCAGCAGTAGGAAGCACTGATAAAAGCCTTCTTCTACATGCTCTGAAACAGGTCCAGTGCAGCGCCAACAACCACAATGAGCACCAACGAGGTGGCAGCACATGATGTGATGAAATGTGGTTAAGATGGGGTCCTCCAGGGATTGACCAAATCAATATTATCCCTTGGAAGAACACACCTCAAAGCTTGCAGGGTGATGGCTCAGAGTACAGTGCGCCTAGACACAACTGGCCCCGTCATAAATCACACCTACTTCAGAAAGAGGCTGAAAACAACTCATTCCACCAAGAGAACTATGGATGAATGCGCCAAATCCCCATTCTTGCAGCTTGAGAATATAGAGATGCCAAGACCTCCAGAAATTAAGGGTGTTGTGGGGGGGCTTGCACATCAGACATTGGTCTAGGGCCTCGACTCTCCACACCATAACAGAAACTAGGGGCTTCCCATTGGAGGTCCAGAGAGGTGTCACGTTAGCAAAATCTTCCACTATCCTACAGAGAGTCAGGAGGGACCCACCTCCCTGCACAGGCAAAAGAGAAACACCTTTCTCCAATTGCCACCAGCAGAGGGCACAGTGGACTACTGCTACCGGATCACTGACATAATATCGAAAGACATAATACGACCTACCATAATATCGGGACAAAAATATTGATTACACTAATATCGACATACTATACTTAGTTATAAAAATACACTAATATCGACACCAAAATATCGTCAAACATTTACATCGATATCAGTATTATCGAACCAAAAAATATCGTGATAACTAATATCGAACATATTAAGAAAACATATAAAGTGACAATAATATCGATAACAAAAATATAGACAACAATATTATCGTTTAAAAAAATATATCGACATGTTAAAATTATTTATAACACAATACTTACCCCAAAAATACAAATCAATTATTAAACATACACAGCATACTAAATAAATGGATTAACACACATTTTAATGTCATTTAAAAATAATATCATAAAAATTAATAAATACACAAAATTATTTCTACATCAAACTAAGCCTGGGCGGTAAAATCTGCTCCCCTCGTGGAGTTTGCGGATTTTTGGCAACTCCGCGTTCCGCGTAGAACGCGGAGTTACCGAAAACTCCGCGATCTGCGGCGTAGCAGAGTTTTTCCCTTGTTCGCGCTTTCAAAATGCGTTTTCGCGCACGTGGTAGCGACTTACCGGGATCCCTGCATTCGCCGACGAGTTTTCCTATCCGTTCGCGTGCGCCACGAGATGTTGGTAGCCGGCCGCGCGATCCCGCGAGAGTGTGCGATCGCGAACACGTCATTCGGACGCACCATTGGACATCCGGCGGAAATATGCATCGCGATCGGGTGGGACAAGTGAAAAACAAGATGGCCACGCCCATTGGCGACCGCATGGGCAAGTGCGCGAGATATTTCCCCCCCGAACACGCAATACGCGTTCCCGAAAAGGAAAAACGCATCGCGAACGGGTGGAACAAGCAACTCCGCATGCTCGCGGAATTCCACGTAGCTCGCAGAGTTTTTTACCACTTCACGGAAGTCTGCGTAGCGCGACTACGCGAACTCCGCCCAATTATACCTTAATTAAAAAACACTATTTAAGATATGAAGCAATATAAATTACATATAATATACTATAACACTTTTAAATTAAAAAAAAACAGTAACTGAAACTTAATTAGCGTTTTCCATTTATGGAAAAGAACTGCCAAATTAATTAAAACAATAAATAACAACCAATGAAATCCACAGACAATTGAAATAACCCCATAAAATTAAAACATCAATTAATAAAATACTATTTAAACACACTAAAATTAAAGATTATTTTCCACTGCAACCAAAAAAGCAAGAATAAGGAGAAACTCTGCCAGATTGCTGCCACAGCATTGGACTACATGATATAAAACTCTGATTCAAGCTCCACAAAGCAAGTAAAATAGCATTTTAAAAGTACTGCAACTGAAAATTTTCTCAAAGCACTTTTTTCCAAACAAAATAAGTAATATATATTTTTTAAATTATATCTCCTCTACAGGTACTTCTAAAGACACTCAAAGAACTACAGAACACTGAGAAAAATCAACTTGCAAATAAAGTATTAAACTCAAATAAACTAACACAATTTTCAAAAATGCCAAACAGAAATCCAACCTAAGCAAAACTGCCCCCCTAAAAACACAGTTAAACAAATTTAATAAAATTTGTCTTTTTTTCAACAGGAATTTTAATAAAAAAACTAAAGGCAAACAGCAAAGAAAACCCATCAGCATTGAAAAAAATCTTCAAAATAAACATTGTAAGTATTAAATTGACAATGTACATGTTCTAGATGATATAACAGCATAGGAATATTTTTAATAATTTTTATATACATTTCTCTTAGCATTTGAAACATCACCATGACTGAAGGGGCGCAATTCATTACTTCCCAGAAAGGAAAATTGTTGTTATGTTATATGGGGTATGTGTACACCCAAGAAAAGCAAACAGGCGACAAAGTTACCTGGAAATGTAGTAAATATTATTCTAACAAATGTTATGGGAGGGCTGCAACAAAGGAAACAACTGTACTGTATGTTAGAGAGCATAACCACCCCCTAACATAGCTGAAATTGAAGTTCGAAATGCTTTAGATAATATAAGAGAAGCTAGCACTAGATCTGAAAAAACTACAACAGAAATACTGAAAGACATGCTCCCCACAGTCCCAGAACATGCAACTGGCCAATTGCCCTCAATATTATCACTAAAAAGAACAATAGCAAGAACTAAAAAAGCTACTGCTACCACCACACCATTCCCCAAAACTGTTGGTGAAGTAGAAATACCACCTGAACTCACAGTTACTCATAATGAAGAACAATTTCTTCTTTATGACAATAAATCAACTGACAAAAGAACAATAATATTTGGATCTCCAACAAATTTACTAAAACTACAGAACTGTGAGACATGGATGATGGATGGGACTTTTAAAATATGCCCCAAACCATTTTACCAGCTATATACAATACATGGACTTTACCAAAATACAAACATCCCCTTTATCTATGCTCTATCACCAAACAAGCAAACCACCACCTATGTTGAACTTTTAACCAAAGTAAACAAGCATTTGCAATGCAATAGGTCTCACATTTACGCGAGTTTAAGCTGTTGGCATTGTAAATGACAATGTCTTTTATTTATGTTTTTTAAACGAAAACAAAAATAAAAGGCATTTTTATTTGCAATGTCAATAGCTCAAACTCGCGTGAAAGCGAGACCTATTGCATTGCAAGTGCTTGTGTTTTATAGTCTCCACTAATGCAAACTTTATAAAAGTTGCCACGGCAACACTAAAGTAACTTAATCATCATTAACACATTAATATATACACTGCTGTGCTGTAAAAAAGTGTGTCTGGTTTTAGCGCATAATTAGGAAGTAAAGTATACCATAAATATAGCACGGATAAAAAATCAAAGAGCCGTAATTTATAAAGTAAAAGCACCACGAACACGGATAAAGGCATATACTAGACAGTAAATAGATAAGCAGGTAAGAAATAATAGGCAGATGCTGCATGTGGCTGTCCCCTGCAAGGCACTACAAAGTGCATTTAAACATATAACAGAACTCACAAGGTACACATAAGGGCATCTATTTGTACACTACTATTTATAAAACATTGCAAAGGTATCAATAAACATTAGTATCTGTTGCCTCTGTTTGTTGTTGTATGTGTAGTGGGATAATACTTATTAACAAATGGTATAAAATTATAGTTGCACGTTTAAAGCGCTGCTTATAAACATGCAAAATGAAACACTAGTTAAATATGTCCTGTGAGTTGCCCTAAACAATAACCTAATGGTAGAACAGCAAAAGCAGCACGTTAATATAAGTAACACTGACTCAAAATGTATTGCTGCGATAGCATAAGCAAAAGCGCCAAGTATATCAAAAAAGGTACCTTTTTTAATAAATATATAATACGCCAAGATATGCTGAAGTGGTAGTGTCATGAAAATGGATCACACAGGTAACAGGTAGTTTGTAAAATAACTACAAAATAACAGGCAGATGCGGGCAAGGCGTCTTTTAGTCTGGTTATTTGTTATTTACAATACACTGAAAGCTATTATAGAGACGAAGAAAGGCACAGCATGTGGTTTACTATCTAGAACAGTTTGCTTGTAGCAGCTAATTAAGTGCGAACAGTGGATGGTGTTATAGATAAGATTAACAGATTCACCTCCCAGACAACAAACAAAGTGCTAGAGGGATGTTTGTGCCCTGTAAAAAGTTTGTACATGGCATATGTTTAACAGCTGCCACATAATATTGTGGAACGTACTAAACATGCCTTAACAGGGTATCATAGTACCTGCATACACCTAAAAAATGCATACTACTCTGACAAACAAAGTGCAGTTAGGAGATCGCATTATGAAAGCAAAGTCCAGAAAACTTTGTGTAAACAGTTGTAAGAAGTGTTTTTAGATAGGAGAGAAGTTTAGTAAAAAGCCCAACTCTAAAATGAAAGACAGTTAGGTTTAGCCAAATAGGCGAAGGCAAATTAATTGATGTAGATTCCAGTAGGAGTTGTAAGCAGACACAGCAGCATATACACTGTCTAAAAGCCACACAGCAACAAAAAAACTTCCATGCAGGCAGAGTGCCGCCCTACCACCTTTGTTAGGAAACCACGGAGGAGGCATGGTGCGCGTGTGCACGTGTCCGAGAGGATCGATGTTAAAAATAAAACAAGCTGCTGCTGTCACGGAGAAGCGCTTCACTGTACAGTGCACAAGAACAGTACCAGCGCCCTATACCAGTGGAAGAGGCCAAACTGCACTCAGAAAAATAAAGTCAGAAGGTGAGAAAAGCCAGATGGCGCCGGGAGCAGCAGCAGCCAGCGGGAGGAGCGGGACACGCTCTGTGGTGGGAGAGAGCGCGCAACGGCAAAAGTGAAAGCAGGCTGGCGAGTGGTGTGCGATGTGCGCGCACCATGACGAGAGAGGAAAGCCAGATGGCGCCTCTGCTCGTCATTGTGCGCGTAACCGCACGCTGTATGCCAGCCAAAAAGCTGTGGTAGCACTTTTAAAAGCCCACACACTAAGGGGTCGATTCCGATTCGGGCCGGAAAAAGCACCGACCGACTCGGAGCCGGAATTTATTCCGACCGACACGTACCTGTGGTGCCCGACACGCCAAGTACGATGCAAAGCGTGCAAAATCCGACCGACACGTACCGAACCCAAGCCGAACGACCGAGCCGCACGGAAAACAGCAATCCGGCCGGAAAAACACGCAAATCGAACCGACCGACACGCACCCGGAACAAATCCGACCAAAACGTACACGCGAACTCCAAACCGCAAAGTATGATGCAAGGCGCGAAAACCACGACCGAGTCGTACGGAGGATAAGCCGTACGACCGACACGCATACAAAACCGAGCCGAAGTAACACAAAACACCGCGACCGACGCGTACGCAGCATAGAAAACTGCACAAACACAGCGTGAACGAAACGGAGAACACCGTACGAGACAAATGCAGGGTCCGACTCGGTCACAAGAACGTTTCCAACATGCACAGACAGTACAAAGGAAAAATTACACAAAAAAAGGCCAAACAAGCAATTACAAAGCCAATAAATACTGGGGGGGGGGTGGGGACAGAAAACAAATACACACCCACACCCCCACCCATATAAAGGACACAAATCCCAACCATGATCCTTTGCAAATGCCATTCTACTGCCAGCACCCAACAGACAGCAACCACACACCCACAGCTCATCCCTCACACAAGCCACACACCATCAGCACACCAACAAATACCTACCTCACATACACCCAGCAAAACACACACCCACACACCCTCACCTGCACACCAACACACATATCACTCACCATCACCACCCATCACCATGCCCCCCAAGAAGAATCACAAGTTCCTAGATTGTGAATTGGAAGTCCTGGTAGACGAGATCCTCAGGGTAGAGCCACAGCTGTTTGGCACACTGGTCCAACAGACCCCCATCTCCCAGAAAACCAAGATGTGGGAGAAAATCATCAACAGGGTGAACGCACAATCACCATGTCTGCGCACAAAGACCGACATCCAGAACAGGTGGTATGACGTGCGCAGGAGGGTCCGGGAGCTGCTCAAGAAAGACTACCTCCTGAGCCAATACACCGGCAGTGGCCCTCCTGCCAAGCCAGTATACCTCAGGCCCTGGGAGGAGAAGGTGCAGGCCATCCTTCCGCCAGTGAGCGTCTATGGACTAGAGAACATCCCAGAGCCTGGTGAGTACACAACAAATGTACACAATATTTTGCCACAATACACACACACATCACTGTCAAGGGGAGAGTCAAACCATGCACTCATAGCAATTACACAGCAACCAGAACAGAATCATCCCAAAATGTGTATGTCAGTCAGATAAACACAACACATGCCATCTCAAAGTTACATTTAACTGTGCCATCACATGTACAAACACAACTACAACTACAGCTAGGCAGTGGCACAAATAGAACTAACAAACACATCCAGACATGTAGCCACCACTACAACACCAACACACAGTGAAGACCACTGAAAGAAAGGAATTCTGTGTATGCTGGCCAAGTCAGTGTAGCCAATAGCATCATGGGAGTCGTAGTCACACATATTGCCCCCCACAACTGTCCCATCAACACCACCATGAACCATGCGCACATCACAGGGAGTGGAGAAGGACTCACAAGATGGCTGACACTGGCTACTGCTGTGGGGAGCACAAGGCCCTGCTGGCAACTGTGCACCAACAAACAGCAGGACACCACTGACTGACATCCTGAGAGACAACTTCCACTCCCTGCAATGGAAGCACGTTCCATGGTGGGATATCTGGCTGGCTGGGTGGGAAGGAGGACTCGCACCACTGACCATAGTCACAAGCACCTCCCCTCACACACACCCTCAACACATACTCCACATAACCCACCTGGGAGAATGCAATGCCACACATCCTAACTCAAGATCCCACAAAGAACCTCCACCCTGGGTTATGTCGTGTGAAGCACAGGGACACTCTTGGAACTTTCAGCCAAACAACTGCCAGGACAACACTCCCAGCCATCCTGTCAGCACAGGCAGCCCACCCCACAGGGAAGCAGAGTCAAAAGGAAGGAAGGATGGGCATGCTGGGAAGGGGGGTGGAGGCAATAGCATGATGGGAGTCGTAGTCACAGCTCTACATCCCCCACCACATGGCCCAGCAAGCTCACACTCACGCATGCACATCCCACAGAGAGTGGAAAGGCCCATCAAAGATGTCTGACACTGTTGCTGTGTCGTGGGGAGCACAAGGGCATGCTGGGAACTGCACACCAACCAACAGCAGGACACCACTGTCAGCCATCTTGCCATTGCTCTCACACCCACACACACTGAACTCCCCACAAAAGCAAGTAAGTATGGGAATGCTGGGAAGTGGGGTGGAGGCAATAGCATGATGGGAGTCACAGTCACAGACATAGCTCACCCCCACAACTGTCCCATCAACACCACCCTGAACCATGCTCACATCACAGGGAGTGGAGAAGGACTCACAAGATGGCTGACACTGGCTACTGCTGTGGGGAGCACAAGGCCCTGCTGGGAACTGTGCACCAACAAACAGCAGGACACCACTGACTGACATCCTGAGAGACAACTTCCACTCCCTGCAATGGAAGCACGTTCCATGGTGGGATATCTGGCTGGCTGGGTGGGAAGGAGGACTTGCAGCACTGACCATAGTCACAAGCACCTCCCCTCACACCCCCCTCAACACAAACTCCACAGAACCCACCTGGTAGAATGCAATGCCTCCCATCCTAACTCAAGATCCCACAAAGAACCACCACCCTGGGTTATGTTGTGTGAAGCACAGGGACACTCTTGGGACTTTTAGCCAAACAACTGCCAGGACAACACTCCCAGCCATCCTGTCAGCACAGCCAGCCCACCCCACAGGGAAGCAGAGTCAAAAGGAAGGAAGCATGGGCATGCTGGGAAGGGGGTGGAGGCAATAGCATGATAGGAGTAGTAGGCACAGATATTGCTCAGCCTCACAACTGGCCCATCAACACCACCCTGAACCATGCTCACATCACAGGGAGTGGATAAGGACACACAAGATGGCTGACACTTGCTACTGCTGTGGGGAGCACAAGGCCCTGCTGGCAACTGTGCACCAACAAACAGCAGGACACCACTGACTGACATCCTGAGAGACAACTTCCACTCCCTGCAATGGAAGCACGTTCCATGGTGGGATATCTGGCTGGCTGGGTGGGAAGGAGGACTCGCACCACTGACCATAGTCACAAGCACCTCCCCTCACACACACCCTCAACACATACTCCACATAACCCACCTGGGAGAATGCAATGCCACACATCCTAACTCAAGATCCCACAAAGACCCTCCACCCTGGGTTATGTCGTGTGAAGCACAGGGACACTCTTGGGACTTTTAGCCAAACAACTGCCAGGACAACACTCCCAGCCATCCTGTCAGCACAGCCAGCCCACCCCACAGGGAAGCAGAGTCAAAAGGAAGGAAGCATGGGCATGCTGGGAAGGGGGTGGAGGCAATAGCATGATGGGAGTAGTAGGCACAGATATTGCTCAGCCTCACAACTGGCCCATCAACACCACCCTGAACCATGCTCACATCACAGGGAGTGGATAAGGACACACAAGATGGCTGACACTGGCTACTGCTGTGGGGAGCACAAGGGCATGCTGGGAACTGCACACCAACCAACAGCAGGACACCACTGTCAGCCATCTTGCCATTGCCCTCACACCCACACACACTGAACTCCCCACAAAAGCAAGTAAGTATGGGAATGCTGGGAAGTGGGGTGGAGGCAATAGCATGATGGGAGTCACAGTCACAGACATAGCTCACCCCCACAACTGTCCCATCAACACCACCCTGAACCATGCTCACATCACAGGGAGTGGAGAAGGACTCACAAGATGGCTGACACTGGCTACTGCTGTGGGGAGCACAAGGCCCTGCTGGCAACTGTGCACCAACAAACAGCTGGACACCACTGACTGACATCCTGAGAGAAAACTTCCACTCCCTGCAATGGAAGCACGTTCCATGGTGGGATATCTGGCCGACTGGGTGGGAAGGAGGACTTGCAGCACTGACCATAGTCACAAGCTCCTCCCCTCACACCCCCCCTCAACACAAACTCCACAGAACCCACCTGGTAGAATGCAATGCCTCCCATCCTAACTCAAGATCCCACAAAGAACCACCACCCTGGGTTATGTTGTGTGAAGCACAGGGACACTCTTGGGACTTTTAGCCAAACAACTGCCAGGACAACACTCCCAGCCATCCTGTCAGCACAGCCAGCCCACCCCACAGGGAAGCAGAGTCAAAAGGAAGGAAGCATGGGCATGCTGGGAAGGGGGTGGAGGCAATAGCATGATGGGAGTAGTAGTCACAGATATTGCTCAGCCTCACAACTGGCCCATCAACACCACCCTGAACCATGCTCACATCACAGGGAGTGGATAAGGACACACAAGATGGCTGACACTGGCTACTGCTGTGGGGAGCACAAGGGCATGCTGGGAACTGCACACCAACCAACAGCAGGACACCACTGTCAGCCATCTTGCCATTGCCCTCACACCCACACACACTGAACTCCCCACAAAAGCAAGTAAGTATGGGAATGCTGGGAAGTGGGGTGGAGGCAATAGCATGATGGGAGTCACAGTCACAGACATAGCTCACCCCCACAACTGTCCCATCAACACCACCCTGAACCATGCTCACATCACAGGGAGTGGAGAAGGACTCACAAGATGGCTGACACTGGCTACTGCTGTGGGGAGCACAAGGCCCTGCTGGGAACTGTGCACCAACAAACAGCAGGACACCACTGACTGACATCCTGAGAGACAACTTCCACTCCCTGCAATGCAAGCACAGTCCATGGTGGGATAACTGACTGGCTGGGTGGGAAGGAGGGCCGGCTGTCAACCAAATACAACCAATGCAGACCATGTTCACACCCCAACAAATACATAGAAATGCCCAAATAATGCAGGACAATGTGCCACACCAATATCAACCCCTGACTGTGACGACTTAGGACAATGCAATGTACAGGCCCGCACCCAGAGGCACAGTCACAACTGTCAGGTGTGTCAACCATTGATGCCTGCAGAAACATAACATACATTGTGTGTGTCTCCCAAAAACAGGGGATGATGGGGACACAGCCGCAAACGCTGAGGAGTCCCAGTCCCAGGCTCAAGAGGATGCAGAGCTCACTGGTGTCGTACAGCCTCTGCCCTCCTCGGACGAAGAAGACCAACCTGGCACATCCGGTGCAAGTCTACATGCAGCACCAGCAGGACCACCAGCTGCAGCACCAGCAGGACCACCAGCTGCACCCCCTGCACCCACCCCTCCAACGACTGTCACCACAAATACCATCCCTGCCGACATGGACAGAACAAGGAGCAACACCAGCACAGGGACCCTGGACCAATGTGGGGCCATGGACACCACCACCACCACCAACCCCCAAGGTGGACCAGGGTCATCTGTGCGTGCCACTGCACGCACTGCACATGTCGGCAGGGGTGGTGGGAGGGTGGGAGACAGAGGTCGCTGCTTGCAGAGGTTGCTGGTGTGCATGATGACCCACAACTGGTACGCATAGCTGATGCGTACCAGTCCAGCACCGGAGATCTCAGCCAGGTAGTGGGGCTCCTCAGAGACATGAAACAGCAGCAGGCTGCCCATCATGCCCGCTTGGACTCACACATGTCCCGCGTGGACTCACACATGTCCCGTGTGGACTCACACATGTCCCGCGTGGAGTCCAAGTGGGATGCACTGCATGAGATGACGGCGGTGCACAGGGACATTTTACAATGCCTCCGCCAGATGAACAGCAACCAGTCCACACCTCCCTGTGTGCCAACAACATCTGGTGCTGAACAAACTGCAACTGCCACAGGGAGGGAGGATGACTCTGGCGGAGAGTCCCCTTCACCGCAGCAGCCTGTACTTGAGGGGCCCCCCCAAACAAGAGGGGTCGTCCGAGGAGGGGCAAGTGAGAGGCCGATGGCCAAGCGCAACTCCCAGGAACCCTGAACCTGTTCTGGATGTTCACCTTTGTGCACAGACTGTTCACCCTGTTGACGGCAACACTACTCCCACACATTGCATGGGGAGTACAAGTTGGACCAATGTCTCAGACAACTGTGGCCCCGATACTGGGGATTTTGTCTACCAGGACTTTCAATTCACCTAGGAACTTCTGATTGCAAGATATATGTACAGCACTACCCATCCTATGCACTATTCACACAAATGTATCACAATAAACACACTAATACACCATACTTGCCTCTGTTGTGGTCCAACGTGGGTGCTGTTATGGGGATGATGAACTGCAAAATTACACTGTGTATGCGAACTGCAACAGCAAGTACAACACAGGCATGTGAGTAAAGGCAACGTGACACATATGAGGGAGACACACCACCAGGGCTACACAACACATACACACCTAGGCCATCTGACTCATTGCCTACACTGATGTTGCCAGGGAAGACGGTGCAATGCACAGACACCACACCCATTCCCAGTTGTAGTCAAGTAGCCCACAGGTGCAGTAAGCAAATGGCAGTCAAATGTGTGACCACAGACAACGCACATCACAAAGTGAAGCACAGGTTTATTACACAGTTGCAACATGTCGTAACCACTACAGATGCAAGGTAATCCCACCTGGCAGCGGGCACACAGTCAACAACTGTAGAAGGAAGGAAGTCCATGGGTGTGGCGCACATCACCTGTAGGGACACAACAGCTACCACCCTGGAAGTGCAATCACGTCGTCGGTGGACACAGTTGACTAAACGAATCTGAAAGTACCCTGTGAAGGACAGAAATGACACACAGTCAAAAGCAATGGAGAACAGGACAGAACAGCAAAACTCATGCACAATACATGTTACAATATACCCACCCAGAACCAAGTTAGCATGTCAACACTGTTGGGGAGTACAGACCACCTGTAAGCACACATCGCTACACACATCCAGTCAAGTAGCCCATGGACACACTCCAACAGCACCAGAGCACCACCTACACATATCATGCCAACTCACATCATTGACATGACACCTCAGGATACTCACATTCAGCTAAAGAAGTTGGTGATGAGCTGTGTGCGGACATCACCCTCATCATCATCATCATCATCACTGGCATCGTGGTCCAGGCCAGGATCCTCCACAGGTGGTGGATGTTGGTCATTGTCATCCTGGATGAGAGGCAACTCCTTCCGCACTGCCAGGTTGTGGAGCATGCAGCAGACGATGATAATCTTGCACACTTTCGCAGGGGCATATGGGAGGGACCCTCCGGTCTTGTCCAGGCAGCGGAAGCGGCTCTTCAGGAGACCAAATGTCCGCTCAATCACTCTCCTGGTCCGACCATGTGCCTCATTGTAGCGCATCTGGGTTGGTGTCACAGGGTTCCTGAGGGGTGTCAGCAACCACGGCATGTTGGGGTATCCCGAGTCACCTACGGACAGACAAGTGCACATTAGCTGACTTGGAAAAGTGGGCGGAATACTACAGATCAGATCACACACAATGGCACAAAGTCAGTACACACCGACAAGCCAGGCACGCTGGTTCTGCATCTGTGCCATCATCCTGGGGATGCGACTACTCCTCATCACAAAGGCATCGTGTGCTGAACCAGGGAAACGGGCACACACGTGTGTGATGGTCATATCTGCAAGACACACCACCAGTGCATTGACCGAGTGGTAGTGCTTGCGGTTACGGTAGGCCTGCTCCTGGGCCTGTGGTGGTACCAAAGCCACATGTGTCCCATCAATGGAGCCAATGACATGCGGCATCCTCCCCAGGGCATAGAAGTCACTCTTCACGTCAGTGAGTCGTCGCAGTCTAGGGAAATAGATGTACCGGTTCAGGAATAGCAACATTGCCACCAAAACATCGCGGAGCACACGGCTCAACATGGTCTGTGACATCCCACCAGCAGTCGCCACAGTATGTTGGAAGGTACCGGTGGCAAAGAAGTGTAGGGCTGCCATCACCTTCACCTTGGGGGTCAGCGCTGTAGGATACGGCCGGCCAGGCTGCAAATGTGGGGCCAACTGCACTGCCAAATCCTCAATCAGCTGCCTGGTGAAGCGGTACCGTCGGATGCTGTCCCGTTCCACCATCGTTGCCAGGTCTGGGAATGGTCGATGGACAGCAGGAGCCCTGCAGAGCAGAGGAGAAGAAAGCAAGATTGTCAGTCAGCCCACATATGCGGCATTGAACACACTCAATATCCCAACATACATCATTATGAGGCACAACTACATGAAGTGTGCAGTTCCGTAAGGACATGTATGGTACATACATGGCCAACATCTGTCATCACGGTCCAACAAGTGGCATCAATAAGTCCCAGGTTGGCCCATTGGATATCATGAGGCCGTGTCACAGTTCCCATCTCCTGCTGCCGTGTCACAATCACCCCCCACAGTGACATGTGACGACAGATGTGCCCCAGGCATCACAGCTCAACGACAGGTACATTCCCAGGGACCCTGTATTGCCACATGGACACTGGCATTACATGGAGTATCATGTATACACCACAGCAAAACAACTATGACCCCCACAGGTAGTGGTCCCACTTGCCACTGCAGGACAGATATGGACGTCTGTGACACACATACGCACAACATCAAAGTCCATGCACACACAACGTGGATGTGGAGACTGTCTCCCATTGTGCACATGAAATCAGAGAGATTGTAAACACTACATGCACACAGACTGTGGAGGACCATCACTATTGTGCCACTGGGACACCCTGGCTCAAACATACCGTCCCACATGGGACTCACGGGGTATGTGACATGACATACACATACACCACCATGAAATGTGACCATGGCACATGCACAGATATGAACAGTTGCACATCACAGTGGTCATGTACACGTAACACCCAGGATCCTGTCCCCATGAACACGTGCACAGCCTGGGGGTGGCTGCCCCCAGGTGACACCCACAGGACAACATGTACACCAACATACACACAATAGGAAATGCAGCCTTACATGCCTTATCATACAGTTTGGACAGGCTGTCGTGTTGTAGGTGTGCCCCTCACTCCCTGGGAGCTATCTGTGGCTGGCATATGTCCATCTGAGACAGGCATGGTGACATATGCCAGTCACTTGTACAGGGATGCGTTGAACAGCAATGGACCGATCGGTGCCCCTGGCCGGCCCATTGCATTCAATGTGTGCGGGTACGCGTTGTACCCCTGTACGCGTTGATCAGCAATGGACCGATCGGTGCCCCCGGCCGGCCCATTGCATTCAATGTGTGCGGGTACGCGTTGTACCCCTGTACGCGTTGTACCGCAATGGACCGATCGGTGCCCCCGGCCGGCCCATTGCATTCAATGTGTGCGGGTACGCGTTGTACCCCTGTACGCGTGGTACCGCAATGGACCGATCGGTGCCCCGGCCGACCCATTGCATTCAATGTGTGCGGGTACGCGTTGTACCCCTATGCGCGTTGATCAGCAATGGACCGATCGGTGCCCCCGGCCGGCCCATTGCATTCAATGTGTGCGGGTACGCGTTGTACCCCTGTACGCGTTGATCAGCAATGGCCCGATCGGTGCCCCGGCCGGCCCATTGCATTCAATGTGTGCGGGTACGCGTTGTACCCCTGTACGCGTTGTAGCGCAATGGACCGATCGGTGCCCCGGCCGGCCCATTGCATTCAATGTGTGCGGGTGCGCGTTGTACCCCTGTACGCGTTGTACCGCAATGGACCGATCGGTGCCCCCGGCCGGCCCATTGCATTCAATGTGTGCGGGTACGCGTTGTACCCCTGTACGCGTTGTACCGCAATAGACCGATCAGTGCCCCCGGCCGGCCCATTGCATTCAATGTTTGCGGGTACGCGTTGTACCCCTGTACGCGTTGTACCGCAATGGACCGATCGGTGCCCCCGGCCGGCCCATTGCATTCAATGTGTGTGGGTACGCGTTGTACCCCTGTACGCGTTGTACCGCAATGGACCGATCGGTGCGCACCCATTGACAATGGCCTTGCCTGGCAACGGACGCGTTTTCGAAATTCGAACGAGTCGGTTGATGGAAATTCAGTTGGTCACCCACAACAATGTTGCAAAATCATGTATGTCATGAATTTGAAGATTTGAAGGATGCTGTGGGCGTGTATTGGTGCTGCTATTCCATGGATTGGCCAGATTCAGAAGATGCAAACGACTTGGACCTATCACTTTGGACACAAGGGACAGTATCTGCCTCTCCAGCAAATATATATATTGCTGGCTGTTCCCCTGAGAGCTCACTTGCCTGCACTACATGCTCCAGGACGACATCTGCCACTGCACTGCTGCTGTCTCTGCCCCTCTGGACCCTGCAATGGCACTTACTGTGGAGAGAGCCCCAGCCTTCAGCCTTGAGGAGAACCAGGCCCTGCTGGACAGCCTACTTCCACAGTACAGCAAGCTGTATGGGACACCAGGGGAGCAGGTGAGTGTTCTGTGCACTGCCTTTCTGAATGTGCATTTTGTCTGACTAGCAAGGCTGAAAGTCTGCACGCCACTGGCTAGCAGGCTCACTGAGTAGTTGTCACCCCCATAGTGTGTAGTGACATGCACTGGACAGGTATGGTGCAGTGACAGTGCATTTGAACAAGGTTTTACTTCCCATGCAATGATACCATGTAGTGACGTCTGGCAAACTGTCCATGGGCAGCATTGCACTGCCTGTGTACTTCATGTGCCCCTGTGAATGAGACATGTATATACAACTGTGTCATGCACGGATATGTTGCATGTGTAGTAATGGCCTTTTCACGTTATCATCCTGACAGGTTAATGCCCATCGGAAGCAGGAGATCTGGAAGGACATCGTCCGGGCTGTCCGGTCCGTGGGGGTCTACAAGCGCCGGATCCGCAACTGCCAGAAGAGGTGGCAGGACCTTCGGGGCTGGACCCGGAGGATTGCACGGGTCCGGCTGAAGCTGTCGCCTCCTCGCAGGAGGGGCGGAACACGGACCCTGACCCCCCACATGCTCCAGATCCTGGCGGTGGTGTTTCCAGACCTGGATGGGCAGCTGAAGGCCAGACAGCAGCAAGGAGGGGGTGAGTCAAAGACTGCACTGTGAACTCTGTATTACATGCTATGTGCCCTCCTCTGGCCTGGTTCAACTGCCACAGTACAGCAGTCATGTTGTCCAGGAGCCATGTCCCTCTATTGTGCACTGCCCACTCCTCATCTGATACCCAGGTGTGGCCCTTACATTCAGGGAATTGTGTCACTTGGGACTGTGTCCTTGCAGTTTGCTTCACTAAAGGTGGGGGACAGCATCTGTTTCCCTAACTCTGTTGTGGGCATCATGGGTGGGTCCATTGTTCACACAACGCCTGTGTTCGGACATGTAATCTACGTGTTGCTTTGATATGCGGTCCACTTGCTGAGCTGAGCCACCACATGTGCCTGGGGTATGTGGCACACACCCATGCAGCGGGTGGGAACAATGTTTGGGCCCCAGGAGTATGCAGATTACGTGTGTCACACATACATAGCCAGCTATCCACTGTCCAGGGCTCATCCCTCATTCATGTGGGGCAGGACAGTCATGCCTACTCCAGGCCATGCAATGCACTCTGTACTCCCACTCCCGTGTATCAGCTGACACATTGTGCGCAGTGATTTGACCCCTCAGGTGTCTGCCTCTGTGTCAGTGTGCTGTGGATTTGTTGCCAGGACTGCTGGGGTGTTTCTCGGTAGGGGCTCAGCATGCCACTGGAGATGTGACCATAGGAGACGATACTTGTGTGTCACATAGGTGTTTGATCAGCTGCCCGTGGAGACTGGGGTATGCGAATGTGAAGTTCAGGCAGCTGTTCCCCATTCACAGCAGATTGTGAGGGGCTCAGGTTCAGAGGGTAGTGTCACAGGTCTCCCATATGTCCAATCGGTATGACCTGGACAGATGAGGGTTAAGATGATGTGTTGTGTGGGGGATGTACATGTGCACTTGTGCAGCTCCAGGACTTGCATTCCCCATGACCTACTATTGTGACACAGTGCAGAGTGTTGTTGTCTGGCTGCCAAGTCATACATCACTGAGACAGTGATGTATGACTTAGCAGTCATGCCTCCGCCATGGCATGTGTCTACTTATTGGTGATCCTGCAGGGGAGTGACATGTGCTACATGCACACCATTGTGGCGATGGCTATCAGGACATGGGTGCATCATGGTGTCTGTCGCTGGTATGCATCACATGCATATCCTATTTGACTCTGGGCGTCCCTTTCATCCGGAAACCTGTACTGACTCAGTGGCAAGAGTTGTGATGTGTGCATGTCCACATGCTACACCGTGTCCTCTGCACTGTCCAACTACTGTATAGTTGGTGCATGTGTCCACACTGGGGTGTTGCTATCCAACAGACACCAGACAGATGGGTGCAAGGCCATGTGGGATGTGAGTGCCATGGTTGGCATCAGACTGACAATTGGCTTCTCCTGTTCAGTTAGGGCACTTTTAGCAATGTACAACTAATGATGCCAGGGCTTGCTCTGTAATGTGCTGTGCTCACAGTGGTGTGTGCGTTTGGTGCAGGTGACTGATGTCTGTCTGTTTCCCCATTGTTTACAGATACATCAATGGCCACGGAAGGGGACAGCTCCACGGACCAGGAGGAGCCGGAGAGCCAGACTGGGTCAGCAGCCGAGGAGTGGTCGGAGGGACCCAGTGGCACGGAGGGCGAGGGGAGCCACACCGAGGAGTCCTCAGCACCATCCACCTCAGCTGAGGACCAGAGCAACTCGGAGGATGACTCCCTTATGGAGGCGGGTGTCAGCAGCCACCACACCCCAGCTAGTGTTGCTGTTCCCGCCACCACCAGCACCACCACCGCCCTCCCATTCCCCAGGTCCGTGGAGGCTCCCATGTTCGGGAGCGTGTCTCCTTTGGGCCAGGCACCGCACCCCCTGCCCCTGTGTCCCCTGCTGCCCTGAGTGAGGAGTCTGTGTACCTCCTTCGCCAGCTCCATGTAGGGCAGACAGCCATGCTGAGTGTCCTCCATGCGCACACCGCTCTGTTGACTCAGCTGGTGTCGTTCATGGAGGGCATCTCATCGGGCATGTCTGACCTACAGAGGGGCAATAGGTCCATGGACTCCTCCCTGACGGCAGCAGTGTCCCTCCTCAGACAGTCCCTCACCCCTCCTGACTCTGCTCCATCCACACTCCCCAGCACCTTACCCGTCCCAAGCACACACACACCGGCACAGGCACACACCAGCACACACACATCCAGCACACAGACACACACGCCACAAACAAAACGCACACGCACGCACAGTCAGGGGACTGAAACCAGACTCACAGGGGATGGGGCCCTGGAACACACACACGCATCCACGAGCACTGCGCAGTCCTCAGTTGCCTCTCCCTCCAAAACACCCTCCCTTGCCTCACCTGCAACCCCAAAGACCCAGCGGCTCTTCCTCAGTGACCTCGGCCTCTTCCCCTCTGATCCAGCTGATACAGCATTCAGGGGGAAGAGGAAGCCCACCCACACGGAGCAGAGTGCCCCTCGCCCCCGGACACCCGCCCCAGGCGCAGACAGACTGAGGCCCCCACCCGCAAGTCCCCCCGGAGTCGTAAGAGCAAGACCCCGCCGCCGCCCTGCAGCTCAGGCACCAGGTCTCCTTCCTCCATCCCTCAGGCCCCCACTCCACAGGTTCCCCCACCACACCCTGCCCCAGGTTCCCCCACCCACAGATATACCATCCCCAAGAGGATCCGGCCTTCTCCCCCTGCCACTTGCTCTCCCGGCACCACACCCCCGCTGCGCTTGTCTGTTACACTGATGTGGTGAGGGTGTCCTCCCCCTCTGTCCAGCCCACCTTGCCTGTTCCCCATTCTCCGCCCCTGGTGGTAGGCACTGCAGTGGAGTCCACTACCACCCTGTCTGACTTGGGCACTGCAGTGGCGGACCTGTCCACTCCATCTGCAGGGTCCACTGCAGTCGTGCCGGCACCCACAACATCTGAGTCATGCCCCCCAGTTGTGCCAGCACACACCATGTCAGACACCTCCACTGCAGTTGTCAGTGGCTCTCCAGCACCCAAACCCCTTCCCTGCTTCCTCCTGGTGAGCCCTGATCCTGTCCCTGGAGTGCCTGGCCTGCCCCCCCAGTTGCCCCTCCTAGTGGATTGTCCCTGGTTTTGTGCAGGCATGCGTAGGGTGACATCTGCCACTGTCACCCTGTTTGGACTTTGACAATGGACTGGCCATTGGCCTTTGTGTTTTTTCTGGACTTTGTTTTCATTACACACATATGCTGAATAAAGCAACTTTCTGTTCTCTAGTGCTTATGCTTCTGATGTACATGTTGTTGATGATGCTAACCATGCCCTTGCTGCAGTGATGGTGATATTTGGTCTCATGATAATGAAGTGTTACTGTGCAGGAACCCATGTGGTCCAGGGGGAATGTGTCCTATCCTGTGGTGTATCCATGTCATCCATAGCAGCATCTGAGGGTGTCATGTGTTCAGTATTTGGCAATGGGATTTCCTACTTAGATTAGCTATTTCACATCTGTGGCTTCCACCCCTGCACATCTGTTGTGCCTGCCATTGTTCAATTCGTCTACTTCCCTGACCGTGTGGCCATCTCCCCTGGACATGCAGGTTTGGGCATCAATGGGGAAGGACTCATCTGTGTTGTCAGTGCAACATTGCTATACAAGTGTGTTGGATCTGTGCTGATGATTACGTTGGCACTTCCATGACCAGGCTGATGTGACGGGAGCCCTCATTTGGTGCTAATTGTTGATTGTGTGACCAAGTGCTCAGCTGACATGATGGGGCCCTACTGAGGCAACATATGGCACAGCTTTCCTCACACAGGAGTGGAGTCCCCTCATGTCTATGTGTACTCCTGTGACATTGCCTGCGCCCAAGGTGTGTGTTGTATGTGCATGTCTGTGTGTTCACTTCCGTTTAGCTGTGCATGCTGTGATCCCTAGTGTTGTACCTGTTTGTGATGCTTGCTGAGTTGACCTATGTTCCCCCAAAGTCTTCTCCCTGGGTTCTCTGTGATGTGGGTGCATGGCACATTACTGGTCTTCAGGGTGTCACCCATAGGTGTGTTTGCTGTCAGGGCTGAGTTTGTGTGCAGACGCAGATGGGTCACAGTCAGGTTTCCCCTTGGCACTTGTTGTTTGCCCCTGTCATGTGATTTCCAGTTTGTGTTATCTTTCAGTGATTGTGACACGTTGTGTGTGTGACTGCTGGCACTCCTCAGGGTCCGGGCTGCAATGTTGGTTGTTGTCTATGTGTGTTCTTTGTGGGTGACCTTGGCTTCTTCATTGGTGTGTGACTGTGGCTGGGATCCCATTGGTTGGTGTGGTATTGCCGTCATGTCCATGTACAGCGTAGTGTGCAGTGTGTCAGACATTCAGGAGTCTTGTTGAGTGGCCATGTGTGATGTGTTTCTGCACCTTGGTTCCCACCCACCACCCTGGAATAGTCATGGGTGCATGTGCAATGTCACCAGTGCATGTGTGCTTCACTGCTGCACATTGTTGGAGGTCGAGGGTGTGGTGTTGAGTGTGTGCAGATGAGAGTTGTTGCCCGGCTAGGCCCCTGCCTCCATGTTGGCCTTGGCTTACTGGCCATGCTGATTGATTTGTGCTTGTGTAGGTGTGATGGTAGTTTGTTGCTCAGGACACATGACTGTGGTTCACAGTGTGAACGACATTTAGCTTTGTCATCACAGTGGGATTGTAATGCAGCCCAGGGTCACCACATTGTGGGGGCCCTGGGGGTAGTGCTGTGGTGTGTCTGTGTCTTGCTGTGTCAGTTGCTGTTCCTACGTGCCTGTGTGACATGTGTGATTTGTGCTCCCTCTCATCTGACAATGCCTGCTTGCCCACATAGGGGATTTGGATCCATGAGTTACCTTTGTGTGGCACTGTATGCACATCTGTATGATTGGTATTCAGGTCTCCTCATGTGTTGTGTGGTTGCCTGGGGACACTGGCACCCCCCTCACCTGTTGTGTATGATGTGCAGTGTGGGTCTGCCTGTTTGTGTTTGTGCATCTGCACCACTGCATTGGCATATCTTGGGTGTGCCATTGGCTGTATGTAGTTTGGTGGCTTTCCCCTGCTGTCCCTGGGACTCCTAGGTCATCGGTCAGCACAATGATCATGGTTTGTGTGTCCCATTGCTGCCATGGTATGGTATCTGTTCACCTCACATCTACAGTCTCCACAGGGTATCTGCATTTGTGTGCCCATTGGTGCAAATATGTGGGTCTGCATTCTGATGGTCACTTCTGTCATTGTGTCATTGATGAATGTTGACAGTGTCAGCCCCCATGGGTGTTGTTTGTCTGCACATGGCCAAAGGTATGTCTTATTTGCACTGCAGTATTTGGCTCTCCCAATTTATGTTGCAATGGGACACATGCACTACTTTGCCACTGATGTGTTTTTTGTTCTGTGACCAGGAATCATCCATGCAGTTTGGCAGTTGCAGCTCTTTCTTTATCAACACTTACCTTTTGGTCACTGTGATGATGGGGGTTTGGACCCCATTGCCACAATGTTCAAAATGTGCTTCAGCTATGGACCCCACACTTACCTTTTGGTCACTGTGGTGATGGGGCGTTAGACCCCATTGCCACAATGTTCAAAATGTGCTTCAGCTATGGACCCCACACTTACCTTTTGGTCACTGTGGTGATGGGGCGTTAGACCCCATTGCCACAATGTTCAAAATGTGCTTCAGCTATGGACCCCACACTTACATTTTGGTCACTATGATGATGGGGGTTTGGACCCCATTGCCACACTGTTCAAAATGTGCTTCAGCTATGGACCCCACACTTACATTTTGGTCACTGTGATGATGGGGGTTTGGACCCCATTGCCACACTGTTCAAAATGTGCTTCAGCTATGGACCCCACACTTACCTTTTGGTCACTGTGATGATGGGGGTTTGGACCCCATTGCCACAATGGTCATGGCCTGCTTGCATTGTGGGGGCCACACACATATATGTGTGGCACATGTGCTAGGGGGTCACATTGTATGTTCAAAGTCATGTTCAGTGTTGTAGGCATTTGACACAGTCTACACAGGCTTGTCATGGTGTTGGGGGGATGTGTTTTTCTTGCATTCCCTAGGTTGTGGTGTGCTGGTTGTGTCATGCATTGTCCATCCTATGAGTGGGGGTTGTGTTGGTGGTAGGCATCCAGCCCCCCATGGGTAGAGGTGGTAGTAGTGACAGGCATCCAGCCCCCCTGGGTAAGGGTGGTAGTAGTGGTAGGCATCCAGCCCCCCCTGGGTAAGGGTGGTAGTGGTGGTAGGCATCTGGCACCCCCTGGCTAAGGGTGGTAGTAGTGGTAGGCATCTGGCACCCCCTGGGTGAGGGTGGTAGTAGTGGTAGGCATCCAGCCCCCCCTGGCTAAGGGTGATAGTAGTGGTAGGCATCTGGCACCCCCATGGCTAAGGGTGGTAGTGGTGGTAGGCATCTGGCACCCCCCTGGCTAAGGGTGGTAGTAGTGGTAGGCATCCAGCCCCCCCTGGGTGAGGGTGGTAGTAGTGGTAGGCATCTGGCACCCCCTGGCTAAGGGTGGTAGTGATGGTAGGCATCTGGCACCCCCCCGGCTAAGGGTGGTAGTAGTGGTAGGCATCCAGCCCCCTCTGGGTAAGGGTGGTAGTGGTGGTAGGCATCTGGCACCCCCTGGCTAAGGGTGGTAGTAGTGGTAGGCATCTGGCACCCCCTGGGTGAGGGTGGTAGTAGTGGTAGGCATCCAGCCCCCCCTGGCTAAGGGTGGTAGTAGTGGTAGGCATCTGGCACCCCCATGGCTAAGGGTGGTAGTGGTGGTGGGCATCTGGCACCGCCCTGGCTAAGGGTGGTAGTGGTGGTTGGCATCCAGCCCCCTGGCTTAGGGTGGTAGTAGTGGTAGGCATCCAGCCCCCTGGGTGAGGGTGGTAGTAGTGGTAGGCATCCAGCCCCCTGGCTAAGGGTGGTAGTAGTGGTAGGCATCTGGCACCCCCATGGCTAAGGGTGGTAGTGGTGGTGGGCATCTGGCACCACCCTGGCTAAGGGTGGTAGTGGTGGTTGGCATCCAGCACCCCCTGGGTGAGGGTGGTAGTAGTGGTAGGCATCCAGCCCCCCCTGGGTAAGGGTGGTAGTGGTGGTAGGCATCCAGCCCCCCCTGGCTAAGGGTGGTAGTAGTGGTAGGCATCTGGCACCCCCATGGCTAAGGGTGGTAGTGGTGGTGGGCATCTGGCACCACCCTGGCTAAGGGTGGTAGTGGTGGTTGGCATCCAGCCCCCCTGGGTGAGGGTGGTAGTAGTGGTAGGCATCCAGCCCCCCCTGGGTAAGGGTGGTAGTGGTGGTAGGCATCTGGCACCCCCCTGGCTAAGGGTGGTAGTAGTGGTAGGCATCCAGCCCCCCCGGCTAAGGGTGGTAGTGGTGGTGGGCATCTGGCACCCCCATGGCTAAGGGTGGTAGTGGTGGTGGGCATCTGGCACCACCCTGGCTAAGGGTGGTAGTGGTGGTGGGCATCTGGCACCACCCTGGCTAAGGGTGGTAGTGGTGGTTGGCATCCAGCCCCCCCTGGCTTAGGGTGGTAGTAGTGGTAGGCATCTGGCACCCCCCTGGCTAAGGGTGGTAGTAGTGGTAGGCATCCAGCCCCCCCTGGGTAAGGGTGGTAGTGGTGGTAGGCATCTGGCACCCCCTGGCTAAGGGTGGTAGTAGTGGTAGGCATCTGGCACCCCCTGGGTGAGGGTGGTAGTAGTGGTAGGCATCCAGCCCCCCCTGGCTAAGGGTGGTAGTAGTGGTAGGCATCTGGCACCCCCATGGCTAAGGGTGGTGGTGGTGGTGGTGGGCATCTGGCACCCCCCTGGCTAAGGGTGGTAGTGGTGGTTGGCATCCAGCCCCCCTGGCTTAGGGTGGTAGTAGTGGTAGGCATCCAGCCCCCCCTGGGTGAGGGTGGTAGTAGTGGTAGGCATCCAGCCCCCCCTGTGTAAGGGTGGTAGTGGTGGTAGGCATCCAGCCCCCCCTGGCTAAGGGTGGTAGTAGTGGTAGGCATCTGGAACCCCCATGGCTAAGGGTGGTAGTGGTGGTGGGCATCTGGCACCACCCTGGCTAAGGGTGGTAGTGGTGGTTGGCATCCAGCCCCCCCGGGTGAGGGTGGTAGTAGTGGTAGGCATCCAGCCCCCCCTGGGTAAGGGTGGTAGTGGTGGTAGGCATCTGGCACCCCCCTGGCTAAGGGTGGTAGTAGTGGTAGGCATCCAGCCCCCCCGGCTAAGGGTGGTAGTGGTGGTGGGCATCTGGCACCCCCATGGCTAAAGGTGGTAGTGGTGGTGGGCATCTGGCACCACCCTGGCTAAGGGTGGTAGTGGTGGTGGGCATCTGGCACCACCATGGCTAAGGGTGGTAGTGGTGGTTGGCATCCAGCCCCCCCTGGCTTAGGGTGGTAGTAGTGGTAGGCATCTGGCACCCCCTGGCTAAGGGTGGTAGTAGTGGTAGGCATCCAGCCCCCCTGGGTAAGGGTGGTAGTGGTGGTAGGCATCTGGCACCCCCTGGCTAAGGGTGGTAGTAGTGGTAGGCATCTGGCACCCCCTGGGTGAGGGTGGTAGTAGTGGTAGGCATCCAGCCCCCTGGCTAAGGGTGGTAGTAGTGGTAGGCATCTGGCACCCCCATGGCTAAGGGTGGTAGTGGTGGTGGGCATCTGGCACCCCCTGGCTAAGGGTGGTAGTGGTGGTTGGCATCCAGCCCCCTGGCTTAGGGTGGTAGTAGTGGTAGGCATCCAGCCCCCTGGGTGAGGGTGGTAGTAGTGGTAGGCATCCAGCCCCCTGGCTAAGGGTGGTAGTAGTGGTAGGCATCTGGCACCCCCATGGCTAAGGGTGGTAGTGGTGGTGGGCATCTGGCACCCCCCTGGCTAAGGGTGGTAGTGGTGGTTGGCATCCAGCCCCCCTGGCTTAGGGTGGTAGTAGTGGTAGGCATCCAGCCCCCCCGGCTAAGGGTGGTAGTGGTGGTGGGCATCTGGCACCCCCATGGCTAAGGGTGGTAGTGGTGGTGGGCATCTGGCACCACCCTGGCTAAGGGTGGTAGTGGTGGTGGGCATCTGGCACCACCCTGGCTAAGGGTGGTAGTGGTGGTTGGCATCCAGCCCCCCTGGCTTAGGGTGGTAGTTGTGGTAGGCATCTGGCACCCCCCTGGCTAAGGGTGGTAGTAGTGGTAGGCATCCAGCCCCCCCTGGGTAAGGGTGGTAGTGGTGGTAGGCATCTGGCACCCCCTGGCTAAGGGTGGTAGTAGTGGTAGGCATCCAGCCCCCTGGGTAAGGGTGGTAGTGGTGGTGGGCATCTGGCACCCCCTGGCTAAGGGTGGTAGTGGTGGTTGGCATCCGGCCCCCTGGGTAGGGGTGGTGGTGCGCATTCAGGCCCCTGTGTGCATATGTGGCATTGGTGATGGGCATCCCGCCCCTATGGTGCTGCTGTTGCTGGTGTAAGTAAATTCTGCATCCCTCTGTGTGTGTGTGATGTGTCGTGTACGTGTTGTATGTGTTTTGTGGTTGGTGTCTGACTTACCTTCTGCGCCGTACGCGTCCGTGCCTGTTCTGGTAGTAAATGTAGAATATTGGTATGATCGGGACGAAGGGATTCATGGTTGGTTCGTGTCGTTCGTCCTTCTCGTTGCTTCACGTCGTCCTCGTCGCTTCGCGTCGTCCTCGTCGCTGGCGTGTTCGTCTCGTAGCCGTGGATTGTGTTGTGGCGCGAATCGGAGCTTATGTGCGCCTCTCCCGGATGCTTTGACGTGCCGTGCGTAGCGACGGGTTTGGCGCGTACGGGAAGCGCATCGTAATTGTTCGGCCGGACGGAGCTGCATTTTCCCTTCCGTGCGACTCGATTCTGCGTTTCCGGATTCGCCTCCGTCGGAGAACAGGACCTGGATTGGGTGAGTACGACTCGGCCGGATTCTGTGCTGTTGTGCGCATCGTACTTACTCGTTCGGTCTGCTGTACGGATCGGTCGGGAAACAGGCATTCGCATGGCTTTTTTCCCGACCGAATGGTATTGGGTGCGCCTCCGACCGAGATCGGAATCGGCCCCTTTATGTCTCGGCCAGAGCAGCGCATGCGCTGGCTCAGGCGAGACCTAAAAAAGAAACCAATAATTACTTTCCCCAAAAAGTAATCATTGACTTTGAACAGTCAATGATATAAGCCATACTAAAAAACTACCCTCACACAGCAATTCAAGGTTGCTATTATCACTTTAACCAATGCATTTGGTGACACCTCCAAAAATCTACAGTAAGGGGGTCATTACGATGGCGGAAGGACTGCCACCGCCAGCCGTGCAGTGGCGATCCATCCACCATCGAATGACGATTCACCCCCGCCAGATTAGGATGGTGGGCGGGTGGAGACCGCAACCGTGGCGGGCGCAAAGACCGTCCGCCACGGAACCGCCACAGGCAATCGTTCCGATTGCATGGCGGAGCGGTCTGCATCCGTAAAATGGAGGCGGTGCCTAGCAGGCACCGTCCACCAAATTAGGATACTGGCTTCAGCCAGCCTTTCCATGGCGGCAAAACCGCTGTGGAAAAGCTGGCGGGATTGGTTTCGGGCCCCCCTTGTGTTGGGGGGAGGTGTTTGTGCACTGGGGGCTACCCATGTTACCCCCCTACATTTCACTGCACCAAGTGGCAGGCACTGTGTGGTGCCTGCCACGTAGTGCAGTGAAATGCACAACATGCTTTTTTAACATTGCGGCGGGTGCTACTGTCAGCAGCACCCGCCGCAATGTTAAGATGCAAGATGGTGGTTGCATCCTAATTTGGTGTGCGGAATCAACACATGCATTGCGGACGGTCCCGTTCACCACCACGATGGACTTGAGTCCGTCCGCTATCGTAATCGACCCCTTAGTGTAGAATATGCAACAAATAGCACCTTCGCATATCAAATTAAAAAACTAATAGCACCAGGATATGTCCCAATTACTGACGTAGCCGAACACTACAACTTATTAAGTGAAAGTGCCTACTACCAACAAAATGAGCAAAAACTAACTCCCCTACTTGACTATTTTGAGGATACCTGGGTGGGAAGGCTACACAGATCAGGACACAGAAGACTAAATACCACATTCCATGGTGGAATGTATATAACAGTACCCTGAACAAAGAAGCTAAAACTAGTAATGCTGTAGAAGGATGGAATAACGCCTTCCAAGCCACAAGAGGCAGAACTCCACCAACTCTACATAAACTATTCCAATCTATCCAAAACGAACAAAGCTAACAACAATTAAGAATGGAACAGTCTATAACACAACTAGGGCCAAAACTAACCAAGCAAACTAAACAAATGTTTGAGTACTTACAATACAAAGTAAGGGGTCCATTACGATGACTGGCGGATGCAGCTCCGCGATGCTGGCGGTGGGAGAAAATGCTTTTTCCCGCCCGTGAGCAGTGGTGCACCCGTCCGCCATATTATAATGGCCAAACACAGCCCATTGTCTGACCGCCGCGGTGCAACTCGGACCGGAATCAAAACGCGCCCGCGAGCGCGGCGGAGACAACCAATCCAGAACCACCGCCGTGCGGAATGACGTCCCTCCCGCCGTACAAATTAGGATGCGCAAAACAGCCAGGCCCACCGCAGCGGAGAAACCGGCTATTCTGAGCATACGGAAGCACCACAGCGGAGCGCTACACCGATAACCGGAGCCGACCGCCATGGACCCGGCACTACACGTCTTCCCGGCGCTGTACATGATACAACTACAGCAAGCCATGGGACGTCGCGGACGCCGACGCAGGTATGCCAGCACACAACTCCGCTAACAAACACAACCCACAACTCCATGTCCGATGTAAGGTGCCTGCCCCCACCAGACACCCTGGTGGGGACAGGAACACAACCACAGGTGTAGCCACACATGTCCCACCTGCCACTAGTCCACCCCTCCACACCCAGGCCACCATGTCCGCGAACCTGAAATAATGCCCAGTTCACGTGACCGCAGCGGTGAATCCGCGAGAAAAAATGCACACAATGTTGTAGGCTGGGCCAGCACAAGGCAGGGGCAGTGCTCAAAGTACACAGGGCAACACCTCCACACTCCACACACTAGGCCCACCCACACCATGAAGGGACATGCCACGTGATCTCCCTGTGCCCCCACATGCCCAAAAAGCAGCCAGGTGAACACACACACTGCACCACACAACAAACAACTAGGGAGACAGCCTCATCAGGTGTGGCTGCAGAGTAACACACAGCGTACAAGCACTGGGCCAGGGGAACACACACACCACAACAACATCACACTCATGGCAAGTAAACTGAGTCCAAGCACAAATTAAACACACACAGACAATGAACAAACACTCCAATGGACACACAGCCTGCCAAGTCACACAGACATACCCCACACTGACACACTGCAACAAACACAGACCACATGCCAACAGCTATGTAGGACAACAAATAGGAAACCCAAAGTGAGGTGCACACAAATGGAATGGCAAGGAGCTGAACACCAAAAATGTGTACATCACATGCAAGGGAAGGAACAAATTACATCCACCCCAGCCCAAAAATCCACACATGGCAGTCACAGTGAGTGAAGTCAAACCCCAGTCACCTCACTGCAACAACTCAGGGAGACAGCAAGGCAACCCATGAATAGGCACAGGGATGAAAGGAAGGGTATGAAGTCCAAACCTGATCAGCCACACATCTGAATCCAAATACATCACAGGAGTATGTCAGCAGCACAACACACAGGGCCCATTGCAATACTCCATGACAGTCAAACACAAGTATGAACCTTCACACAACCCCCACACCCATCACACCTGCAGCACACAACACCAGTGACAAACACACAGAAGCTTGCCAATAATATCCAGTCAAGACACTGACAAGCAAACACACCCCCTGGGTGGTATCCCCAAACATCCCACACACACACACAGTTATGGCAGTACCACTGTACGCACAAAAACAACAGTCAAACACAGAACACAATCAAAACACACACACAGAACTACTACAACAACAGACAAGACCTGTGCAGCTAAACAGTGCAAATTCAATGGGAGCACAGACACAACAGGAGTACACAACCACATCAGTCATGAAAAACGCACAGACAACATACCACAACACATATAAGAAGTGCATCCACTAAAAACAATAATGGAGAACAAAAGGCAGAAATGGGCCTACAATGACACATAGACAGACATACCACAACACCCATCCACTCAAAATGGTGTCATAGTGTACCACATGTCTGCACATGCACAACCATGACCATAGACACATCAAATGTGAGATGAGAAAACACCAAGGATGCACATAAAACAAGCACGGCAACAACAATAGACCTCAGTCCATGTGACAGACACACAAGTAAGGCACACCACAATGGCAACACACCTGAATCAAACACAACAACAACACACACACACTGACAGGAAAATAGAACACCACACACACAGCAACTGTCAACTGCATGACACAACACAACATCAAACACTGCACACAGCCACATCAGTCACAACACATGCACAGGCAAAGATATCAACATGCTACAACAGCCAAACATCAGGGTGCACAACAGGCAAGGACAAGGCAACATCAACTCACAGCACTGCATGCACACCAAGCAGTGTGTGCACAACACAAATACCAGTTACAAACAGAGATGAGTGACACACCATGAACACACACAACAACAATCTAAACATCACACGCACAACAACACACCCAGGAAGTCAATCAGTCCACAGCAAACACACATACTACCAAGCCAACACACACAGATGCACAAGTCTGGGACACAAAAGTTGAAACCACATGATCAGAGGAAACAAGACATCGGCAATGTTGAAGTGGAAAATAGAGCATGTGTCACAGTAAACAATACCCACACAGTAACCCTTTATTTAGCAAGGACACTGACAAGGCAGACAACAGGAGTAAATTTAGTCTTTTTATTTACATTTCACACAGTCATGCAGCAAAAGTCAGACAAGAGCAAGGCCAGTGGCCAGTCCAAAGTGCAGGTGAGGTACATGAGAAGCTGCACAGGCAAGGGGCAAACAGCAGTGAACAACAAGGCCAGTGGCCAGGACACAGTGCAGGTGAGGTACATGAGATCCTGCACAGGCAAGGGGCAAACAGCAGTGAACAGCAAGGCCAGTGGCCAGGACACAGTGCAGGTGAGGTACATGAGATCCTGCACAGGCAAGGGGCAAACAGCAGTGAACAACAAGGCCAGTGGCCAGTCCAAAGTGCAGGTGAGGTACATGAGAAGCTGCACAGGCAAGGGGCAAACAGCAGTGAACAGCAAGGCCAGTGGCCAGTCCAAAGTGCAGGTGAGGTACATGAGAAGCTGCACAGGCAAGGGGCAAACAGCAGTGAACAGCAAGGCCAGTGGCCAGGACACAGTGCAGGTGAGGTACATGACATCCAGCACTGTAAATGTGTGGTACAGTACTCTGCCATGATCAGCAACACACTCAGGATGTCAAAAATGGCCATGCCATGGCACCATTGTGAGACAGACATGCGTGTGAGGGGCACTAACACTCAGACTGGGCTGGCAGTATGACTGGGAGGTGGCTATCTGTCGGGCCAGTTGGGGTACTGGCTCGGGGAGAGAAAGGCCCAGCTGGGGTAGAGCCATCAGTGTTCTGGGAAGCCTGAGGGCTGCCAGGTCCATGTGTGGTAGAGCCAGCAGTTGTTTGTGAAGCCTCAGGGCTGCTAGGTCCAGGTGGGGTGGTGGCACGTGGAGGTGGACTCATGCCTGCACGAGACCCAGTGTGTGTGGGTGAAGTTTGAGGGGTGCCCTTCCACTTCTTGGGGATTTGATATGGCTTCCCTGTCCTGGGATTAAGGCCAAGTGGGGTGTATACAACAGGCACACTGGTCACAAAAGCTGGATCAGCTGAAGATGCTGGTCCCCCTCTGGGGACGTGCTGGATCCTTTGGGATGCTTGGCCCCGGATTGCTTCTGCCCCTGCATCACCTGTTTACCAGGTGTCCCCCCTACAGTGGCCTCCTTACCCTGCTTCACAGGGCTCTGGATGGGAGTAGATGTTGTGGGTGAACTAGCCTTGGAGCCCTGCTTACGTGTACCCTTAGCAGGCACCTGTTTGTCACTGGGCATGGAAACTGTGTGCCTGTCTCTGCGAGACACTTTTGGGACAGGTGAGTCCTTGGCTGGGGATGCCTCTGAGGCATGTGAGCCAGAGGCCTGCTTTTTGCCATCCTTGCCCTGGGTGTGGCCTGAAGGGCTTTTGCCCCTGCGCTCTGGTGTGGCTTTACCTTTATGTGGGGATGGTGTCTGCGGCCTGGACTGCTTGGGCTGCTGCTGCTGTGTGCTGCGCATGAAGTATCTGTCCCTTGACGTCTGGGGTGTGTGCTCACCATCATCAGATGCGTCCACTGTCAGGGTGGTGGGCCTAGGGACTGGAGCTGGACCATGGGATTGGGCAAGTTGAATGGCTGCTGTCACTGCAGAGGCCAGAGACTGTACAGTCCGGTGTAGCCCACCCACGTCGGAATGCACGCCCTCCATGAAAGCCACCACCTGTGCCAATTTTTTTTCATGGTCCAGGAAGGCATTGAGGAGAGCTGTCTGACCCACACACAGCTGGCGCAAAACGTCCACAGACTCCGCACTGATGGCAGCAGGGGGGCAGGGGCAGGGGCAGCGGTGCCTGGGATGAAGGACACTCTTCCCTTCCTCGTGGTGCGAACACGGGCACCAAAAGTGGGAGTAGCAGGGAGGGTGGGCACTGAACGCTGTGGGGTGGACGAGGAGGCAGAGTCCCTGTTTCCTTCGGACAAAAACATAGATGCATCACTGCCGTCGTTAGATGACATCGAGGTCTGCGTTTCTGGCAGGGACTCCTCTAGATGACTACGGTCCCCCTCTGATGCGCTGGTGACATCCGTGTCACTATGCAGGTGAGCATCACCTGTGCCTGATGCCTCACCACTGGTGCCCGTCCCGTGTCCTTCCGTGCCCATGTGAGATGCTGCATGAGAGAGAGAGAGGATAAGTACATCTGCATCAAGTCAACAAATATCTGCAAGTGAAGCATCACTAATGATGGACAATGATCCATGTTGGACAACAGCATGGGCAGTAACATTGTGCAACATCAATACAAACATCTAAATTACCGTGGCATGATGCAAAATTGTACATAATTCACCCATGTGATGGACACACAGCCATCTAGCCTGTTGGTGGCTACGTCTAACAACACACACATATCCCTCTGTGCACACCTAGGGCCCTGAAGGGTTCAAAGTTCCTATTCACAACATGTTGCCAACGTCACAACAGGATCCAGCAGAAGTTACCAACACAGACATAGACCCCAACATAACCACACACAATGTCCATGGGCACATGCAATCCACCATGTTGTATCTTGGGGCACAACTACAGTTGCACATTGGTGTCAGATGTGTAGCCAGCACTACTCTGACATCAGGCAATGCACACATTGATGATGGCACACTCAGATCATGCACTCTGCTGGACCCTGACATGGGATGTCCGTGACAACACCAATGACGATGATACCAGAAGGCCACAACTACATATGTGAAGTCAAGGCCCATTACACCAATGACTGGGAAGGTACATGTAGGGGGAATGCATGACAACTGCACCCCACACCGCGGCCACTTACACACCATTGCATCACACTAGCAACATCACAGCCCTGCACTGGCCCAGCCCTGGAGCACATGCTGGCAAACAACAACCAGAGTCACACACACAGAATACTCACCACCAGCTTGCTGCTGATGCACCTTCAGACGTGCATCCAGGTCAGGCTGCGTCACAGCTAAAATGCGTGCCATTAGTGGTGTCATGCTGCGCCGCGCCAACCTGCCGGATCGAGGGATCAGCCCCAGTGTCATCTCGGCCACGTTCCTGCTTAGCCGGGCGATGTCATCCCACCTCTTGTGACAGTGGGAGCGCCGTCTGTTTGAGCCACCCAGTGCACGCACCTTTGATGCAATGGCCCTCCACACGGCCTTGCGCTGGTTGACTTTTAGCTGCAGACATGGGAGACAAGAGGGGGCAACATTCAGTGTAACCAACCACCATTCCCCAGTGCAGGACCATGACACTGACTCATCCCAAATTCAGCCATTACGTCAGCGGAGACAATACATCTGCTAATTGCAAACATCATCATGTGTGAAACACACATTAATGCATGCAGGTATGAGGGTGGACACAGTACATGCCCATCTCCTGGCCATGCAGGACGCCAGCAGAGAGCTAAATGTGTATGCTGACCACATCTAATGCAATATTCTGGGAATAACAAGACATGCATGACATCACTACAGATGTGACTGGGAATACTCACTGTGCCCAACACTGCGCAGCCCACAAAGCACTTGCCCTTCAACTGCCACACTGTGTCATGGATGTCACATTGAGGGACATGACCTCACAAACGCAGACCCTCATCACAAGGCCTGTTGTGTGCAATCTACATCTCTGTAAAGGCTCATTGATGGAGACTCAAGAGGAAAAGCACATATGTGACACTCTGTACATTCAGTGTTGTGTCACTGTCAGATTGGGCAGTGAATGTGCAGGCCATTTGGGGTCACACAGAGGTCCAACGTGGGGCAGCTCATCTCTGACATGGAGTGATGATTTGGAAACACAAACAGTGCCAACACATGCGAGTATGTGCACATGCTGGTGGGGACGGAAGAGTCCGGGCACAATAATGTTTGAATGTACCGTGTCATAGGTGAATGACCAACAAGAGTGTCACCCTGGGGGATTCAGGTCATGAGTATGGCGCAGAACTAGAGATGAGGCACATATAGAGGTCTAAACAATGGCCTCACTACCCTCTGGACAGCAACACTAGCTAAGGCCACAGATGGGCCTGTGAAGGACATCAGGGACACATACAGACATGCAGACTGGCAATCACTGTCCTGACTCGTGAAATGAAAAGGTGCAGCCTCACTGTATGTCTGACAAGACATCATACTTCCCTCACATCTGGATGTGCAGGCAGGGAAACTTGTTGAATAGGCCAAACACACCTTCCCCCTGGAAACAGCATGATAGACAGTGCATGACCTACCCTCACACTCCCACGCACATACTACAGCAGATCTACTTCATGTGTCCCCCACCCTGCACTCTCACTCACACTCTGAGTTACTCACCACGACATTAGGTGCACCAAAGAGCCTTGGATACTGGTTGAGCACCTCGTCCACCAGGAGCTCCAGTTCCTCGGTGGTGAAGGGAGTGGCACAGATCTTCTCAGTCCTCGCCATCACTGTGGGCAGGAGACAGCAGCAGCGGCAGTTGATGGTGATGGGTCTCAGGCAGCAGTCCCTGGACGCAGCAGCAGGTGAGGGGTCTCAGGCAGCAGTCCCTGGAGGCAGCAGCAGGTGAGGGGTCTCAGGCAGCAGTCCCTGGAGGCAGCAGCAGGTGAGGGGTCTCAGGCAGCAGGCTCAGTGAGCTGTGGCAATGTGTGGCTCTCTCACACACATATATAGTCCCCAGGGCTCGTTTATGTTGTTCTGAGCTGCTGCAATTGGTGTTCCAGGTCTGCCTCATTCAAAACATCCAATGACCGGCGAGCACGCCTACCGCGATTTTCAAACTTGCATCAGGCAACCGCGATTGCGCTTCCCATTGGCTGGATGGGCATGCTCCATGGCGGTGACACACCGCAGGGGACAGGCGTGCGGTACCGCGGTGGTGCATCTTACAAGTGCATCCAATGACCGGCCCCGCGGTGGCGGAGCACGCCTACCGCGATTTTCAAACTTGCATCAGGCAACCGCGATTGCGCTTCCCATTGGCTGGATGGGCATGCTCCATGGTGGTGACACACCGCTGGTGCCAGGCGGTAGTTCCCGCTATTCCTGAGCCATGCATTTCCATGAGTGACCGGGATCTGGGTGGCGGAGCATGCCAACCGCCATTAGCCATGTGTATATGCCTAGCAATCCTGCCATGGTGTCTCGGACCATGGCGGTGACACACCGCTGGTGCCAGGCGGTAGTTCCCGCTTTTCCTGAGCCATGCATTTCCATGAGTGACCGGGATCTGGGTGGCAGAGCATGCCAACCACCATTATCCATGTGTATATGCCTAGCAATACTCCCATGGTGTCTCGGACCATGGCGGTGACACACCGCTGGTGCCAGGCGGTAGTTCCCGCTATTCCTGAGCCGAGCATTTCCATGAGTGACCAGGATCTGGGTGGCAGAGCATGCCAACCGCCATTAGCCATGTGTATATGCCTAGCAATCCTGCCATGGTGTCTCGGACCATGGCGGTGACACACCGCTGGTGCCAGGCGGTAGCTATGGCGAGGGTGCAGCATGACATTGTTGACTCTGGGCGTGATGGTGTTCTTGGAGCACGTTTAATGCAGCAATGGACACATCGTGTAGTGTCAATGTCATGGGTCATATCTGTACTTCGAACAGTGGTCACTTTCAATTAAACATGGAACTTGATGTAATTAAAATGAACTATAGTTCGTAATGAGAGCCAAATCTTCATATCTAACACCAAATGCAACACAGAAAGGACTAATGGGGCACATTACTCCTACACAATTTCATATCTGACCCAAACATTTTGCCCAAAGTTCATGTCTCTCACCCCATTTCCACCCAAATTTCGTATCTGAGCCAAATTTTCACACACATATTCATGTCTCACACAATATGTCATTACACAGTACATGATTGTACAAAGATTTCAGCATTGTCTCCATTACTCACCACATATGTCACACTGTTGTCTGTTTGGTATCACCTATTACAGCATTCATGTAAGATTATTGTTCGCTGTAGCAAAACCAAGAGTATATGTCCACATGTACATGTGTGTGCTATACACACTGAAGGTTGTAACATACATCACCGGCACACTTTGAAATATGTTCCTCCTTAATCATTTGACCTGTCTGTATGCATTTGGTTATGTTTTGTCCCCATATATGCAAAATGTCATCAGCATTACTTGTGTCATTGTGTAGGATATGTGCTCATGTTGTTCGGCCGGTCATATGTGAATTTGTCACATGTATTTTCCACAGCTGTGAGTATGTTGAAAGTGGATTTGATGTGTGTGGTGTGTTACGTTGGAACTCACCAAGGACAGGTGCATTGACCTTGTCCACATGAAGATTGTTGGCTTGGTGAGGGACTGTAGCCAAATGTGGTGCTGGTGCTCACTGACTGGTAAGTTTGACATGGCATCTGTGACCAGTAGAAGGTGACCCACAATTGGCCTGGACAGTTCAGTATTGCGTGTGCTTTCATGTGCAGTAAGTGTGTGCAGTTTTGGCAGGGTGCACAATTAGGACACGTGTGCAGTGATATTGAACTAACACGTGTGGATAAGCCTGCTATGGTGTGGTAGCCTTTCGAGGGCACAAGCTGGTCCTGCGCTGTGTGGATGAACTGATGGTGCTGAAGACTCAAGCTAATGATGGCATCCAAGACAGGTGAGATATACCTTGATAGGGCTGGCTGTGGCCCCATCTAACTCAGACTTTTGTTGTTCTAATGGTACCAGAGGCCAACAAGTGATGCACAGCCAGCATCTTTGTCTGCAGAGGAATGTTGAGAGTCCGCTTTGTTGTTCCTGACAGGCTGTGTGGTATGTGGCTCAGGATGCTTTTGATAGTAGTCCTTTGGTACCTGTGTCGTGCGATGACATCCCCTGTTGTTATGTGCATGAGGCTGTTGTGTCTTCGGTATTTACTCTGTATGTTCATGCGCTGACTTTTAGGTGTAGTGGTGTGGCTTTGTCCGGGTGGTGGTGTGGGTTGTTTCTGTGTCACTGTTGTGTGTCCAAGCAGCTGGAGTATTAGCTCCATGGCAACTGTTGTACTTTAGTTGTGTGTCTGGGCAGTGCCACCTTCATACTGCATGTCATAGTGCAACTTTAGTGCAGATTGACGTTTGTCTACAGTCCTCTTGGATCACGTACCTTATCCACTTTTTGTGTGCCACATTGACAATCTGTGTGCTTGCTGATGATATTGTGCAGTTGTGTTGTTGTGTCTTGATTCACGTCAAGACTGCATATGCATATGCTGTTCATTATTAGTCATTGACTGACTTTGAATTGTGTGTAACAGCATGTATGGCATGTCTACTGATGACAGTGGATATTGGCACAGGCTTGTGAATATGTCTGTGAGTGTCTCTAGACTTGTGTGGATTAGCATTGGCTCACATTCAATGATGAGTCCTTCAGAACTGGACAAATTGTGTAGTTCATGTGTCCCCTGTCAAGATTGCACAAGAATGTGTGGCACGTAAAGCAGACATTTGGAAGCCAGCAGTGTTTCTGTTTCACACATGTCCTGTATCATTTACTGTCCGGGCTGTTTGTACCAGATTCTGAAATGTGACTATTACCATTCACAGACACAGTTTCCATGTTTGTTGTTCTCACAGTAGTAATACTGAAGAAGTGTAGTACAATGTATTCTCTATGTGTCACGACTATTGACTTGCACTGTATGGTGCATTGTGATGCCAGTCAATGTTTGCGATGTGTGAATCAGAAGCAACGGAGTTGTGCACATCTCATGGTCTGTTGCAATGACGTGTCCCCTTTCATCTCACCTAGGAGGCGACCTAATGTGTATCGTCCTGTCACCCTGCTGGCTAACATTGAGGATGATGACGTGATACGCAGATTCCGTCTGGACCAGCACGAACATCCAAGACCTGTGTGCCATGTTGGATCCTCACCTGCGGGCTGGCAGGACATACCCAACAGCATTGACAACCGAAACAAAGGTGATGGCGGCACTGCATTTCCTGGCTAGTGGGTCATTCCAGGAGACAGTGGGCATTGCAGGGGGGATGTTTCAGCCCACCTTCAGCATGGTGCTAAGGGGTTTCCTGTTGGCCATGATGCGATACAAGGACCAATACATCAGTTTTCCAAGGAGGGCGGCTTTGGCGGATGTAAAGGCGGATTTTTATGCCTTTGGCCACATCCCGAATGTTGTAGGTGCTATTGACTGCACACATGTTGGCCTGGTTCCACCACAGGCACGGGAACACATCTATCGGAATCGGAAACATTCCCATTCCATCAATGTGCAGGTGGTGTGCCAGGCCGATATGATCATATCGCATGTATGTGCCAGGTTTCCGGGCTCTGCACATGATTCATACATCCTGCACAACAGCATTGTGCCCCGGCTGATGGCCAATCTACTTCCGGAGCGGGCATGGATTGTGGGTGAGTAGGCAGAGTCAAGTTGTGTGCTGTGTGTGCCATGCTGTCCTCTGCCACAGTTGTATTACTGAATCGTTATGTTTATTTCACACCTAGGTGACTCTGCATATCCCAACAGACCGTGGTTGCTGAGCCCACTACGCAATCCTAGGACACCGTCTGACGTCCGCTACAACAATGCCCATGGTAGAACACGTCGGGTGGTGGAGCGAACCTTTGGTCTCCTAAAATCGAGATTTCGCTGCCTGGACCGGACCGGAGGGGCACTCATGTACTCACCCAAAAAGGTGTGTCAGATAGTGGTAGCATGCTACATGCTGCACAACTTGGCCTTACGGAAAGGGATACCCATGATCCTGGACGATGATGACCAGCCAGGGCCCCCCCCCTGCGATCCCACAAATGTCCAGTGACGAGGATAGTGGTGAGGAGGAAGGTGTCGACCAGCGTCAGCAGCTCATCAACCGCTACTTCACTTGAAGGTGAGTGACGATGTACAACTGGTCCATTGTCTGTTGATGTAGTTGTTTGGGTGGAGGTCTATGTGATCTTTGTGAGTGCATCCTGTTGTTGACTCTGTGCTGGCTGCCTATGTGTTGGATACAGGGTATGTAGGAACTGCTACAGGATGTCTCTGTTGGTACTGTTGCACATTGTTATGTGTGCATATTGTTGTACAGTGAGGACATGTGTTGTGTGATGGCTGTGATGCCACCACCTGACTAGTGACTTTTGTTCTGTTGTCTTTTGCTAGGTCCCTTCCTGCCTCCCCTTGCCTACAGAGGATCCATGCTCCTGTGACATTGTAACCATGGTAAAAATTCCACATACTGTGATAAACATGGAGCAGACTCAACCACCTTTTTGCGTTTTTGTAGTTTATTTGCAATGGGTATCTGTGAGAGGGAAGTGGATATGTACATAAGTGTGAATGGTGAATCAATGAGTTGGCAGTCATGGTAGATGAGACAATCGGGTAGGCACCACATTGCTGTGGTGACACAGTCCAACAGACGGATGCCATTACCATGGCAGTGTGGGTGAGGACAGTGTACAGAGTCAATGGTTGGGTGAAGAGTGTTGACATCATGGCTGGCTCTTTGACTGGCCGGTGCTTTGCCACGGATGAGCCCCAAGTTCTTCTTTGGACGGCCCCTTCTTCTTTTGGCAGGGGGGGCATCGTCTACTGGGCCAGTGGGGTCTGAGGAGTCATCCCTCTCCATGCCCGCAGGGGTGGATGATGAACTGTCATCCTGTGTGGCAACGGGGGGAGATGGAGGTGTGGTCTGTGGCACTGGCCTGTCCCTCTGTACCGCCACTAACTGGCCCATGAGGTCCACGATTTGTCCCATACGGTTGTCCATGGACCTCAGCAGATGTTGGAGCTCATGGGCATCTTCGTGGGCCTGGCCCATTTGTGCCTGTGTGCGTTCATAGGCACCCACAACTCTGGTGATGTTAGCCAGGGCTTCGGTCACAGTGTCCGGTGTTGTTGGAGTCCCACTTGTCCTCCCACCTGCCCTGCTATCACTGACCTGTTGCCTCACCACTCTAACCACACGCCTGCCCTCCACAGTTGTTGGTGTGGGCTGGGCATCCTCTGTGGCTGGGCGAATGTTGCAGGCAAAGGTGGTGGTGGTGGTGGTGGCACAGGTTGTTCCAGCAAGGGTCAGCGTTGTTGTTGTTGCTGATGGTGGGGGGGCAGTGGGGTCATGTGACCGGTTGCGCCCTGGCACACCAGATGGTCCAGCTTGGAGCTCCTCATCCAAAGAATCCAGGGACTCCGCATCTGAGTGTCCATGTTCCGGGGGAGGAGACTGGCTCTGCAAGTTGAGGTTGTTGTCCTCTGCAGTCAGTTGTTGGTCACCTGTGGAACAGAGGGTACATGGTCATTGACTTACAGCCATATGGCTTGCTGTGTTTGATGTCTCTTATTTACATGTTATGCAACACACAGTTACGTATTTCATGAGTTGAATGTCTGCACAGTGTTGTTCGTCATGACATGATGTGGAGGTACATACATCTTGTTCCATGGTGTGCCAAGTCATTGGATGCCATGCCCAACGTGACACTCTTTTTATGGAACTGATGAGTTGTCATCTGACAACTGGCTGCCATGCAACTTGATGTGATGCATTGAGGATGATTACTCTTCCCGACAGATGTTACATATGCACATGTACTAGACATTGTCACATTGTTATCTCATGCATACCTTTGTAATGTTCTGTGCTTGTATTTATTTGCTCGACAGGCCATGTCTTTTCATTGTTACTATGGTCCTTCATGCTCAGCACCCATGGAATTTGCACATAGCATTCTGTGCAGTGCATATTTGGTCCCTGATTTGCTTACACATGGGTTTAGTTGAGTCACAGTTCTGTTTCTGTCACAGTTACATACGAATCGCTGTCTGCATTCTATCAAATGGTATGTAATTGGGGTGTATTTTGTTGTGATGTGTGGCATTGTGTTGGCATTAGCTCAATGCTTTCGTTGAGGAATGGTGGGGTGCATGCACTGGCTGCTTACCTGTACAGTTGGCATCTTTTGGGTAGACTTTCTACCACATGCTTTTGGGTGGGAGGGAGTGCTCTATCCTGCTGAGGGATGGGGCAGGGTGTGCCTGGTGGGAGTTGTGGTGCAGGCCTCCCTATTCCAAAGACACCTCCCTGGAAAGGTGGCTACCTACCTGTTAGGTGAGGGTGTAGCACACAATGACTGCCACATGGTTGTGGGTGGGGGAGTAGTTCATCCTGCTCAGCTGTGGGACAGGGGGCCTGGTGGGAGTTATAGTGCAGGCCTCCCTATTCCAAACACTCCTCCCTGGAAAGATGGCTACCTACCTGTTAGGTGAGGGTGTAGCACACAATGACTGCCACTTGGTTGTGGGTGGGGGGAGTAGTCCATCCTGCTCAGCTGTGGGACAAGGGGGCCTGGTGGGAGTTGTAGTGCAGGCCTCCCTATTCCCAACACTCCTCCCTGGAAAGATGGCTACCTACCTGTTAGGTGAGGGTGTAGCACACAATGACTGCCACATGGATGTGGGTGGGGGGAGTAGTCCATCCTGCTCAGCTGTGGGACAAGGGGGCCTGGTGGGAGTTGTAGTGCAGGCCTCCCTATTCCAAACACTCCTCCCTGTAAAGATGGCTACCTACCTGTTAGGTGAGGGTGTAGCACACAATGACTGCCACATGGTTGTGGGTGGGGGGAGTAGTCCATCCTGCTCAGCTGTGGGACAGGGGGCCTGGTGGGAGTTGTAGAGCAGGCCTCCCTATTCCCAACACTCCTCCCTGGAAAGATGGCTACCTACCTGTTAGGTGAGGGTATAGCACACAATGACTGCCACATGGTTGTGGGTGGGGGGAATAGTCCATCCTGCTCAACTGTGGGACAAGGGGGCCTGGTGGGAGTTGTAGTGCAGGCCTCCCTATTCCCAACACTCCTCCCTGGAAAGATGGCTACCTACCTGTTAGGTGAGGGTGTAGCACACAATGACTTCCACATGGTTGTGGGTGGGAGGAGTAGTCCATCCTGCTCAGCTGTGGGAAAAGGGGGCCTGGTGGGAGTTGTAGTGCAGGCCTCCCTATTCCAAACACTCCTCCCTGGAAAGATGGCTACCTACCTGTTAGGTGAGGGTGAAGAACACAATGGCTGAGACATGCTTCTGGGTGGGAGGGAGTGCTCCATCCTGCAGAGGGATAGGGCAGGGTGTGCCTGTTGGGAGTTGTAGTGCTATTTGCCTGGACACATACAACACAGTAGATGTTGTTTACCTTTGTGATGTTTGAGGTGGGGGGATATAAAATCAGTGTGACCTGTGTGTGTTTTTTGGGTGCAGATGTGTGTACTTGTGCCTCAGGGATGTATCTTTGTAGTTGTGCAAGACAGTACATGGCAGTTTCATGGTATACATTAGTTGGTACTTACCAGCCTCCACTCCCCCGGGTATTCCTTCAAGAGTCTCTGGATGCAGTATGGCAAGCACCTTCTCCTCCCACGCAGTGAACGGTTTTGGTGGGATGGGAGGGCCTCCACTAGTCGCATCAGCCAGCTCACGGTTCTTGGCCCTCCGCTTCTTGACAACACTCTTCAGGTCATGCCACCGCCTCATGATTTCATTCTTGTTGCGGGGCACATTCCCCTACTGCATTGACCCTGCCCACTATCCTTGCCCACATGTTTGTTCTTGTGGCTAATGGTGTCTGTTGGACCATGTTGCCAAAGAGTTGGGGTTCTACTCTGATTATCTCATCTACCATTACTGTCAACTCAGTGTCAGTGAATTTTGGCATTTTCTGTGGTGCCATGGTGTGTGCTGTGCTGATGTTTTGGGTTGCAGTTGTGAGGGTGGTGTAGGTGGTGTGTGTGTTGTTGTGCTGGTGAGATGTGTGGTGTTTTGCCTATCCAATGTGCTGCAGGGTTTGGTTCCTTCAGGGCTGGAGTAGTGCAAAGGATTGTGGTCAGGGAAGGGGCTGTTTTTATGCTCAGCTCTGTGGGTGTGTCAAGATGGTGTAATGCAGTCAGGTGTGCTGTGTGGGTTGTCCTGTGATTTGTATTATGGATTTTGGCATGGGGGTGTGTCATTGGGATGTTTCAGGTTATTTTGGGGGCAGGGCTAGTTGCCTGTGTGCATTAGGTGGCCTTATTGTGTATTTTTTTCACTTTGGCCGCCATTTGTTTGCCGGAGCATCTGCAGCGATGGCTGTGCTGCAGGCCTTCCGCCGTATCTCACATTCATTACTGTTAGCGACCGCGGCGGACGGAAACAGCGGAATGTACCGCTGTGACATCGGGGATATCATAATATCATTGGCGGTCACTCCGCATGTCTTGCGGCGGGTTGATGTGTTTCCGCTATGTTACTGACCGTCGCGGTTGAATTTTCACTTTCTGTGCCCTCTACGGGCGGTTTTATGATGCCTCCTACCACCGCGGTCGGAATATTTTGGCGGTTGATCCTAATAGGGTCGGCGGTGTTTCCGCGGTACCTGCGGATGGTGATTTTCCGCTACCATGGCGGTCAGATTTTTTTCCGTCCACCATCGTAATGAGCCCCTAAGACTCTACCCAACAACTAAAGGGCTAGAATATCTTGAAAGAATAGCAAGAAGCCTACTTTAAATAAATATACCTCAACATTCTAAAAACTCGTAATGTAAAAACAAGCAGTCAAATAAATAATTTGTTTCTAACTCCAAAAATATAATTACTTTGTCAATTAATTTAATTAATATGTAAAAAATAAACTCACATAATTATATTTTATATAATATAAATAACAATAACTATTAAAAAATTAACATTTCCTTCCCAGAATAAATAATTTAAAATAACTTACTGTTCTCGTAGCTGAAGAAATGTAATCCAAACTGCCATAAATAAATCCACATTGATGAAAATCCCAATAAGTGAAAAAAAATCCCCCCAAAAAATAGAAAAATCCAACTGTATAAAAAGTAATCCACCAGCAATAGCTCCACAAGCGATAAACTATAAAAATCCCGAAAACGTATTTAAAAAAAGAAACGCTCCAAGAAAACTAAAAAATAAAGGAAGTGTAAAATAATTATTAGTTTACTAAAACTAATACACACCTCATTTAAAAAAAAAAAAAAACACATTCTTCGCCCAACGGCAACTTTGAATCGACAAAAACCTGTTAGGAAAAAAAACAATCCCTCCCGCAAAAAAGTAAATTTACATTATATCATAATACAAATAAATATGTCACTAACACCATCATATAAAAATAATTACACATATCTATCAAACTCTAACACCGACCGATTAACAAACTAACCGCTTTTCGCAAACGCATAACTAAAACATACAACTCACCAAAAACTGAAAAAACTAACACTACATACACTATATACTACTTGTCTACCTTCAAATTAGCCCAAAATTAAACTTTAAATAAAGAAAATTAAACTTACATTACTCGACACGACGCAGATTCCAACCGCGAGCTTCTCCCCTCAGAAATGACCTAAAACAAAACCGATACTTTACAAAATATAAGTTAGAAATAAAAATGGCTGCCTTAAATAATAAACATTTATTTTTTTCTTTATTAAACTTATTTAACATAAGAAATACATTACTGTATATGTTTGTAAAACTACTACAAAATAATACTCATGTAAAAAAATTATTTAACATATTTTTTCTAATGTTAAATTATAATAATAAATATTAATAAACATTTAATATTTATTAATATAATTCCAAAAATATACATTTCTTTGCCAATGTGTATAAAAAATCTGTACTATTTTTAAATCATGTAAAAAAATGTCTAAATGTTATGAAAAATGTTTGTATTGCAAAACGACTTATGTACTAGTTAATATTGTTTATATTTAAAATATAAATATTATTACCTAAAATATAACATTACGGGTAAGCCTGGGCGTAGTTCGCGAAGTAGCGCTACGCGAAGCTACGCAAAGTGCAGTTCGCACTCACGCTGAGCTACGCGTAGCACTACGCGAACTGCGTAGTGCACTGTTACGCAATGATTGCACAGTGCCGGATGCTTGTCCGCACTGTGCAATCATTAAAAACGGCATCTTGCACAGTGCGAGCTGTCTTTTACTGCCGCTCGAGTAGATTTTTACTCGAGCGGCAGCTTTCTCAACGCGGACTGGTAGTTTCTCATCGCGAGCGGTCGCGGGCATACGCGACCACTCGCAATGAGAAACCTGACCTCCCCGCGTTGAGAATCTCGCCGGGAGGTTTATTTTCCACGCTCGCGATCGGCAACTTGATGTTGCTGATCGCGAACGAGGAAAAAGTCTCGCCGGGATGTCATTTTGCTTGCTCGCGGTCGCCAACTTGACGTTGAGGACCGCGAGCAAGCAAAAAATGACCGCTGCACTACGCTACGCTACGCGTGTTTGCACTGTGCTACGTGCAATTCGCGTTGTGCGAAGTAGCACAAACTTCGCAAACTACGCGAGCGTAGCGTAGTGCTTTGCCCAGGGTTAATTACGGGCCCGATTCCGATCTCTCTGGGAAGGGCACCGAACGGGATCCGTAGCGAGCGAGTCTGATTCGTAGCCCCAGGTTCCGGATGACTCATACCGCTGTAAAAGCGAGCAAGTACGATGCGAGGATAGCCTCGCGCTCCGACTGACCTGTACCCATCAGCGACGCCGTCCGGACGACTCCGACTTCATCGCCGCGCACCGCGCAATGGGTCCGATTTCCAAGCGACCAAGTACGATGCGCGCTTTGAGCAGCCGGAACGAGTCGGAGCCACTGACTCGAAAAAGCTCCGGGAAGCGGACTTCGGGGGTCCGTAGCAGACCCCCCTTCACCCGCAGCCCTACGACTCGATCACTGGGGGGGTCCCAAGGGTCCCCCTACACATGCCTGCACGGTGCGGGCGGGACCGATGCGTCCCCGTGACAGGGGGCACGCTTGTCCGAGACGTGCGTTTTTGGTCTATTGGAGCCTAAGGGGCCCATTAGGATGGCGGGCGGATCACCCCCGCCGGGCCGGCAGTAGCCACCGCTGGCCCGGTGGGGGTGATCCACCTGCCATCCTTGCCTGATTGCCCCCCGCCATATTAGTATGGCTGGGGGTCAGCGGCGGATGGAAAGACCATCCGCCGGCACTCTAGCCGGTCGACTCGTCGACCGGGTGGAAAAAGGGCATAATATGGTGGCGGTGTCTGTAAGACACTGCCATCCATATTATGATGCAGGCGGTGAATCGCCTTTCCATGGCGGCATTGCCGCCATGGAAAGGCATGCGATTCTTGCTTTTGGGGGCCGCTGCTGGCCCCCAGGGTGTTGGGGGTGGGGGTGCACATGGGGTACCTATGGGACCCCCCTCATTGTAATGCACTACATGGCAGGCACCACGTGGTGCCTGCCATGTAGTGCATGGCAATGCTGTGCACAGACCTTTTGCATTGCGAGTGGGTCTGCAGCCAGCAGATCCACCCGCAATGTAAAAGGCCCAGGATGCGCCCGCCAGTGTGGCGGGCGCATCCTAATTCTCATGGCGGGACCGCCGCAACTTCGGCGGTCGGTCCCTGGCTCTGTTGCGATGTGGGGCGGACTTTGTCCGTCCGCCATCGCAATGGACCCCTATGTACGCAACGTACACCAGGCTCCCATTGACTTCAATGGTGCTCCGAGCGACCCAAGTCCGTCAGCGCTGCAGCACATCGTACTCTGTCGCTCGGAGCCCAGGAGCCCGAGTCGCATGGAAAGCTCTACGGGCGCCAGTCGGCCGTAGGGCTTTCCCAGCGAGATCGGAATCTGGCCCTAAATGTTAAAAAAGCAAATAATTGTAAAAACTATTTTAATGTCCATTGGGGGTGCGCGACTCACAAAGTCCATTAGTCAATCAAATATAAAAGTATAATTTCTTTATTTTGAATTATGTTAAGGAATATCACACATAAAAACTCCAGCCAACGCGTTTCATTCCCAAATCAGGAACTTCATCAGGGCTTATATGTAGATTCCCTTGAGTGGTAAGTTCATATGAATAGGTAAAAGCAGTCCGTGTATTGGACTGGGGCTCTGCAGCGTAATGGTTTAGCGTATTGACTCCTTGTAAGTTGATTTTCTTCAATAGTAAGCTTCCACAAGTAAATGGCAGGTCCCGTGTACTGCACTGGACCCCAACGATGTAGAAATGAGTATAATAGCTCCTATAAGAAACTTTGCCTTCTTACCTTCCAAGCGGACTCGTGCGCTTGGAAGGTAAGAAGGCAAAGTTTCTTATAGGAGCTATTATCTCATTTCTACATCGTTGGTCCAGTGCGTACACGGACCTGCCATTTACTTGTGGAAGCTTACTATTGAAGAAAATCAACTTACTAGGAGTCAATACGCTAAACCATTGCGCTGCAGAGCCCCAGTCCAATACACGGGACTGCTTTTACCTATTCATATAAACTTACCACTCAAGGGAATCTACATATAAGTTTAAACAAAGAGAGGGAAATCAAGGGCGTTATTTTCTTAGGTCCAGCATACATGCCCAACATAATATCTCTACAATTAAAGTATGCAGTTCCTAATATTAACAGCAGGTGGTTATAATCAATCAAAGGCTCCACACAATGGTATAGAGCGAGACTTAGGAGGAGAATCTCCTCCTGTTGGAAAAAGACCCTCACACACCCAGCCAGCTAGGTGTCTTGCTTCATCATCGGGTCTGCTCCTTATCGGGTTGGCGCTGCAATACCCGATCGGCGCCCGAGATGGGGCCTTCTTGGCGGAGATCTTTATTCCTTATGCCATAGGGTGTAGTGCGCGTGAGGGCCCTAAAAGTAGTGTAGGTGCTAATGATAGGTGAATAATTGTAGTCTAAAATAGGAAATGGTGGTCCACTCAAAATAATTTTAATGAAACGTGGCCATCACTAAAGTGTAGTGTCTCTTCCATGTGAGTTCGATCGGAGATGCTCCTACCCCTTGCTCACCCGGACCGGCTGAGCAAGGGTTAGGAGCATCTCCGATCGGACTCACATGGAAGAGACACTACACTTTAGTGTCCTCGCCAGCCAGTTTTGATGCCGTGCATCCTTTACCCAATTTGGGTTGGTTTTTAGATCTACAGGTATCACTTTTGAGGGTGCTGTACGAGTGGTTATTACTTCACTTTTTGTAGTTTTAGACCACCACCGAAAAGTGTAGGTAGATCCTAGTTTTTGGTCCTGAGGAATTGCCATCTATTAAGAATAAAGGCAAGAAACATGTTGACCTATATTATAAGCGTATAATCTCACAAATTTAGAGTAAGATACGCATTTTCATTTTTAATTAGGGTGATGGCCACGTTTCATTAAAATTATTTTGAGTGGACCACCATTTCCTATTTCCAACAGGAGGAGATTCTCCTCCTAAGTCTCGCTCTATACCATTGTGTGGAGCCTTTGATTGATTATAACCACCTGCTGTTAATATTAGGAACTGCATACTTTAATTGTAGAGAATCTACATATAAGCCCTGATGAAGTTCCCGATTTGGGAATGAAACGCGTTGGCTGGAGTTTTTATGTGTGATATTCCTTAACATAATTCAAAATAAAGAAATTATACTTTTATATTTGATTGACTAATGGACTTTGTGAGTCGCGCACCCCCAATGGACATTAAAAGGTTTCTTTGATCTGGAGCACAGTGGCGTCATGCAGCGGCTGGCGCTGGGGTAGGTCTGCGCGACCAAACTGATTAATTGGAACTGGTGTGAGGTGCGGAGTTTATGGTTCGTCGCTGCTCCATTTGCTATATAATTGTAAAAACTATTACAATAAAAAATTGTTCTAACCTATATGTTATTAATAATTTACACTATATGTAATAATGTTTTAAATATTTACATTATAAATAAATAATGTATCACTGTTACCCAAAACATATTTTGTTTAAACAATTGTACAAAAATGAACTTATAACTACATCTTTTTTTGCTAAAAAATGTACATGACTATAATAAAAAACAAAAATGTTTAATCATAAGTTTGCAAATATATTATATATGAATGTATACATATCTACAAAATATGAAATAAGTGAAAAATATTTTTTTATTATATTTTCCTGTTTAACAATATACATTAAATATAGTTAATAAAATAAAATGTTTTTTCCTTTTCTTCTTCAATGTTTAATCTAAATAAAAACATAAATAAAATATGATCATGTTTCTGCATTTATTTTACATTCTTTCGAATATTGTATATGTAATAAAATATTTATTTTACATCAATGTACTTTAAAAACTAGGGGGGTCATTATGATGTCTTACCGTTCGCTACCGCCGTAACGAGTAATACCCCGGCCATATTATAATGGTGGGGGTATCGCGGTGGACGCACTTTGCGTCCGCCGCTTTTCTGCCGGTCGGCAATCGTTCCGATTGCCGGCCGGGCGGACTTGGCCCCAAATATGGATGGCGGTGCCTGCCAGGCACCGCCCATCCAGATTAGTATGCTGACGTAGTTAAAGGCCTTTCAATGGCGGCGTATACCGCCATGGAAAGGCTGGTGGGGAATTGCTTTGGGGGCCCGTTGTGGGCCCCCGGGGGAGTGGTGGTGCACTTGGGGGGTACCCATGGTACCCCCCTCCATTTCCATGCACAAGGTGGCAGGCACCGCGCGGTGCCTGCCACGTTGTGCATGAAAATGCACAACATGTCAATTTTGACATTGCGGCGGGTGCTGCTGTAAGCAGCACCGCCGCAATGTTAAACTGCGGAATGCAACAGCCATGGTGGCAGTCACATCCTAATCAGGGGTGCGGGACCACCGCATGGCAGGCGGCCGGTCCCGTTACCACTAGGATGGCGGGCGGACTTTAGTCCGCCCGCCATCCTAATGACCCCTATGTTATTTTGTTTAACATTTATAAATGTATCATTATGCTTACTCCAAAATATATTTTTACTTTTTAACTATTCACACTATACACTACATTAATTCAGAAAAGGTGCTGGACAATAAACATATATAATTTACTCTTCCCACTCCAACATATATAAACTCAGTGAAGGTGCTGGACGCTTAGGGGCCGATTCCGATTCGGGCCGGAAAACGTACCGACCGACTCGGATCGGGAATCTATTCCGACCGACACGTACCGGTGCAGCCCGACCCGCCTAGTACGATGAAATGCGTGCAAAATCCGACCGACTCGTACGGAACACAAGCCGAACGACCGAACCGCGCGGAAAACAGCTATCCGTCCGGAAAACCACGCGAATCGAACCGACGGACAGCCACCAGGAATGAACCCGAACGAAACGTACCCGCGAAGTCCGACCCGCGCAGTACGATGCAACGCGTGGAAAACCCGACTGAGTCGCACGGAGTACAAGCCGTACGAACGACACGCATACAAAACAGCGAGCCGAAGCAACCCAATACTCCGCGACCGACGCGTACGCCGCACATGAAACACAGCACAAACACAGCGTGAACGACTCGGAGAGGCTCGCACGAGACAACTGCAGGGTCCGACTCGGTCAGAAGAACGTCTCCTACATGCACAAAAAGTACAAAGGGAAAAACACAAAAAAAAAAGGCCAAACAAGCAATTACAAAGCCAATAAATACTGGGGGGGGTTACAGGGAACAAAGACACACCCACAACTCCACCCATATAAAGGCCACAAATCCCTACCATGATCCCTTGCAAAATCAAATGACCTGCCAGCACAGAACACCAACAGACAGCAACCACACACACACTCACAGCTCATCCATCACACAAGCCACACACCATCAGCACCTCAACAAATAGCACCCTCACATACACCCAGCAAAACCCACACTCACACACCCTCACTTGCACACCAACACCCACATCACTCACCACCACCACCCATCACCATGCCCCCAAAGAAGAATCCAAAGTTCCTAGACAGTGAATTGGAAGTCCTGGTAGATGAGATCCTCAGGGTAGAGCCACAGCTGTTTGGTACACTGGTCCAACAGACACCCATGTTGCAGAAAACCAAGATGTGGGAGAGGATCGTCGACAGGGTGAACGCACAATCACCATGTTTGCGCACAAAAGAAGACATCCAGAACAGGTGGTATGATGTGCGCAGGAGGGTCAGGGACCTACTAAAGAAGGATTACATCTTGAGTCAACACACCGGCAGTGGCCCTCCTGCCAAACCAGTATACCTCAGGCCCTGGGAGGAGAAGGTGCGGGCCATCCTACCACCAGTGAGCGTATATGGACTATCAAACATCCCAGAGCCTGGTGAGTACACAACAAATATACCCAATATCATGTGACAATATACACACATCACTGTCAAGGGGATAGTCAAATCATGCACCCTTAGAAAATCCGCAGCAACAAAACCAGAATCATCCCAAGATGTGTATGTCAGTCAGATAAACACAATACATGCCATCTCATAGTGATATGTAACTGTGTCATGACATGGACAAACCCTACAACAAATAAAGCTAGGCAGTGGCACAAATCTAACCAACAAACACAGTCAGATATGTAGCCACCACTAGAACACCACCACACAGGGAATCCCACAGAAAGGAAGGAATTCTGTGTATGCTGGTCAAGTCAGTGTAGCCAATAGCATCATGGGAGTTGTAGTCACAGATATTGCCCACCCTCACAATAAGCCCATCAATACCACTCTGAACCATGCTCACATCACAGGGAGTGGAAAACAACTGACAAGATGGCTGACACTGGCTACTGTTGTGGGGAGCACAAGGCCCTGCTGGCAACTGTGCACTAACCAACAGCAGGACACCATTGACTGACATCCTGAAAGACAACTTGCACTCCCTGCAATGGAAGCACGTTCCATGGTGGGATATCTGGCTGGGTGGGAAGGAGGACTGACAGCTCTGACCATAGTTACCAGCAGCTCTTCTCACACACCCCCCTAACACAAACTACACACAACTCACCTGGGAAAATGCATTGCCTCACACTAAAATTAATTATCCCACAAAGAACTACCACCCTGGGTTATGCTGTGGGAAGCACAGGGACACACATGGGACTTGTAGCCAAACAAACGCCAGGACAACACTGTCAGCCATCCATTCAGCACAGGCACACTACCCCACAGGGAAGCAGAGTCAGAAGGAAGGAAGTATGGGCAAGCTGGGAAGGGGGTGTAGGCAATAGCATGATGGGAGTGGTAGTCACAGCTCAACATCCCCCACCCACATGGCCCAGCAAGCTCACACTGAAGCATGCACACCTCACAGGGAGTGAAAAGCCCCATCATAGATGTCTGACACTGGTGCTCTGTTGTGGGGAGCACAAGGCCCATGCTGGGAACTGGCCACCAACCAACAGCAGGACACCACTGTCAGCCATCTTGCCATTGCTGTCACACTCACACACAGTGAAGTCCACTCAAAAGGAAGGAAGTATGGGCATGCTGGGAAGGGGTGTAGGCAATAGCATGATGGGAGTGGCAGTCACAGTTATTGGTCACCCTCACAATTGGCCCATCAACACCACTCTGAACCATGCTCACATCACAGGGAGTGGCAAAGAACTGACAAGATGGCTGACACTGGGTACTGCTGTGGGAGCACAAGGCCCTGTTGGGAACTGGGCACCAACAAACAGCAGGACACCACTGTCAGCCATCTTGCCATTGCTGTCACACTCACACACAGTGAAGTCCACTCAAAAGGAAGGAAGTATGGGCATGCTGGGAAGGGGGTGTAGGCAATAGCATGATGGGAGTGGTAGTCACAGCTCAACATCCCCCACCCACATGGCCCAGCAAGCTCACACTGAAGCATGCACACCTCACAGGGAGTGAAAAGCCACCTCACAGATGTCTGACACTGGTGCTCTGTTGTGGGGAGCACAAGGCCATGCTGGGAACTGGCCACCAACCAACAGCAGGACACCACTATCAGCCATCTTGCCATTGCTGTCACACTCACACACAGTGAAGTCCACTCAAAAGGAAGGAAGTATGGGCATGCTGGGAAGGGTGTAGGCAATAGCATGATGGGAGTGGTAGTCACAGCTCAACATCCCCCACCCACATGGCCCAGCAAGCTCACACTGAACCATGCACACCTCACAGGAGTGAAAAGCCCCATCAAAGATGTCTGACACTGGTGCTCTGTTGTGGGGAGCACAAGGCCATGCTGGGAACTGGCCACCAACCAACAGCAGAACGCCACTGTCAGCCATCTTGCCATTGCTGTCACACTCACACAGAGTGAAGTCCACTCAAAAGGAAGGAAGTATGGGCATGCTGGGAAGGGGGTGTAGGCAATAGCATGATGGGAGTGGCAGTCACAGATATTGGTCACCCTCACAATTGGCCCATCAACACCACCCTGAACCATGCTCACATCACAGGGAGTGGCAAAGAACTGACAAGATGGCTGACACTGGGTACTGCTGTGGGGAGCACAAGGCCCTGCTGGGAACTGGGCACCAACAAACAGCAGGACACCACTGTCAGCCATCTTGCCATTGCTGTCACACTCACACACAGTGAAGTACACCTGCAAAAGGAAGGAAGTATGGGCATGCTGGGAAGGGGTGTAGGCAATAGCATGATGGGAGTGGCAGTCACAGATATTGGTCACCCTCACAATTGGCCCATCAACACCACTCTGAACCATGCTCACATCACAGGGAGTGGCAAAGAACTGACAAGATGGCTGACACTGGGTACTGCTGTGGGGAGCACAAGGCCCTGCTGGGAACTGGGCACCAACAAACAGCAGGAAACCACTGTCAGCCATCTTGCCATTGCTGTCACACTCACACACAGTGAAGTCCACTCAAAAGGAAGGAAGTATGGGCATGCTGGGAAGGGGGGTGAATCAATAGCATGATGGGAGTGGCAGTCACAGATATTGGTCACCCTCACAATTGGCCCATCAACACCACTCCGAACCATGC